>PVHT020004944.1:40420904-40441636 GCA_004024745.2 Catagonus wagneri
GCCACAGCAACGCAGGATCCGAGCCGCGTCTGCAACCTACACCACAGCTCACGGCAACGCCGGACCGTTAACCCACTGAGCAAGGGCAGGGATCGAACCCGCAACCTCATGGTTCCTAGTCGGATTCGTTAACCACTGCGCCACGACGGGAACTCCCAGACAAGAATCTTGACTGGGAGTTCCCTTCATGGCTCAGTGGTTAACGAATCCGACTAAGAACCAAGAGGTTGCGGGTTCGATCCCTGGCCTTGCTAAGTGGGTTAAGGATCCGGCGTTGCCGGAGTTCCCTTCGTGGCTCAGTGGTTAATGAATCCGACTAAGAACCGTGAGGTTGTGGGTTCGATCCCTGGCCTTGCTCAGTGGGTTAAGGATCCCGCCTTGCTGTGAGCTGTGAAGGTTGCAGACGCGGCTCAGATCCCGCGTTGCTGTGGCTGTGGCGAAGGCTGGCGGCTACAGCTCCTGTTAGACCCCTAGCCTGGGAACCTCCATATGCCGCGGGTGTGGCTCTACATAAAAGGCAAAAAGATTAAAAAAAAATCTTGACTGCATGCTGACGATATGACATATATTTAGGGTGTCCATATGTTCTGTATTTAGGGAAAGGCTCTAAGCATTCAACTTAAAAGTGAATTATGGAGTTCCCGTCGTGGCTCAGTGGTTAACAAATCCAACTAGGAACCACGAGGTTGTGGGTTCGATCCCTGGCCTTGCTCAGTGGGTTAATGATTCGGCATTGCCGTGAGCTGCGGTGTAGGTCGCAGATGTGGCTCAGATCCCACGTTGCTGTGGCTGTGGTGTCGGCCGGCTGGCCGCTACAACTCCGATTAGACCCCTAGCCTGGGAACCTCCATATGCTGCCCTGAAAAGACAAAAAAAAGTTAATTATAAAATATTGCTTACGGCTACAGCTATCTGTGCTTGCAAAAACCATGGTGTTTCACTTATGGAGAAAAGTAATTTTAATAAAAAAAGAATAACATTTAATTAGGCCTGGAGTTCCCACTGTGAGTCCTAGGTAAAGAACCGGACTAGTATTCATGAGGACGTGGGTTTTATCCCTGGCCTTGTTCAGTGGGTTAAAGGATCAGACGCTGCCCTGAGCTGTGGTGTAAGGTCACAGACGCGGCTCGGAGGGATCTGCCGTGGCTGTGGCCGTGTAGGCCGGAGGCTACAGCTCGAATTCTACCCTTAGCCTGGGAACTTTCAGACGATGCAGGTGGAGCCCTGAAGAAAAAAAGAAAAAAGAAAAAAAAAAAACAGAAGGGATTACTTTAAGAAATGCTGAGGATTTTGCTGGGTTTAAGCAGTTCAGAGAGCTCCATCTTGTCCTAATGTTCTTGCCTTGCCTGGCACAAAACAGATGCACAAGCTATTGAAAAAGCCTATGGGCTGAAAGGGGTAAATGAATTACAGGTGCCAAACCCGTCAAAAGCAATAGGCAGGACCTGAAACTAAAACTATCACAGACTCTCAGCTCTCGTTCTTGCGTGGTATGAATTGAGCTTTTAAGGCAAGAACTGCTTCACGGGACCGTTAACAAACCTACAGAAAAATACATCGCAAAAGAAAAGGCGACCTCGCCAGCGCACCGCTGCTGGCGCTGCGTGACCCGACGCCGCGCACGAGGAGACCCCGGCCCGGCCCGCAGGGCGGCGCGCTCTCCCAGACGCTCGGTCTCGGCCTCGCGCTTTGTGGCTCCCGGCGGAGGCCCCGCCGCGTCTCCCAAATCCCAGGACAGCAGCTCTGGCTGAGCCCGGACAGCGCTGCGGCCGTCGGCGCCACGTCTGGGAGCGCCTCGTTCTGGGGAGCTCCACGAACGTATCTCGCCGCGCGTGGAAGATCCCGGGAGGAACCGCGGGGCGCGTGGTCCAGGGTGCATGCGAACGAGTGACGCTGAGCGCTCAGCGGGCGCGCGCTCGCGGGCGGGCGGGCCGCGCACGGGCCGGAACGCCGTCTCCCTCCGCGCCGAGGCCGCTTTCGCGGGCGTGCCGGGCCGCCTGGGTCCGTTCTTTGCGTGTGCGGAGCGCGCTGGATTGAAAAGCCGAGAATGCTGACAGCCCGGCAGGGGAGGTAGGTGCGGCGGTCCCCTCCGCGTTCTGGCCCCTGGAGGTCTCTGGACGGGCAGAAAGAGGCCCTGCCCCAGGCCCGGCTGGCTGAGTTTGTTCGGGCCTCTTCACTCGGGAGTCTGGGCCGCGCGCGGGGGCTCGGCCGTCTCCCGCCGGCGCTCTGGCCCTCGACCCGAGATTCGCATCCGCCAGCCGGTGGCGGAGACCCACGCGTCCAGCTGCGCGAAGGTCGTTCGGTGGGGCCTGGCCTGGCCTCGGGCCGGAGGGGTGTGGACCACAGGCTCCGTTCCGCTGCCGATGAGGCCCCGCGTGGCACCCAGGCCCGACCTCGGTCGTCCTCTTTCACCTCTTCGAAGCCTGGGTGCGAGCCGGGCTTCGCTCTCCGCCGCCTGCCTGGGGGAGGTCGGCCTCTTGGCCACAACACCTCGCCTCAGCCGGCCGCACCCATGTGCTGGCGACTGCGCGCCAGGCCCGGTACTAAACTCTTGAAGGACAGCATTTCTTCTCATCGTCGCGTTGTACCCATTTTGTGGAGGAGTAAGCGGAGAAGTCAGAGATTTGCCCCGGGGCCCGCGGAGTTAGGCGGTAGGGGACGGAAATCAAGTCCAGGGAGGCGAGACTGAAGGCTGGGCCTCGGATTTGCCGCGAGCGCCGTGGAGCCGCACTGTCGTGCTTCGCGCACAGCGCAGAGATAGGGGCCGCTGAGCGGAAGGCCGCCCGCTGGCGGGAGTCAGACCGCACTCTCCGCCGCCGAGCATGGCCCCGGGCGGCCCGCGGCTCTTTTCTGTCTTCGGGTAGGAGAATCCTGGCATCCACGAGCCCCTGCAGAGGCGCTGTGGCGCGCGGTTGGGCCCAGAGCCTCGCACAGGGCGGTGGCTTTCGCGTGGACCCCGGAAGACCTCCGAGGCCGAGTCTCCGCACCTCCGCCAAACTGGTGGCCGAGCTCCAGCGGGTCGTCCCTCCACCCCCCAGCATCAGCTTCCCTGGCTGACAGGCCCACCCAGTGAAGGATGCTGCGGACTGTAAGGAGCTTATTTATGAGGACGGGCGTCTGAAAACTAGAACGAGCTCAGTAAAGACCAGTGGTTATATGAACAAGAGCGCGTTTGTCACAGGAGATCGGGGAACTCTCTGCAGCTCCAGATCCCCAGCTGCTTCCGAAAATGATGATGGTCATAAGACAACTAATATTTGTGGAGGGATAACGATTCTCCAGATACCGAGTTAAGCGCTTTACGCGTTTTCTGTGGTTTAAGCCTCACAACTTTACGAGGCAGTGTACACCTCCGAGTTAAGGACGAGGAAACCGAGGCATGGGAAAGTGAGTAATTTTAGCAGGGTAAAGGGCCGGCATTTGAGGGACCTGGAGTCCGAAGGCAGATTCACTGGGCTCCAGAGCCCCAGTGGATATGGGCTCGCTTTTCCCTGTGTGTCCCCTGATCACAGAGTTCTCTTTTATTATTTATTTACTCTTACTCTTTGCTTTTGAGGCATATGGAGGTTCCCAGGCTAGGGTTCAAATCGGAGCTACAGCTGCCCGCCACAGCCACAGCCACAGCCATGCAGGACCTGAGCAGCTTCTGTGACCTACAGCTCAAGGCAACACTAGATCTTTAACACACCCAGCGAGGCCAGGGATCAAACCCACAACCTCATGGTTCCTAGTTGGATTCGTTTCCTCTGGGCCGCATCAGGAGCTTCCGAGTGAGTTCTCTTTTCTGATCCACACAATCTTCCTTTCTTAGGAGGGGTGTTATGACTCCATCCCTTCCCCGCCCCCCAAAAAAAACAAAAAGAAGAAAAAAACCCCACAAAACAACAGACAAGCCCTAACCAACAAGACACAAACCCTGTGTCTCTTAGCAAAAGAAAATAGCAGCAGTGACATGTCCCACGGAACCGGTGGGAGCGCTGAGGAGGCGCAGGTGCACAGCTGGGGGAGCAGGGTGGCCGGGGAGAGGGAGGTCGGACGCCCACTAAGTCAGGGCCTTTGTACACATAAGACAGTCTTGGCCCCATGGGTTCCAATGGCGGAGACTCATCCAAAGCCACAGAAAAAGACCTTGTCCGGGGCCTGCGCTTTGGGAGGAAAGAAGAGTGGAGATTAGACCCTGGCCAGCGCGTTTCTCTGCGCATCCGGGTGCAGCGCAGGATGGCGGCTCTGGTCCGCACACGCTCAGCGACAGCCCGGGTACTCCGAACCCCCATGCCTCTGGGCCGTATGGCCTAAAAATGCATCTTCGGAAGCGACTCCTAAGTTCAATATGAAACAAAATAAACCCGAAAATCCACTCTCTGATACACTACCCCAAATGCAAACGTCTTAATTATCAGACTTTCCCTGGTTAGTACCAAAAAAAAAAAGCTCTAATTTTTAAGATGAATTGCTGCACCACAAAAAGCGTTTGATACAAAGCAAAGGGGGTCTGTTCTGATCTCTTTCCATGTTATCTGTATTTATTAAGCATTTTCCACAAACATCACCTGAACACAAGGCCCAGACCCTGAAACAGACAATCTGGAAACCACAAATCTGTTGGTAAAGAACTGTTAGGTACTTTAAAAACTTTAAATAAAGATAACCACTTTCCCCCTAAACTCCCCAACCACATACATGTTGTCTTCATCGTTTCTAAGGCTGTGGAAATCATACTGGCTCTGTGACTGGTTTCCAAGGACACCCCGCTTGGCTCCCACACAGTTTTTGCTGCCCTGAGACCAGGAACTGAATCCACATTCTGAATAGAAAGCTCCAGATATCTCCAGTTGAGCGATTGCTCAAGGGACCATCTTTCTTTCACTCCAGGCTCACCTCCTCCTGCCGGCTTTGTCTGGGGTGGGGTGGGGTGGGGGTGTCCCACCGACGGAGAGTACAGGCACTCTGGCCCTGCTCCTGCAGGCCGGTCCTGCGGCTGCCCAGCCACCCTTGCAAGACCCTTGTCTTCGGAGGAAACAGGTCGGGGTGGAAGGACATGCACTGGTGAAGCATGTGGCTCTGCTAAAACGATTACAAGAGGAAGAGGAATTATTCTGTCCCACCAGCCTCGATTTCACTAGGTCGCTGAAACCTCAGAGCTCGCCTCTCAGTTCTTATTTCTAAACATTAAGGCGTAGGCGGGAGTAAAAACGCCTCTGCTTTGTGGGCAGATTAAGGCGCTGCGTCCAGCGTGCCCGCCGCCGTGTTGGGGGAGTGTTCAATTTGTATGTTTTCCGCAGTCTTGAAGATCTGGCTTCCCTAAAGGGGTCCACGGTTCTGGAGCGCTGGGACCTGCAGGGCGGCCGCAGACGCCGCCAATGCAGCAATATATCAGCAGAAGCAGCGCCGGTATTACAGAAAACGTCTCTCCTTCCAGAAGCCCGGCCAGCGTGTCCGCACCGCGCCCGGCTGGCACAGGCGCCTCACGCGCGGGTTCTCCCCTCCAGTCTGGGGTTGGCCGCTCAGCCCCTGCCGCATCGAACTGCCTGGACCGGTGGTCACAGCTGGGGTCCTAGGTCCGCCGCTCCCTCCTTTGCGAGTGGTCCGAAGCCACTCGGCAGGGAGAAGCCCGTCTCTCACCGAGATTCTTGCGGTCGCAGGGGCGCGACACTAGAAGGCTGAGGCGACGCGCTAAGGCCTGGCGGCAGACGGCCCTCTCGGGCAGCGGCGGGGACCGCCGGCGGCGCAGCACCCCCAGGGGGCGGCGGGGGCGGCAGCGCCAGCAGCTCCTCTCCCGAGGTCACCGCGCAGTCTTGCTCGGGCTCCGCGTCCCCAGCACCCGCGGCCACGGTCCCGCCGCTGCGCTTCTTGTCCTCCTCCTTTTTCCACTTCATGCGGCGGTTTTGGAACCAGATCTTGATGTGTCTCTCTGTCAAGTTCAGCATGACGGCCAGCTCCACCCGGCGCGGCCTAGAGATGTATTTGTTGAATAGGAACTCCTTCTCCAGCTCCAGCAGCTGCGCGCGAGTATAGGCGGTGCGCGTCCGCTTGTTCTCCTCCGGCTCTGCTGCGTAGGCACCGCCTGCGGGCGACAAGGCGGCAGGTGAATGGGGTCTCCGACCCCTGGCCCCTCCTGCCTGCCCCAACCCAGGCAGCGCAACACTTCTGGCCCCCTCCCAGCCACCCTGGCCAAGCTCCAGTCCCCCCAACCCAAGAGCCCAGTCTGGGGCTGGCGGCCCTTTCCTAGTATGGCTGCATTTCTTGGAGGTCAAAGCCGCAGGAGCTCTCTCCGTGGCTCTGCCAAGCAGTGATTCTAGAATGAGTTCACTTAAATGAACGTTAGAGATATCTAAACAGACCCAATTCTACAAAGGCAAGAAATGTCTCTAATACAGGACTTAAAAGCAGTCTAAGGATGAGCCACAGTAAGAAATCCATTTCAGGTCACCACCCAGTTCACACACCAAAACAGAGCTGACACAGCTTAGGACATTAAGCCAAACCTTTACATGTGATGCTATCTAATTTTTCTACTGTTTCCTGTTTCGTTTAAAAAAGGCACCCAGTAAATGGATGTCAGGACTGAGTACATGGGTGCAGTCTTCAGTTTGAAAAACCTCCAGCCGATTAAAAAAAAAATCCCGAGGTCATGACCTATTTTGTTACAGTGTTCCTTCTGATTATATATCATCTCTGCTCTCTAGTTATATTGTTGTAATCAGCCCCAACTCAAGAGCTGGTAGATGCTTGTAACTGTTATTCTAACCTCGGCCAGGCCCCTGCCCTGGATCAGAAGGGAAACCATTCTGAGCCCTGGAGAAGGTCGCTGTGCACCCCAGCCTCGGCGGTCCTGGGCCCCATATGCAGGCGAAGGTGAGGGGGAGGCTCAGAGGCCAGATCCCCCACCAGGGAGCCGAGAGCTCCTGGAGCAGGCGGTAGAGGAGCCCTGAGCCCTGTTTGTGAGTCTTAGATCAGCCCTGCGTGTGTGCGGCTGCGTGCCTCCGGGTCCTTATTGTTTTCTTTCTGAGCGAGATACCGACTGCACCTGGGCTGTGGACTCCGGGACGGCAGGTTCCACCAAAACACCGAAAAGGAGGCCTAAGTTGGGCTTGGCGTGCGCCCGGGGTATGTGACATTTCTCCTCTGATGGTCGGCTAAAGTTGAAAAGCTAGCGTGTGTGTTTGGGGGGGGGGTGTTAATCAGGCGATACAACC
Organism: Catagonus wagneri; assembly: GCA_004024745.2. NCBI lineage: Eukaryota > Metazoa > Chordata > Mammalia > Artiodactyla > Tayassuidae > Catagonus > Catagonus wagneri. Next base: position 40,428,101 of record PVHT020004944.1, read on the forward strand.
TCCCCAAGGCAGAAAGGAGGCGCCCAGAAGCCAAGGTGGAGAGTCAGCGGTGCCGCACTCGCTGCCGGCATCTTGGAGTCTTAAGGCTTCGAGCCTTCCTTGGCGCGGGAGAGAAGCGAAGGAGCCATAAAAGAACGTTGCAAAGGATCTTTTCCGAAGTTCGTAAATTCCACCCACAATCTCTCTGGCCTTCGGGCCTCTTTCTCCGGTCTCACCGGAGGGCTGTGGGAGGCTGCGCAGAGCCCACTAGCCGAGGGTCCCTGTGCCCTGGGTGAGTCTGCGAAGGATGAGGATGGAGGCTGTCGGGGGCGGCATTGGGAAGGTATTCTCAAGGGCCATGGGCTGGACCTTTTCCGAGGCGCAGTAGGAGGTGTTTGGGGCCGAGCCTGCCAGTGAGGCAGACGGACGCAGTTTTCATTTTTTAGGTTGAGGGTTTGGGAAGTCCCTATTGCCATTCGTATCCATATCTGTACTACAAATGAAGGCTGTTTTCCTCAGGGGCGAGAAGCCTCCCAGCAGCAGTCAGGTGGGTTCACAGACCTTGAAGTTCTGCTCCTTCCCAGGTTTCCAGGAAGGGCTGCCCAGGCTGAAGCAGCATCCTGCGGGCACCTGCCTTGGGGGCGGGGGGGGGGTTGCTTCCTGCGGGCTGAGCTTGCCGTGGGTCAGGGGGTGCAGCAAAGGCCTCTCAGATCCCAGCCTTCTAGCCCAAAGACGCCACCCTTCCAGGTTCCCCCTTGCCCCGGCAAGGCTGCCGGTTTTCCTTAGTTTCTGGTTCCTTCTGTTCTTTCCCCCCCTACGTGCGTGCGCCTGAACTTAGGCTCCACCAGAGCAGAGGTGACCCCCCCCCCCCAGGACGTAGGGAAATTACCCCGCCTCAGAAAGGCTCTGATTTTAGAACTTCCATTGCCTTCTTCCTCAAGAAGCTGCGAGGAGGGCCGGGAATTCGAGAAACGCGCCCCCAGTGCGCTGCGGGAACGGGGCCTCGGAGGGAGGCAGCTCCTGGCAGGAAATTACAGACTCAGAGTCCTGCACCCGCCTGTCAAGAGATGCTGTCCTTCCGCCTCCCACGAATTTCGGAATTTCGAATTTCCTAAGACTCCATCTGAGGCCTTTGGCTCCAGCCGCGTGCAGGCTGGATAAGGGCGCCTTGCTGCATCCAGAGCGCCCTTGGCCTGGGGTGTCGCCGGAGGTGGGGGAAGATCGTGGCGAGTTGGACCCTGTCCTGCCTCAGGACCTGCCTGGTCCCCACACAGCCTTCCTGAGAAAGTGGGGAGAGGTGAGCCCGGAGCCCCCCAATGCCCCACTCAGCTGCACCTGGGTCAGGGTCAGGGTCAGGCAGGCCAGCCAGAACTTTCCAACCAGGGGCCGCTCCAGCCTCTTTCTCAGACTCCCGTTTGTTAGTTGGAAAGAAAAGTCAACTATTTGCAGTGCAGGTGTGACTAGAAGTGGCTTCGGCTCAGAAGTGATAACATTGTGTAGCTGTGGCCGCACAGGCCGCGCAGGAACTCGCCACAGGCTCAGGGCGAGAAGGGACCTGGCGGCCGCTGGGCATCTGTGCCTCGGCTCTGGCCCCGAGAAGGCCTCCCGGAGCCGGCCGTGCAAGGACACCCACCTCCTTCCTCAAACCCACACGCTGGGAAGCAGCGTGGGGAGAGCCCTTTGGACACTGTTGTGTTTGTTCGAAAGTGAATTAGGATTGCAGCCGCCTCTCCCAGACGCCTGGCTTCAAGGGTGAGCGGCCAGTCCTCGGTCTAGTGGTGAACCCACCACCCCACCCTGGCCCCGGCCTCTAGACCTCTTTGCAGGCTTGGATGCAGTCCCCCCCCCCATGATTTTCTGCACCATCTTGGTGCCCCCGAGAAGGCCTGGCTTTTTTTTACTGAAGCTGCTTCAGGCCAGGCTCAGGCGAAAAGGGACCTGGGGCTCTGGAGGCGCAATCCAGCCCGTGGGGAGCATCCCAGAGCCCAGCTTGGCTCCCTCCTGCGCACTTCCGGGAGCCATCGGCAGGCGGACCCCCCTCTGGAGGAGGATTGCAGGGTCCGGAGCCTGGAGCCTCATCAGGCCTAGGTTTGCAGGGAGTGCGCGGGGCTCCGGTAGTTCAGGCTTTCAGGGAAGGAAGGTGTTTAAGCTCCTAGGAGGAGAACCAGGTGGAAAGACACTCCAAGCCGGCCAGAAAAGCGCTTCTGTGCAGAATTGCCTTGCTAGGTCTGGGTGTAGTTTAGTCCGACTCTGGGTTATCCGTAGGGGCTTGGAAGCGCTGGCAGGTAGGGGCAGCCAGGCCCAGAGCGGGTGAGGACAAAGGGGGCGGGGAGCCAGGCTTACCTGCCCACTGGCCTTTCCAGGCGTGAGCCTTGGTAGACCTCATCCACGGGAAAGGCAGTTGGATGCGGCTGGGCTCCTCCAGGGCCCCTGGCTCGGCTCCATCCGGGAAGGGCCCGGCGGGCGGGTGGGGGAGAGCAAGCTGAGCCGGGAGGTGGTGGTGGAGGTGCGCCACCGCCGGGTCGTCGGCGAGCGGGGGCACCTCGTACGGGGAGATATCCGGGGGGCTGCCCTGCTCCAGCGCGCCCAGGGCGCCGGGGAACGGAGGCGGCGGCGGCGGCGGCGGGGGCTGGCGGCCCATGTACAGGCATGCAGGGGGGCTGGCACTGAACTCTGGCGCCGGGCCCCGCTGGAAGGCGCAAGGGTCCTTGTAGAGCTGCGTGGCCGCGTAGTAGTGCTCCTCGCCATTCATGACTGCCGCCAGGGCTTGGGGACCCTCGTAGGGAGCTGGAGCCGGGGACCTGGAGCTGTGAGGTGCTCCCGCGCCCGGCGCCACCGCTGCTGTTTTGACAGCTCCGCCGCGCTGGCAGAGGGAACCTGCTGCCGGCGGGGACGGGGCGGGGGGTCGCAACGCCATAGGCTCCGCCGTGCCCCACGTGGCTCAGCCTGAGGCCATTATTGGCCTGGCTGGCTTCCTTAAGAAGCCAGGCCCAGGTACCCACCTGAAGGTTTCAATATTCTCCCTCAGCTGAGTTTACCGCGCATACCTGTATGTGCGGTTTGAATTGGCAGTAGTTGCCAAAGTGGGGCACGCAGGAAAATACTGAAACTTCTATTCATGTATAGAAACATGTTTTTGTCATCCTTTAAAGTTTGTTTTCTTTGTGCCTTTGATGGTGTTCATATTGCAAACTAGGGCTTGTGACTCTCCCCTAACCAGCGATTTCAATCAGAGAAAATGCTCAGAAAAAAATGTGCATACTGGTTCATTAATATAATTGAGAAATATACACATGTTGAGATTGCACACACACACACAAAAAGCTGTTAGGGAATACGATCAAAAATTTCTGCAGACCCCAGCTCTACCAGAAGCAGTTGGTTCTGTTTTATTGATGCAATTTGTACACAACCACGAGTGATCCGGCATTCGTAGTACGTTTTTGTCTGTGGCTGTGCTGGGGGGATTTCTGGAGTGTAAACTCTAACTTCAGAAGCATTCCCAATGGCTTCTTGACTTTTTTTTAAATTGGAAAGCAGTATTAATTTTGATTTTGGGAAACGAGGGCTCACTTGGCCACCTTCGAATGCAGGTTGCTACTGAGGCAAGGGAACAAAGAGATAGCACCCTTTTCTGTGGCGGCTGAAACAAGGCAGGCGTGGGGGAGTAGGAGTGTTCAGAAAAGAAGGAAAAGCGCCGCGTTTTTATGACAATGTCCGTGTTTGTGTTTGGCTGCCGGGGAACTGGTAACTCTGGGGTCCTCTCTAAATAGAGACACTTTTGGGGACCCAGTGGTGCAGGCAGTGGCACCTAATCCCCGGACAGGACCAAGGCTACTGACAGGTTGGCCCTGGGCGTCCTCCCGAAATGACCACAGACAGTCCTCTAACCGCCATGAGGATTTTAGAAAAACTGGAGAACTTTGCAGAAAACCTTGGGCCAGAGGGAGCGTGAACCATAAGGATCCAGCAAGAGAAATCCCTGCACACTGACTTCCCTAACTGCAAACTAGATCCAGTCCTTTACGAGGTAGATTTTAATATACTCCCCCCATCCCCTAGAAGTGTCCGTCTGTGTTCGGATTGAGCGGGATACTCGGAAATACGCCTCATTTTCATTAAAAAGCAAAATGTAGCTGGGAATCCGGACGTCTCTGCAGAGTCCTTCTGCGGTGAGATGCTGGCCGCCGTTAGCATCCGAGTTGGGGTGAGCGCCGTGGTCCGCGCCGGGTGGGCGCGCGCTCGGCTCCCGGGCTCTTGGGGGCGCCGGCTCCCGAAGCAGGACAGGTCGAGCGCGGCGGACGGTGGGGGAGTCCCGGCGATCTCCTCAGGGAAAAGGGCCACCTGCGGTCCCAGGGGGCCAGGGTGCGAAAGGCCGGGATGGCACGTAATCTCTCAATGAGTCCATTGTTGGCGGCGGCGTTCGCGGAGGACCCGCGCTATCACTCGCCGCGAGTGACCACATCGATCAGGAAGGCAGGGCCGGAGGGGGTTGCCGGGGCCGCGGCGTGTTGACCCTGGGAGATAATCTGGCGAGTCGCGGAGGGTTGACTTGGCGACGCGGTTATGAGCGGGCCGCCGCTCCGCTTGGGACAAAGATCGGCCACCTCCCCTCCTCCTCTCTTTCTCCTCTACCGCCCCCGTGGCCCCCTTGCAGCCCCCCTACTCCGGCCTCTGTTGCAGCCCCCTCCTCCTCCTTGGCTGCAGCTGGCCTCGCCCTCCCCTCCTCTGCACCGCCCCCCCCCCCCGTGTTTACTTTGCACTCCTGGTCTAATTGCACGTTTCAGTAAATTGGTCTCCATTTCGATGCTTCATTTGCTCCCATTTAATAATTTTGCTCGACCCTGCAGAAAGAAGAGGCACTCAGCAGAAAGCAGATCCCGCCCTTGCGGCTCCCCAGCAAAATCCGGAACCCAGGCTGGACAACAACAGCAACGACAAAAATGGGGGTGCGGAGTGTGGGCGGGAGCTGAGGGTGTTCTGTGGGGACCCTCGCACTCTCACAATGGGCATTTTGCACTGCTGGCTTCCTGAAAAAGAGGCCCGGGAAACAGCCATTTGCTATGATTATTATTAGGTGGGACCAAGCTAGGAGGATTTGGGGATCGGCTCATTATAATGCATGCACCTATAAAACACGCACTTGCACAGCACAATGGACACCGGCTAGAGCTGCGTTGTGTTTCTGCTGTGGACGTGGCTCGGGGTGTCGTAAAGTCGCCAAGTCCATTACAGGTGAAATGCGTTTCCGCTCTGAATCCCCGCTGACGCCCGCGCCCCCTTCGCCTCCCACAGTCCCGGGAGTGGTACGAAGCCATTAGGCCAGCGCCTTCCCGAGCCATTAACAGGAGCTCTTATGGATAAATAAACAAAAAGGGCTGTAAACCAATTACAGTGTGGACAGTGAAAAAGTCGTTTATTAGCAGGACGTCCTGGTGGCCCTCGCTGATATTGGAGGTCTCCCCCCCTGCCCCCTCCCCCTCCCCAGACGAGGAGGCTGGTGCCTGGAAAATGCAGGTGACCCGGTTCCTCCTCACCCGGCCTTCCTCGCATCCAAGCACCGAATCTGGAGTGGCGAAAAGACACGCTAAGCCAGTGTGTGCCATTATAAAGGAAAAACAGCACATGAACACTGTTTAACTCTGAGGGAGTGTTTGTAATGAATTTGTGTGGGATTTAATTTACTAGAGCACTGTTCATTTTTATAATTACTTTGCTGCTAAAAATAAAAGCTAAATTATATTCTGAGTCTAGGCGCTAAAGCACAGGATGGTTTGTATGAATGAGGCTACCCCTTCCACGATGTACTTGAACCTGGTGGACCAGCCTTCCCTTCAGGGGGCACTGACCCTGGCAGTTTTTCCTCCCCCAGGGCAGTCGTCCTTCCTTCCCACTGGGGACCGTCTCAGAGTCTGGAACCCAGGTCTGAGAGGGGCCAAGGACACTGACTTGTTCAGGCAGAAGGCCCTTAGACTGAGTCAAAGGCTTTCCCATTGATTCCTGGGGCAAAATAATGGAGCAAAAACAAGTGGAGGGTTGAAATTATTTTCCAGATAATCTGCCACCCCCCCCATCACATAGATAAATGCAGCCTAAAAATCTAATGTAATTGGACGGCTGTCTAGTTCTCTGCCTCACTGGCTGTCTTTTTGGTGAGAGGAATGGAAGGGGCACTATGGAGCGAGACCTCCCCCCCACACACACAACACCAGCTCTTTCCTCCTGTTTTTGTTTAATCCTTCTGAGGCCCTGGGTTTACTTTGCAGCTCAAAGGAGAAGTGTGAACACTTGAGACTCCAAAGGGGTCTAAGCCCGGCCCTCCTCCAGCGTCATTGCTGTAGCCACTGCTGCAGCTCTGGGCACACGTCTCTTTGGCCTGCCCTTCCCCAGGCTCCCACCTCTGCTTTGTCACCCAGATATTCGGTCTCTGGAAACCCCAGGCTTTGTCATTTCCCTTCTCACCTTTTTTTTTTTTTAATGTTTTAATGAATTCTAGTTGATTCACAGTGTTGTGCTGTCCCGTCTCATCTGGGTCCTGGATGACCCAGCTTCTTGCTTCCATTGAGGTTCCCTTTCTTTGCCCTCCTCCCCCTCCACTTCCTGTGACTAATCCTTTGTTGTCCTGGGCAGCTTTCCTCACCTCCAGGTTGCTGCTGGAGCCCACGGAAGCCTTGAGCCATACTTTCTGATCACTCCAGCCGCCTTCCTGAGCCGTCCTGCATTTCACATGGTTTGTTTTCAGTAATATGTATTGATCAAAGCCCTGTCTAACCCTCGCTGTGTGCCTGTCTGCAGTCTCTTTGAATGACAAGAACTCGGCAGTAGATATACGATTTGGGGAGTTCCCGTTGTGGCGCAGCGGAAACGAATCTGACTAGGAACCATGAGGTTGCGGCGTTGCTGTGAGCTGTGGTGTAGGTTGCAGACGCGGCTCGGATCCCGCGTTGCTGTGGCTGTGGCGTAGGCCAGCAGTTGTAGCTCCGATTAGACCCCTAGCCTGGGAACCTCCACATGCCGCGGGTGTGGCCCTAAAATGACAGAAAAAACAAACAAACAAAAGAAAGATGATTTGGCTCTGGTGTATGACGGGAAAGGTCTTAGGAGTGACAAGTAGCTGTATTCCACATCTGCCCAGTACAGGCCGTGGTCCTTGGCAAGTCACGTACCCCCACGGGACCCTCTGTCCTTGTTTGTTATGTGAAAGCAACAGTCTTGCTCCAGGGTGTAGACCCATTGAATAGAGTAATAATGACAGCAAACACAGGGAGCCCGGCACTGTTTCAGGTATTTTATTTCAAGCACTTTCAAGTATTTTCTGCACTAAAATCCCATGATTTTATACTAATGATCATACTATCATTCCCATTTTGCTGAGGGACAAACCGAGGCATAGACGTGTTAGGTCAGCTGCCTGGGTTAATTAACACCGCCAGTCAGTGGCAGAGCCTGGATCCGAGGCTCTGGATCCGAGGCTCTGGATCCGAGTGGCAAGTCGAGGAGGTCTGGCTTTAGCGTCCGTTCTCTTGGCCTGAAGTTATACGATCTTGCTGTGTAGGAGCATGCAGGGAGTATTTTCTTCTTCTTCTTATTTTTGTGGGATTTCAGTGAGACCGAGTGTCTCGTGTTCCTGGCCCTTCTTAGGCACTTGCTAAACAGTCAGCTCTTCCTTTTCCCCCCGGCGTTGCTTTTACTGCGCCTACAGGTATTTAGCTCTTGGCAATCGCTGCATCCGAAAGAATCGTAGAACGGCTACCACAAGCCTGTGTCTAAGAACATTCCAGAGAGGCCTGGGAAGGGATAACCAGGGACACTGAGAGGAAGCTCTGGGTGGACAGAGCCCTGTGTTTTAGGGGAATGTGCCCAAGTGGAGCCCTGCTAAAGGGGCGTGGAGGAGGGGCAGAGCTGGGTGGTACCCACTGCAGCCTGCTGCCCTCAACACAGAGAAACAGGGGTGGGGGCTGAGGGGGGCTTCTTCTCTGTATCCGGGGATGCCTGCAAGACAGACCTGAGCTAATCACACCCCTAGCGGGAACCCACCCTGCCCAGTCGGCGAGCACTGCATCCTCTGAGCCTGTGCGGTAGCCAGAGGCTCTTCCCACTGCTTCCCGGTTCCCGCTGCCTCCAGGTCGGAGAGGACAACCTCAGGCGCAGGAGAGGAGTGGTGCCGGTGTCGGGGTCTGAGCAGGGCTGCAGTGCTGCTCCTCTCCGGCTTGCTCCCGGTCGCGAAGGCGCCGCCCTGGTCCTCTGGGAGGCTGCAGAGACACCCCTGTCAAAGGGACTCCGCTGTGTGTCTCCCAATCTAGGGCCCACAGCAAAGCGTTGGTGGTAGAAATCCATGGGGATTGGAGTGGGAGAGTCAGCTGCAGGCTCAGAAGGCACCGCGAACGCCTTGCTCCCGGTTGTCTGCGGCCGATCTCTGCCTTCTCTGGCGCTGGTTCAAGTAAAGGCTCGTTGTTGGACTGCGGTCTGCACCCCGGTGGGCTTTCTCCTTTGTGCTTCTCTCTGTGGTACGTGTCTCTTCTCAGTGCAGCCTCGTGCAGCCATAAGCTGTATTCGAATATATGTTTTGTGCGTTTCCTTCGGTTACGTAGGGGCACACGTTTCCCTTGGGCAGATCCCGCAAAGGAACAGACTCCTACCAAGCAATGAAATCACACGCGTGCATAGTGTTTCTGGAAGTGCGATTTATGAACCGCATGTGTCACATCATTGGGTGGCTTAGAACGCGTGATCCCCGAGCCCAGTCCCAGACCTACTGAATAATCACGTGGTGGGGATTAGGACTCGAAAATCTACATTTTTAAACAAACCCATGGTCATTCTTCTGCACACTGTGAACTGAGACCAACAGCCGCAGTCGCTGAAACTGTACGTTATTTGCGGTATGGAAGCTCACAGATAATCTCAAAGAACAAGCGTGAAGCCCGGACATTCGAATTAAAATATACCCTGTGTCTTAAGATGGTTGTGAGGTGAAAGTGAGCAAATGCATGCAAAAGGTCCAAGTCAGCGCGGAAAGCATGTTGTTTGAATCTTTACACAGACAAAACCCATGTACGCCTTGAACATTTTCCTCCGAGGTAACAGACCTAGATGCTTTCAGGGGTGTTTCCCTGCTCACCCATCCATTCTTTCTGTGACTGAAGATTTAGAAAGGATCGGTGCAGTGTCTTTATCGTCGCGTTCACTCCCATCGAGCTCCTCAGACACAGCGGGACCCTCCCTGGGTGGTGACTTGATTCAGGCGTGGGCTCCGCGAGGCTGAGCCGAGTAGTTCCAGCTACAGTAGCTGACACGTAAGGGCAAATAAAGGGAGACAATAAAACCACAGCAGATCGATCCATCTCCAGGCAGGACCATTAACTCCCGTCTTAATGCCGTACGCTGCCGCCCCTGAACACGGCCAAATAGCTTCCTTTAAAGGTAAGTGAATTTTATATAATTTGCAGCTAATTCCATTTAATTCTGCCCACATGAGCAGAATGTTAAGCTGGTCAATCACCACAGGCTAAAAGGGGCATTTGGGGGCGGCCGGTGTTTGATTTCCAAGTGGTCTGGCTCAGCGCTGAGAAATCCAGATGACGACGGCCAGTGTGTTGGTTTCTTGGTTATTTGCTTTCCGTTCTCCTAGGCTCCTGGGTAAAGAACGGTGAGAAAACACTAGGATCCCATCTGTCACAAGGAGGCCGGTTACAACAATAACAACCCCCCTCGTTTTTATAAAATCATTCTTGGTCTGACCAACTCCCTGGGGACCGCAGGGACTGGGGAAGAGTAAAAATACTGGAATCAATAACAACTGTGTTATCTAGTAACTTAAACAACCCTTGCCGCCTCGGATGGCAGAACAGGCTTTCTTATCTCCGAAACAGGAAAACTTGCTGGATGGTCAATTATTTTTCACAACATGTTGCTTACCAGATTTGGTTTCTAGAGAAAGTGTCTAAAGGCAGGAGCCATGCCCAAGTTCTAATCACTTAGACACAACATTTTAAAACGGGAAGGAATTTGCGTCCTTCAAATCGGATGCATATTATTTATTCTTTTCATTTACCAGGACGCCAGCGGTCGTACAGTGATTTGAATGTTGCAAACCCGAAATGCAAAATTCTCACTGAAATGTCAGGATCCTCTGGGCCACTTGATTTTCGTTCTTACATCAGCAGTCGCCCCTCACGTGCGCTTCTGATTGCTTTCCCAATGCACCCCTGAGGCTTCAGTGTCAGGAGATGCTTTCTCTTTGGAACAGTCTGGCTGAAAAGCAGCAGGGAGTAAGCCTGGCTTGATCCGGTCGTTCTGTGTTTCTGTCTCTGCATGGGACTATGACTCAGCTCCGCAGTCTCCCACCGTATCTCATTTTGAAGAGCGCAGTCTTCCGTCCCATGCAGGCATTCACAACAGCAGCTAACCACGGGCACACAGGCACAGAGGTTCCCCGGGCTAGAGGGACCGTCGAAGCTGAGGGGCTTCAGTGATCACGTTAGTGTGTCTTTGCAGCTCCAGGTCACGCCTAAGTTGTCACTGGATGCCGAGCTTTCAGAACAGACATACTGGGGACTTCCCGTGGTGGCTCAGTGGTTAAGAACCCTAAATTGTGTCCATGAGGGTGTGGGTTCGATCTCTGCCCATGCTTAGTGGGTTAAGGATCTGGCATTGCCGCAAGCTGCCGTGTAGGTTGCAGAGGTCGCTCGGATCGGGTGTGGCTGTGGCTGTGGCTGTGGCCAACAGCTACAGCTCCTATTGGAGCCCTAGCCCAGAACTTCCATATGCCGCAGGTACCACCATAAAAAAATAAAAAATAAAAAAACAAAAGAATTGTCATCCTAACACCTTACACAGGGTGTCCTTAAAGTCTGAATACAAGTGCGTATATGACATTTTGCATTCTGCTTATATAAAAAAAAAACGGGTATCTGTGCATCCCAGATTTTATGACCAGCCTGTATAGCAACTGACGGAATTTCTGTTGGTCTTCTTGGGACAGGGGCACACACATATGGACCTGAAATTCAACTGAGGGGAAGAAAATCCTTTCTCTTTTTACTAATGCTGTATTGTACAACATAATCAATCAGCGTTGTCTGCTTCATTTACAAAGCAATTTATTAGACGCTGCCAACGTGGTCGCAGTCAAACCTGGAGGTTTCTGCAAGTTGGAGTTAGAGATTGCCACGAATCCAGATAAACAGCAGCGTTTTCTTCCCTTCCCAGCAAACTGTGACAGGTGATAACGAAAAGGCAAACAGAGTCTCTAGCCCCTAGCCTGGTGTTATCTGTCTCTTGGCCTGTAATTACACAGAATTTGGAGTTTTCTCAAGAGACTGGAGTGGCACTATTTACCTTTTCGTATTTATATGACCAGTAGCCAAAGTTAGATATAATAACTGGAGAAACTCAGTAAGGAAAAGTATTCCCTGGGAAACATTTGCATTTTCCCTGTTGCTCCTGCTGGTTTCCTAATGAAGCTCTTCCCTTTAAACCCCAGAACCATTTTTTAAAATGAATACCGATCTTATTCCACCTACTCTTTGTAATATTCCCGGACTTTGGTTCTCATTGCTGCTTGATATGAGGGGAGAAAAGAGCTGGAGGTGGTTCGTGTACATTTCAGCCCCCGCCCCCAAATCATTTAACAAAGTCGAATGACATTTCAACAAGTGTTTCTCCAGGATGTTGGGTAAAGGGTAGTGGAATGGTCTTGAAAAGAGGTAGACAGGCCCATGGCCTGGCCAGCTCCCATTCTTCATCGGATGTAAGCTCCCTTTTCTCAAAAAAAAAAAAAGTGCTTGAAAAGACCCCATCTTGTTAAAGAAAATCACTAATTGGGGAACAGACGCAGTTAGCACGTTAGCACTGAATTCTGCACCAATCTTCACATGGACCAAGTTACTAAATGTTTCACATATCATCTGCTTTCTGTCACCCTCTCCTTCCACAAGCAGTCCTGAAGCCCTTTTTCAGTTTATATCAGGGCGTCCCTGCGGTTCTGTCCTCCGTCGAGGCCCGAAGGGAACAACACTGTGCGACAGGCAGTCAGCAACGCTCCCGAAGCCACAGTTCGGACTCTGTTGCTTTAGTCCAGCGGCTCTTTGAGGTCGTCATAAATGCCACAGATTGTTTCCTGGCAAAATGCACGGGTTTCCGGGAGCTCATCTCCCGGCTCCGCCCTGCCCCCCAGACCCCGCCGTGGCCGTCCTTCCGGACGCAGGGCTTCCCCGGACCCGCGCTCGCGTTTCACCTCCACCGCTGGCATCTGGCTTTGACGGCCCTGTGCGTGAGCCCGGACTCTGCAGACTCTGCCTCCTCGTAAATACTCCCGGCGATCGCTGTTTATTTGACTGGATACCCGTGCTGTGTACAGAGGACTTACACGTTTGATAAAACTTGCTCAGCTTTCTGACCGTCGTGCCCTCCTCCAGGAGGAGAATAAAGGGCATGAGGTCAAATGATGAGCTGGGGAGAAGTGCAGCCATAATCCCAAGGTTTATGAGGAATTCATGGATTTACTGGACACTGAGGGGTGACCCGGTTGCCACAAATGGTCCTTTGGCTTAAGGTTGTTCTTGCCTTTCTCCCTTGGAGGGACTCTTGTCTGAATGTCTGCTCCGGGCCAGGCACTGTGGCTGGCTTTGGGGACAGACCGAGTAACACACAGGTTCCAGCAATGGGGAGAAAGAAAACTCACAAGCACATACAGCAAAGAGCTCCCAATGCCCTAAAATTGTCGTCCTTCCATCTCTTTCTGGAAGCTGGTGAACGCACTGCTCACAAAGAAGCCCTGGCTTTCCTGAGTGGCGCAGTTTTCTGTTATTTCCTGAAAAGCAGAGTAGGGTAGGGTCCGGCCCCATCACCTACTAGCAGTTTGACTTTGGACTTGCAGCTGGCCAGTGTTTAAATTTCTCTTCTCCCCCGAAAGGCAGCTTGGCGGGTGCTTAAAATAGGGTGGACTCTGGAGCTGGACGGTTCTGGTTTGAATCCCAGTGTCACTGCCTAGTTAGTGGCAGGACTTTGGGGAAAGCTCCTTCGTCCCTCCGTGCTTCCCTGGTTTCCTCTTCTGTAGGATGGGGATGTGGAGAATTCCGACCATGGCGTTGCGCCCCATAAGTGAATAATGACTATGGGACAAGTGTTCCAAAAAGAACCCACGGATGGAAAAGTCTGGCTCTCCCTTCATTTGTAAGCAACAAATATTTATGGAACATCCTGCCCTGTGCACCACGCTGAGCCCAGGGGGTGCTGTGGCAAAGTCTGCTTTAAAGACCCTCGAGTCTGGGAGGGGAATCGGGCAGCTCAGGAGGAAATTTATTTATTTATTTATTTATTTATTTTTTTGCCTTTTGTCATTTTATGGCCGCGGGTTTATGGCCGCACCCACGGCATGTGGAGGTTCCCAGGCTAGGGGTCTAATCGGAGCTGTGGCCACTGGCCTGTGCCACAGCCGCAGCAACGCAGGATCCGAGCCGCGTCTGCAACCTACACCACAGCTCACGGCAACGCCGGACCGTTAACCCACTGAGCAAGGGCAGGGATCGAACCCGCAACCTCATGGTTCCTAGT
>PVHT020004944.1:40442636-40490657 GCA_004024745.2 Catagonus wagneri
TAGGGGTCTAATCGGAGCTGTGGCCACTGGCCTGTGCCACAGCCGCAGCAACGCAGGATCCGAGCCGCGTCTGCAACCTACACCACAGCTCACGGCAACGCCGGACCGTTAACCCACTGAGCAAGGGCAGGGATCGAACCCGCAACCTCATGGTTCCTAGTCGGATTCGTTAACCACTGCGCCACGACGGGAACTCCCGTCAGGAGGAAATTTAAATGGAGTGAGATGCTCTCTGTGACAGCGACAGAGCGGGCTGTGATGGGAAAACCAGAGCAAGGGGGCAGCCCCCAGTCTAGGGCTGATTTCCTTCCCGCTTTATTAATTCCCCAGCTAAGAAGCACCCTTTCATCTCCTTTGTTGTTTTTTTGCTTTGTTTTTTGTTTTTGTTTTTTTTTGCTTTTTAAAGCCACACCCGCACCATATGGAGGTTCCCAGGCTAGGGGTTGAATCGGAGCTGCAGCCACCAGCCTGCATCACAGCCACAGCAACACAGGACCAGAGTCGCGTCTGCGACCTACACCACAAGCAATGCCAGATCCTTACCCACTGAGCGAGGCCAGGGATCGAACCCGCAACCTCATCGTTCATAGTCGGATTAGTTTCCACTGTGCCACGACGGGAGCTCCTCCTCCTTTAGAATTTTCCTCAAAGCTCTTTTTTTGAGAAACTTAAAATATTGGTGTTAAAAAACATGAACCGTAAAATTTACCATCTTAACCATTTCTGAGCGTACAGACTGGTAGGGTTATGTCTATTCACATTGCAGCACAACCGATCTCCAGAACGCTTGGCATCTTGCAAAACAGAAACTGTACCCATTAGGCAGAGCCTCCTTGCCTGCCCGCTTGCATCTCATCTCTCACAGGCATCCTATCGTAATAAATCTATTTCTTGTCTAAAAAAAAAAAGAACTGTACCTGTTAAACCACAGTCCTCAGTCCCTCTCCGCCCAGCTCCTTTCAACTACCTCGCAGGGTTTCTAACTTTCATGCATGTTCATCATCACAGTAATTTCTCAGTATTCTGTCATCAAATAGTCACTGTCAAAGGACACTGTTTTCTGCCATGGGTTCCACCCGGCTGGAGACTTTCCTCTGAAATAGTCCTGCCCTTTCTATTACCGTTGCTGTTTTCAGGAGTTCTGTGAATTCACGAACTATGTTTCCTTTGGAAAATAAATTGTGGTCGATTGAGCTAGGTTCTAGGAACGGGCTTGTTAATCACGGGACTCATGCTGTTGTCTGAGGCTCACTGTTGGCTGTGTGCTGAGCTCACGTCTGTAGGAAGACGCCTGGGGAGTGGAAGGCGTCCACAGAGATCTGTTTCATGTAAGTTACAAGAAAACAAGGAAGTCAGGAGGCACGAGCCCATACAGGTACTCACGTGTCTTAGACGTATTTGAGGACCCAAGCCGTGCACACCGGCTGAGTCGCACAGCAGCGAAGCAGTGTTGTATAATACGAATGTGACCGCGTGGAGTATGGCGCAAACGCCAGAGACTAAAGTCGTTAGATCATTTCAGAAGCTGTTCTCGAGAGGCTGAGATGTGAAAACATGTCGTCTAGAATCGTAGTGGAAACGGAGGAAAAGGGAAAACCCAGAATTTAGCAGGAGGAGACTATGCGACTGGGTGACCTTTTGAATAGGAAGCAAAGGCAAAAGACGTCAGAGGTGGGAGCCAACGTTTGTGAGTGCTGACTCTGTGTGGCCGCTTTGCCCACTGGGTCCCGTTGACATCTTAGGACATTTCCTGCAAGTTCAATGTCATCACCTCCCCTTTTTACTGTTGAAGAAGCGGGGGTTCAGAAGGTTGGACTAGCTTGCCCAAAGTCGTATGATGAGCAACTGGTTGGGTCATATACATTGACCCCGAATCTGTGCTCTTTTATTGCTAAGGTGGTGTCAGGGCTGCTAGTTGGGGACACTGGAAAGACCGTTTTGCTATGGACAGAAGGGTGGTTGTTGAGAGAGGGGACCCATTTTGAGAGAAAGATAACGATTAGTCTGATTGGAAGACGCTGAGTTTGGGATGAAGGCGACTCTCAGGCATTTGAAGAATAATTGCGTTAGAGCACGGGACTGGGTGAGCGGAGAGCTGGAAGTCTTGGCGCTGGTGACTCACCGAAAGGTTGAGTGCAGAAAGGAAAGGGCCGTGGGTAGATTCCGGAAGATATCCCCGCTCAGGGGGCAGGAAAGGGAAAGAGGAATCAGTAAAGTTGGTGAAGGAAAGCTCACAGGACTGTTATTTGGCAGAAAAATAGTACGTGTGCTCAGTGCCGAAAAGTGTGACAAGACAGGGGGTTCTAGGTTGTCCCTCGTGAATCCAGAAGGTCACTTAAAAGCTCCTAGGTGGATTTCCCGTCGTGGCTCAGTGGTTAACGAATCCGACTAGGAACCATGAGGATGCGGGTTCGATCCCTGGCCTCGCTCAGTGGGTTAAGGATCCGGCGTTGCCGTGAGCTGTGGTGTAGGTCTGACACGGCTCAGATCCCGCGTTGCTGTGGCTGTGGCGAAGGCCGGCGGCTACAGCTCCTGTTAGACCCCTAGCCTGGGAATCTCCATATGCCACGGATGCAGCCCTAGATAAGGCAAAAAGACAAAAAAAAAGCTTCTAGGGTTCACCTATCTAATCTCAGCGCAAGTCCCAGGAGTGGTCTAAGGTCCTTCACTTCTTCTTTATACCCGTAGTCACCGGGTTCCCACTTTCTGTCCTTTCTTCCTCTTAAATAGCCTAGACTTGGTCTTTCCTTCATGCCCTTGGCACTGCCTCAGCGAAGACTGGGTCTCACTGTGCCATTGTGACAGGTGTCTGCTTGGGTCTCCCTTCTTCATACCCCAGCCAGCGTATGTTCCCATGACAACTGTTTTCCTTACACTGTGATTTTTATAGTGTCTTTTTTTTAAACATAATTTAGTACTTTTACTTCTTCCAGTATAATGCAGGAACCTTAGAACACGTGACCTCAAATTTAGTACTCCAGATTTGTATGACACTGTTGTCACAGGTTTTAACTCTACATCAGATTTTAAATTACAAAGATAATAATAATAATAATGTTATTTTAGCAGTAAACATTTCTTTTCTTTTTCTTTCCTATTTATCATGTATTTTAAAAAATTTTTCCATTAAAGCTGGTTTACAGTTTTCTGTCAGTTTTTCAACTGTACAGCATGGTGACCTGGTTACACATACATATATAGATTCATCACAAGTGACTAGACATAGTTCCTGGTGCTGTACAGCAGGATCTCCTTGCTTTTCCATCCCAAAGGCAGTAGTCTACAACTGCTAACCCCAGACTCCCATACCATCCCACTCCCACCCCACCCTCTTGGCAACCACAAGTCTGTTCTCCAGGTCTGTGATTTTCTTTTCTGTAGAAAGGTTCATTTGTGCAGTATATTAGATTCCAGATATAAGTGATATCGTATGGTACTTGTCTTTCTCCTTCTGACTTACTTCACTCAGTACGAGGGTCTCTAATTCCATCCGTGTTGCTGCCAATGGCATTATTTTATTCTTTTTTATGGCTGAGTAGTATTCCATCGTGTATATATACCACCTCTTCCTAATCCAGTCATCTGTTGATAGACATTTGGGTTGTTTCCATGTCTTGGCTATTGTGAATAGTGCTGCAATGAACATGCGTGTGCAAGTGTCTTTTTCAAGGAAAATTTTGTCTGGATATATGCCCGAGAGTGGGATTGCTGGGTCCTATGGTAGTTCTATGTGCAGTTTTCTAAGGTACCTCCATCCTGTTTTCCAGAGTGGTTGTAGCAGCTTACATTCCCACCAACAGTGCCAGAGGGTTCCCTTGTCTCCACATGCTCCCCCAGCACTTGTTGTTTGTCGTTTTTATAGTTTCTTAATCTAAAATCTGTATTCTCCACGGCTTATATAGTCAACTCCTTAGCAAAGCCCAGTGAGTCCTCTGATTTGGTGCCAGCTCCGTCTTCAGGTGGCCTTTCTCACAAACCCTCTCCTCCCCAAGCACCAGATACTCCATCAATTGCCCCTTCCTCAGCGTCTTCCGGGGCACCCGCTCTCGCAGGACCATCAGCTACTGCCGGGATTAGCGCTCTCTTTCACCCTCCATCCTGGCAAACTTCTGATTGTCCTTCAAAGGCCAACAAAGTGGCAAGTGGTGTAGAGAGGCTACTGCGGCGAAGCAGAAGATATAGTTAGATCCACATTAAAGAGCAAGGACTAGGCACCTGTGATCCCTGTGATCATGATTGTTGTAAAGAAAAGGCATAAGGAGAGCCACTTTTTTTTTCTACTTTCTTGTTAGATTTCTCCAACTGTGTGCACTGCTGGGATGTTGACATCCACAGAAGTGTTCTTCCCGCTCTTTCCGCTGTCCTCTCACGTGTAAAAAAATAACTGCCTCTTGTCGTGGTCACTTGCCCTCCTCACCCTTTGCTCAGGACTATGTCTGCATGGCGGATGACCTCAGCATTCTCGGAGTCTCAGGCTGTGTCTTTAGGACCTGGATGGGGAACAGGCAGATTTCTGACTTGATTGTTCCTAGAGGCCAAGACGGGTGATTAAGATGGGTGCACAGAGGAGTTCCCATCGTGGCGCAGCGGAAACAAATCCGACTAGGAACCGTGAGGTTGTGGGTTCGATCCCTGGCCTCGCTCAGTGGGTTAACGATCTGGTGTTGCCATAAGCTGTGGTGTAGATCGCAGATGCGGCTCGGATCCTGCGTTGCTGTGGCTGTGGTGTAGGCCAGCAGCTGTGGCTCCGATTCGACCCCTAGCCTGAGAACCTCCACATGCCACTAGTGCGGCCCTAAAATAAAAATAAAAGCAAAAAAGAAAAAAGATGGGTGCACAGAAGGCCGGCACACATGATATGCCACTGGACTTGAACTTGGAAAGCCTGAGCAAACCGAAAGGTTGAAATGCTGCTTTGCACTTAGAGCCGGGAGGTGTGCATTTCAGACCTGTGCCTGCTCCTTAGTGGCTGTGATCTAAAGCAATGGACAGTGATTTAGAGCTGGTAGTCTGGGGGACATGTTGGACATATAATCTAGAATAAGTTTCCAACCTTGTTCTGCAAGGTCAGCCATTAGCAGAACATCCAGTGAATGACTTTGCCAGCCCCCTGAAGAAATTACTGGAAACTCCAGAATCTGTTGACCTTGATGAAAAATTAACGAAGGCAAGCTGGCCCATGGAGGGCGTGTTGCTGAGGTGGAAGGATGCTGGAAAGAGAACATGGAGGCTGAAGCTATAATTTCCAGGTTTAGGTAAAGTTGACAGATTGTACAGATTTATTCAGATGGCGACGTGTTCACAGGCTGGGGGATGTCACAGATTGACGGCCACCAGAAGCTAGGAGAGGCCTGAGATGGCTTCTCCTTCAGAGCCTCCAGGAGGAATCAACCCTGCTGGCCCCCTCTGACCCCCCCAAACTGCGAGAGAATAAATTCCCGTTGTTATAAGCCACACAGTCGGTGCTAATTGGTGGTGGCAGCACTAGGAAATGAAGAGACAAATCTCATTTTTCTTGCCCAGGAAATGATAGTAATAAGAATAATACTTCATGGGGTTGGTGTGAGGATTAAAAGAGAAATTGTCTATGGAGGTACTTGGGTATCACTTCCAGATTCTTCCCATTTTTGTACACTTTTTTTTTTTTTAAAGGGCTGCACCCACAGCATATGGAGGTTCCCAGGCTAGATGTCGAATCAGAGCTGCAGCTGCTGGCCGACACCGCAGCCACAACGACGTGGGATCCGAGCCGCGACTGGGACCTACACTCCAGCCCATGGCAATGCCGGATCCCTGACCCGCTGATCGAGGCCAGGGATCAAACCTGTATCCTCCTGGATACTAGTCGGATTTGTTTCCTCTGAGCCACGACGGGAACTCTCCCTTTTTGTCAACTTTTGGGCAAATTTTCTTTCTTTAAAAATCAGATGATATATCTCACTCTAGAGTCTCAAAGATGAGAGAAAAAAAACCTCCCAGTGCAGAAGTGAGCATGCCTGGTGGCCCGGTGAGTCTGGGACCACGAGTACGATATCTTCCAACCTGTATAGCCTGGGAAATTCCAGTTCACATTAAGGAGGTGAATAAGTTCTTAGTGGCTGCACGAACTGGCTGCCCAGGAGTTACAGTCACTTCTGGCGCCAAGTGGCCTCACTTCTGGCATGCAGGTGTGTCCTCTAACTGGGAGCCATTTCTTCTTTCTTTCTTTTGCTTTTTAGGGCCACACCTGCAACATATGGTAGTTACCTGGCTGGGGGTCAAATTGGAGCTGCAGCTGCCCGCCTACGCCACAGCCATAGCAGCTCAGGATCCTAGCCACATCTGCGACCTACACCACAGCCCAGGGCAACGCCGGATCCTTAACCCACTGAGAGAGGCTAAGGACTGAACCTGCATCCTCCTGGATACCGGTCGGGCTCGTTACCCCTGAGCCACAATGGGAACTTCCTGGTGGATATTTTTAGTTCTTTTTCCTGGAGCTTATCTTGTGGTTTTGAAATTGCCAGGCTTGTTTAGGTCCTTCGATTCAGTTTGATCTCAGTCCTTATCAAGCATTCCTTGGTGTCAGACCCCACTGTCCTGCTCCGTTCGTAAAACATGTGCCCCTCTGCTGGCAGGCTGAGTGCGAGGGGCACACCCTCGGACTGAGTTCTAGAAGGACATGACGTGAGGCAGGTGTCGGTCCTTAGACTGAGCAGGGATGACCAAGGACGCACACAGGCAAGTTCCGCATGTCACCTGATCACCCTGCAGGGAAGCCAGAGGGGACAGCCGTGATGGAATCCCCAATGCAGACGGTTCAGCTGCGTGACTTGAACTGCACTTTTTAACTCACGTGGGAAGAAGTGCCTTAGCGGGACGAGGCATGGCCAGCACTGGCTACTCTACCCTGGATGTTTGTGTCTCTCAGAATTCATATGCTGAGGAGTTCCCATCGTGGTGCAGCGGTTAACGAATCCGACTAGGAACCATGAGGTTGCGGGTTTGATCCCTGGCCTTGCTCAGTGGGTTAAGGATCCGGCATTTCCGTGAGCTGTGGTGTAGGTTGCAGACGCGGCTCGGATCCCGCGTTGCTGTGGCGAAGGCCGGTAGCTGCAGCTCCTGTTAGACCCCTAGCCTGGGAACCTCCACATGGCCGTGGTTGCGGCCCTAAAAAGTAAAACAAACAAACAAAAATTCATATGCCAAAATCCTGACCCCCAGGGTGAGGGTCTTTGGCGGTGGGATCTTTGGGAAGGCGCTTAGGTCACGAGGCCAGAGCTCTTGTGAGTGGGAGTCTTGTCCTTATAGAAGAGACCGCAGAGAGGAGCTCCCACTGTGGTGCAGTGGGTTAAAAGACCTGGGTTGCAGCTGTGGCTCAGATTTGGTCCCTGGCTCAGGAACCTCCATATGCTTCATGTGTGGCCATAAAAAGAGAGAGACCCCAGAGAGTTCCCTGGTGGCTCAGTAGGTTGTGCAGTGTTGTCACTGCTGTACTCAGGTGGCTGCTGTGGCTCGGCTTCGATCCCTGGCCTAGAACTTCCACATGCCACGGGTACAGCCCCCCAAAAAAGAGAAAGAGCCCAGAGAGCTCCTTTGGCCCGCTGCCATGTGTGGGGACACAACGAGAGGAAGGCCCTCTGTGACCCAGGAAGCAGGCTGTCACCAGACCTCCAATATGCCTGTGAGATCTCGGACTTCCCAGCCTCTGGGACCGTGAGAAATAAGGCCACTGTTACCTCTCGGCCGCCTGGCCTGTGGCGTTCTGTTATAGCAGCCCCCAGCGCGCGGCTGGCAGTGGCTCGGTGCTGCTTGTCCTGGGACCTCCCGTCCCTGCGGAGGGAGCAGAGGCCCTCACACCGTCGCACGTGGACCCATCAGGGTGAAAGCCGGGCCTCCGCACTCCGCTCTCCGCGGGGCCTGGCTCACGGCAGGTGCACGGTACATACTCATTGGTTCGCCCACTCTCCCTCCGTCCCTCCCTCCCTCCCACTCTTTGCTTGCTGCTTGCCTATCTTCCTAACTGCCCCATCCCCATTTTGCTAAATCCCAGGGATTTAAAGACAGATTAGGCCTGGCCGCTGCTACTGGTTGTTTTATTGCCTTGGAAAGTCCTAGCAAGAGATTCCTCACTGATGGCTCTTCTCCCCACACGCTTTTTTTCCTGATGCAGAGCAAACGCTAGGCCCAGAGGCTTGAAAGGAAGGACAGACAGATGAAGGGATGGGTTGGGCTGCAGGGGACCAGGGCTGACAGTGTGTGGGAAGGCGGCCGGGGGAGGAGGGAAGGCGAGCGGGCAACGCTTCAGCCAGGGATCGATTTCTAACCCAACCCCAGCCCACGTCGATATCCTCCGCAGAGCTGGTTAATTATCAATTTTCATGAGAAAGCAAAGCTGCCTTACGTTTGGAAAAAGCATTTGAGCACAAAGCAGGCTATGCTGTGCCCTCAGTTCACCGAAACGTTTGCCTTTTGCAGAATCCAATCATTAGAATCATCGCTACAGCAAAACAGGTGTTTCACCTCTGCCGTCTGTTTTTGGCCTTGTGTTTTTTCCCTTTCCTTTTTCCTTCCTTCCTTCCTCTCTCGTTCTTTCTCTCTCTCTCTCCCTCTTTCTGCCTCCCTCTTTTTCTCTTTCTTCTTTTCTTAAATGATTTTTGTTTTTTCCATCTTTCTTTCTTCCTTTCTCTCTCTCTCCCTCCCTC
Source organism: Catagonus wagneri (assembly GCA_004024745.2). Lineage (NCBI taxonomy): Eukaryota > Metazoa > Chordata > Mammalia > Artiodactyla > Tayassuidae > Catagonus > Catagonus wagneri. The sequence continues at coordinate 40,451,321 of PVHT020004944.1, forward strand.
CCTCCCTTTCTTTCTTTTCTTTGTTTCTTTTCCTTCTTTTCTTCCTTCCTTCCTTTTCTCTCTCTCTCTTTCTCCCTCTCTCTCTCCTTTCCTTCCTCTTTCTTTCTTCCTTTCTTTTCTCTCTCTTTCTCCCTCTCTCTCTTCCTTCCTCTCTCTCTCTCTTTTGCCCCGAGCCATCCAGAGCTCCTGGGCCTGCCTTCTTTAAAACTGATAAAATTTTCCATGTTTCCCATTTCCCTTTTATACATGACTGGAAACTATAGGTTAAATGGTTTTTTTTTCAGTAGTTCCCTTAAATGTTTTTAACATTCCTTGTGATCATAAATTTTCCAACAGAGACTGAAGTTATCTGAGACTGCTGTCTTGCTCAGAACAAAACAGGGACAACATCGTACTTTAATTACTCACAGAACCATGCACTGTATTCCTTATTTCATCTAAAGACTTAGTATTATTTTTTAAAGTCCCAGAATTAGGTCTCTTGGTGGTTAACAAATGTTTCATTGAATATGCCAACATATTTTACTCATGTCTAGTCTCATTTTCTTGCATCTCCATCTTCCCCCTAAGTCTTCCTTTCTTCTTCAGATGATATTTTTAATGATGGTATGGGGCAGGTAAACACTTTTAGTCTTTGCATATTTAAAAACATTTGGAGTTCCCATTGTGGCTCAGTGGTTAACGAATCCGACTAGGAACCATGAGGTTGTGGGTTCGATCCCTGGCCTTGCTCAGCGTTGCTGTGAGCTGTGGTGTAGGTTGCAGACGCGGCTCAGTTCCCGCGTTGCTGTGACTGTGGCGAAGGCCGGTGGCTACAGCTCCTGTTAGACCTCTAGCCTGGGAACCTCCACATGCCGCGGGTGCGGCCCTTAAAAGACAGAAAGCCAAAAAAAAAAGACAGCAAAAAAAACCACATTTGAGGGAGTTCCCATTGTGGTTCAGTGGTTTTGAACCCCATTAGTGTCCAGGAGGATGTGGGTTGGATCCCTTGACTGGCTCAGTGGGTTCAGGATCCGGTGTTGCCATGAGCTGTGGTGTAGGTTGCAGAGGCGGCTCGGATCTGGCGTTGCTGTGGCTGTGGCGAAGGCCGGCAGCTGTAGCTCTGATTTGATCCCTCGCCTGGGAACTTCCATGTGCCATGGGTGTGGCCCTGGACTTTTCCTTCTCCAAAAAACGGTGGAGGTGCTGGTTACTCTCTGCTTGCTTCTCCGAGCCTGCTCGCTGCCCTTCTGCGTTCCCGTCTGTGCTCTGGGAGGCTGCCCGTCTGCACCGCGCTGATGCGCTTCCGGAAACCGGCTGGCTGGCGGTCGGGTTTAGTCGACGGAAGGCAGCGTGGGGAGGTCCGCCGTGCAGTCTAGATGGGAAGGTGCGGACTCCTCCTCTCCGCGCCCCCGTCCCCAGTACAGCAGTAAACTCTGGAGTCAGCATACGTAAGAGCTACCGAAGCACGGGTTTGAACGTTGGAAAGAAGCAGGTGCATTGGTCAAGGACCCCAGGACCGGAGGAACAACACAGGAGCGGGGCAACTTACGACCACCCAGCCGACAGAAGAACGTGACCCAGGCCTGGTGTTGCCTGACCACCAGTCTGGCAACAGAAGGCAGCAGAGGCAGGCTCATTCCTTTCCTGATCAAGCGGAGGACCTGCCAACAATACCAGGTGAGCCCAGCAGCGTCGGCAATGGGATACATCAGGAAATCCACTGACAGTAAGTGACCGAGACACTGCCTGGCTAGGGAGCCCTTCCACCACCGAGAGACACCAGGTCGGAGATGGCACTGGTCAGGGCGGAATCCCACCACATCAACTGGGCAGCTTGGAAGCCTTATTGTTCCAACAGGCCTGAGACTCCCCGCCCCCCCATCCCAACCCTGCCCCGGAGGTACAGCTGGCCTGACCTCCAGAACTCCTTCTGCCCATTAGGCACACATGCAGTGACAAATAGAGGCTCCAGGAGCACCAGGTAAACTAAGAAGACCAAAATAACACCACAGCGGCTCTAAGAGTTAGCCTGTCTTTAGAGTCAGAGCCCACAAAATTAGGCAAGCATCTGTATGCTGAATTTGAACAGGGTGACCACTTGCTAAAATAAGAGGTTTGAATGGGACCCAAAGACCTCTAACACAATAACCAAATGTCAAGGATATAACAAAAAAAATCACCTATCAGCAAGAACCAGAAACATCACAACCCAAATGAGAAAAGATAATCAGCGGGCACTAACACCCTGATGAATCAGATATTAGAATTATCTGGTGAGGATTTTAAAGCATATTCAACAAGGAATTACAGATTCTCTTGAAACAAATGAAAAACTGAAAAAATCTTAGCAAAGAAGTAATTTGAAAAGGATCCAAATGGAAATTATAAAATTGAAAAACAAAGTAGTTGCAGTAAAACTCTTAATTGGCTTAGCGCAATGATGGAGTGGAAGCGACAAAAGACAGAACCAACAAACTTGACAGATCAGTAGAATTTGCACAGTCTGAAATACAGAAGGTAGATTGAAAAAAAATTGGACAGAACCTCAGGGACCTGTGGAACAGTAATAAGAGACCCAACACTTATATCATGGGAATCCTAGCAGGAAAGATGTAAAAGAGGGGCTGAGAGAATGTTTGAAGAAATAATGGCTAAAAATTTGGTAAAGGACATAAACCTACAAATTCAAGAAGGTGAGTGAACCCCAAATAGGATAAATCTAAAGAAGTCCATGCCAAGACAGAGAATCAAATGTCTGAAAACTGAAGACAAGAAGGATCTTGGGAGTTCCCATCGTGGCTCAGTGGTTAATGAATCCAGCTAGGAACCAGGAGGTTGTGGGTTCGATCCCTGGCCTTGCTCAGTGGGTTAAGGATCCGGTGTTGCCGTGAGCTGTGGTGTAGGTTGCAGACACGGCTCGGATCCCGCATTGCTGTGGCTGTGGCGAAGGCCAGCAGCTACAGCTCCTGTTAGGCCCCTAGCCTGGGAACCTCCATATGCTGCAGGTGCGGCTCTAGATAAAGGCAAAACAAACAAACAACAACAAAAAAAAAAACAAATCCGACTAGGAACCATGAGGTTGCGGGTTCGATCACTGGCCTTGCTCAGTGGGTTAAGGATCCGGCGTTGCCGTGAGCTGTGGTGTAGGTTGCAGACGCGGCTCAGATCCCACGTGGCTGTGGCTGTGGCGAAGGCCAGCAACTACAGCTCCTGTTAGACCCCTAGCCTGTGAACCTCCCTATACTGCGGGTGCGGCCCTTGATAAGGCAAAAAGACAAAAAAAAAGGATCTTGAAAGCAGCCAGAGAGAAAAGACATCACCTTCAGGAGGACACCAATTTGAGTGACAGTAGAACTCTCATCTGAAGCCCTGGAGGCCAGAAGGCAGTGGCACCACATTTTTCAAGTACTGAAAGCGAAGGACCATTAATTGTGAATACTTTATCTGGTGAAACTAGCCTTTAGAAATGAAGAGGAAATTAAAACAAACATCTGTAGATGAAGGAAAACTGAAAGAACTTGTTGCGAGCAGAACTACCCTAAAAGAATAGCTAAAGGAAACCAGATTAAACCAGAAATAAAATGTCAAAAGGAGGAATTTTGGAGTGCTGGGAAGGAAGAACAACAGAAAGAGCAGAAACATAGGTACCTGTGACAACTGTTCTTAGGTGTTTTATTAATCATATTAGATGATTGAAACAAAAACATAACAAAACCTGGTACTCGAGACAATGATATTTAAAAGTGGGCAGGATATTTAAAGTGCCTTCCCATTGTGGTACAATGGAAATGAATTTGACTAGTATCCGTGGGTATGCAGGTTTGATTCCTGGCCTCGCTCAGTGGTTCAGGAATGGGGCATAGCGGTGAGCTGTACTGTAAGTCACAGAGGCGGCGTGGATCCCGTGTTGCCATGAGCTGTGGTATAGGTCGCAGACGTGGCTTGAATCTGGCATTGCTGTGGCTGTTGTGTAGGCCGGCAGCTGTAGCTCCGATTCAACTACTAGCCTGGGAACTTCCATATGCCAAGGGTATGGCCCTAAAAAGCAAGTAGATAGATAGATAGAGAAAGTAGGTAAAGGGACTTAAATGGAAGAGTGGTCTCCTTACTTTGTGCAAAGTGGTAAAACACTGGCACCAGAAGCCTGTGACAGGTCACATAGGTATATTGTAATATGCAGAACAACCACTGAGGAAGCTATACAAGCTTAAAAGCACTGTAAATAAATCAAAGTGGAGTCCTAAACAATGTTCAAGTAACCCACAGGAAGGCAAGGAAAGAAAAGCAGAGAAAACAAAGAGAAAGGGAATAATAAAATGGCAGACTTGAGTGCTGACATACTAATAATTGCCTTAAGTGTAAATTGTCCACATACAGCAATTAAAAGGTACAGATTCGGCAGTTCCACTCCTGAGTATATATCCAGACAAAACTCTAATTCAGAAAGATATGTGGGAGTTCCCATCATGGCCCAGTGGAAACGAATCCGACTAGGAACCATGAGGTCGCGGGTTCGATCCCTGGCACCGCTCAGTGGGTTAAGGATTCGGCGTTGCCGAGAGCTGGGGTGTAGGTTGCAGATGCGGCTCGGATCCCGCGTTGCTGTGGCTGTGGCAGCTGTAGCTCCGTTTAGACCTCTAGCCTGGGATCATCCATATGCCGCTGGTGCGGCCCTAAAAAGCAAAAAGGAAGGAAGAAAAGATATATATACCTCAGTGTTAATAGCAGCACTCTTTATAGGAGCCAAGATATGGAAGTAATCTAAATGTCCGTTGACAGGTGAATAAAGATGATATGATACATATATATGTGTGTGTATACACAATGGAATACTATTCAGCCATAAAAAATAAAGAATGCCATTTGCAGCAACATGGATGGACCTGGAGATTATTATACTAAGTGAAGTAAGTCAGAGAAAGAAAAATGCCATATGACATCACTTATCTGTGAAGTCTAAAATATTACACAAGTGAAATTATTTATGAAACAGAAACAGATTGATAGACGTCGAGAACAGAATTATGGTTGCCAAGCAGGAAGGGGTGGGGGAGGGATGAGTTGAGAGTTTGGGGTTAGCTGATGCATACTATTGTATATGGAATGGATCAACAGCAAGGTCCTACTGTAGAGCACAAGGAATTATATTCAATATCCTGTAATAAACCATAATGGAAAAGAATACAAAAAAAGATACATCACTTTGCTGTACACCAGAAACTAACACAACATTGTAAAGCAATAAAATAACACATTTAAAAAAAAAGATACATATTGGCAAAGTGGATAAAGACAATCAATCACGTGAGCTATCTATACCGTTTACAAGACATTTCAAATTCAGCAACTTAAGTAGCTCAAAAGGAAAAGATGGAGGAGTTCCTGTCATGGCTCAGGCTAGACCCCTAGCCTGGGAACCTCCACATGTCGTGGGTGCAGCCATAAAAGGACAAAAAGACAAAAAAAAGTAAAAGATGGGGAAGATATACTATGCACACGTTAATTTTATAAAAAAGTGGTGCTATTAATATCAGATAAAATAGACTTCATGGCAAAAGTGACACAAACAAACCTACTTGAGCTAAAGAAGGATGTAACAATGATAAAAAGATCAGTCCACCAGGAAGACAAAACAGTCTTATACTTCTGTTCAGCAAACAGCAGAGCCTCAAAATACATGATGCAAAAACAAGAGAAATGAAGGGAGCAGTAGACAATTCCTTAATCACAGGTGAGCATATCAACATCCTACTTTCAGCAGCTCTTAGAATCATTACATGGAAAATCAGCAAAGCTTAAAAGATTACAGTCAACCAATGAGATCTGGTCAACATTTATAAAACCTTCTACCCCTCAACAGCAGAATGTACAAATTTTTTTCAAGTTCTGTGGGACATTTACCAAGAGAGACCATATCCTGGTCCAACAAACAAGTCTCCACAATTTTTTTTTGTTGTCTTTTTGCCTTTATCTAGAGCTGCTCCCATGGCATATGGAGGTTCCCAGGCTAGGGGTCTAACAGGAGCTGTAGCCGCCGGCGTTCGCCACAGCCACAGCAACGCGGGATCCGAGCCGCGTCTGCAACCTACACCACAGCTCACGGCAACGCCGGATCCTTAACCCACTGAGCAAGGCCAGGGATTGAACCTGCAACCTCATGGTTCTTAGTCGGATTCGTTAACCACTGAGCCACGATGGGAACTCCCTCCACAAATTAATTAGAATTGAAATCATACAGTCTATGCTTCCAGAGTATGTTTTCTGAAAGTTTTGTAGTTTTATTTTTTTCCTTTTTTTGGCCCCATCCTTGGCATATGGAAATTCCTGGGCCAAGGATCAAATCTGAGCTGTAGCTGTGACCTACACCACAGCTGTGGCAGCGTTGGGTCTTTAACCCACTATGCCACAAGCGGAATTCCTAAAAGTTCTAGTTTTATGAGGGTCATTATTCATTTTGAGTTAATTTTTGTACAAGGTGTGAAATTTAGGTCCAGTTTTTTTTTTAAGCTTATGGATATGCAGTTGTCAAAAATCACTTGGGTATAATGGAATCAAACTAGAAATCAGCAGTAGGACCAAACTAGAAACCAGTAACTGAAAAGCAACAGGAAGATGATCAAAGCCTAGAAAATTGAATGTCACACTTCAAAATAATTCATGAGTCAGGGAGGCAATCTCAAAGGAAATTTAAAAAATGCATAAGACTGGGTGAAAATGGAAATATGATATAGAAAAGTATGTAGGACTCGGCTAAAGCAGTGCCAAGAGGGAAATTTAAAGCACTAAGTGGTTTCATTAGAAAAGAAGAAAGTTCTCAAGTCAGTAATCTAAGTTCTTACCCCTGGAAACTAGAAAAAGAAGAACAAAATAAACTCAAAATTAGTAGAAAGAAGGAAATAAGAGCAGAAAACAATGAATTTGAGAACAGGAAATGTGCAAGAAATCAAATAAGACCAAAATAAATGGAGAGACATACTGTTTTAACGGATTGGAAGATTCAACATAGCAAAGGTATCACTTCTCCCCGCAACTGACCCGTAGGTTTAGTGCAGTTGATAACAAAATCCCAACAAGAATTTTTGGTAGGCGCGGACAGGCTTATTCTAAAGTTCATATGGAAAGACACAAATAACTATAATAACTAAAACGTTACTGGGTAGCTCAGTGGGTTGAGGATCTGCCACTGGCCCTGCTATGGCTCGAGTTGCTGCTGGAGTTTGGCTTTGATCCCTGGCCTTGGAACTTCTGCCTACGGCGGGTGTGTCCAAAAAACTTGGAAAAAAAGAATGAAGTGTCAGGAATCAGTCTACTCATTTTGAATACTTACTATATATGTAGTAACCAAGAGTGTATGGTATTTGTGGAGCAATAGACACAGGTCAGTGTAACAGGATAGTGAGGTTATTGATTTTCTGCCTTTGGACTTGAACTCAGACTGGAATTTATACCCCTGGTTCTCCTAGTTCTGAGGCCTTTGGAATCAAACTGGAACTACACTGTCAGCTCTCCTGGGTCTCCAGTTTGCTAACTGCAGTTTATTGAGGGAACAAAGCCAATATCAAGAAGTAACCTGCTTTTCATCATCTTGATAGAATCTTTCTGCAAAAGTTGTAAACACTGATTCAGTTGAATTGACCATTTTTTCCCATTGCGAATCATTCTTTTGGTGTCAAGTCTAGGAACTCTTTGCCTGGCCCTCGGTCCTAATAATCTTCCACTATGTTTTGTTCTAAAAGTTTTATAGTATTGGGGTTTCTGTTGTGGCTCAGCAGATTAGGAACCTGACTAGTATCCACTGAGGATGTGGGTTTGATCCCCGGCCTCGCTCAGTGGTCCGCGATCCATTCTGAGTTAATTTTTGTGTAAGGTGTGTGTGTGTGATTTTGTCATTTTGTTTTTTGCTCATGGACGTCTAATTGTTTTAGCACCATTCAGTGAAAGAATATTCTTTCTCCACTGAATGGCTTTTGCACCTTGTCAAAATCAATGTGCCATCTTCGTGCCTGTCTTTTCTGAGTTCCCCTCTCTTTTTTTTTTCCCTCTTAATAGCACACTCTCCTGGTTAGTGTAGCTATAGAGTTAAGTCCTAAAAATCTTAGAGTGATGCCTCCCACTTAATCATTGTCGAAATCATTTACCTATTTTAGTCGCTTTTCCTTTCCATGTACATTTTAGAATGAGCTTGCTGACGCTTTGATGAACCGTGTTAAATCTACAGATCAGGCTGGGGAGAAGTGACATCTTTGTTATGTTGAGTTTCCCAGTCCACAAATACAATATGTGTCCATGCATTTAGGTCTTTAATTTCCTTCATCAGCATTTTGCCTTCTAAAAGGTTTATATTTGTTGTTATATTTGTTCCGCTGTTGTGGCTCGGAGGAAACAAATCTGACCAGCAGCCATGAGGACTCAGGTTCGATTCCTGGCCTCGCTCCGTGGGTTAAGGATCCATTGTTGCCGTGAGCTGTGGTGTAGGTCGCAGATGCACCTCGAATCTGCTGCGGCTGTGGCTGTGGCGTAGGCCAGCGGCTACAGCTCTGATTCGACCCCTAGCCTGGGAAACTCCATATGCCACGGGTGCGACCCTAAAAAGACAAAAAAAAAAGCTTTATATTTGTTAATATTTTTGCACATCCTTTGATTTTCAGCCTTCCCTCCAACTTTTTATAAAGTATGTATTCTTTTTTTTGGACACAGCCATGGCATGTGGAAGTTTCCCTGGCCAGGAATCGAACCCACCAGAACCACAGCACTGTCATTGCCAGGGCCTTAACCTGGTGAACTGCCAGGGAACTCTCTGGGATTTCTCTTTTTTTTTTTTTTAAATCAGAGTATAGTTGATTTACAGTGTTGTGTCAATTTCTGTTGTACAGCATTGTGACCCAGTCATACATATGTGTGTGTGTGTGTGTATATATGCATATATCTTTTTCTCATATTATCTTCCATCACGTTCTGTCTACTGAGCTTTCCTTTCTTTCCCCAGCCAACTAGCCCCATCTTTCACTTTACTGTCTTTATTTTTTACTTCCTTACTTTATTTTGCTGTTTGCTTTGTATTTCTGCTGATTGATCCAACCAGTCTCAATTCTCTTCCCTCCCTCCGTTTAATCTGGAAATCTTACTGTATTTTTCCATTCAGTATTTCCTTTCCTAATGATCGTCCTTGGCTACATACTGCAAAAATTTTACCCAAGGTGATATGCCCGCCACTATTCAAGTTCCCTTCCCCCACCACGTTCTTCTGAGCCGCCGCAAGAAAATAAAATTTTCGTGCTAACTACTTTTTACATAAAGCCCACCCGAATCGCAGTTCCCGGCTGTCACTGAGATGATAGTTCTTTCAGCCCCAGACTATTATTAGGCTTTCTTTGCAGTATTTCAGGAATCCTTAATGTCCATAGTACACAGTCCCAGTCAATCATTATCCAGTCAGATTAACTGCATGTATTGCAAAGTTCTTTGCCTGCCATCCGCTCCTTTGCTGTTTCCTTCCTTTATCAATTTTTTTCATCATCTTCTCATGCACATTCTTCCTCCTCCCTCTTCTTGACAGAGTCCTTTCTGGAAACTTTTCCTCAGGTTTTTATTTATTTATTTGTTTGTTTTTTGCTTTCTAGGGCCGCACCCGCGGCATGTGGAGGTTCCCAGGCTAGGGGTCCAATCGGAGCTGTAGCCACTGGCCTACACCACAGCCACAGCAACGCGGGATCCGAGCTGCGTCTGCAACCTACACCACAGCTCATGGCAACGCCGGATCCTTAACCCACTGAGCAAGGCCAGGGATCAAACCGGCAACCTCATGGTTCCTAGTCGGATTCGTTTCCGCTGCACCATGACGGGAACTCCACATTTTCTCCTTCTGGTATTCATGTTACTTGCATACTGGATTTTTTGGATCCATCTTCTAAGTAACTTTTGTTTTCTTGTATATATTCATTGTCTTTGCATTTTTGTCCTAGTTTTTGAGATTATTTCTTCCAAGCAGTCTTTAAAACCAGGAATTTTTAAATCTCAATTCAGGAGTTCCCTTTTGATGGGGTGGGTTAAGGATCTGGCATTGTCACTGCAGCAATCCAGGTCACTGCTGTGGCACAGGTTGATCCCTGGCCCAGGAACTTCCACATGGCGCAGGTGTGGCAAAGAAAGAAAGAGAAAAGAAAAGGAAGAAAGAAAGAATGCAATTCTGTCCTTCAGTTTGCCTATTGAATTTTTAAGTTGGGAAGATTTTTTTTTTCTTTAAATTTCAGGAGTTTGTTGATTTCATGCTGTCCTTGAATTTCCTGAAACGTTAGCTAAGGTAACATTAGTTACCATAACAGAGTATCTCCCATATCTTACGCCTTATAAATGGAGAGAAGGGTCTGTTTCATGCAGTCATTCAGGTACCTACGCTGACAGAAATTCTGACAATGTCAATATTTAGTTTATTATTTTTTTTGGTTTTTTATCTTTTATTTTATTTTTTTCATGTTTTTCATTTTTTTTAATTTTTATTATTTTTTTTCCGTTATACCCAGCTGTACGGCGTGGTGATAGGGTTACACATACATATATGGATTCATCACAAGTGGTTAGTTCCCAGTGCTATACAGTAGGATCTCCTTGCTTTTCCATCCCAGAGGCAACAGTCTACAACTATTAACCCCAGACCCCGCTACCATCCCATTCCCTCCCCCACCGTTTTGGCAACCACAAGTCTGTTCTCCAAGTCCTTGATTTTCTTTTCTGCATAAAGGTTCATTTGTGCAGTATATTAGATTCCAGTTATTAGTGATATCATATGGTATCTGTCTTTCTCCTTCTGACTTACTTCACTCAGTATGAGGGTCTCTTAATTCCATCCATGTTGCTGCAAATGACATTATTTTATTCTTTTTTATGGCTGAGTAGTATTCCATTGTGTATATATACCACATCTTCCTAATCCAATCATCTGTTGATGGACATTTGGGTTGTTTCCATGTCTTGGCTATTGTGAATAGTGCTGCAATGAACATGCGCGTGCAAGTGTATTTTTCAAGGAAAGTTTTGTCCGGGTATATTGCTGGGTCATATGGTAGTTCTATGTATAGTTTTCTAAGGTACCTCCATACTGTTTTCCATAGTGGTTGTACCAGCTTACATTCCTACAAACAGTGCAGGAGAGTTCCCTTTTCTCCACACCCCCTCCAGCAATTGTTGTTTGTGGACTTGTTAATGATGGCCATTCTGACTGGTGTGAGGTGGTATCTTGTAGTAGTTTTCATTTGCATTTCTCTAATCATCAGTGATGTTGAGCATTTTTGCATGTGCTTGTTGGCCATCTGCATCTCTTCTTTGGAGAACTGTCTATTCAGTCCTTTGCCCATTTTTCAGTGGGGTTGTTGGTTTTTTTGCTGTTGAGCTGCATAAGTTGTTTATATATTTTTGAGATTAAGCCCTTGTCAGTTGCATCATTTGACACTATTTTCTCCCATTCTGTAAGTTGTCTTTTTGTTTTCTTTTTGGTTTCCTTTGCTGTGTAAAAGCTTGTCAGCGTGATTAGGTCCCATTGGTTTATCTTTGCTTTTATTTCTGTTGCTTTGGGAGACTGACCTGAGAAAACCTTTGTAAGGTTGATGTCAGAGAATGTTTTACCAATGTTTTCTTCTAGGAGTTTAATGGTGTTTTGTCTTATATTTAAGTCTTTAAGCCATTTTGAGCTTATTTTTGTGCATGGTGTGAGAGTGTGTTCTAGTTTCATTGATTTGCATGCAGCTGTCCAGGTTTCCCAGAAATGCTTATTGAACAGACTCTCTTTTTCCCATTTTATGTTCTTGCCTCCTTTGTCAAAAATCAGTTGACTGTAGGCATCTGGGTTTATTTCTGGGTTCTCTATTCTGTTCCATTGGTCTGTATGTCTGTTTTGGTACCAGTACCACACTGTCTTGATTACTGTGGCCCTGTGATATTGCCTGAAGTCTGGGAGAGTTATGCCTCCCGCTTGGTTTTTGTTCTTTAGAATTGCTTTGGCGATTCTGGGTCTCTTGTGGTTCCATATAAAATTTTGCATTGTTTTTTCTAGTTCTGTGAAGAATGTCTTGGGTAATTTGATAGGGATTGCATTGAATCTGTAGATTGCTTTGGGTAGTATAGCCATTTTTACAATATTTATATTTCCTGCCCATGAGCGTGGAATATCTTTCCATTTCTTTGTATCTTCTTTGATCTCCGATTAATGCTTTGTAGTTTTCTGCATCTAAGTCTTTCACCTCCTTGGTCAAGTTTATTCCCAGGTATTTGATTTTCGGGGGTGCTGTTTTAAAAGGTAAAGTATTTTGGTATTCTTTTTCTAATATTTCCTTGTTAGCATACAGAAATGCGATTGATTTCTGAAGGTTAACCTTATATCCTGCCACTTTGCTGAATTTGTCTATGAGTTCAAGTAGTTTTGGGATCGAGTCCTTGGGGTTTTCTATATAAAGTATCATGTTATCTGCATAGAGTGACAGTTTTACCTCTTCTCTTCCTATTTGGATGCCTTTTATTTCTTTCGTTTGTAATATTCAGTTTAAAAAGATGGATCTAGACATCACGAACAAGGCATTTGCTGAGCAAGTTTTGCAGTGCAGCGTTTCTGGAAGAGGAGTGGGACAGCCGTGCGCCACGGGGAGCAGAGAGAATAAATCCAAACACTGCTCGGCCTGGCTCTTCCGTCTTCAAATAGCATCTGTGGATCCAGGTCTCATTTGACCTAGATGCACAGAGATGGACGAAATCTCACTTCTGCTAGACGCCTCCCAAGATTCTTTATCTGCCCTTTTCATGCCTTCTCCTGCTGGGAGCACCGGCCGGCAGGGTGGTGAAAGGCTTGTTCCGGGGAGCAAGGTCAGAGTGCAGGCGCTTATTCTTGCACTGGCTGGGTTTTTTTTTTTTTTTTTTTTGCTGATTTATTTATTTTTTATTATTTTATTTACTTACTTGCTTATTTATTTTTTTATTTATTTGCTTATTCTTGCAAACTGGCCAGTTGGGGTCTTTGGCCTGGTCCCCTTGAACGGACCATCCCTCTAGGGCTCCTTTCAAACTTCAGCTCCAAAATGGGCTAAAAACAAAGAGCCTGCCTTCGAGGGTTCCTCTAAGGATGACATGAAACCGAGCTGTCCCCAGGCTTGAGCCTTGTGCCTAAGCTGCAGAAATGCTCCAGGTGCAGTAGCTACCGTTGTGATGAGCGGTTCAGTCACTTGAAGGCTTGAGCTACGGTTTTTCCGCAGACACCCTCCACCCCCGTCTCCAGCCCTCACTGCCCTCCTGAGCGACAGTGCAGCGTCTTCCGTGTCCAGCGGACAAAACGACTTGGATGTTCTCTCCAAAGGCAGGTTCCCCACCGAGCGGCCCAGGCTCCCCTTGAGTCTTAGCTCCCGCCCTGCTCTGCTCTGGACACACTCTTGCCAGCTTGGACAAGTGGTTATTTTTTTTAAAAAACCACTTCCCCTTTGTACCTTCCACCTGGAACGTTCTCTTGGCTATTTCTACTTATTAAGATTTAGTGCATGCCTTAGGAATACGCCCGAATGCCACATTTCTTGATCTTCCCAAATGAAGGCCATCTCCCGTAACTCTGAATTTTTGTAGCAGTTTTATTTTTCTTGTCACTCAGGGTGCCAAGAGTAATCTGTCTGTGTGAGTCGGGATCCTCTGAGCTGCAGGTGACAGGATCACCCTGCAAATTAGCCAAGAGAGAATTTCTGGGTTCAACAGGGAGGGAACCTCAGGCACAGCTGGCCCCGTGGCCTCAGGCAGTTTTTAGGGCCCCCCGTTTCTACATCTGCTGTCACTTCTTTTGCGAATTGGCCTCATCCTCACCTACCAGTAGCTGGTCTCCTCCGTGAAGGGAGGTGGTTTTCAGGTAGCCCAGTGCCACCTCTGCAGCTAGGATCCAAGTGCAAGAGAAACTTCCACCTGCCTCCGTCAGAGGAGGCTGGCTTCCATGGCCTGACCATTCCTGTACCATTTAGGGGCCAGTGGGGTGGCGGGCTCTGGTTACCCAGGTCTGGGTCGCGTGCCCATCTCCAGAGGTTCAACGGTCACCATTCGCTCTTCTTCTGAGCTGTGTCATAACTCCTGGAAGATAGAAGTCGTGCTTTTATCACATAACCCCTTGAAAAATGAGTCATGCCCCACCTAGGACCAATGCTTAGGAAATTCATATTGGATAAATGGATGAACATATTATCCTAGAACCAATCAGGAGGTTCAGGGGGCTGCTTTTTTTTTCTTGGCTTTGCCCAAGTCATGCGGAAATTCCCAGGCCAGGGATTGAACCTGTGCCACAGCAGTGACCTTAGCCACTGCAGTGACAACACCAGATCCTTGATCCACTGCGCCACAGGAAATCCCTCAATTTTTTTTCTTTTTTCTTTTCTTTCTTTTTTTTTTGTTTTTTTTAGGGTCACACCTCTGGCATATGGAAGTTCCCAGGCTAGGGGTCAAATCAGAGCTACAGCTGCCAGCCTGTGCCACAGCCATAGCAGCACCGGATCTTTAACCCACGGAGCAGGGCCAGGGATTGAACCCGTGTCCTCATGAATACTAGTTGGATGCATTACTACTGAGCCACAAAAGGAACTCCCCAATAGGCTTTTTTTTTTTTTTTCAAACAGAGTATAGGCTTTGGAGAAGAAGGAAAAATTCTTGGACAGATGTGTTATTTACTGATGGATAGAATATATGCAAAAAAACCCCAAGGATTGTAGATGCCCCCAGCATTCTTTCTCACTTCCATTGTAAACAGAAAAACTGACTTGTTTTTGCTTTGAGGTAAAATTCCCTTTTCTCTAAAAAAGAAAATCTTGGAGTTCCCGTCGTGGTTCAGTGGTTAACAAACCTGACTAGGAACCATGAGTTTGCAGGTTCAATCCCTGGCCTTGCTCAGTGGGTTAAGGATCCGGCGTTGCCGTGAGCTGTGGTGTAGGCTGCAGACGCGGCTCGGATCCCGTGTTGCTGTGGCTGTGGCGAAGGCCGGCGACTACAGCTCCTGTTAGACCCCTAGCCTGGGAACCTCCATATGCCGCGGGTGTGGCCCTAGATAAGGCAAAAAGACAAAGGAAAAATAAATAAATAAATAGGAAAATCTGTACACTGAGGGTAATTTGGGTAATAAAAAAGTAGAAAAGGGATTTTAGTTATGACTGTGTTCATGCCAGTGTCTCTACCCCAACAGTGTAAACACATCCCCCGAGAGGAGGCGGTGGGAAGACAACGTGGGGGGTTTGCCTGGTTTTCTTGGCGCTGGCTCTTTGAGGGAGAGGATTAATGATTAAAAAGTGGAAAACTGGCGTGATGAGTGTGGAATCAGAAAGCATGAGGGGAGTTCCCGTTGTGGCCCAGTGGGTTAAGAACCCAACTAGTATCCTTGAGAATGCGGGTTTGATCCCTGTCCTCGCTCAGTGGGTTAAGGATCCAGCGTTGCTGTGAGCTGTGGTGTAGTCTGGCGGCTGTAGCTCCCATTCGACTCCTAGCCTGGGAACTTCCATGTGTTGCAGGTGTGGCCCTAAAAAGACAAAAAAAGAAAAAAAAATGAGTTTATACCAATATCTCCAATCCCCACAGGGTTCCTGCTGAGCTTCCCACGTTCCGTGCTGTATGAGCTCCTTCCACGGGGAGAGCTGGATTCCAGCGGCGTCAGCGCTTACACTCACTTGCTTAATGCTGTTCTGTGTGGTGTGACGTCCTCCTGTAATAGGTCTGAAATGGCTTCGCAAGTGCTTTGCCCACGCAGCTACTACCGAGGATATGCCTATCAGAGAAAGTTCTGGGTTTGTTCGCAGTTAGCTGTTTTTCTCCCCAAGCCCCCACCCTCACTCTGTCACAAATTGAGGGTGGGAGGTCACATATCATGTTCTTAGGTCGCTTGGATTTCTTCCCCCCATCTATCACCCCCCATCCCCTCAGTGAGTGTTATCATGGCATCCTGTTTACCATACAGTTAGGTTTCGGTTGTTTGCCTGCTTTCAGCTTTAGCTTTTTATTTCCCTGAAAAGAGGACTTTATGTTGATTCCGTTTTACTTTTGAATCATAGTACGTTGTTACTGATTTCCTTTTATTTTGGATTATGTAAAATATTAACACCAGTTAATATTAACATAAGTTAATAGCTCTCAAAAGTCAAAGCTATACCAAAAAAAAAAAAATGCTGTTCATAATGCACTCCATTCTCTCCTGACCCTTTGTAAGCAACTTCCTTGTTTTCTGGTCCTGTGTTTCTTTTTGTAATGATAAAGTATGTGTTTCACATGAAGGATACCATACTATCTGCATTCTATTTTTTTTTTTATAACATTTCCTAGAAATCACTCCATGTAGGTCCATACAGAGCTTCCTCACACTTTGATCGATCTTCAAGCTCACTGATTCTTTCCTCGGCCATGTCCAGGCTACTAATGAGCACCTTCAAGCCTCTTTCATTATGTTATGGTGTATTTGATCTCCAGCATTCCCCTTCTGGCTGCACCCGTGTCATGCCGAGGTTCCCAGGCCCAGAATCGAACTCACACCACAGCATCGACCCAAGCCCCAGCAGTGACAATACCAGATCCTTGAGTTTCCATCTCTCTGCTTATAGTACCCATAGGTTCTTGCCTGTCGCCTGCTTTTTTCCATTAGAGCTCTTACTGTATTATTCATAGTTATTTTAAATTCCTGCTCTGATAATTCCAAAGATCTCCGCTATATTTAAATCTGTTTCTGATCCTTGCGTCGTCTTTTCAGACTGTATTTCTTGCCTTTTAGCATGCCTTGTAATTTTTTGTTGAAAGCCGGACGTAACACACTGGGTAGAAGAAACGGAGATAAATAGACTTAGAGTGAGGATCCGTGTTAATCTGGCTGGGAGTTAGGCTGTTTATTCTTTGCGGTAGCTGTGTTTGCCAAGCTAAAATTTCTTCTGACATCCGCTTGTTTTTGTCTCTCTGGCTGTCTTTAGATTTCCCTAGAGACTAATTCGTAAGTAGGGTCTGAAGTGTGCAGCTCTTTGTGTGTGTGTGTGTTTTGTTTTTTGGCTATGCCCTCAGCATGCAGAGAAGTTCCCAGGCCAGGAAATGAACCCATACCACAGCAGTGACAATGCCGGGTCCTTTAACCACTAGGCCGCCAGGGAACTCCGCAACTCTTGGAGCTTTACTGGTGTGTAGGTGAGGTGTGTGAGGAGGGAAACGTTGTCTTCTAGAGCCTATGATTAAGTCTCATCCTTTTAGGAGCCCTGGGTTGTGACAGTCACCCCTTCTTGGAGTTCCCGTCGTGTCTCAGTGGTTAACGAATCCGACTAGGAACCATGAGGTTGTGGGTTTGGTCCCTGGCCTCGCTCAGTGGGTTAAGGATCCCACGTTGCTGTGGCTGTGGCGAAGGCCGGCAGCTACAGCTCCTGTTAGACCCCTAGCCTGGGAACCTCCATATGCCACGGGTGTGGCCCTAGAAAAGGCAAAAATACAAAAAAAAAAAAAAAAAAAGCAAGTCACCCCTCCTCATCCCCATTAGGTGAGGAGAACTAGAGTGGGTCAGCTTTGGGTATTTCACTTTCCCCAGGACTCTCAGGCTCGGGTGGAATATTTTCTCTTGAGGGCAGGCATTGTTCAGGAAAGCAGAGTGGGGAGTTCCTGCTGTGGCCCGCTGGGTCAATGATCCTGCCCTGTCTCTGCGGCTGGTTGGGCCCCCGGCCCAGGGGTTTGAGGATTCAGCACCACTGCAGCTGCGGCACAGGTTGCAGCTCCAGCTCGGATTCCATCCCTGACCCAGGAACTTCCGTGCCCTGCAGGTGTGGCCAAAAAAGAAAAAAAAAAAGAAAAGCAAGTCATCAGAGTGGTTAGTTTGCTCTTCCCTCCTGAGGGACCTGGTGGGACTCCTGGAGGTAAAACTCAGGAAAGCGGGGATCCCCGTAAATCTTTGCTTTCAGGAGTTCTGTCTCTCAAGCTAGTCCATGCTCGGCCCCCACAAATTAGTCATTGACCTTCAGGAGTTCCTGCTCGGCTCCAGGCCCAGCTTCTGCTCCCCTTGAGTGGTGATTTTCTGTGTCTGCCTTTCTCTCCAGTTTTCAAGGTATCAGTTTGCCCTGTGAACTTATGGACCTTTGCTGGATCTGAGAAACGGTTTGTTCAGCTTTTTTTTTTTCTTTTTCTTTGTGAGGTTGGGAGTGATGACTTCCAAGACTTTTTCATGTCAGTCTGGAACCTTGAAGTCAGTGCTATTGATTTTTGCATGTTAGTTTTATATCCTGCTATGTTATGGAATTCTTTTATTGTTTGAATTGCTTTATCTTTAATTTTCTGGTGTTTTCCCAACACATTGTTCTAGAAACAGACAGTTTTATTTTCAACTTTCTTTTGCTTCTATTGTTGTTTCCTTTAGTCAAATTATATTGGCTAGTACCTCCAGAATAATGTTAAATAGTTGAGGAGTTAGTGAACATCTTGCCTGACCTTAATGAGAATAGCTTTTTTTTTTTTTTTTAATTTCCCCATTTAAAAAGAAGCTAGGAGTTCCCTGGTAGCTTTAGCAGTGGCTTAAGGATTTGGTATCACTGCTGCAGCTTGGGTTGCTGCTGTGGCACGGGTTCAGGTCACTGGCCTGGGAACGTGTGCATGCCATGGGCACATCCAAAATGTGGGAGGGCCACACGGGGAAGCACCAGGGTGACTTAGGAGGCAGAGGGAGTGAGAGGAGAATGTGGTCCAGGGCCTTTCTTGTGGCTTGCATGGAAAGAAGGGGGTGATACAAGGAAAGCAGACTCAGGATAGCTGGTTTGAATAATTTCAGCAGACCTAGGACCTCAGGGCTGCCCCTGGTTTTCTCTTCATTGGCTCTGGGCGGATTAGAGGCGCTCCATGGTGGTGTGGACCGTGAGAGCCCAGGGAAGAAGATGTCACCGCAGTTGAGCTGTTTACCATGTCTGCGAAGGAGCTAAGCCTGCAAGGGGTGGGCCCTCCAGGGTCAGCGTCCTGGATGCCAGCAGCTCAGACGTCAGAGCATCAAAGTACAGAGGTAAAAGGGCGTGGTCACTATAGGGTGTTAAGGAAGCACTGATTCATTTCTATTTTCTTCAGAACTTTTAGGGATTAATCCATTTCTGTTTTCTCCAGAACTTTTAAGTTTTTTTCAACAGCTTTCAACATTTATCGAGATAATCGTAGGATTTTTCTCTTTAGATGTATTATCTGAATTAAAGGAAAATACTTTCTATTACTGATCGGTTTTGATTTCCTGGTATAAATTTGATTGGTGTGTTAATATTTTAACATGTCAAGATACACTTTATATGCCAATATTTTGCAATGTCCCGCTTTGTCTCTGGAAATTAAATTTATAGGAAATGCACCTTACCTGTATTTTAATAATAACATTAACATATATTGCCCTGTGCAGTGGTAATGAACCCGACTAGCGTCCATGGGGATGCGAGTTCGATCCCTGGCCTCGCTCAGTGGGCCGAGGATGTGGCGTTGCTGACTGGTGTAAACCAGCAGCTACAGCTCCGATTCGACCGCTAGCCTGGGAACTTCCATATGCTGTGGGTGTGGCCCTAAAAAGACCAAACGAAAAAAACGTATACACAGCCCTAGTTTTGGTACATAGGATAAATAAAAAGTAAATAATTTGTTATCAACGGACATATCTTTACATGTAAATATTTGACCGTAACTACAGTGGAAGATTCAGTAATTTAGACAGATTCTTGCACTAACCTCAGACTCATTGTGAATGGGACAGCTCCAGAAACAGATTGAGAATGATGTGCTGTACTGGCAGTGTCAGTAACATAAATATGTTGCTATCAAGTGATATAATTTTCAAGCTGGAATGACTCTTGTTAATGTCTAAACAAATCAAAATACGGTGTTGTCTTGATTTACATTGGAGTTGTATGCCCAGAAAATTCTATACATATCAACATGATGTAAAACTGGGTGGCTATAAAACAGAATTAGGTTCAAAACACAGATAGTTATAAATAAGTTTTTGACTCGCAACAATGTTCAGTATGTCATTCATTATTATGCAAGAGTGTCCCACAAAGTGTCCTGGGACCCACCCACTAAGTGCCAGTGGCGCTCCTGGTTATTTCTGTAGCCAAACACACCTCTGTCTAGTTCGTCACTCAACTAGATGAGCTCTATTTGTTTCAGCCGATGACATTTTAGTTCTGCAAATATCATCCACATACACGATGCCGTCTTCTATGAAGATGACTGAGAAATAGCCAAAGCTTATGTGAAAATAGTCACCTTCATAAGTAGTACATTAAAAGTCAGAATATACTGTTTCCCTTATAACGAATTACTGATTTACAAAAATAACGTGAACAGTTCAGGGTGATATGGAACAGGTAGCCTTAAATATTTTGTGTTATGAAAATTTAATTTAATTTTTTGTCTTTTTAGGGCTGTACCCACAGCATATGGAGGTTCCCAGACTAGGGGTCAACGGAGCTGCAGCAACGCAGGATCCGAGCTGCGTCTGCGACCTACACCACAGCTCACAGCAACCCCAGATCTGTAACCCACTGAGTGAGGCCAGGGATGGAACCTGTGTCCTCATGGATGCTAGTTAGATTTGTTCTTGCTGAGCCTCGACAGGAACTCCTGTTATGAAAATTTTAAAGGAGCTTGGCCCTTCAACGCATCCATAGTCTTATACCAAGTTATCCCATTTGGAGGGTTTCACCCTAAAGAGACAATTTGAAAATACAGGAAAAGAAAATTATGCCCAAATCTCTTTATCAGCAATAAATTAATGTCATTTTTCCATTTTTATGTAATAGAAAAAATGATCTCATACATGATTACCAAAAAAATCTAGGGACAAATTTTATAAGAAATATGCAGGACCCATATGAAAAAGAAAGACACAAACTCTTGGATAGCAAAAGAACTCAAAAGATCTGAATAAAATTTCTGGGTGAGAAGACTCAATATTGTATAGCTGCCAGATTTTTTCAAGTTAACACGTATGGGTTAAATCCCTGGCCTCATTCAGTGGATCGGGGGATCCGTCTTTGCTGTGAGCTGTGGTGTAGGCTGCAGAAGTGGTTCGTATCAGGTGTTGCTGTGGCTGTGACGTAGGCCGGCAGCTGTAGCTCTGATTTGACCCCTAGCCTGGGAACCCCTGTATGACGTGGGTGTGGCCCTAAAAGAAATTAAATAAATAAATAAATTCCAGCCACTACTGGGCCATTAAAAAAAATAATAATGCCATTTACAGCAACATGTATGGAACGAGAGACTCTCTTACTAAGTGAAGTAAGTCAGGAAGAGAAAGACAAATACTGTATGATATCACTTATATCTGGAATCTAATATATGGCGCAAATGAATCTTTTCACAGAAAAGAAACTCATGAACATGGAGAACAGACTTGTGGTTGCCAAGGGGGAGGGGGAGGGAGTGGGACGGACTGGGAGTCTGGGGTTAATAGATGCAAACTATTGCCTTTGGAGTGGATAAGCAATGAGGTTCTGCCATACAGCACAGGGAACTATATCCAGTCACTTGTGATGGAACATGATGGAGGATAATGTGAGAAAAAGAATGTGTGTATGTATGTGTGACTGGGTCACTTTGCTGTACAGGAGAAATGAACAGGACACTGTCAATCAACTTTAATGGAAACAATAAAAATCATTAAAAAAAAACCTCCAATGGGATTTCTTGGGGAATATGACTGAATGGTTCTAAAATTTATCTAGATGAATATATGTATGAGAATATTCTTGGCTTTTGGGGGAAAAGAAGAAGGCAATCACCCAGCGTGGCTGTGGCTGTGGCGAAGGCCGGTGGCTACAGCTCCTGTTAGACCCCTAGCCTGGGAACCTCCATATGCCGCGGGTGCCGCCTTAGAAAAGACAGGAAAAAAAAAAGGCAATCAGGAGAAATTCGCCCTAATAGATGTTAAAATATGTTATATATTTATAATCAAAAAGTATGACTCCAGGGCCAATACGGTTTAGGTAGATAAGTGGAATGAAGGTGATATCCAGATAGAGATCAAAGTGTGTCTTCGAATTTACTGTAGCATGAAGGTGGTATTTAATTATTATTTTTGTGGAGACTGACTAATAAGTGGAGTGTGAAGTAGATAAGCTTTTGCTAAGAATATGAAAATAGATACCTGTACCGATTAAATTGCATACATATTAAAGATTTAAAAAGAGGTAGCATTGGAGTTCCCGTTGTGGCGCAGCAGAAACGAATCCGACTAGGAGCCATGAGGATGCGGGTTCGATCCCTGGCCTCGCTCAGTAGGTTAAGGATCTGGCGTTGCCGTGAGCTGTGGTGTAGGTTGCAGACGTGGCTCAGATCTGGCGTTGCTGTGGCTGTGGCTTAGGCCTGAGGCTACAGCTCTGATTAGATCTGGGAACCTCCATATGCCGCAGGTGTGGCCCTAAAAACACAAAAAGCCAAAAAAAAAAAGGTAGCATTAAACTAGAAGAAAATATAAATGAATATAATATTGAAGTGGGGGGATTCTTTCCTAGGCATGCCACCCCAGTAGAAACAAAAACCATAAAGAAAATGATCAGTTATGCAAAGATTAAAACTTCTGTACTTCAGCACGAGACAAAGAATCAACACCCTTAAAATTCAGAGTTCTAACAAATCATTAAGCAAAGGATGAATTCCTTTCTCACATTAAATTTTCATGTGAACAGACCTAGTGTAAAACTGAACAGGAAACTTGTAAGAGGAGTAATACAGGCTGTAATTAAGCCTGAAGCATATGAAAAATGCTAATTCTAACTTGCAATGTAGGGAGAAAATAGGGAAAAACTCAAGGTAATAAGCCTTACACATAATTTTGGCAAATATTTAAAGGAATCTCAGTGTCCATTAATGAAGATGTGTGGAAGTGAGTATTTTTATATTTTATTGGTGGAGGTGCCAGTTGACGCAAGCTTTCTGTAGGTTAATTGGACAACAGTAACAAAGCCTTGAAGATTTGTATATTCATACGCAAGATTAAATTTTCATTTAGAAAACTTTTTAGCAACATGAGAAAAACTTCGTTAAAATCCTAGGTGGAAAAAAAATTTTATAATGAAGTTAAAAAATTTAGGTTTAGACATTCCCATCGTGGCTCAGCAGTAACGAACCCGATTAGTATCCATGAGGACGTGAGTTCAATCCCTGGCTTCGACACCTAGCTTGAGAACTTCCATATGCCATGGATGCAGCCCTAAAAAGAAATTTAAAAATTAGGTGTAAAAAAATGTCAAGGAAGAAATTTAGATTGAAGTACACCACAAAATTAAAGCAGCTATCATCGGATGGTTTTATTATAAGTGTTCTTATTCTCCTTTCTTAATTTTTCAGTGCTGTGCGATGAATATATTTATTGCTAAAAAATAAAGTTCATTATATTTAACAGAGGCTGCTTAATACCTAACCCTGTGCCTGGTCTATAGGGGGCTTTCGATGAATGTTTGTTAAATTCAATTGTTCCCTGACTACTTAGCCCACCCGCAATTTTTTAAACATTTAGAATCCTCTCTTTCCGGAAGGGATTTAAAACCTGGTTCATATAGCACTTAATCTCTGGGTACACAGGAGTTGAGTAATTCATTAATTATCCAGGCTTTAGATTTTCCAGGAAAAATAAAGAATTTAGATATCCTTGTAGCTCGCTGTCTTCTTGGCACCAAAGTCAAATTTTAAACCTTTCCTATGTCCACAAATATTTCTAAATTGCTTCTACTTAGGTTCCTTGATTTAAAAAAATCCTATGAGCTTTTCTTACATTAAAGTATAAGAAAGTCTCACACTGAGATTATGTTAGGTACGTGCATAGCTTTATTGTAATTTCACGAGGTGGCCATTTAGACAGCTGTTTATGAAGGGCAAGTTCACATTTCTAAAATTAACCATGGAAAGAGTTACTGACCACACACTAGCATGGATTCAACTTTGCGTCCTAAAATCTTGCAGAAAGGGATTTCTCAGCGAGGAACTTTTTCTTAGCAGCTAGATTTCACAGGGCGTTCCTCGGGTAAAACATCTGTTCAGGTGTATCTTTTCCCAGGTCCCCATGTGAGTGTGTCAGGAAGGTTGCTTTTGTGCTCCGTATGCCTCCGAGCTCTTGATTTCTTTTCTCAAATATCCAGAATTTTCTTTTTTTTTTAAGTTCAGCTCAAAAAGAAGACCTGACGCCACCTACTAGCATCCTTTAGTATTACATTATAACACAGTTCTTTTGAGTTTCGCTTTATTTAGCAAATCATTTTTGAACTCCAGATAGTCAAGCATGAACATCAGAGCTCTGAAGATGAATCAGGTAGCCCCTGCTATGGCTAAACTTTCAGTCTAGTTGAGAAAACAGACATTACTTTGGGCTTGAGTTGCCAGCAGAACGCTTCATAAATAATGCCACTTTAGCCCCTGTGTTCAGCGTGGACATTAGGGAGACAAGACTGCAGGCAGGAAGACCACTTAGGAGGCTGTTGATAAGCTCACCTCAACCATCCAAACATGAAATTCCCTGTCTAAATCCAAAAGCAGTATTTATTTGTCGTCATTAAATCATTGGGGGAAAGCTACTATATTGGACATCGCTTGCCTGCCCGCAAGCCAGTTGGGGCTATCATACCAAATTCTTCATTTTGAACAAATATTTGAGATTCTAAGGGTTGTCTCTCAACGTGACATGACTTTATGGAGAGTTGTCAAGCAGTTTTTGAGCTTCCTAATGTAGCTCCTTAGGAATGAACTTAAATTGGATCTCAGCCTCTGCGTTGCCTTGTTCCTGACAAGTGTTAGAAGATCTGGTTGTTCCTCTATTTTAAGTCAACAGAAGAATGAAAGGGGGTCAGTCACAAACTATATACTAGTGATTTTAGCCAAAAGGCTGAGAAGAGAGCAGTCATGAGGAGGATCACGTGGGGGTTCCTGTCGTGGCTCAGTGGAAATGATTCTGACTTGTATACATGAGGATGCAGGTTCGATCCCTGGCCTCACTCTGTGGGTTAAGAATCCGGTGTTGCTATGGCTGTGGTGTAGGCTGGCAGCTGCAGCTCTGACTGGCCCCCTAGCCTGGGAACTTCCATATGCCTCAGGTGCTGCCCTAAAAAGCGAGAAAATAAAATAAAGGATCCAGTGGATTTTGAATTAACAGTGAGTTTCATTTTCTGACATCACCTCTGCAGGTATGATCAGATCGTTAGCCTATTCAAACTCTGATCTAAGTACAGCGCGCTAACCGATTGGGCCACTGGAGCTCCTAGCCTGTTCAAGCTTTACGCACTCAGTCCAAATGATAGATTTTGTTATTTCTTTTATTCAAATCTCAAAGTTGTTGAAAAGATGTAACACAGGTAAATTTCCTGTTGAAAAGATGTAACATAGGTAAATTTCCTAGGTAAATTTCCTTTATTCAAATCTCAAAATTGTTGAAAAGATGTAACACAGGTAAATTTCCTGTTGAAAAGATTTAACATAGGTAGAAATGAACCTTACCGTTCATGGTTCCTATGAATCTTTCATTTTGTCTTTAGCCGAAGGATTCGAGGTTCTGGACACACGTTTCTGGTTGCAGGTTCGTTATCCTTTTGAGTTGTGTCACAGGGATGGGCATAGGTACAGTTTATTCGTTTTAATTGCTGTTCGATCTTCTGCTGTGTGACCACACCACCACAATTTACTAATTTTCCTGTTGTTAAACATTTAGTCTGGCTGTTCTTGGTGAATTGTTCTTCTCCTTCTACGCCTGTAGATGCAGGGCAGGTTCATTGCTCAGAATCTGCAGTCTGTTTTATTGATGGTGGTTCAGCAGTTAGTTGTAATTTTGATGTTTTTTGAGAGAAGGTGAGCCGAAGTCCTTCTGGTCTACCATCTTGTCTCAAGTCATTGCTAAGAATTTGGGTTGTGGAGCTAAGACCGTCTGGGTTTAAATCTTGAGAGAATTACTTAAGCCAGCGGTGTCTCTGTTTACTTCTTCAGAGAAATTATTAGTACCTACACAGACACTTTTTTTCAGCACTTTGAAGGATATTATCTTATTACTTTCTGGCATTTACTATTCTGATAAGTCTGTTGAAATTCCTTGGTAGATAATGTATCTTTTTTCAATCTTCTGAGATTGTCCCTTTATCCTTAATATTCTGAAGTTTCACTGTACTGTACCTGTGTGTAGAATTTATTTGAAAATACTTTTTACTGGAGTTCCTGTTGTGCAACAGTGGAAATGAATCCAACTAGGAACAGCGAGGTTGTGGGTTTGATCCCTGGCCTCTCTCAGGGGGTTAAGGATCCGGCGTTGCCGTAAGCTGTGGTGTAGGTCGCAGACCTGGCTTGGATCTGGAGTTGCTGTGGCTGTGGTGTAGGCCAGTGCCTACAGCTCTGATTAGGCCCCTAGCCTGGGAACCTCCATATGTTGCAGGTGCGGCCCTAAAAAGATGAAAAAATATATATATATATGTTTTTTCCTGCTAAGTGCCCAACATGCATGAGAATGCTTCTTTAATTTTGACAGATTATCTGCATCTTTTTAAAAAGGTTTCTTCTTTGTCATGCCTTTCATTCATTAATTTATTTTGGAATTTCTGTTACATGTTTCTTTTTTTCTTCTTCCTTTTTTTTTTTGTCTTTTTGTCTTTTAGGGCCGCACTGGCAGCATATGGAAGTTCCCAGGCTAGGGGTTGAATCAGAACTGTAGCCGCCGGCCTACACCACAGCCACAGCAACATGGGAATTAAGCCGCATCTGAGGATGCAGTCTACACCACAGCTCGTGGCAACGACAGATCCTTAACCCACTGATCAAGGCCAGGGATCGAACCCACATCCTCATGGGTGCTAGTCGGGTTCATTAACCACTGAGCCAGTGACTGGAACTGCATGTTACATGTTTCTTTGATCCTGTCAATCTTATCTCCAAGTCTCTTTAGTTCTCATTGATTTTTTTATTGTCTCTCTGTACTGCATTCTGAGTTAATTCCTCATGATTATTTTTCATTCCACTGACTTTATCTTTGACCATGTCAGGTCTAGAGTTTATCCCATTTGCTGCATATTTTATTTTACTGGTTGTATTTTTCATTTCTAAGATTTCTTATGGTTTCTTTTTATTAGAACTGTTTTTGTTTTATTTCTCTTGTTTTCATTTTATGTTTTGTTTTTCATTTTCAGTTGAAGTTATACCTTTATCTTCCTCTTTAAAAATCCTACATATATTAATATGTTTTTGTCATATTAGTTTATAATATTAGTTTCATATAGAGTGATTTCATGTTGTGATTTTGTTAGCTTTTGTACTTTTTTTCTTTTTAAGACAAGTTTTCAGAGATTGATCAAGTGTTTGTTTTAACTGGTAAGAACAAAATTACCTAGAAAATAAAAGCTATGAGAGAACGGCACTGTTGAATAAAGGGAAAACTTTATAGAATACATTTGCTTTAACTCTCCCAGTTTATTAGATGTTCTGATATTCAATGGCTTAATTTGGAAAAAAGAAAAAAAAATGCATTGTGCCTATAAATATTCCCAGATTACTTAATGTACCACAGATGTTTAGAATAGCGTGGGGGAGTTCCAAATGCAGTGGAAACCAATCCGACTAAGAACCATGAGGTTTCAGGTTTGATCCTTGGCCTCACTCAGTGGGTTAAGGATCCGGCGTTACCGTGAGCTGTGTTGTAGGTCACAGACCCGGCTCAGATCTGGCAGTGCTGTGGCTGTGGCTTAGGACGATGGCTACAGCTCAGATTAGACCCCTAGCCTGGGAACCTCCATATGCCATGGGTGTGGCCTTAAAAAGACAAGAAGACAAAAAAAAAAAAAGGAGAGAGAGAGAATGAGGACTGGAGCAATACATTAAATAACAGTAAATACTGTGCTGCAGTGGTTAGGAGATTTCTGAGCCCAACTATTATGTTGTTTCCTAATTACAAGTATAATATTGTCTCTTGAAATTAAGTAAAAATTAGCAAGTTTTTCCTTTTTCCTTCTGTAGATGCCTTCCATTTGCCAGTGGAACTCAGTATTTTGATCTCTACCTTCCTTTTTTTTTTTTTTTGCTTTTAAGGGCTGCACCCGTGGCATATAGGAGTTGCCAGACTAAGGACTGAATCAGAGCTGTAGCCTCTGGCCTGCACCACAGCCACACCAGATCTGATCCATGTCTGCAACCTACACCATAGCTCACAGCAATGCCGGATCCCCAATCCACTGAGCGAGGCCAGGGATTGAACCTGCATCCTCGTGGATACTAGTCAGTTTCATTTCCACTGAGCCACAAAGGGAACTCCCTCTACCTTCCTTTTTAACACCATAGAACAATTTCACTTTCCACCATCAAAGAAACTTAATGGTTGTTTTCCTCATCCATGACCTGGCATCTTCTCACTTTCCATCTTTCTTCGGTTTTTATTTTTGTCAGAATTATAATGCACGTAAGAATTAACTACTTCTGCAATTTTGTTGAAAAACAGCAGTTTCTTACCTCTTCCCCTTTTTTCCCTTTTCCTCAAAGGCAACCATTTTTACCTCCTAGCTAATTATTTTGGTATTCACATCCAAATCTATAAATAACATAATCGAATGGTTGCTTGCTTTTTTTTTTTCGGCTTAGGCATTTTATATCAGTTTTCCACCATAACAAATAATAACAGCACTCATATAGCACTAGGCATGTGCCAGGCACTTTTGGGGGTACTTCCTATATATTAATTTATTTAGTGGTCATAGTAGTTCTGAGAAGTGGTTATTATTATTATTATTATTATTTTTTTTTTTTTTGTCTTTTGTCATTTTTTTAGGGCTGTACCCGGGGCATATGTAGGTTCCCAGGCTAGGGGGCTAATCAGAGCTACAGCCGCTGGCCTACACCACAGCCACAGCAACATGGGATCCGAGCCGTGTCTGCAACCTATACCACAGCTCATGGCAACACCAGGTTGTTAGCCCACTGAGCAAGGCCAGGGATTGAACCCGCAACCTCATGGTTCCTAGTCGGATTCGTTAACCGCTATGCTACAACGGGAACTCCTGAACCTTAAACTCGATTGCTTTCTTAGTCTTGGACTTCTTCGTGCATTTTTATTTTTATTTTTCAGGCTTATTTGGAAGAGAAGAGCTTTTGTTTCTCTTATTTCTTAGGACAGTTGCTTTCAGAACCCAGCTGAGTGCTGTGAGAAAGCTACTCTGTCGACAGAACCAGATGGAAGGGACCGAATGGCTGGGACATGCAACCTGTACAGGCGCCTTCGTGCAAGCAGGCCCTTTAGCCCCAGTTGAGGCTACCCAAGTTGACACCACTAGCCGTCTCCATTGCCGTCATGAATAAAAAATATGTATTGGTATTGCTTTAAGCCCCTGTGGTTTAAAATGGATTGTTGAGAGTTCCTGTCGTGGCTCAGCGGTTAACGAATCCGAATAGGAACCATGAGGTTGCGGGTTCGATCCCTGGCCTTGCTCAGTGGGTTAAGGATCCGGCGTTGCCGTGAGCTGTGGTGTAGGTCGCAGACGCAGCTCGGATCCCGCGTTGCTGTGGCTGTGGCGTAGGCCGGCAGTTACAGCTCCAATTCGATCCCTAGCCTGGGAAGCTCCATATGCCGCGAGTGCGGCCCTAGAAAAGGCAAAAAGACAAAAAAATAAAATAAAATAAAGTAAAATAAAGTGGATTGTTGCATAGCAGTGACTGATCAGAAGGCCCCTCCCCTCCTAGAAGCTTTGTGCCTGTGCTTTCCAATTCTCCAGCCCTGCATGCAGAGGCTGGCTCCCTGATGCTCTGCGCATAGATCCAGCGGGTTGTTTGGGGTCCGCTGCTGGCCACCAGGCTGGGTCTGTACCCCCTGCTTCCTGCAGCCTGCAGCTCTTCATGAAGAGTGTGATCTCAGGTGGCCTTGCCAGCAGGGCGGGCTGTAGCCTGGTGCACACCAGTTTCTAAGCAGTTGCGGTACTTGCTCTTCCCTCCATCCCGCGTACAGCCTTTTGAGACCTTGGTAGTCGCAGAACTGCCAGATGCTGCCCCTCTGCTTTCAGACCATGAATCTGGTAGCTCCCTGCACTGTCTTCTAAGTCCAGTCCAGGAAAGGAGCTCAGGGACTTGGCTTTTCTTATGCAGAATTACAGTGGCCTTTATTTTAACTCTTTCCCCGTTGAAGTACTCAGTGCCATGTCCACATGTTACTTGGAAATTCTAATAAAAAGACATGTTTGGCTCAGCGGGTTAAGAGCCAGACACTGTCTCTCTGAGGATGCGGGTTCGATCCCTGGCCTCGCTCCGTGGGTTAAGGATCTGGCGTTGCCGTGAGCTGTGCCTCACAGACGTGGCTTGCATCCCACGTAGCTGTGGCTGTGGTGTAGGCCAGCAGCTATAGCTCTGATGCAGCCCCTAGCCTGGGACCTTCCATGTGCTGCAGGTGCAGCCATAAAAAGAAAAATCAAGAAAGGTATGTTTATCTTGACTTTTGAACCCAGGTGTGACTTAAATTTTTTTCTCTTTTTTTTTGGTTGTGGTTGGTTTGTTTGTTTTTTGCCTTTTTGTCATTTTAGGGCCGCACCCGTGGCATGTAGAGGTTCCCAGGCAAGGGTTCTAATCGGAGCTGTAGCCACTGGCCTACACCACAGCCACAGCAACGCACGATCTGAGCCACATCTGTGACCTACACCACAGCTCATGGCAACGCCGGATCATTAACCCACTGAGCAAGGCCAGGGATCGAACCCGCAACCTCATGGTTCCTAGTCGGATTCGTTAACCACTGCGCCACGATGGGAACTCCTGGTTGTGGTTGGTTTTGATCTTCCTGTCCTTTTGACGTGAGGTCCCAGGTTTGATTTTGAAGGAAGTACTTCTCATTTATCTGGCGGCACTGTTCTCCATCTCCTTTATAACCAAGCCCATCTTCCTCTCTGTCCCTCCAGCGTCAGAGCAGAAATTGCTCTGCCTCCCACTGAAGCTTCTGTACCCCGAGCCCAGCACCCAGGCCCCTCTGAGGACTCTTGCATCTTCACCCTTTCCCTCCATTGGCTCAGCGCTCCTGTCTAAGAAGAAACTTTCCCTCAAGTCCACTTGCCTCCACATGCTGCATCCTAGCTTTCCTTCCTTTCTCTGTTGAATTTCTCAACTTGGCTCAATATCTTTACCACCCATTAATTAATTAAACCTTGTGTCATCTGGTTTGCACTGTCCTCGTGTGTTCCAGGTACCACGGCTGCCTGAGAACTACTGCCAAACCCAGTGGCTTACAACAGCGATCACTTTTCTTTGCTCATGGTTTTGTGGGTGGGGAATTCGAGAAGGGCTCTACTGACTGCAGAGTTGTTCCCTGGGTCTCTCCTGGTGGCTAGCAGATGTCCTGGACGGGCACCCAAGGTGACTCATGCCTGTGGCTGGCAGTAGCTGCTGACTTGTCTGAAAGCTCAGCTGGGTCTCTCTGCTGAAAGACCTCCTCCTGATCTCTGCACCTGGCAACCTCAGGGTGCCCACGGTGGCCAGCGTCGCCCAGAGAAGGTGTCCCCATTGGTCCAGGCAGAAGCTGCATGACCCTCTTCACCCTGACAACAGAAGTCACCCAACATTGCTTGCTCTATCCCACAACTGCATCGGCTGAGGCATCGTCAGCCTGCCCACAGTCAAGGGGAGGGAGCACAGACCCCACTTCTCCATGAGAGGAGGGACAAAGGGTTTGGAGACCACATTTCAAAATGACCACAGCCCACCCTCTGTTCACAAATTATTTACATTTCTCCTACATGCAGAATCCCCTCCAGGTCCATCCATGTTGCTGCAAATGGCAAAAGTTCATCCTTTTTTATGGCTGAGTAGTGTTCCCCCGTGTGTACATAGATCACATCTTCTGTATCCATTCATCTGTTGAGGGCACTTAGGTTGCTCCCATATCTTAGTTATTGTAAATAATGCTGCTATGAACATTTCGGTGAATGTAGCTTTTCAAATTAGCATTTTTGTTTTCTACCCAGGAGGGGAATTGACGGATCATATGATAGTTCCATGTTTAGTTTTCTGAGGACCCTCTGTAATGTTCTCCCCAGTGGCTGCGCCAATTTACATTCCCCCCAACAGGGTACGACGGCTGCCTTTGCTCGGTGTCCTTGCCGACGTTTGTTCTTTGTAGACTTTTTGATGACAGCCACTCTGACGGGTGTGAGGAGGCATCTCTTTGTGGTTTGTATTTCTCTGATGATTAGCAGGGTAGCAGTGCTTTCTAATCAGTAAATCCAACAACCTCTTCCTGGTTCTCATGCTGCTGGATTTCTGTGGAATTTATACCTTTCTTGGAGTGTACGCTTCTCTCTCGGCATTTCCGTAACATTTTCTTTGAATGGTGCTGACGCCTTCACATTCCACACCCTCCCTGCCGGGTGTCTCCTTTCTTCTGCCCCTTGGACGCTGCCACCTCCACAGCCCTGTCCTCAGCTGGTGTCCCCTCCTGCTGTCTCAGGCAGTTCCCCTCCCTGCGGAGGTATATCTGTGTCTGCTCAGCAGCCCTTGAGTTGAAGAGAAATGAGTAGCTGCCAGCCTAGTGCTGGACGCCTGTATCGGTCAGGGTCTGGGGTAGCAACAGAACTCAATTCATATGGATCAACTGCGGAGATTAGAGAGGGATTGTTTGTAGAGGTGCTGGGAGGACTAAGAGAACCACGGCAGGAAGCCACTCTCATCCGTCCGTCTGATGGGGAGAGAAGATAAACTTGGTACCAAGACCCCACCGAGAGTCCAGCTTGGGAGAACAAGTTCCTTGGTGGTAGCTGTAGAGCGAAGCATCCACCAGCTATGCAGCCCAGAGCAAGGAGGGTGCAGGGAATAAATGCTCCAAGCTTTCTCTCGTCCTGCCCTAAAAGTGCCCACCAGGGCCTCCTACTGGCCAAACCCAGCTGGAAGCCAGTGGGCGAGGGCCCCTGGGGAAATGCGGTCCTGGGCGTCAGCATCCTGCCCTGAGCAGGACAGAGAAGGATGGAGAATTGGTCCAGGGAGCTGGTCTGTGGAGAAAAAACCAGCTCAGCACTTGGCTTGGGTTGGCCAAGCAGAGTCCTCTACCCTCTTTTCTGTTGTGATGGGTCATGTCTTGGCGTGTCACATCTTGGCTAATAGATTTTCCCCTGTGTCTTTTGCTTATGTTTTCAGGAAATCCGGGACTGGAACTCGGCGAACCCTGAAAGTCGGAATGGCCAGGGAATAAGACGGTGACAAGGGGCTGGAGCCCACATGGGAATCCAGGCAGGCAGAGGCGAGCCGGCCGACAGGTGGACAGAGGACGGCAGAGGCTGGTAGGGAGAGGGAGCGTTGTCCTCATTCATGCACGCGGCGACTTTATTACTCGCGCAGCCAGGAGAACGGTGTAGCACCCTCTGAGCCACCAAGCGCCGGGCTCGAGGAGGGCTGTGGTGAACTTGGACTTGTGGCTCGTAGGTTAGTTGTGGCCGATTTCCCCAGAGCGGGAGGTGAACTGTTGGCTCGAGACTCGGGCCGAGTGATGCGATGTGGCTTAAAAACTTTCCGTGTATTAGATTCCGGATAGAAGCGATGCCATGTAGTCTTTGTCTCTTTCTGACTTAACTTCACTCGGTGTGAGAGCCTCTAGTTCCATCCGTGTTGCTGCCAAGGGCATTATTTTGTTCTTTTTACGGCTGAGTGATTTTTCCATTGCGTATCGCTTCTCTGTACAGCGGAAATTGACAGAACGTTGTAAATCAACTATAATTGGAAAAAAAGCCCCTTCCATGCGGCTGTGTGTCCGTGGCTTGGGACTAGAGCTAAGTAACAGTCCCTTTTTTCCCCCTTTCTTGAACTTACACAGTAACAACTTTTCCCTTCAGAATCCTGGCAATGTTTTGTCAGTCCCTGGATTCAGCCGTATCTGTGCCTCTTCTTGGGTTTCATGGTAATTTATTCCAGTAGGTCCCCCCCCCCCCCGGTTAGGTCTCAAGGCAGGTGGAGTTAGGAGTCCCTCCACCTTTCACCTGGAAGACCAGTGTTATCCGTTCCCACGGCTTTAAATGTCCTTCAGGGCTGAGGGGCCCAAATGTCCATTTTCAGGACCACCTGCTCTCAGGAGCTCTCTTGACATGTCTTCAGTTTGCTGCCAGGCATCTTCACTGGGCTATTTCTTGCATTCACACCTCCACAGTCCAAGTCTAAAGTTGTTTTATTTCCCCTAAACCTTCCCTTTTTCTCTCGGGTCTGTAATTTAGCCAATCCAGCCATCCAAACCAGCATCTCAAGGTCATCATTTTTTTTTTTAATTGAAGTATAGTCGATTTGCAGTGTTGTGGTAGTTTCTGGTGTAGAGAGAAGTGATTTTGTTTTGTATATAGATTCTTTGCCATTATATTTATTACAAGATATTGAATATAGTTCCCGGTGCTGCACAGTAGGACCTTATTGTTGAGCTGTTTTATGTATATGTATGTTTTTCTGTTTTAGTTTGTATTGGCTAATCTCAAACTCCAAATTTATCCTTGTCCCCCCCACCCAACTTTTTAACTTTAAATTTTTTTTGGTGAAAAGCTAGTATAGTCTGAGATTCAACAGGTGGAGACTGAAAAAGAGTTTCTTCCTGGCTTTTCCCCGTTCATCTAGATGCCCATCTGGGAGACCACGTTTCTTGTAAAATCTTACAGAGATAATGCAGAAGTACATGTGCGTATTTCTCTTCCTCCTTTTCACATGAGCAGTGCTATGTCCTGTAGGTTGCTGTGTTTTATTGCTCTTTTCAGTAACGCTGAATTTTGGAGTTCATTTTGTATTGGTGCTTTTTATGATGGGGGGGTCCCAGGTGTGGACACACTTTGATGTATTAACTAACCCCCCCGATAGTGGGTAAGTCCTGTGGGCGTTTCTCTGGTGGGCTGGGTTGTGCTGAGGCTGACTCAGGGTAATGGAATTGTCCGTGGTCCCGAAGCTAGTAAGCATCAGGGCAGCATCTGGGTGCCTGGTCTGGGCACAGCCAGCCCTCCAAAAGGACACAGTGGCAGGAGGGGTACGGAGAGCCCGGGTCCTGGAGGGAGGGATCCCCTATCCTGGACAGAACCCGGACCCTTCCAAGCAGAAAGCATTGCGGTACAATTTACCTCAGACCCCAGACCTTCTTCTGAGGCCGTGGAAGCCTGCTGGCCTCGTACAGTGCTGACAGCCGGACTGAAGTGCCGCCTCCTGAGTCTGGGCCCCATGCTGTTTGAAATGTGTATAAGTGGCTGGCTCTGAGCAGTGTGCTTTCAAGGGCTCAGTCCCTGGAGATCTGGCCACCGCATTGCGTTGAAATTGCCAGGCCCCTGCTCCCTTGACTTGCCCTGAGAACGGTCAGCCCACCCCAGCCAAGCCCCTCACCAGATGAGGGAGGGCCGGTGGCCTCTCCGCAGGGTGGCCTGAAGGGACAGGGGTGCCAGCCGTGTGGATGCTGCTGCTTGCGTGGGCAGGGCCTGCATCTTCGCTGACCTGGCCCTGGAAGACCTACGTGTGCCCAGCCAGCGCCTGCGTCTTCCCCGAGGCCAGGGGTGTAGACGCCTGGCCAGGAGAAATAGTCACTCGTCACTCCCCTCTCTGGCTTGGATTCCGGTTCTGCGCTTTCCCCCCGGGGTCTGGGGAGAAGAAGAGGTGCGCTGACGCCTGCTGTCTGCGTCGTAAACTTGCCTGTCTGCGTCACCTACACTTGGTCCAGTGGGATCAGCACAGGGGGGCAGCGTCTCCTTGATCTACTTTCCTGCTGTGCACCCAGCTCTTGCTGTGTCTCCTCTGCCCTCCTGTCTGTGAAATGGGTTCATCTTCTGGCCTCATCACGAGCCTCCTAATGGTCGAGGAGGCTCAGCATCCTGGGCACCTGTCCTGCTGGGGCTGCGCCCTGAGGGGCTGCGGTCAGAACGGGAGCCCGTCTGTGGTAGTGGGGAGCGTGCACCGCAGCGGGAAGTGGACAGATGGCCCCGTGTATTATCACGTGTGCTCTGCGTGGACAGAGGCAGGGGTCTGGGGGGCCGGGGGTTGCTCAGACCAGCCCAGAGCAGCACTGGAAGCTTCCATCAGGGCCAAGAAGAAAAGCTATGAGTTGGCAAGACAAAAATGGGGAGACGGGGTGGAGGGGGCGCTGGTGGGACGCGGAGAGTGCAACACAAGGGGTGTCTGAGAGCTGCAGGCGGCCAGGGAGCCGGGGCTGGTGCAGAGGCCTCGGTCCGTCCACCGTGGACTCAAGGAAGTGCCTCTTAGACTTTATATTCTGGTAACAGTGGGAGAGGCAGAGGCGGGGGTGCGGCAGGAAGGACGGGGTGGGGTGGCCAGGGAACCAGTCAGTAGAGGCGAGGCTGCTGTCCTGGTTCAGAAGCCTGGACTGGGGAAGAAGGAGCAGAGGGGGTTAGGGGACTTCATCTGCTATTGGATGCAGAGGGCGAGGGTCCCGCAGGGTGGGGCACGGAGCCATCGCCTAAGGATACAGCTCTTTAACCTGCTCTGCAGCCGTAGGGGCGGCGGTGAATAGAGTCACAGGAGCCGTGTGTCCTGAGGCTGATTAGCTCTTGGCGTTAAGGTTTTCTCTTTTTCTTGGCGGAGTTCAAGTTTCTTGGTCTTTGGACCAAGGTACAGAGCTCTCGGTTTATGCACATGGTGGCCTAGAACTGATTTTGAGCTTCTTAGGGACATGCCATTATCATTATTGCTGTTGTTATAGTCATCATCACCATCGTTATTATTTTTTTAATTTTATTATTATTATTATTTTTTAACCATAGTTTTATCCCCAAGTTAGGGGACTAAAGCGTGTAGAGGAGTGTTTTCCCCTGGGTTTTTTTCCGGCGTTTTCAGTTTATTTTCCCCCCATATAGATGCTGAGTCTTGATGGAAATTGCGCAGTACATTAGTGATAAGTAGCTTTTATTTTGGTGGTAATTAAACCTTTTATGTGGAGTTCCCGTCGTGCCTCAGTGGTTAACGAACCCAACTAGGATCCGTGAGGACACAGGTTCAATCCCTGGCCTCTCTCAGTGGGTTGAGGATCCAGCATTGCTGTGAGCTGTGGTGTAGGTCACAGACGTAGCTTGTATCCCATGTTGCTGTGGCTGTGGTGTACGCCGGTGGCTGCAGCTCTGATTCAACCCCTAGCCTGGGAACCTCCATATGCTGCAGGTGTGGCCCTAAAAAGACAAAAACAAAACAAACAAACAAAAAAACCTTTGAGGCAATCATTCCCCCCCCCCCATTTCCCTATCTATCTATCTATCTATCTATCTACCTTTTTAGGGCCACATCCATGGCATATGGAGGTTCCCAGGCTAGGGGTCAAATTGGAGTTGTAGCTGCTGGCCTACACCACAGCCACAGCAACACGGGATCCAAGCCGCATCTGCAACCTACACCACAGCTCATGGCAATGCCAGATCCTTAAGCCACTGAGCGAGGCCAAGGATTGAACCCACACCCTCAAGGATACTAGCCAGATTTGTTTCTGCTGCGCCATGATGGCAGCTCTGTCCCTCTCTTCCTTTAATACATCCCAGGATCAAGGGAGGCTGGAGAACAGTCGACCTGAGCCTGCGAGACTGACGGTAGAGTGTCCTAGCTGGGTGACAGAGGTGGACAGCCTCTGTCGTGTGTGTAATGTCCTGGGGGCATGGCCTGGAAGCCAGCCAGGGATTGACAGCGGAATCCCTAGAGTGAGACTGTCTGGGTTTAATTCCTGCTGTGGCAACTTACTTAGCTGTGTGACCTTGTGTAAGTTACTTAACCTTTCTGGGCCTCCGTTCACTCTTCTGTAAAAGGGGGATGACAGTATATTACCTCTCAGGGTACTTGTGAAGATAAAATGAGATAACAGTAAGCACTCAAAAAAAAAAAATACCATCTCTCATAGTTATTAATAAAGTTGTTGTTTTCTCTGATTGTTGACCATGAACGTGAACATAAGGTGGATATTTGTTAAAGGAAGACATTTTTACTCATGTTGACCAAAAAAAAAAAAAAAAAAAAAACCAACAAGGCAAATCAAAAATAAAGCAGGGAACGGTTTTCAGAGCTTTCTAAGATGCTCTTCCGGGGCTATAATCCTCAAATCTGACTTGAACACAACTTCCTGATTCTTTCTTAAAAAATTGAAAAAATTAAGCAAAATTCTCCCAAAATAAAGAAATCAAAACACACACACACACACACACACACACACACACTGAATAAGAGAGGATATTCAAATGGCCATTAAGCTTATGGAAAGATGCTTAACATCTATCATGTTCAGAGAAACACAAATGAAAAAGCAGGCTGCTCTCCACCCAGGATGTAGTAAGGAAGACAGAAGCGAGGGCTGGTGAGGAGGGACAGGGATCAAAAGAGCCACGCTGAGAACCCTTGGCACTGTCCCCAAGAACTAGACCTCTGCAGTCCCCGTGACACAGCAGCCCTAACCCTGGGCACCTGCTCAAGAGACTCGGGTGCCTTTCCCATCAAAAACGAGTGTGGGATGGTTCACCCTGGCTGTCTGTGACAGCACTGGTGGGAGCCGCCCAGCATCCGTCCACATGGAGTGGGTAAACTGGTGCTCGCCCCCGCGGCATGCCCTCCAGCCACGGGACGCAGCTCACAAAGCCCGTGCAGAGCGAAGGAGGCTGGAGACAGTGTGTCACGTGGTTCCACTTAAGTGAAGTTTCGTGGCGTTCAGAGCAAGCATTGCAGGTACTGCTGGGAGTAGGGAGGCAAAGTGGCTGCAACAGTGACTTCTGCCGGTACCACCCAGGTTCCGCCTGCCGATCTGCTTGCTGGTTGCATGAGTGTGGCTGTTCATCGAGCTTAGGAGTGGTGTCCTCTGTGTGTACATTGTGCTGGGGTACAACATTTAGGCCACACTTGCCAAGTCGTTTCTACGCCTAGAAGTTTCTTCCCATACGCGGCTTCCTCCCAGGCCATGGAAGTAGCAGTCACTCCA
Source organism: Catagonus wagneri (assembly GCA_004024745.2). Taxonomy (NCBI): domain Eukaryota; kingdom Metazoa; phylum Chordata; class Mammalia; order Artiodactyla; family Tayassuidae; genus Catagonus; species Catagonus wagneri. The sequence goes on from PVHT020004944.1 coordinate 40,490,166, forward strand.
TCCCTGTCCTGTGGTGACAGGATCCGAGACCCAGGCCAAGAAGGAGGGCTCCTGGAGCCTTGGTTTCAGGGTCCGTGATTGATTGGTGTGCTGGCCTCGTTCACTGCTGTGTCCACGCCGGCCACCCCGGAGCTGGGACCTGGCGGGACTCCGCGCATGTCAGTAGTGAAGGGATAAAGGGAGGAGGGAGTGGCGGGCGAGACGGGTGCTGAGCCGCCCCAGAGGGAGCTGGATACAGGTTTTCTTTCCTGTGAGATCTGGTTGTTTAGAATGATGTTCCTGGTCACTGAGGGCCACCACGCAGTCTGTTCTAGAGGCAGACTTGCAGTGTTTCCGGTTGTCCGGAGTAAGACCTAAGAGCGCATCCACGTGCTCATTCAAAAAGCATCAGAGAAATCTGAACTCTTTGTAACAAAGGCACAGACACTGCCTAGGGGGCTGTGGGGGGTATGATGGGGGAGGGGAGCACCACCACCTGGAGGAGTGGGGGAG
>PVHT020004944.1:40491657-40509157 GCA_004024745.2 Catagonus wagneri
TGAGGAATGGGGGAGGGGGAGCACTACCGCCTGGAGGAGCAGGGGGAGCAGGGGGAGCTCCGAGCTCACCACGGTGCATCCTGCCCACGCCTACGTGACCAACTGCCTGCAAAGGACCGGAGCGGAGTCGGCGTGAGGAAAGGTCACTTTGAGGCAGGGGTGGGTGCGGCAGCCGCGGAGCAGATGAAAGGAGGGTGTGGGCGGAGAGAGGTCCAGGGTCCTTCCAAGGGATGACTTGAACGCATGCCCAGGACTCCACTGGGGAGCGGATCAAGGGAGAAGCGCCACCCCTGCTGCTGTGGCCGAAGCAAGAACGGACGAGGGGTGAGCAGAGCGGCCTCTGTTCTGTTCCTCTTGCTGTGCCCACCGCACCCCCTCCCCCTCACTTCTTCTGCCAGCCCTTTTTCCGAGGTGGGCCTGACTGTGCCTTTTTTTCCTTGAAAGGATGTTCATGTGGGAGTCCCAGGGGCAGTCTGGGTCGGTAGCCTCGAGGGTCAAGTGCGGAGTTTTTTCTGATGGGAGGGTGGAGGAGAGCTTGATCCCACGGAGCCAGAATCAGGGGCCCGGGAAAATGCAGACCTAGAGTTGGACCTGATGCCCGAACGCCACCATTGCCAGCCTGCTCTACTGCTGGGAACTGCCCGCTCCCTCCAGTTTCCTATGTCAGCAACCCTGGAAGGACAGTGGCCAAGGTGACAGTGACTGCACTCCCTGCAGGCTGGACATGAGGGTGGGGGTCTGGGGGATACCGCCACAGGGGGCATGGGTGAGCGAAGGGGGGTAAGCGAGGGGCTGACGAGAACAGGGCCAAGACCCAGTTCTGCCGAGGGACCTGGTGGCCCAGGGGAGTGTCACAGGCTGCAGCAGTGGTTCTCCAAGTGGGGTCCCTGGGCCGGCAGCATCAGCATCAGCTGGGAGCTTGTTAAAAATGCATGTTCTGGGAGTTCCCTTGTGGCTCAGCAGGTTGTGAACCCGACTAGTATCACTGAGGACCCGTGTTTGATCCCTGGCCTCGCTCAGTGGGTGAAGGATCAGGCGTTGCCGTGAGCTGTGGTGTACGTAGCAGATGTGGCTCGGATCCTGCATTGCTGTGGTTGTGGTGTAGGCTGGCAGCTGCAGCTCCAATTTGAACCTTAGCCTGGGAACTTCCATATGCTGAGGGTGCAGCCCTGAAAAAAGAAAGAAAAAAAGAAAGAAAGAAAGTAAGAAAGAAGGAAGGAAGGAAGGAAAAGAAAAAGAAAGAAAGGGAAAGAAAAAGAAAAGAAAGAAAAGGAGGAAGGAAGGATGAGAAAAATGCTCTCGGGCTCCAGCCCAGATCTTCCTAATCAGAAAACTGTGAGGCGGGCAGGCAGTCTTGCGTGTACAAACCCTGCAAAAGACACGGGTACACACCCAAGTCCGAGAGCCTGCAAGGGGAAGCCTGTTTCCTTGGCTGACTCTTTTTACCCTGCAAAATTCTGTCATTGGAAAAGATATCAAAACAAAGTGGTGTTGGGTTGAAGGTCATGAACTTGAGGCGTTTTCAAGGAGCTTTGCCCCTGGCCAGGTTGATGAAGCCCTTGTCATCCACTGGTGCTTGAGCCTGAGCCCCAGTGTTGAAAACACATGGAATGTGATTTCTAACCGTGGGTCTGCCGCGCACTGGCTGTGGGAGCCTGAGCGAGTTGGCCTCTCTGACCCTCAGTTTTCCCATCTGTAAAACGGGGCTGGTAGCAGTTTTTCTGGAGGCGCCCGTGCTGTACACACACAGTAAGGGCTCAGAGGTGTATGGAGCCCATCAGTCGTGCAACGTCACCTAAACATGAAGGAATTAGATTAGACCTTGAGGAAATCAGCTTGCAAGCTTGTAATGATGGGTGCGGGTGGGAGGTGGGGAGGAGACCAAACTGTAATACTTAATTGGGAGTTCCCGTTGTGGCTCAGTGGGTTAAGAACCTAACATCGTGTCTGAGAATATGGCTCGATCCCTGGCTTCACTTAGTGGGTTAAGGATCTGCCATTGCTGCAAGCTGCAGTGTAGGTTGAAGATGCCGCTCCAATTCGACCCCTAGCCAGAGAACTTCTGTATACCACAGGTGCGGCCCTAAAAAGAGAGAGAGAGGAAAAAAAAAAAAAACTTATGTGTTTAGGCCCTGAGATATGAGTTGCTATGATCCTGTGGCCAACACTGGAAAGAGCAGGGAAATAGGAAAATATCTTTTATTTTTTTGGCCACAGCCTGCAGTGGCTTGATATGGAATCTCAGTTCCCAGACTGGGAAGTGAACCCAGGCCCCAGCGGTGAAAGTGCCGAGTTCCCACTAGGGCGATGAAGCTTTCAGGGCTGACGATCTTCTTCTGCCAGGCGGTGTTGCCCAGCGGGACAGGTGGAGGGCACTAGCAGTGGCCCAGCCGTCGGGGAGGGGGCGGGGGTGGCCAGCCCCCTGCAGACCTGCTTGTGGGATGGACGAACACACCCGGCTGGCCAGCTTACAGACAGAACCGCCCTACCGAATGATTTAGGGTCACTCAGTCTCCATTTATAAAACTGACAATATTCCCGCTGATAAACATGATAGACGTGAAATTCAGCACCCGCAGGATAAAAGCCGCCGGCCGCTTGGCGACATCCGGCCGGCCCGGGAAGGCGTCGTCCCGTGGCCTTCACCCGATGGAGTGCTGACTGTCATTCGGTACCATCAAGGGTGTTTAAGGTCCACGGGAGATGGCGATAGGGTTACATTCAACCTGGAGATTCCGCAGCTGGGGGAGGATCCCAGGCAGAAAGGTTTGGAATCGGATTCAAGGAGACATCCCCTCCAGCGTGGTCCTCGTGCAGCAGATGTGTTGGGGACGGTCACTTGATGATGGGGGAGATGCCGCGTGGCTGGGATGCGGCGGGCGCGCTCGCGGACAGGTGGTTTGCCAGAGGGGCGGGTGGCGCGCATGCGCTCCCAGGAACCCCTTCTCGGCGACAGCAGCTCCAGTGGGCGATGTCCGCTGCCTTTTATCTGCAGATTTCAAAGTTCTCCCCATGAATCATTCCTCCCCAGCGCCTCCTAGGAGCCACGGTGTTCCTTCTCCGACCGGGAGTCTGGCCGCACTCGTCAGGCAGTGGCGCTCGGGGTCACGGAGTGACTGACAGGTGCTCTCCTGTCCCTGGGCGTGCGCCCTGACCTTACTGGTCACCCAGGCGGCAGCCAGCCCCGGGGCAGGGAGCATCAGGGGAGGAGAACGGGTCCTGGAAGACACAAAGCACAGGGTTCCCAGACTTGGTGCTGTATCTCAGGCAGCCCTCGAGTATGCTAAATATTTGGATTTCTGGTCAAACTGGTTTCTTTGTGTTTTGATTGCGTGGGCAGGTCTGGGTTAAGGTGGGGACCTGAGTTCTGTGCGTTAACAAGTTCCACAGGGGACAGTGATGCACAAGCAAATTTAGCTGCTAAGGCCTGAGGAATCAGGGCCGCTGGAAGGACACTTGGGGTGGAGGGGGCTGGGGGACTCCGCAGGACCAGACACTTGGGGGTGTCTGTCTTCACCGCAGCCACCAGCACACAGTCCCTCCCTCCATTTCTTCTCTACTCGGGCTCAGGGTCTCCACTGAACCCCGCTTTCCTCAGCACAGTCTTTCTCAACCTTTTGGGGGTCTCATGCTTCTTTGAGAAGCTGATTTTTAAAAAACCTGTGGCTGTGGTGTAGTCTGGGGGCTACAGCTCCTATTCGGTGCCTAGCCTGGGAACTTCCATATGCAGAGGGTGCAGCCCTAAAAACACAAAAAAACAAAAAAACAAACAAACAAAAAAATCTTCCTGAAAAACATTCAGATGCCAGCTGTGACTTCAGGAGTGTCCGTAAGAGGCACACTTAGAGCTGCAGGAGGCAGACGACAATATTCAAGAAGTTAACCAAGAACTGAGAGAATGTGGAGTTCCCTTCGTGGCTCAGTGGCTAACGAATCCAACTAAGAACTGTGAGGTTGAGGGTTCGATCCCTGGCCTTGCTCAGTGGGTTAAGGATCCGGCGTTGCCGTGAGCTGTGGTGTAGGTTGCAGACGCGGCTCGGATCCCGCATTGCTGTGGCTGTGGCAAAGGCCGGTAGCTGCAGCTCCTGTTAGACCCCTAGCCTGGGAACCTCCATATGCCGTGGGTGCCACCCTAGATAAGGCAAAAAGACAAAAGAAAAAAAAAAAAAAAGAACTAAGAGAATGTGAAAAAAAATTAAAAACAAAATGTTGGTCTTGGTTAACCCCACTGTAAGTAGCGCTTCTCAATGCCACATGTCTCTTTCCAGTCTTTGAGGTTCCTAGTCTGTTAGGAGGGTAAGAAATGCTAATTACGGAGTTCCCATCGTAGCTCAGTGGGTTAAGAATCCGGCTTTGCCGTGAGCTATGGTGTAGGTCTCAGATGCTGCTCGGATCCTGCGTTGCTGTGGCTGTGGTGTAGGCTGGTGGCTACAGCTCCGATTCGACCCCTAGCCTAGGAACTTCCCTATGCCACGAAAGTGGCCCCAAAAAGACACACACACACACACAAAATGCTAATTAGGGACTTGGACTTCCATCCTCTCCGTGTTGCCTTTCTGACCACACAGCCCAGAACGCTGAAAACCCTTTCTGCCCAGCTTCCTTGCAGCCGAATGTGAATCCAGCTACATTCCACACAGGCTTGCACAAATGTGGAAGACAGAGACCCCTGGGGCCGCTGCTGGACCGTCTCTGCAGGCGGTGAGGCTGCTGCTGCACCCGCCTCGTCCGCGTCCAGCGCCGCATCCTGGGTGAGGCGGGTCATTTGCAGCACTCGTGCCGGCCGCTTCCTCAGCTCTGGTCTCAGCTCTGATGAGGCTGTGACCCGGGACTCGCTGGACGGACCAGAGGAGTGGGCTCTAAGCCTCAGGGGCTTTCCGAGGAAACCGCTCCCCTGGCCGTGGTCAGTGAGGCGGGCAGGCAGGTTCTGCCACAGGGAACTGCTGAGCTCATGGCTGCAGCCCAGGGAGGGGGAAGCTGCGGCCAGCTCTCCATGAGGCTGGAGACTTCTACGACATTTCTGGCACATTGCCACATGGCATGGAAGTCGTCGTAGCTACCTCTGTCTTTGTGCGTTTATGAGAGTCTGTCTTCCGGGGTTAAATTCCTGATTGCTACCTTGATAGACAGTTTTTTTTTTTTTCCCCAAAAATGGTTCATTAATTCACATTGCCACCAACATTTCACCTCGCTGTTACTAACACAGAGTAAGGCCCAGGCATGATTTCCAAAATACCCACTTGGAAGGTAAAATACCACTGCGTCATAGAGATGCGATCAATGCAAAGAGAAGCTCGAGCACGTGAGACAGAGACACATCCCAGCTGTCAGACGGACAGCAGCTGGATGATTATTTCTATGTTGAATATCAGCTCTTGTGTAACCAATCTTTCTAATCTTTGGCGATATGAGAGGCGAAGAATGATAACTCACTGTTGTCCATTTACGTCTGTTTGAGCATCAGTGATCTGGAGAGACATTTTTGTGTGTGTCCCTTTTAAATTTCCGTTTTCAGTCTCGAATTTTAAAAAGCTACCAGGAAACATCCCAGAGTTAGGTTCAGCAGAAATGTCTTAAAAGATTACTATGACTCAAGTGTGATGCTAGGTTTTGGAAACAAAGGAATAGTTTCCACTCTTGAGGAATTTATGACAGAGCAGAAGAAGCAGGCACACACATATACACCCACACAGGTCATTTCAAAGCAAGGAGCACCAGGATTTCCAGGACAAACGAAATCACTGAGTACTTTTTAAAAATATATATGTGTGTGGGAGCTAATATAGTGAAAACAGAGTTATCAGAGAAAATAGCTATCATCTGGGCCAATAATTATTAAACGAATGAAAATCTTGTCCCCATGCTGTGCACAAGAACCTTATTTACTTGAGTTGATGTGTTTTGGCATGCATGATGAACAGGACACTAAAATATTGCTATGTGATTTCTTCCCTTTCCATGTTAAATTTTGCATGAGAAATGAAAGAGAATGAAACTGAATAAATGTAAGGACGTCTCCTGCTGTCCCTACCATGGCGGTTTCAGTGTAGACCTGCTAAAATTGAGATTATAAGTAAGATCCAGGAGTTCCCGTCGTGGCTCAGTGGTTAATGAATCCGACCAGGAACCACGAGGTTGCGGGTTCGATCCCTGGCCTTGCTCAGTGGGTTAAGGATCTGGCATTGCCGTGAGCTGTGGTGTAGGTTGCAGATGCGGCTCGGATCCCGCATTGCTGTGGCTGTAGTGAAGGCCGGCAGCTACAGCACCTGTTAGACCCCTAGCCTGGGAACCTCCATATGCCGTGGGTGCGGCCCTAGATAAGACAAAAAAAAAAAAAGTGAGATCCAGAATCACATAATATAGTACCCCAGATGTCCAGGGTGCAGTTGAAAGTCACCTGTCATACCAGTACCCAGGAGAATCTCAACTTGGATGAGAAAACACATTCAACGAATGCCATGAGGTCCATTACGATGTTGGAGTTACCTGACATGGATTTTAAAACAATTAACTTTTTTTTCACTTTAAAATGGTGAATTTAATTAAGCACTTTTTTTAAATTAGATTATAGTTTATCGGCAACGTTGTGCCCATTTCTGCTGTACAGCAAAGTGAGCCAGTCATACATATATATACACATTCTTTTTTTTATGTGGTCTTCCAACATGTTCTATCCCAGGAGATTGGACGTAGTTCTCTGTGCTGTACAGTAGGGCCTCATTGATTATCCATTCTAAATGTGATAGTAAAACAGTTGTCATCTTAAAATGCTTCCAAGAACGATCACAAATATGCTTAAAATGAATATAAAAGCAGAAAATCTCAGGAAAGAAATACAAAACATAAAGAAGAGACAAATAGATGGAAGGAGACATTTTATATTAGAGAAGAACACTGGGTTAAAAGAATCCCTCCTCTGGCGTCCTATGTTTTAAGATCTTTGGAGAGGAATTACACGGTCTCCTTAGCTGACGATGATTTCATGAGCCTTATCTTCAGAAAACTCACTCTTCTGAGTCAAAGTCCCACTGGCCTAGCAGATGTGCCCTGAGACAATGGCCAGCACGCCCTTGGCACACATACAATCCCCTTTTTTCCACTCCTCCCAATCTCATGCTCCTCTCCCAGCCCCACTCTTAGCTCAGCTTGGAGGCTGATGCTGGGACTCATCATTTCCAGACACAGACCAGGTACAAAGGGGCATCGAGAGTCATAAGGTGGCTTGTTCTGTTACCAAAACAACTTGGGTCCACTCGCTCAAAATGCGGCAAAGCCAATCTACTGATTCTAGGTTGTGGTGCAGGAAGTACAGCGTTTATCACAAGGTGCCAAGCAAGGAGAATGGACAGCTTATCCTCAAAAGACCTGAACTCCCTGAAGGCTTTCGGAGGAGGGTTTCCAAAGACAGAGTGAGGGAGAGAGCCCTGGGGTATGTGATTGGTGCCTGCTCAATTCTCTGATTGGTTGATGGTGAAGGAAAAGGGTGATGTTTCAGGAATCTCAGGCACCAACCTTCTGATTCCAACTGATCTGGGGTCCGTGTGCTGGTGGCGAGCAGGCAGTTAACTTATTCCAGCCGGTGAAGGTTTTGGTATCTGCAAAAGAACTCAAGGATATGACTCAGGGTATTGTCCATAGCCCTTGAAGAGGAGCTAAAGGTCTTTGACTCTGTTTTATGGCTTAACTATGATTATTTTTGTATTATTTGCCTGCTTTCCCTTGTTTCTGCCTTTTCTCACTGCTGTGATTAAACTTGCTCTCAAAAATCTCAGAGACAGCCTAGGAGGCTAAAACTTTTCTACGGACAAAAGGTGGGGAGACACAGGGTATGTGTCTCTGTCTCTTGGAAGGCCCTGCAAGGTCCTGCTGGGTGTCCGTCTTTTGTAGTCACCTGGCCTGGGCCATTATGGTAGGACTCTTCCTTCCTATGACTATTTGCTAATAATACAAAAAAAGACTTCCAGCAGCTTGATAATTGGTGCATCCATATCAGTTGGCGGTGGCAGAATATCAGACTTGCCTCTGAGGAAGTTTAATGATTTTGGCCTTGATTTTGAGAGTAATGGGAGCCACTGAGGGCTGCGATCATGGAAGTCATGTGACGAGATTTGCATTTCAGAGCTCAACTGGGGCAGTGGTGAGAAGGAGGGGTTATGGAGTTCCTGTCATGGCGCAGCGGTTAACGAATCTGACTAGGAACCATGAGGTTGCAGGTTCGATCCCTGGCCTTGCTCAGTGGGTTAAGGATCTGGTGTTGCCGTGAGCTGTGGTGTAGGTCGCAGACGTGGCTCAGATCCCGCGTTGCTGTGACTGCGGTGTAGGCCGGTGGCTACAGCTCTGATTAGACTCCTAGCCTGGGAACCTCCATATGCCGTGGGTGTGGCCCTAAAATGACAAAAGACCAAAAAAAAAAAGAGGAAGGAGGGGTCAGAGTGGACGCTTAACTATTAGGAAGCTCCTGCTGTAGTCCAGTAGGAGCCGATGGTCTGGAGCATGCTGAGTATTTGGGTTGCAGGGAATCAACCGAATGGTGTTGCATGGGATGTGGTGGGTTTCTGGATTTCCCATGGCGGTAGATGGAGGGTGGTTCTGGCAAGTGAAAAAAGGACAATGAAAGAGGCTTGGGTTTGGTGGTGGAAGATCCCGCGAGCAAATCTGGAAACGCTGAATTGAAGATGACCTTGAAACATTTGAGTAATTAATTAAGCAGACGGCTGGACTGGTGCTCAGAAGAGCATTCCAGGCTGGGGTTATGAATTGGTGAGTCATAGTAAGAAGGTAATAAGCGAAAGTACGCATAGGACGACATCCAATATGGAGACGATAGAATGAGACAGAGAGCATTCAGACTTAAAGAACTCCTAGAATTAAGGGAGGAGTAAGAAACTGGGGCAGATCACAGAAAATTAAAAGTTTGAAAAAAAAGTTACAGGAGTTCCTGTTGTGGCTCAGCGGTAACAAACCCGACTAGTATCCATAAGGATACAGATTTGATCCCTGGCCTTGCTCAGTGGGTCAAGGATCCCATGTTGCCACAAGCTTCAGTGTAGGGTTGCAGATGTGGCTAAGACCTGGCGTTGCTGTGGCTGTGGTGTAGGCCAGCAGCTGCAGCTCCAATTTAACCCCTAGCCAGGGAACTTCCCTATGCCTCAGGTGTGGCCCTAAAAAGAAAAATGAATGTATGAATGAATGAATGAATGAATAAATAGGTTGTGCTGGAATTTACAAAAAAATTACAAATACCACAAACATGAGATCCAGAAAATGGCATGATATTTTTATTAGTTACTGGCCTCAAACACCTCTATAACACATTTCTCTATCCTTTTGGCTGCATGATCTCCATTTTATTAAATGTTAAGATATAACTTATGCACAGTAAACTGCATCCCTTTCATATAAACAGTTTGATGAGCCTTGGCAGGCGTGTATAGCCGTGAAGCACTGTCAAAGCTAACATTCAGAGGATTTCCATCACTCCAAAATTCCTCTCTACTTCCCTTGCAACCTGTCTTCCCTTCCACCCCGGCCAGTGATCTAGAATTTTAAATAAAGGGAATCACGTAGTGGGTCCTCTTTTTTGGCCTGGCTTTTTTCACTCCGTGCGATGATTTTGAGATTCACCTATGGCATGCAATGGACGTTTCTTCCTTTTTATTGCTGAGTACTATTCCACCATTTGGAGGGACCATGTCTTGTGTATGCCCTCACCTGTCGATGGGCATTTGGGTTGTGTCCAGTTTTGTGCTGTTGTGAGCATTTTATCACAAACGAGCGTTGAATTTTCTCATCTGCTTTTTCTCCAGTTGCTGAGGTGATCGTGTTTTTCTACTTTATTAATATGACAAAATGATTGTTTTTCTAATGTTAGGCCAACTTTGAATACCTTGAATTCCTTTGAATTCCCCTGCTTTGTCATGGTGCATTCTACACAGTTATTATTAGAGCCACGTTTGTAGATAGGTCGTTGGGTTTGATTTGCTAATATTTATTTCAAAGACCTTGCGTCTGTTCTTCATGGATAGTGGTTTATAGTTTTCTTAGTTTGTAATGCCCTTATTAGGCTTTTGTCTCAGGGCATGTTGGCCTCATAAAATGAGATGGGATATAGTCTCTCTGCCTTTATAGTTCAAAAGAATTTTTGTAAGATTCCTATTCGTTCTTCCATGAGTATTTTCTAGAATTTATCAGTGAAACTATCTGGGCTTGAAGTTTTCAAGCTACATGTCCTTCAGTGAGTGAATAAACATTCACCATTCACCAGGGTGCATCCATGCCGTGGAATACTATACAGTAATGAAGAGGAACAAACTGTTGGATACATGCTAAGCCTCGAATGAAGCTCATGGGAATTATGTCAGTTGCCAAAAACCAGTCTCAAGAGTTACATAACGACATTTAATTTACATTACTCTGTTCTCCATTCTTGAAATAACAATGGAGAACAGAGTAGCGGTGGGGTTGCTGAGGCTTAGGGACAATGTGGGGGAGGAAGAAGGAAGGTAGGTATGGCTATAAAGGGGTGGGAGGGATCTTTATGGTGATGGAACTGACTTGTGTGTTCACTGCATCAGCTTCAATATTTTGGTTGTGATAATACACTATCCTTTTGCAAAATGTTTCCCTTGGGAGAACCTGAATGAGGGGAGTACATAGATCTATGTGTTTATTTTCTCTTCCAACTGCATGCAAGTCTACAGTCGCATTTTATACACTTAGTAGATTAAATGAATTTTATCTATGTAAACAAAAATAAAATATAGAAAAAAAAATGCCAGAGTTCCCGTTGTGGCTCAGCAGATTAAGAACCTGCTTAAGTGTCCATGAGGATGTGGGTTCGATCCCTGGTCCCACTCAGTGGGTTAAGGATCCGGCATTGCCACAAGATGCAGTGTAGGTCACAGATGCAGCTCAGATCTGGCGTTGCTGTGGCTGTGGTGTAGGCCGGTGGCTACAGCTCCTGTTAGACCCCTAGCCTGGGAACCTCCATATGCTGCAGGTGCAGCCCTAAAAAAAAAAAAGGTATGCCTTCCCCATTTTCAGTGTCTCCCACCTGAATGGTACATCTGCTGCAGTTTTTAAAAAATTAAAACGTTTCCAGATCTACTGGGATGAGGTATCACTGGCAAATAAAATCGTGTATATTTAAGGTGTGGAGCGTGATGGCTTTATAGACATGCGCACTGGGAAGTAAACACCACATAATTAACACCTTCATCTCCTCCTGGAGTTACCTCTGTGTGTGTAAGATGAGAACAGTTAAGATTCACCCTTTTAGCGAGTTTCAAGTATATAAGACCGTCTTATTAACTGTAGTCACCCTGCTGTACATCAGATCCCCAGAACACTTTTTTTGTCTTTTTGCCTTTTCTAGGACTGCACTTGCGGCATATGGAGGTTCCCAGGCTAGGGGTCTAATCGGAGCTACAGCTGGCAGCCTCCACCACAGCCACAGCAACGCAGGATCTGAGCCGCATCTGCAACCTACACCACAGCTCGCAGTAACACCGGATCCTTAACCCACTGAGCGAGGCCAGGGATCGAACCTGAAACCTCATGGTTCCTAGTCGGATTCATTAACCACTGAGCCACGACGGGAACTCCCCCAGAACTTTTTCATCTTCTACCTGAAAGATGAAACAAAGATGTCCCTTTGGACCAGCATCTCCCCATTTCTCCCTCCTCCCCAACCTCTGGCAACCACTGTTCCACTCTTTGGTTCTATTTTTGGATTCTGCACAGGGATGAAGTCATAGAATATTTGCATTTCCCTGTCTGGCTTACTGCGCTTGGCATCACGTCCTCCAGGATCAGCCATGTGTTACAGATAGCAGGTTTGCATTCTCTCCTGGGGTGAGTGATAACCCATGGTGCACACAGACCCACTTCCCTTATGCAGTCCTCTGTCAGCAGACACTTAGGTTGTTTCCATATCTGGGCTCTTGTGAATAATGCTGCAGTGAACATGAGAGTCCAGATACCTCTCTGAGATGCCGATTTTATTTCCTTTGCATAAATACCCAGAAGAGGAGTTCCTGTCATGGCGCAGTGGAAACGAATCCGACTAGGAACCATGAGGTTTCAGGTTCGATCCCTGGCCTCGCTCAGTGGGTTAAGGATTTGGCGTTGCCTTGAGCTGTGGTGTAGGTTTCAGATGCGGCTTGGATCCCGCGTTGCTGTGGCTGTGGTGTAGGCCGGTGGCTACAGATCCGATTTGACCCCTAGCCTTGGAACTTCCATATGCTGCAGATGCGGCACTGAAAAGTCAAAAAAATCGATTAATTAAATAAAAATAAATAAATACCCAGAAGAGAAGAGCACGGTTAAATGGAATAGTGGGTTTATTACAAGGATTAGCCTTTCTGCAGCGGTGGGAGCATGACGAAGTCCATAGAAGGCTGTGGCGTCTGTATCTGCTCTGGCCTGAAGTCACTGTCCACACACGGGTCTGGTGGTTGGGATGAACAGCTGGATGCGAAGTGGGTGAGGACAGGGACAAACTGGAGCCTGCAAGGATTAACTGCAGCCCATGAGGACCGGCTGGAACCCGCGAGGACGAGCCGGAACCTGTATCTGCCTCTCACTGCCTCTGCCGGCCCAGGAACTGGCGCCCATGGGCCTGGAGCTGCACATACCCCTGGCCCAACGTGGAGACATTCTAGAAGGAGACGTGCTGGGAGCTGGAGCAACCTCGGCCCCAGTGCCGCCCCCACCGGCCCTGTGTGGCCTGCGGTGCCCGGGAGGACAGGTGGCAATAACTCCAGGTCCCATGCCAGTCTTCAGGACATCATGGCAGGTGTCACTTCCGCCTCCCACTTCTGCACACGTGTTACGTCCAGCCCTGACTCTGAACCTTACAGGGAGGGAAATCCTGGGAAGCATGGCACTAGCCTAGCTGAGCTGACAAAGCCGCATCAGGCATGAGACATTATAGTACAAGGCCACTGGCCACCACTGAGAGGAAGGACGCACACCATGGCGAACAGCATTTGAAGGTCATTCCCAGGGCTCAGTGCTGTGACCCTGTGGCTGGAAAGGACCTATGTGCCAGCCACATCCAGCCCAACAGTCTTCAGAGTGTCCTGACACCCGTGTTCTGTGAGGCAGAGCAGGGGGTTTGGTGGGCCCAGAGAAACTGGCACCACAGCAATTTGGAAAGCTCTGGTCACTCTGGACTTTAGTCCCTGACTTCTGGTCTCTGCAAGGATCCTCCACCACAGAACTTTCCACCCAGGATTTAAAAGAAGAGAGTCCCTATTTTTAACAACCCTTGAAGCAACGTGGGTGACACATAAGTGGGGTTATCTGTATAAGCCCTGGTTACCTGAGTGGGCATTGGTTCCCAAAGCTTCAGGGGACAATATCAACCTGAAATCTGTCCCGGTGAGACTTACGGACATCCTCCGAGATCGAGAACCAAGGTCTGGAGAAAACAGCTTCTGCTTCTGCATTTTCCCTCTTCTCTATCAGGACTATGAAGTAGTGGAGGCTCCTGGAATAAAAAAAAAAAAAAAAAAGAGATGACTTTGAAGGCATTGGAACCCTGACACTATGCTTCCAGCGTTTCCAAAGAGGAAAGGATCAGAGAAAAGGACTCTGTCCGTTGAAAGTTCCTTATGACCCTGCGGTGAAAGAATGAGATCAGGTGCTTTTCTCTTTTGACGGTGCAGATGTTCCCCTTATCTTCACATCAGGCCTCTGAGAAGGAGAATTTAATGCATTTCACCAGAGGCGTGTCAGATCACCCTGGGAAGGAAGTACCTTTTTCCAGAATGACAGATTTTACCCTATACATTAAAAAAACAGCCAACAAGCAAAACCCATTAACCACAGAGACCACATGCTCCACAGATAAAAACCAACTCCCCAGACATCCCCCACTCTTGCCCTTAACCTCAAGACTCTTGGATTAATAATAACAACAACCGTAATAGCCAGCACTTATTCTTCAGATATCCGTAGGGTCACTTATGTGTTTCCCCACACAGAAGTACAGCGAAATCACGGCGGAACAGAGGAGGGCAGGAAGAAGGAGGCGTTCTTGTTCAGGAAGGTGGTGGCGGGCCCGCGCTTCCGCGTCGCGTCCGCAGCGGATTACCTGGTGGCACAGGCTCACCTGACTGCCCGTCGCGGCCGGACGCGGCCGGCTCTCTGGCGCCCTCTGCTGTGCGGTCCCGGCCGCGCCTGACTCGCCAGGGCTAAGGGCAGCTGTCTAGCCGCTGGGTCGCCACGACCCCCATTCCTGCGCCCCGCAGCCTGGCTGCTCTGCTGGGGGGGAAACAGAAGGGCCTCGTGCACTGATCCGGGAGCTTTTTCAACCCGCATGCTTCCGACAAACCCCCAAATCTGCCCTCAGCGGAGAAGCGCTGTATTGTCTATTATCCCCCCTCCCGGAGGGGGGGGCGAGAGGGCTTCTTGTTGGAAGCCCTCGACTTTCCGCACTCTTCCAGGGGGTGGGCTCACCTAAGACACAGGGCCCACCTGCTAGACCTGTAGCAGCAGGAAACCACTAAACCTCTTTGTGCTGATAGTATAAAGCGCCCCAGGCATAGTTATTTATTCACAACTGGCTCCCGATCTGGTGGGCCAGTGCTGGGCGCTGGGGTCAGTCAGTGAACAACACAGGTGCTTTCTTTGCTCCCAGGAGACTTACCACTCAAGGAGGGAAGTCCGGCTGAAAACCAGTAAATGCGCAAATGGTTGTCAGTGTGTCTGTGGAAGGAAAGTGACACATGAGAATCATTTAGGTTGCACGCTCGCAGCCGCGGCATTAAAGCTGAGCCTGAGGGATAAATAATAAACCAGGTTTTCAAGACACCAGCCTGTGTGCTGTCCACAGCATGTGACAAGTATGCCCAAAAAAACATCCAGCTGGCATGCAGCGTACATGGAGAGCATGCTTAAGAATCCACTCTAAAGGGAAATATTTCATTCTTTAAAAAAAAAAATCTTTTCTTCCTGTTATTGGTAGTCTGAACGTTAGATTTTTCTTTTCCCGTAGGGTCAAAAGCTGTCTATATATATGACTGCAAGTGGAAAAAATGGGGGACAGAAATGAGGTGTTGGCAGCTTTTCCATTCTTATTTTTGTGTGAAGTTTTACTATCAATGAGGGAACATAAAGCATTAATGCAAGTCAGTGTCTCAGTGAACAAGTTTCAGCTGTTCAACTTTATAACAGTTATAAATAAATAAAGCTGGTAGATTTTTCTGGACAATGCCAGCCCTTGGATTTTTTTTTAAACAAATAAATTTCTTATTGACTGCCAAAAAGAAAAAAGAAAAAATTATAACTCAGGTGGAAAAGATCGGACAAAGATGCTGAGATGCCATGAATTCCAGGAGAGGCTGTGTGGCTGAGTCATGGGGAGTGCGGAAGACAAGGCTCAGAGGACAGGCAGGGGGCTGATAGATAAAGCCCTGAAGGCCGAACTAAGCCTGTGGGTGAAATTCTAGAATGCACTAGAAAACAACTGAATGCAATCGTGATCTGCTCTGGGTCTTGAAAGGGTTGCTCTGTGCGAGCACGATAGAGGAGGGAGACAGCAGTGACCAGCAGGTGATGGCAGCTTGGTCGCATGGAGCAGTGGGGGTGGGGCGGGGAGGAGCCAGATGTGGGGCATCACCTGAAAGCAGGGACTTGTGGCCCCGGGTGGCATCAAGTCTCTGACTGTGGCAGTGAGGACCCAGTGTGGGGGCGGTGCAGCTAAAGCTGCCTCAAGTGAACTGTTGAGAAGCGTCTCCAGAAGGCCCATTTGGGACCAACCTTGTGTATTAACAGCCTCGAGGACATTTAGTAAGGTTTTTCTTTGGGGGTATGTGTTATTATTATTATTATTATTTTATATTTAGGATATAAAGGAAAGAAAATTGAGAAGTGTGTTGTAATGTGACAAGTTCACATTTGAATTTTAATTGTAGAGACCAGGCAAATGTGCATTTAACTCATAAACCGGACCCAGGAAACACGGAAAGGGTGGGGCTGGGAATACGGAAGGTGAGAGCCACGTTAGGAATCAGACCAGATTCTTGGAGAATTGTAATCAGGTGACAGTCCCTCCTCCTTTGATGTCGGTGCAGTGCTTTAGTCACTCTTTTCTTCAGGGCTGCAAGGGCCCCAGAGTGAGGAGAACCAGAAGCCTGCAAGCTCTGACATCTTGTTCTGAGATGCTCGCAGTATGACGTATAAGCGAGATGCTTATTTTAATAATGACGGCGATGGCCCCAACCAAGCGTCCAGTCAACCGAGGGCTGCTACAACATTAGCAGGGGCTGGGGTGCAGCGGGGGTCAGGCCAACCCGAGGTACGCGAGGGGGGGCCCTGCTGCTTCCTTTGCTGGCTCCCGGGGCCCTTTTGGGCGGGGAGGAAGGAAGCACAGAGCGGGGACCCGCGCATTCCAGAGGAGTCCCAGAGGCCCGTGGGAGCGGAGGTGGCCCTGGCAGCCTGGGAGTGGTTCTTCCCCAGGCCTGGGCGGCTTCTCCAGGAAGCCCAGCTCCAGAAGCTTCCTATCTATTGCGGCCACGCGCTGGCAGGGGGCGCTGTGACTTCACGGTTTCCCAGGCGGCTTTTTTCTCCTGCGGCGCTGCAGTTCTGCCTGGCTGAGTTTCCTTAGCTCTGCGGGAGATGCTGGGAGGCCTGCAAGCCCAGGGAAGGGCAGACCAGGCCCGCCAAGGCCTGGACTTCCTCGGAGCGTCCCCTGGGCTCAGAGCAGGGCTTTCACCCCCGTGGGGCCTCTGGGTACGGTGGCTCACCCTCCCCAGATGGGCCAGCAGCCCTAAAGCTTCTTGAGAAAACACATGTTGCAGTTCCGTCGTGGCTCAGTGGTTAAGGAATCTGACTAGGAACCATGAGGTTGCGGGTTCGATCCCTGGCCTTGCTCAGTGGGTTAAAGGATCCGGTGTTGCTGTAGGTCGCAGACGCGGCTCGAATCCCACGTGGCTGTGGACAGGCGCGGGTAGGCCAGCAGTAACTGCTCCGATTTGATGCCTAGCCTGGAAACCTCCATATGTCTCCAGTGCAGCCCCTAAGAAGGCAAAAAATAAAAGAAAACATATGTTTAGTTCCAATGTGGCGGAAGAGGGTCTGGGGCCTCTTGGGAGCCCTGGGACACAGGTTTGATCCCCGGCCAGGCCCGGTGAGTTAAGGATCTGGCATTGCTTGCAGCATTGCTGCAGCTTAGGTCACAACTGTGGCTCAGTCTCGCCGGGGAACTCCATATGCTGCGGGGTGGCTTTTCATTTTATACCCTGCACTGGTCACCTGCGGCAAACCGAACACGTGGGCTCACGCCGCGGCACTTCTCTTGGGTAATAATCCTTTTCTGACCAATTGAGTGCGGGCCCCCCCTTAGCCTTCCACCTGCGAGACCTGGTTTCAGCAGCTCTCCTCCCGCCCCTTAGCTTTGTCAAGCAGGGCGCTGCTGGCCTTGGCGGCGTTGGCGTTGGGGCGGGTGCAGGTGCAGCCTGGGTTCTGCCTGTGCCTAGGGGCGCGTTCCAGGAAG
>PVHT020004944.1:40514157-40532791 GCA_004024745.2 Catagonus wagneri
GGCTCACTCGGCAGGTTTTTCCCACCAGACTTCTTGCCTGAAAGGTCCACGTCGTTGCACAGACACACCTGCCCGCAACCCGGGCGACCGTCCGGCAAAACCGGAAAGTTGGGTGGGCGGGCGGGCGTGCGCCCCCGCGGGGAGGAGGCGGCAGCCTGTCCGAGCGCATGCTTTTGTAGACAGGTGCAGAAGCCTCTGGGGTCGACCGAGAGTTACCAGTTCTGATCGTCCCTGGCAGCCCAGGCCTGCTGCGCACAACGGGGGCGCAGTCACTTGGCCAGGGTGCATTTCAGGTGGGCGCCAGGCACCCCCTCCTGCCCCTCCGCCCGTGAACATGCGCCCCCCCAGGTGTGGGCAGCCGTGGGCGGTCCTCTCCCCATCCTTTTCCTCCCGGGGCTATCAGCAGGAGGGGAGAGGGCACCGCAGAATACGGAGCTCCCCAGGACTCCTGCACTGTTTTCTGAGCCTCCCTAGGTGGCCTGCCTGAAGGAACCGGCTCCAGGCTACCCGGTTGGAGAGGCTCCTCTCCCGTGCCTGTGCCCAGTCTCCTGAAGCCCTCAGGGTCGGAGAGCATCCTCAAGAGAAGGCAAAGATGCAGGGCCTCCCTGTGTCCGCCTAGTCCCTTCTCTGCGGGGGCATGTCCTTGGGCCTGGCTTTGGCCTCTCTGAATGTGGGGGTTCTCAGGCACACAGGGAACCACAGAGGAGCCCCCCTTGTCAGATGAGACACCTCTAAACCAAAGCATGGCCTGGCTCCACGGGAGCAGAGGACTCCTGTCCCTGAGTAAGAGTAAGAGGGTGAGGTGGGTGTGGCTGGTCAGAGCCCGTGTGTGACAGCGCCCACGGGGTGCCGGGCGGGCCCCCAGCTGTGATGGAGACCTGGTCCTGAGAGACCTTTCCCGGAACCGCTCTTCAAGGAGACGGAGTCCATCCTGGGAGAAAAGTTGACAAAGCGCAGCACGTCCACCCTCCTTCCCCTGCACCTGCCAGTGCTGGGGGCTGAACTGGCTGCTCCGCCCCCTCCCCACCTTTGACTGGCAGCTCTGCGCCAGGCTATCGGTATGCTTCCCAGCTTAACTTCTATGCAACCTGATGAAGTAGGTATGACCATCCCCCGTCACAGAGGAAACTGTGGCTCACACATGTATTTGCCCAAGGAAGTAATGAACGCAGCTCTGAGGGGCAGTCACGAGTTTTGCTCGGATTTGCCTGACTTCCACGTCATGCTTTTGCTGCAGTTCCAGCCTTTTCTGCTCAAGCCCTAACACATGGTGGCCTAAAGGCACTGGTTTCCCACAGAAAGACGCGGACCGGTGTCCCCTGCCCTTCCCCCCTCACTAAGCGCCCTCCTCTCTGCTTTCCGGTTTCTCCTCCTTTATTTCATGTGGACCCTACACCTGTGCCTGCTTGGCATCAATGAAGCCTGCTCTTTGGTAGCCATTTTTATTTGTTCAAGTGATAATCTGATGATAGCATGTCCGTTTTCGTCGGAGGAGTTGCCTCTGCACCAGCCTCAGTCTCTGCGATGTGGGACTGGGTGTGTGACCTTGGGCTCTACGTCCCCTGCCCCATTGACCAGCCAGGCGGACATATGACAAAGCTGAGCCAAAAAGTGTATCCTTGGATTTTTACTGGAGGCCATTTCCCCCAGAAAGCCTGGTGGTCTTTGTTACTGAGTGTAAACGTCCTGCTTAATTATAAGCTCCATGAGGGCAGGGGAATTTGTTTGTATTTTTTATCCCAGGGTTTAGGAGTGGGACCCGCGTTCTCAGGGCTCAAGAATGAAACCAGCTCAGAGAAAAACAAGCTCAGAGACACAGGAGTCTGACATCGTCCACTGAGCGTCTGGGTACAGCCATACCTGAAGGTGGTAGCTTCTCCTTTGTGCTCAAGTCAGTTTGTACTGGGCTTCTGCCTCTTGGAACCAGAAGAGGCTTGACTAATATAAGCCAAACGACTTCACTTTCTCCATGAAGCTTCCTGCAGGGGCATTCACACGTAAAGAGCGCCCCCCCCCTCCTTTTCTGAAGTTCCTTTAGTTTCTGGGATGACAAACTCCACGGTGGCAGCAACTAGATTTTCTCTGTGTGATTTAAATTCTCCGTGACCTTTCGGTGAGGACTCTCAGTAGCTATCGGGGACTGGCTGGACTCGGAGGCCGGGGCGCAGGGCTGCCTCTGCCTCCTTGCAAACTGAGAACCGTAGTCATCACAGTTGCTGGCATGAGTTATTTGCTCGGCATCTATTGGCTAAATGGACAGCAGAGGCCTTGGAGGTCTCATGAGTTTAAATATCCACACCCCATAAGCGGCCCTGGGAGGGCCCATTCGCCTCTCCAGGTCTCTGCCCGGCCAGGTGGAAAGCAGCCAGAGCCTGGGAGCCTGGCAGTGGGGCTGAGTGGCTGTGTCCACATCTGCGTCGCTGGCCCCTTTCCCCCTGCCCGGAAGGAGGGTGAGTTTGGTGAGCCTGCGGGGCAGGAAGGAGGGGGCGCCGGTAGAGGGGCTGGATCAAGTGGGGTTGTCCCGGCAGGCGCAAGGGGTCCCGCTGGCACACTGATGAGCTCAGAATGGTGCTGGGGGGTGGGCGTCCAAGCAAACGCCAGGCCCTCCCTGTGGTTCTTCCTCCGAGACGGATCTAGAAGTCCCCTGGCTTGTTCTCGTGCCGGTGGCTCAGTTCGCCACATACTGCAGCTGGCCCATTGCACCTGCTTTCTCATCCGTTCAGCAGCCTGTGGATTCGTGCGTGGTGCTCGGGACCTGCGGGCCAGGTACACACTGCCTCAGAACCACGGGTACCTGTGCACGAGCCAGACCCGCCACCTTCTCAGAGCCGTGGTTGAGTGATGGACACAGACAAATGTCCAACCAGCCTCGTGAGAAGGACGAGAAAGCGTGGACACAGTCACAGAGAACAGGGTCGGGGGAGCTGCAGGGACAGGGCTGTCAGTGCAGCCGAGATGCAAGGATGTGCGGGAAGTGAGCAGAGGGAAAGCTGGGAAGGGTGTTCCAGGCAGAGGGAACAGCATGTGCAGGGCCCCCGAGGTGGGAAAGAGCTGTGTCTGAGAAAGAGGTAGGAGACCCTCAGCCTGGTCAAGGGCTGGACCCGGCCGATCTCAGAGGCTGCGGGGAGGAGTTTAGAGTTCAGCAGTCGCGAAGTTCTGAGAAGGGCTCGAGGGGGCACAGACTGTGTTACCTGCATGTTCTTCTGAGCTTCTTCTGAGCGGGGGGGTAAAAACTGGGGGCCTGGTGGGGAGACTGTCCCCGTGATGAGAGGCAGAATGGTGGCCACGAGGAGAGAAGATTCTGTGTATTTCCAGGAGGTGGACGGGCTGGTGGGAGGGAGGAGTGAGGTGGGGGCTGCCTGAATGACCTGAGCAGCTGCAGTCTGCTCTCAGCCTGGGGGCTCCCTGGCTCTGCCCTCTGCACTGGCCCCACCCTGCGCTCCGAGCTCTCTCATCTCCTGGAGGCCTGTGCTCAGAAGCCACCTGCTCCGGGAGGCTTTCCCCACCTCCTGGTTTTAAGCTGCGCCCCCGCCCCTGCTCACAGTGTGACTTTCCTGTAACATCCGTCGCCATCCATAGGAAACAGATAAAGAGCAGCTTGTGTTTTACTGTGTAGTGCCCCTCCCTCCCAACTAGAATGAAAACTCCAGGAGGGCAGGAGTTTTGTCTTTCTTGTTCATTCTTTTTTTTTTATTTATTTTTTTTGTCTTTTTACCTTATCTAAGGCCGCACCCGCAGCATATGGAGGTTCCCAGGCTGGGGGTCTAATCGGAGTTACAGCCGCCAGCCTACACCACAGCCACAGCCACGCGGGATCTGAGCCGCGTCTGCAACCTACACCACAGCTCACGGCAACGCCTGATCCTTAACCCACTGAGCAAGGCCAGGGATCGAACCTGCAACCTCATGGTTAGTAGTCGGATTCGTGAACCACTGAACCATTACAGGAACTCCTTTCTTGTTCATTCTTGTTGCCGGAGCGCTGAGAACAATGCCTGCCTGCCTAATAACGGGCCCCACCCAGGAGGGAGGGGGTGTTGAATGAATAAGTGACTCACTTTGGCCCATGGAGGCTTTTCAAGCCAGGGGACTGAAGAAGGTGTAAAGGAAGGCATGAACTCCGGGTCAGGAGAAGGGGTAGCTTCGCTGGGGCAGGATAGCCCGTTGGATGAGGGGGTCCCGGGAGCAAATGTCCAGCTTCTCCCCGGCCAGGACACCTGTGTCACCCTGACACCGGGTGGCATCTCCTCGACCTCAGGTGACGCCCAGCTCCTTCGCGCGACATCTGGCCACGTTTGTCCAAGTTTCCCCGCCCTGAGCACCGCTTTGGCCTCCCCTCATGCTAGGCCACCAGTCACGGCAGGTGCCAACCTCTCCTCTTGGCCCCTGACATTTTCACGCTGTTTGCTCATCCTGGGACACCCCCGCCCTGTCTGCCGCAGCGTCCTAACCCCTCAGGGCCCAGCAGAATGGGGCCTCCTCTGGCAGGTGCGGCCCTGAGCCCTGGGACTGGGCCAGGGACCCCCTCCAGTGCCTGCGTGTGTGTGCTATGATGTGTGTGCGATGTGCGTGTGTGTGTGTGCATGAGGTGTGATGCGTGTGAAACGTGTGTGGTGTGTGTGCCGTCTGTGAGGTGTGTGTGGTGGGTGCAAGGTGTGTGTGTGAGTTGTGTGATGCGTGTGTCATGTGTGATGGGTGTACGTGTGTGTGACGCGTGTGCGAGGTGTGTGTGCATGCTCCCTGTTCACCCCCCATCACGGCACTTTGTGAAATAGCTCAGTAGCTGTTAGGCCGGTGCCGGCGCGATTCTAGCATGTGGCTGTGCTAACACACGGGCTGGTTGCTGTCACCCTGTGAAGGAGGAGATGCTACTGTCCTCAGAGAGAAGCTGGAGGCGGAGAGGAGCTGAGGCCACTGCTGCGGGAGGTGGAGCGGCGTGTGGAGCTTGCGCCTCACCCTCAGATGCTCTCTCTCGGGACCCACCCTTCTCTCCTAATAGGGGCTCTTAGGTGGTTGCCCCCATCTCCCCACACTTGGCCACTCTGGAGACATTTGATTGTCACGACCATGGGATGGAGGTGCTCCCGGCCGCCGTGGCGGAGCCAGGACCTGCTGACCATCCTTCAGAGCACAGGGCGCCCCCACACATACACCAAAGATGCCAGTGGTGCTGAGGTTGGGGTCCCAGCAACCTGCAGGCGCTCCCCTCCCTCCTAGACCCAAGCTTCCAGCCGCGGTCCCGGTCCTGGGTCCTCTTCTCTGTCTCAGTCCGGGGCTTGGGGGCTGGCCCTTCTGAGGACTCTCAGGCTGATTATCTCGCAGCCCCGACAGCCCATCAGCTGGTCGCCTCAGCTTCCCAAATGCCTCTGAATCGGTTTTTTCTCCCCACCCCCACGGCCAGTCCTCGGCCATCTCCCTCTCACATCACCAGGTGGCCTTTCAGCCGTGCCCCGGGTCACCCTCCCGGCTTCCAGTTCATTCTGCACTCTGCAGCCACAGCCGTCTGTCTAGGGCTGATCCCGGCGTGGCTCTCCCCTGCTTAAACCCTCCAGCGGCCCCGCAGTCCGCAGGCCTGGGCTCCAGCCCCTCCCCAGGCCCAGGAGACCCCGTGTCCTCCGCCTTGTGGATGGTGCCAGCACACCTGGCCCCCCTCCCACTGGCCTTATCCCGCACCTTTAAGCCCCCTGCCCTCCGGGCTGCTCATCCACCCCGACAGTCTTCTCATGACTCGAGTCTTGGTTCAGATGCCTTCTCCCCTCGCACCCCAGTGCCTCCTTCATCCTCTTTCTTCTCAGGGTCTCCTCACGTGTGTCCATTCATGGGCTTTGCCTGGAGCAGGAGCTGACCCGGGGCTCTGCCTCTCTCATTCCCTGTGAACACGTGGCCCCCGTACGGTGCACGGTGTCTGGCGAGGGTCAGCATATTTTTAGGAAAGCGATTGAACTGGAAATCACGCCAGGAGGGCGGTTGATCCTCGTGAGCAACCCAGATTCCTTCTCTGAGCAGCTTCCTCACCTCCCAGAGTCTCCCGTCCCTTTGGGCTCTTATTCCTTTCATTGCTGCTCACGAAACTGTGCGGGCCCATGCCAGCTGCCCAGGCAGCGTCTCTACCTGATGTCCGATGGCTTCTTTGATGTAGCATGGCCAGAATGGGGCCCTTGAACGACCCATCCATCCCCACCCTTCCCTCGCTCTCCCCCAGTCTTCTCCATCTCAGTAGATGCCAGGACCATTGGTCCAGCTACTCGGGCCAAAAATCTGCCAGTGGCTCAGGATCCTGCTCCCATTCTCACACCCGGTCCAACAGCGAGTATAGACCCCACCCTCAGAGTGCAGCCTGATGGCTACTCTTCACACCTGGCCCCGGCCCAAGGCACCTGTGCCCTGAGTGTCTGTCATCGCCCCCTAACTGGCCTCCTTGCTTCTAATCTACTTGCCTACACTCTGTTCTCCTTAGAACAGCCTTTCGAAAATAAAAACCAGGAGTTCCCGCTGTGGCACAGCAGGGTCAGCAGCATCTCTGGATTGCTGGGACCCAGGTTCAGTTCCCAGCCTGGCACCAGTGGGTTAAGGATTTGGCGTTGCTGCAGCTCAGCTGCAGTGTACGTCGCAACTGTGGCTCGGATCTGATCCCTGTCCTGGGAACTGCATATGCTGCAGGGTGGCCAAAAACAAAAACAAAAACAACCTGTTAACATTGCTATGGCTGTGGTATAGGCTGGCAGCTGCAGATTCGATTTGACCCCAGCCTGGGAACCTCCGCATGCCGCGGGTATTGCCCTAAATAGCAAAAAAGAAAAGAAAAGAAAAGAAAACCCAAAAAGCAAACAAGAATCTGATGATTTCACCCCCCTTTTAAGAACTATGCAAAGAACAATTACTGTTCGAATACTTTTACTCTTAGAATAAAATCTAACCTCCTTACACTGCCCTTAAGTCTCCTTATGATATGACCTCTTTCCACTTCTCCACCCTCTTTGCCGCTTGCCTCCAGCTAGATTGGCCCCTTTTCTCTACCTTTTACTGCTGAAGTCTCTCCCTGCCCCAGGGCCTTTGCCCACACTGGGCCTTGTGTGTGGAATGCCCTGCTTCCAGCTCTTGCCATCTCCTCCTTTGCATTATTCAACTTTCCACCAGTCTGCTTGGGCTTCCCTGACCAATCTGCTGAAAATGGCTCTTCCACGTCGTCCGTGCTCTTTGTAACACACTTGCTTCCTTTGGCGATCTGTACCCTCTTTCTTTCTCTGCCTTGGGGGTTTCTTTCCCCACTGGTGTGAAAGCAGTGACCTTGTCCATTCTGTCACTGCTGTACTCCTAGAAGCACGGGTGCATCGAAGGAATGCAATAAATCATGTTTGGGCGAATGCATGTGGATTTAAAAAGCTTTTAGGGCTGAGGTGCAGCTCCTGACAGTGGTCTTTGCCTTTCAGTGAGGAATTTGTTCACTAAAGAGACTGAGCTGTTAAACCCCCAACCCTGAAGCTCCAGGGCTTTGCTATTTACAGAGCACTTGTGCAGTTTCCCATGTGACAGCGAGTCATCTAATAAACACTGATTGTGCCTTACTGTGGACCGGCCCCTTGCTGATGGGTGATACTAGGGATAGGTGCTCACAGCCCATCGGCCACGGGGCCGCTGCTTGGAGTCTTCCTGTGGTTGAGGTGAATGTACCCTCAGACCTGAGGGACCCATTTGTGTCCTGACTCTACTGCTGTGTGACTTGGGACAAGTTGCTTGGCTTCTCTGAACTGAAGCTCCTGTGGAAAACAGAGGTCATAGTAATAAAAAGCTTGAAGGATTAAGGGTCTCCTTCAACCACTTTCTCCTTCTTCTGGCTCTACCGGGCCGTGCTCCCAGCTCTCCCGACTCCATTCCTGCCTCCCTGTGACCAAACCGGGTCTGTATTCCCACAGCAAGACGTCGACGGGGCGGCTGCGTTCTGAGAGCCTGCCTTCCGGCTGGCAGGTGCCGTTCAATGAGCTCCTTTCTGGGAACTCGTCCACGCCGGCTTCACAGTCTGCGGGAACATCTGCGTTTACCGGGGTCAGGGCTTTAACTTGAAGGAGCGGGTCTTTGATGGAGGAGCCTGGTCTGCAGAAGGCAGACAAGACGGAACTTTCTTGGCAGCGTGAAAGGGCCCTTTGCTGGGACCCTCAGATCACACAGAAGGCAGTTGATCCTCTGTCCAGGTTTGTACCTGCAAGAACGTTCTAGACCACAAACGTGAGGTGCATGTGTGACACCTGCTGGTCTCTCCCCGCCCCCAACCTGTGCTGCCTCCCTCCCATTAATTTTCCAGGCTGCAGCCAGGGTGAGGCCTTCAAAACATAGATCTGACTGGGCCAGGCCTCTGCTTAAAACTCTTTTTTTGTTTGTTTTTTTGTTTTGTTTTGTTTTTTGGGGCCACGCCTGCAGCATATGGAAGTTCCCGGGCTAGGGGTTGAATCGGAGCTACAGCTGCCAGCCTACACCACAGCCACAGCAACGCCAGATCCTTAACACACTGACTGAGGCCAGGGATCAAACGTGCATCCTCATGGATACTAGTCGGGTTCAGTACTACCGAGCCACAGTGGGAAGTCCCTCTGCTTAAAACTCTTCAGTGGGTTCCACTGCTCTTAGAACAAAAACACCAACCCATAATCCAGCCGACCAGGTTCAGCACGAGGCCCATGCCTGCCTCCTCTTCTTACCTCTCCAGGAGCGGCCCTGCCCTTGCAGTTCCCATCCCTGGGCCCCTCGGGTCCCGGAGAGGGCCATGTGCGCTCCCCCCAGCACCGCCACAGGGCCTTTGCACTGGCTGCCGTTTCCATCACTTCCTTCCACACCTTGACTTGGCCTCGTTAACACCTCCTCGTCTTTAAGCTCTCAGGTCCCTCCCAGTCCTAGTCAGGTAAGTTTCTCTTCTCCTTCCTTCGTCTGATTGTGGCTTTTCCTCCAGTTCGGGGTGATTTGCTTAAAGTCTCTGTCTCCCTCTCAAACTTGAGCTTCAGAGTAAGACAGTGTTTCTCACCATTGCCTGATTCACAGACCAGTTGGTGCTCAGCAAACTCTCACTGAGTCAGCAAACTCATGAGCAGAGTGCAGGAGGATCAGGGTCAGCGGGAAAGTTCAGGGGAGGCGCCGGGGCTGTGTGGCTGCCTGACCACGCACCTCGCCTCTGCCTGGCCCTCCAGGGCCCTGGAAAAGGCCACAGCCCCAGGGCGGGCGGCTCGGGCTGGCCTTTTTTAGACCAGTCCGAATCCGTAGACCTGATGGAGGCACTGATTCTGTGGCACGAGGTGTCCATGCAGGAATAGAAGGTCTGTGTCACTCGGGCTGCAGAGCCCACACCCCAGGCCCAGCAGTGTAGACAGCAGAAATTACTTCCAGACGGCTCTGGAGGCTTGAAGCCTGAGATCAGGGCGTTAGTAGGGCTGGTTTCCGCCGGAGCCTCTCCCGTTGCCTGGCAGGGGCTGCTTCTCTGTGTCACGTACTCGTTTCCACTGTACCTGTGTCCAAATTTCCCCGTTTTCTTTTTCTTTTTTTTTTTTTTTTGGCTTTTTAGGGCCACACCCGTGGCATGTGGAGGTTCCCAGGCTAGGGGTCTAATCGGAGCTACAGCTGCCGGCCTACACCACAGCCATAGCAATGCAGGATCTGAGCCGCATCTGTAACCTACACCGCAGTTCATGGCAACGCCGGATCCTTAACTCACTGAGCGAGGCCAGGGATTGAACCCGCAACCTTGTGGTTTCTATTCAGATTCATATCCTCTGCACCACAGTGGGAACTCCTGAATTTCCCCTTCTTATGAGGACAACAGTCAGAACAGACCAGGGCCTCTTTCTCACCCCGTCACCTCTTTAAAGGCCCTCACTCCAAATACAGCCACATTCTGCGGCACCAGGGGGTGAGGGCTTCAAACCTCTGGGTTTGGGATGGACACAAGCCGTCTCCTAACTGGAGAGGTCTGATCCCAAACTGTAGCAGCGGGCACACCGAGGCGGAGGCCGGCCAGGCAAAGACCCAAATTGCTTCTGGATGAGACTGTACAATATTTTCAGCCCCCTGATCAAACTTCTACCCCAGAAAGTACAATACAATCCAGAGCTGTTACCTCTTTCCCTCCCGGTGCCTGGTCCCTCCATCGGGTGACGTCTCCACGGGCTGTGGGTGGTTCCCGGGAAAGCTGCTCTCAGCGTGGGCCGCGCCCCGGGGGTCCCGCTGCGCATCCATCCGGCCCACGGGCACCTGCTCCAAGGAACAAGGCAAATGGCCCTTCTGGGGCAGGAATCTTCAAGGCTGGCTTCCTGCACAAGGGGCTCTTCCGAGGAGTGGTGTTGAGCGGGCTGACCACGGCCTCAGTGTGAGCAGGGGGGCTGCAGACGCGGTGCTGGGGCAGCTGGAGCGGGAAGCGGAGGCCTTCCTCCGGGGCGAGCAGGGGGCGTGCGGGCGGCGTGGAGCAGCGCTGCCAACAGGAAGACGAAACGGGAACGTGTGTGCAGAACAATCTTAGATTCAGTCCTTTTCTCTCCTTATTCTCCTCCACAGCCAGCCGGTGCCTACTGAGGGCCGGGCCCTGGGGACACAGAGGGATCAGACCCAGTCCCTTGCTTTGAGGAGCCCAGCTTTGGTGGGGAGGCACATGGGCACACAGAGTCATTCACTGTGGCCGGAGCCCAGCCAAGCGCCAGCCTGGAGAAGGCACTGGACTCCGCCACTGAATGAACTTGTCGGTACCCTGAGGGCAGAGCGGAGGGGCTGGTCCCCCCGGGGAAGGTGCAGAAGGCTTCCCCCAGGAGGCTGGGTGGGAGCTGGCCAGGCTGGGAGTGGGAGACACAGACCACGTCTGGGGAAAGGGAGCCCTGGCCAGGACGGCGTGCAGCCTCACGCATGTCTGCACTCTGCCGTTTTCTGGTTGTGGCCAGCATCTCCCTTGAGCCTTCTGCTTGTGCATTCCAGACCTCACTGGGCATGCCCGCTTGTACGGCCCTTTATGGTATGCAAGCCCTGTCGGGCATCCAAAGATGGTATGACTGGGAATTTGGTATTAAGCTGTATTATTGAGCTCACAAGCGCAACTTTCAGAAATCTAACCAAACAAGGGATTTGCAAAACAGTTTCAAACGGACATTTCCCATGACAATCAGCTTGTTTACCACTCTGAGGTGCCCCATAACCGCTGTTGACACGCTCATTTGCATGCCAATACCCAGAATGCTTTTCCAGCCCCACGGAGCTTGGGTTCTGCCCGGGGAACTGAAAGGTTTATTTACACATACAATACATGACAACTTCATTTTCTGAAGCATCTTTCATACCAACTGTGTCCCCAAAATGCCTTAAGTTGGTGAAAGAATTTCAAAATCCTTTTAGAGTTTAAAACCTCCTTTCTGGGGTTAAGATACCTTGGACATGCGCAAATTAACATTTTAATTAAAAGATGCTGGAGGGAAATGGGATCGCAGTCATCCAGCAGCGTGTCGTATGATGCCCGGCATATTGGACCCAGGCTATGAAGAGAAACTATAGGGCACAGCTAGAGCAGTGGCCTTGAGCCCTCCTGGGCACGTTGGAGCGAGCCAGGATCACAGCCAGGGTAACTGGGTGGCCTTCTGACAGCTTCAGTCCCTTTGCACGGTGGCTCCTAAGCAGACATTGATCTCATTGATCTCGGAACTTTGGGCCTCAATGCACAGGGGACAGAAACGCACATAGCTGCGTGCGACTTGCCAATTTTAAGAGCGCAACAGAAGAAAAACCATGTGAACCGGTGACCGTGTGCGCTCTCAGGAGAGGGGCTGCGCGTTGCGCGAGTTGTGCCTTCATGGAAAGGAAGCCCTGCCCGTCTTTTTGTTCCCGGTGGAAGCATTGGGAGAGCCCCCCAGGAGAGCCAAATCCGAAGATCTTTGGTAGGAGAAAGCCAGATTTTGTGTCCAGTGCAGCTTTAAAAAAAAAAAAATGGTTTGGCGTTTTATTTTTTGAATCACTTCTGCAGCCCCAGCTTGGATATTGGGTGGGGTAGGACAGGGAGGCCGCGGTGTCAGAGGCGTCCTAGCTGTGTGACGGGGCTGGCCGGGCTGTTTACCTTGGATGGACAGTAAGCTGACCAACCCCTGCCTTCCTCTGTTCTCCTGGGCCTCCAGCCGTGGCAGCCAACCCCGTACCAGCCCTGCCCACAGCCTCGGGTCCAGGCAGAGCCGATCCGTGGTTAGGGTGGTCACCTCTGGGGCTGCCACTTTAGACAACCCCTGCCCTCGGGACTCTGGGAAAGACATGTGCTCTTGCTTTTCTGTCGAGGCCATTTAACTGGGAGGATGCGAGCCTCCAGCCGGTCGTTGCCGCTACCCCGCTGCCCCCGCCCTCCACTGCCACCCTCCCACCCACCAGGACACAGCCTCAAGGAGGCAGCGCACAGAGCAGAGCAGAGCTGAGGGACAGGCCGAGAGGGTGAGCTGTCTGCCCGCGTCGTTGCATCCTTGGAGCCCGAGGACGCTCCAGCAGGAACTTAGTGGCTTCTGTGAACCAGCAGACACCTTTTAGATTAGAGTAGCCTGAATTCGGTTTCCGGAACTCAGGACAAAGAGGATGGTGATGAGGAGACTTGTGAAGCAACTCTGGGTCATCCTTTTTGCGTTTCACGGCCACACCTGAAACATATGGAGGTTCCCAGGCTAGGGGTCGAATCAGAGCTGTCACTTCCGGCCTGCACCATAGCCACAGCCACGCCAGATCCCAGCTGCATCTGTGACCTACACCACAGCTCACGGCAATGCCGGATCCTTAACCCACTGAGCGTGCCCAGGGATCGAACCCTTATCCTCACAGACACTATGTCAGGTTCTTATTAGCCCGCTGAGCACGGTACGTGGACTGAGCAGTTCCGTGAATCTGTGTTCGGGGGGGCCGCCCCCTCAAAGGAGCCTGGCCAGGGAGGACAGACCGAGAGTCCGTGTCCTGAGTCTCTGGGCAGTGAGTGCTTGGAAATGTGAGGCGCCACCTCCAGGAAGCCCAGTGCTGCTCCAGGGAGAGGCGAGTGCACGTTCCAGCTGCGACTCAGGCCGTAAGGTCTGAATGATGCATTCTGAAACCACCTACAAAGGGCTAAGGGCCCCCGTGTGTCCAAAGCGAATGTGTGGGCAGCAGCAGCCCAAGAGCACTGGGCCAGGAGATACCACGTGGGCAGCAGAACTGGGCACCCAGCTGGGACTGAGACTTGGCTCTAGGGACAGAATGGTCATCCTTGTCCAAGCTCTCTTCCCATTCCGGGGCAGGATCTAAGCAGCGCTTACGTGGCCTGGATTCCCCAACCACTCGGGGTCCTCAGACAGCAGAAACCAACTCCGGCAACTTACACGGGAAAGGTCTTGAATGAAAGTTCACAGAGTCAATGCGAAAGCTGGTGAAATGGCCTGGAAACCAGGCAGGAAAGAAGGGAAGGTACAGCTGAGGTCTCACCACCGGACGGTCCAGTTAGATGTCACCTCTGGGACCCCCACCCTGGACAATTCCCTCCACCGCTTCCTCTGCCATCACTCAGAGGCTTTTAGTTTCATAGCCAAAGGAAATAATCTCTAACTGAAACATGCATCTCCGTGTCACTTCCCTCTAGAGACAGACTCCTGGGGGACATGTGGGGTCCTGGTCCTATGTCCTTGCCTAGCTTGCTGGGGAGGGTACAGCAGTGAATATCTAGTCCCCATTGGATTTCGGAGTGGAAAGTGGGACCCTGGCTGTGGAGAACTCCCACAGTGTGCACATGTCTGCCTCAGTGGATGGACGCGTCCTTTTGCTCCAGAGCTGACCTTACTTTACATTTGATAAAACAAAATCTAGATGTGTATTACAAAGAGGGGGAGGAGTTCCCACTGTGGCACAGCGGTTAACGAATCCGACTAGGAACCATGAGGTTGTGGGTTCAATCCCTGGCCTTGCTCAGTGGGTTAAATATCCGGCATTGCCGTTAGCTGTGGTGTAAGTTGCAGATGTGACTCGGATCTGGTGTTGCTGTGGCTGTGGCGTAGGCCAGCAGCTGTAGCTCCGATTCGACCCCTAGCCTGGGAACCTCCATGTGCCGCAGGTGGGGCCCTAAAAATAAAAAAAAAAAGAAAGAAGGGGAATGGTCCTGGTAGGAAAAAGAGAAAACCCACTAATATCAGTTATACCCCCCAACTTTGAAGAAACAGCAGCTGAGATCCAGGGAGACTGTGATGGGTCCAAAGTTACAGAATTAAGAATTAAAAATGTAATTTTTTTTTAAAGTTTAAAAACTATGAGAGGAATTCCTGTTGTGGCTCAGCGAGTTATAGACCAATCCATGAGGATGTGGATTCAATCCCTGGCCTCACTCAGTGGGTTAAGGGTCCAGCGTTGCCATGAGCTGTGGTGTAGGTCACAGATGAGGCTTGGATCCCGTGTTGTTGTGGCTGTGGTGTAGGCCGGCACAGCTCCGATTCCACCGCTAGCCTGTGAACTTCCATGTGCCGCAAGTGTGGCCCTAAAAAGCAAAAAAAAAAAAGAGAGACAGAGAGAAAGAAAGAATATATATATGGCTGGGTCAATTTGCTGTATGGCAAAAATTGACAGAACATTGTAAATCAACTATAATAAACATTTAAAAAAAAAAACAACCGCAGTTATAGAATTAGTTGGTGGCCTGACTGGGGTTGGACCTCAGGTTTCTGACTCCCAGCTCAGTGCTCTTTCCAATACATCCTCTCATGGGCTTACAGTAGCCTGGGGTGGTGGGGAGTCTGCAGAGTCCTCACCCAGACCAGAATTTTCTTAGTCTGTGATGGCTGCCATGCAGAGTGCCACAGTCTGGGTGGCTTAGCAACAGAAGTTTATTTTCTCTCTTACGCAGGCTGGAGGTCTCAGATCCAGAGGTGGGCGGGCTTGGTTTCTCCTGAGGCCTCTCTCTCCCGTGTCTTCACACGCTCGTCCCTCTGGGTGTTTGAGCTCATGACCCCGTCACATCCTCTTCTTAGAAGGACACCAGTCATCTTGGATCTGGGCCCCAGCCTCATGACCTCATCTAACCTTAATGACCTCTTCAACAAAGAGCCCATCTCCGTGGTGACCTCCGTACCACGGTTCCGGCTTCAGCATCTCCCCTGGGGCGGGTGTGGGGCACAGTTCAGCCCCTAGCAGAAATACTTGGGAAATTCCCATCACGGCACCAAAGATGCAGCCATCTGCTTCTCGCTGCCACTTGCTGGGGTCAGTCTGTGGAGGTGGTCCCTGCCTCCCAGATCCCAAAGCCTGGAGCCTGGTGGGACCAGCCTGGGAAGCTCCTCCCTGCAGGGCTCCTGAGCCTGGCATGCCCTCGTGCCCAAGACCATCAGGGCCTCCTGACTGCGTGGCACAGGTCGGCTCCCCAGGGCAGCACCATCCTCACCCGCGACCGCTGGAATCAGGATGCTTCGCGGAGCCCTGGCCGGCATGCTTCGCGGGCACTTCCTCCAGCGCTGGGGAGGAAGGAAGGCCGATCGCTGACAGAGGCCTGGACACCTGGCTTTGAGATGTCAGGCTCTAGCCGTGGATGTCTTGGTCGTTTTTTGGGAACTTTCTCGAAGAAGAGGGCTTGGACTTGTAGGGACAGGATGACCTAAAGCTGATGACCGCTCAGCTTCATGATAACCTGGTTCTCCTCTGGGATTCTTTACATTCCTTTCATTTCAGCCTGTCCAACAGGTGCGCGTGCGCGCGCACTTGCGTCTGTTATGATGTCGGCATTAGAAGCGCACCTGTGATTACCACGTGCAGTCCTGGGGAGACTGGACTCAGTTTACCCCTGACTTTGGGGGCGAGTCCGGGTCTAAAATGGTCTGGTTAGCCCCTCCCTCACCCCGCAGAGCTCAGGCTCGGGGCCACATGGCCCAGGTCACCCTGATCCAGGCCAGCGAGACTTCTGGGACCCTTCCCCTGACCTCTGCCCCCCACCCCTTTTGCTCTCCCATATCCCCTGGTCTCTTTGTCTTCAGGAACTCTTGACTCCTTTGCCTTCTAGAGTCTTTTCTCAGACGAAGCAAACAGTGTGCTCTGTGGTGATGACTCTCGGGGGCACCTGTGTTGACAGGTCTTCCTCTGTCCAAAAGGATTGTCTTCTAGTTTCAGACTTTTAGACATTGACAAAGCAGATAAAGTTTGTGTTCCAGAAAAAAAAAAAAAACAAAAACGTGGTGGTGGTGGTAGTGTGTGTGTGTCCCTGAGGGAGACACCAACCAGGCTCCTGAAATCCCTCCCACTCAAGGTTTGGTCTTGTGGATACCCACGGGCATGGCTGATGGAGGAGCCCAGTTGTCCTCAGGTCATGGGACAAACGGACAGAATGTTCCTGGAAAGACCCTACTGGCTCTGTAGACGCAGCTGCATCAGCGCTCTGACCGATTCACCCTTTCAACCCACACACCCAGGGCTGTCAGGCCAGCCGCCATGCTCCCACCGTGCGGGCAGTCTCTCTCCTGGTGCCCTCCACCCATCTTCTCTTTCCCCTTCCTGCTCCCAAGCCCATCCTGAGTGCATGGCCCGCAGCCTGGCTGGAGAAGGTACAGCTGTTCCGTGAGGGGTCGAGGGATGGCTGCAGGAAAGGAGACAGCTGTGCTCGGAGCTGGGCTACCGGGTCCTGGCCGCTGTGACTGGCCGACCTCAGCGGAAAATACGCAAGTCTAGATCAGTGGTTCTCAACCTGCAATGTCCACCCAGGGGACATATGGCAGTGTCTGGAGACATTTTGGGTGGTCGCAGCTGGGGAAGGGGTGCTACCGGCATCTGGGGGGGTAGAGGCCAGGGACACTGAGAAACATTCCACAATGCACAAGGTCATTCCCAGGAAGAAGAATGATACAGCCCAAAATATCAGTAGTGGGGAGGTCGAGGGACTGGTCAAAATGCAGGTGGAAAGAGTCCCTGTCTGTACCTCAGTGGTTCCCACTGCCTGGCCAGGGCTTGGCCAGGCCGAGGTGAGCCATTGCTGGTTGTCAGAAACGACCAACTCTAGGGAGGCCTGGGAATGTTTGCACTTGTGTGTGTCCTCTGGTCCCTCGGTGGGGTGGCAGATTTGTGTGTGTCTGGTCACGGTCCAGCCTTCAGTAGATAACTTAGCACTGATTATGCTCCAGGCACAGCTCTAGGCAAGTAGCAACGACAGCAATATTAGGTAACATTTATTGCAACTTGGCAGACTTTGTGCTTAGCTTTTTTTCTTTTCTCTCTTTTTTAGGGCTGCACCTGCGGCATATGGAAGTTCCCAGGCTAGGGGTCCAACTGGAGCTGCAGCTGGCAACCTACGCAACAGCCACAGCAACATGGGATCTGAGCCTTGTCTGTGACCTACACCACAGCTCATGGCAAGGCTGAATCCTTAACCCACTGAGCAAGGCCAGGAGTCGAACCTACATCCTCGTGGCTACTAGCTGGATTCTTAACCCGCTGAGCCACAATGAGAATTCTGCAGTTTATGTGAATTTGAGCCTTTCATAGTGCAGGACAACTCTGCTAATGGACTATTAACATGATCCCCATTTACAGATGAAGAAACTGAGGTTTAGGAAGAAGCGGTGATTACCCAGCTTGTAAGTAAATGGTGGAAATGGGTTGCAAAGCCAGTCACTTGGATTCTGGGGTCCAAACTCCTAGCCACTAAACCACAGAGAAAAGAAAGATGCTGTCCCTGAAATAAAATTAGGGGTCTGTACGTGAATTAGTTCCATTCAATGATCATTTGCAGAAAATTGCATACCGATAACTCAGTTTGATTTTAATTTCACAATATGCCTTGCAAGTCCCAAATTCCAGCTCAAAACCAGATGGGCCTAAAGACTGAATTCTGTCTCCTGAAATGAGAAGCTCCAGTTTCTTCTGGGTTGATCCCAACCCAGGCAGCAGTGTCGGTCTGGACAGAGGCCCAGAGACTGCAGAGTGAGGAGTGTTTGAACCAAAGCATGTTGGGACTCAAAAGCTGGTAGCCGCTCCTGCTGCGGCGGCTGGTTGCAGAGAGCTCCTGCGCGCTCCGCAGTCTGTCACCACCTTTGGAACCACTGGGACCGCAGCCTAGAGGCTGTGTGTTCTTTCAACACTCACTGGGAGAGCCCACCCTTAGGCCGGTTTCTGGTTTGCTGTGAGCAAGATGGGAAGCGAAGTCTTGGGTAGAGAAAACAGAGGAAGAAAGGCGCGCTCCCAGGGGAACTGGACCGGCGTGGACAAGCGCGCAGCAGCGGGTCTGTGGCTTCTGCAAGCAGCTGGGACAGGAAGGGCCACTGTATAAGATGAAAACACTGAAGGGATGGGGGTTGCCTTGGTGTGGGGATGGGGGCTCCATCCAAATTCTTGACAGCGCTCCAAGCTGTTTCCATTCCCCTTAGCAGAGCGCACGCCACCCTCCACGCCCTGCTCCCAGTTTCCCGGAAGGCCCACATATGAAGCTGCGTATCTGGTCCAGGGCTGCGCCAGCGAGAGCCTGTCTCAGGCGCACCGCCACCTCCAGTTCAGAGACGGTGCTCGCTCCAAGGGAGCCCTTCGGCTCCTCCACGGCCGTTCTCCCGCGGGGTCCCAAACCGCAAACCCAGACTGGTGGGTTGCGCTGAAACTAAACGATGCGAGATTTCACCACCAAGGGGCTCTTGGAGCAGTGGGTCAGCCGCGCAAAACTCGA
>PVHT020004944.1:40532891-40648217 GCA_004024745.2 Catagonus wagneri
GGGACAGACTCAGCCTCAGGCGTCTGTTCCGGGAGGAACCCGGAGTGGCCTCTCCGTGGGGAGCCAGATCGCGCCCGCCTTTAGTCTGGGGAACTGGAGAGACAGCCCTGCACTCTCTTGATCGGAAGGAAAAGACCAAGGATTTTAGAAATGAACCCATAGGTGTTAAGTAACCCCAGCTGGAACGCCTTTCTCGCCGAAACGGAGGCGAGTGTTTGCTTTGCCTAGATACGCGGAGTCGTGCACTCCCGCAAGGTGTGGGGTGTGCGAGGGGTGGGTGCTGGCAGAGGGATTTCGGACGGGAAAGGGAGTAGCCCAGGCCTCTAGGACGCGGGATGGGGGTCTTCGGGAGGTCGCGGGGACCTGGATCCAGTGTTTCCCCGTGTCTGATTTCCTGAGCGGCAGAAACCCACTCCTGTGGCCGTGCGTCTTCCGCCTTCGCGGAGCTCCCGCTGCTCCGCGAACCGCGTAAACACCCAGCCTCTGGCCTCGGGAAGGCCCGGGTGTGCCTTCCAAAGAGGGGGCTGTGAGACTGTAACGAGGATTGGTGGGAATGGGAGGTCTCAGAGCCACCAGCTAGGGCCAGGCAGGGCCCCTCGCGGGGACCCCGGCGCCAGAGAGGGCTCGGTCGCTGGCGGAAATCGCAGCCCGCAGCCTGGGAGCAGGGACCCCGCGCTAACGGAATCTGCTTTAAGGCAAGGCGAGCAGGCCTTTCAGCGAGGAGTTAGCAGCATGGCGTGGGGAAATTGTCCCTAACAAACGGGGTAGATTAAAAAAGAAAAAAGATTTATAACAATAACAAGTTATCAGTCCGAGTTCAGCAAAGGACAGAGGGCTCAACTCGCGTTGGCGTGGTCGCTGACTTTGGGGCTGGCGGTCTGGACAGCCGGAGGTGGGGCTGGATCCCAGGCGGGAGGTGGGGGGGCGCTGCGGGGGTTCAGGGCTCGAGGCCCAGCGCGGGAAGAGCCCAGTCCGTCCTTTCCATCTGGACTCGGCTTCTTCCTGCGCGGGAGCACCTGGGCCGAGTGGGGACAGGTGACCGGGGAGCGCACCCGGTGGCGCCTCAGGGGCTGCGGCTGCGGAGAGCGCACAAAGGGGCTTCTCCCATCCCCGCCCCGCCCCGTCCAGGCCGTCCGCCCCACAGGAAGCCCCGACCTGGCCCAGGTGGAGCCACGTGCATTTCTAAGAAAACAAAAAGTTTATTTAAAATTTTGTACATAAATAAATAAATAAATATCTTCTGGAATTACCGAGACCATACGATTACAAGCTAAGCCGGGGGCGGGGCTGGGGTCTGGGAGAAGAGGGACCCCGGGGTAGTGAGCCGGGCCTCTGTTCGGGGGAAATTGAGAGCGTCTCCGAAACAAAGTGAATCGGTTTCCCCCACGCGAATACGGCAGGTGGCAATTTCTCTCGTGGGAGAGGAACCGTGGGCACAGCAAGGCCTGATGGAGGGACAAAAGGACGACTGAACTTAGAAGGAGGGGAGGAGAAAGGAAAAGAAGGAAAAAAAAACAGGAGTTCATAAATGTGTGTGTGGGGGGGGGGAATGGCCACCCAAAGGGTGAAAGACTCAGCTTAACCCAGGTTGGAGGAGAGCGGAGGAAGCGAGGAAGCCTGAACCAGTCCAGAGACGGCGGGCGAGGAGGGGCCGGTGGCCAGCAAGGCGCTGGGCCGGGCCGCTGGGTGGTGTGGCTGAGAAGGACTCGCGCGCTTGCAGTGTGTTCACAGCTTGGAGTCCTCTTTGGACGGGCGCGGGCCCCGGGTTGGGGATGCCAGGGTCAGGTCTGCCAAGTTCTTGGCGCTTCCCAGGGCCGGGGACCTCCGCAAAGCCATGCCAAACCCGTGCGTGGCAGCGGTTTGGCAGCAGATGCCTGGGAACTAGCGCTGTGTCCCAGGACGTATTCGGACCGCGGGGAGGGGTTGGGGTGGGCGACCTGGGGAGGCGTGGGCCTAGGGAGTGACCGTGAGATCCCGGTCGTCCTTCCCTGAAGACGACGGAGACATGGGCAATTCGTCGTCATCCTCGGAACCCTTGGCGGAGGAGAGCGACGCGCACTTGCAGCCCTGCGGTGCGCCTCCGCCGGCCCCCGCGCTCCCGCCGCCGCCGCCGCCGCGGTGGTTGCTGCCTTTACCCTCTTTCTTGTGCTTCACGCGGCGGTTCTGGAACCAGATCTTCACCTGCTTCTCGGATAGGTTCAGGTAGGTCGCGATCTCGATGCGGCGCAGGCGGGACAGGTACATGTTTGAGGCGAACTCGCGCTCCAGCTCTAGCAGCTGCGTGCTGGTGAACGCCGTGCGCATCCTCTTGCTGCTGGGCAGCTGGTTGGAGCTGCTGTCTGGAGGGGACGAGGGTGCAGAGAGGGAAGCGATCGGACCCTTGGGCCGGATCCTCTGGGAAGCGGCCGTCAGAATCCCAGGACTCCGGTCCCTCACCCACCTCTTTGCCTCAACACAATGCACAGAAGCGGACCCGCGGGGCCTCCTCGCCAAACGACTCTGGCGCTCCC
The DNA here is from genome assembly GCA_004024745.2 of Catagonus wagneri. NCBI lineage: Eukaryota > Metazoa > Chordata > Mammalia > Artiodactyla > Tayassuidae > Catagonus > Catagonus wagneri. The sequence continues at coordinate 40,535,402 of PVHT020004944.1, forward strand.
GGAGTCACGCGGCCCCCCGCACTCCTGTATGGAGCGCCCTGAGCCCCAGCCCTCGTTCCCTCCTGGGAGCCCCCGCCAGGACCTGGACTTTCTGTCTCATCCTCCCTCCTGGTCCCTCCAGCCGCGCGCCACCCAGAGGGTGCCCCCCCGGGGCCCGACCTGACCCGCATCGCCCCTCGAATGCGCGGACTCCTCATCCCGGTCCCTGCCTGGCCAACTTCCGTGGGCGCTGTCCCCCCGCGCCGCGGCCCGGCTTACCCACGGAGATGCAGTGGAACTGCCTGGGGTCGGGCAGCGGGTACGAGGTCTGGTAGAGAGCGGCGGCGGCAGCGGCGGCGGCGGGGCCGTGAGCGACCCCGGGCGACACGGCCGAGTGCTGGCGGCCCAGGGGTGCGTGGCAGTACTGCGAGCCGAAGGGCGGGAAGGACGCCTTGAGCAGAGGCAGTGCGGGCGGCCCGGGGGGCCCGTGCAACTGCGAGGCGGTGACGCAGAGCGGGCACACGCACAGCAGCCCGGCCTTGCGCGCGTGGCAGGCGCCGGGCGAGAGGCCGTGCAGGGCGTGCGGCGGCGGAACAGCGTAGGGAAAGAGAGGCGGCGGGCTGCCCTCCGGCGCCTTCTTCTCGCCGGCCTCGCGCAGCACCAGCGAATCCACGAGGAAGGAGCGCGGCATGGCCCCGGTGCGCGGTCGCCCCGCCGCCAGCCCGCTGCCGGCGCCCCGCGGACCTCGAGGCTCACCACGCTCTTCCCTGGGCCGCGGCCGCGCGCAGCTGCCTCTTCCGGGGAGGCCGGAGGCACCGCTGGGGCCCGGGCTGCAGGCGCCGCCGCTGCTGCCGCGGGCGCCGCCCAGAGAGCGCGGGGTGCTGGCCAGCACTAGTGGTGCTGAAAGGCGCCGGCGGCGCCGCTTAAATAGGACTATTGCCATGTGATGGGCTACGCCAGGAGCGGCCGGGGCCTCTCAATAGGGTTTTTGTGCCTTTTCTCTTGGCATTCACTCTGCACGCTTCCTCATTATTTCACTTGTTAACTAAATGAACTGCATAATGTACTCTATTCTTGTCAACCCCACCCACGCCGTAACAGGCGCCCTCGCCCCCTCCTCTCCCTTTTGCGGGTTTATTTTCTCATTCTCCTGCGATTTAATATTCTTTTCTTTCTCTTTATTCCTTACTCCCCTTTGGCTGTGCATTGGCGATTGGCCTGTTTATCTTACTGATGTTGCACCCCCGCTGCTTCACTTCCACAGATTCTCTCCCCCCACCCCCCCGCATACGCACCCCATCTTCTCTGTGCACTCAGTCCCCATCTCCCTCCTTCTCTCATTCTCCCTGGCCCCCCAAGATCTGGCTGCCTCCACTCAGTTTACTCAGCTCAAGGTCGTGCACCCCCGGGCATCCACACAGCCAGCCTCCGATTTCCACCTGTGGAGTCCTTTCCCTTTTCCCGCTGTCGGAGGCAGGAGGACCAGGGCTTCTGCAGGCGTGGCGCCGCTGGGCAGAGGGGAGAAGGGCTCCGTGTTCCTTATCCAGAACTAGGGCCATCACTGTCCCTGTTTTCTCTGAGTTACTCCGATAGTCTTAACTTCGATGCCACCTGCAATGCCCAGTCTTTGTTAGGCTAGTCAACCAGCCCTTTCCATCAAACGATGCGGCCGTGGATGTCAAGAAGAAAACAGCCACTGAGAATCGCGTACAGAAAGGCAGGGAATGGGAGGAAAGCCCGGCTGGTGAAGAAGGAGATCTCAATACCATCAGATGCGGAGAGTGTGGGCGCTCAGAAACTCTTGCCTTCCCGAAGTTGGCACAAAGGGCAGTGGTACTGCCGGTTTCTGCTGCCTTCCCTCATCCGCCCGCCCGGGCCGGGCTTCCGCCGTCTCCCCAAGACCTGCTCATGTGGAGTCATTCTCATCTTCCTGGTCACACAATGGTTAAACAACTTCAGATGCCTGGCGTTTTAAAATCAGCTTCGGCTTTTAAAGCTTTTAAAATCATCCTCCGGACTCAAAAGCTGCTTCGCGCGCAGGAGCTTTTTCCGTACAATGGGAAATTAGCATAAATATTTCAAATTTACAGCCCGAGACCTTTCAGGGAAGACGTTTACTTTCGATTTTATTGGAACCGGGTCGCTGCAGTCACCTGCTCGGGGCCCTGAAAGGAGCTGGGAGAGGTGGAGGTGGAAGGGGGACGCTTTCCGGGCCCGCGGGGGAATCAGTGCACAGGAGTCAGACGGCCCCCAAATTGTAGCATTTGCGCGGCTTTTCATCACTGATGACATCTCTGCAATAACAACAAATTAGAGGTGATTAAAAAGCAGAGAGAATTTGAGAGAGAATTCTACAAAAGAGAGAGTGGCAGTGGGGGAAATAACCTGAACGGAGGGCTAGCAGCAGTAAGGAGGGCCAGCGGCCGGAGAAAGGCCCCATGCTTCCTTGATAGTTCGGGCATGGATGGCGGGGTCCACTGGTGCCCTCAACAGCCAGGGCCGCCTCCTTCCCAAGGGCCTCCGCTCTAGGTGGTGTTTGCAAACAAGCCAGGCTGCAGCTGTGCAGTTTCACGCCCGATCTGACGGCTCTCTGGGAAACTTGGGCTGGCCTGACCGCGGAGACTGAGCCCAGAGCAGGACTAGGGTGGGGCAAGGGTCTTCCTGCAGGGCAGAGACATATGGGAAAGGCGCTGGGTGCTGGCCGAACCCGGAGAGGTGAGAGGGGTGGCCTCTGCACCCCGGGGACTGGAAGCCTGGGAAGGGCTCCAGGGAGGAAGGGGTTAAGAGTCCCTGAAGGCGAGCAAGGCCAAAGCTAATGGGAAAGAGTATCTAGGGGGGAAAAATAACCAGTTTTTTTCTCCCCTCCAGCCTCTGGACCTTATTGAATGTCATTGAAGAAAGTTTTGAATGCCAGATAAAGAGAGGCGAATTAAAGTGTGTGACAGCGGAGGATAAGCAAACACAAAGAGAACTCTGTCACACTTTGGGGCAAAATCCGTGGGCTTTTTACCAAGTCTCTTCGCTATGATTGAATTAAGTAATAGGAAAACATTTTCTTTCAGTTTAGAGCCATTAGACAAAAACTTCAAAGCGAGTAACACTTTTTAATGTGCGGCCCACAATGGGTTGGGTTTTGTGCTGAAATGTTAAAATGGTTTGTTGTGCAACTCGGCGCGGGAGAGACGGGGGGGGGGGGGGGGGGCAAAGAGCGTCCCTGAGAGTGTTTTGGGGAGGCCTGGAAAGAGCGCGCCCTTGATCCCCGACTCCTAAACCAGGCGGCCTGTGGCCCCAGAGGGGGGCTCCCCCGCTCGTGGGTCGCGGGCCGCCGGCTGTGAAATCAGGATCTGGAGGATTTCAGGAAAAAAGTTCTGTGCCCCCCCCATCCCCAAAGGCCGGCTCCGCGGGGCGTTGGATGCGGCCCTGCGGCAGTGCCCCCTCTGCTGTCGCCTGACTTCGCGCGCCGCTGCCCTGGAGCCCCGGGAGCCGGGGAAGGGGAAGGGGCGCTCCCCGGGTGCGCGCGGGCGGCCGCGCGGCTTTCGAGTTCAGGGCGGGCGGGGGTGGGAGACGGCGGGATTAGCCTGACAGGCGGGGAGAGAGGCCTGGGGGGCCCTGCTCTGCCCCCGAGCTCGTTTTCAAGTGTCCGTCAGGGACAGTTCAGCACGGAATAATTTCTGTTGTCTCCTTCTTTTCTTCTCCGTTCAGGCTCCTTTCCTGTTGGTACAGGGAACATATGCCGTTTTTCTCCTGGAAACGTAGTTGGAGGATGTTTGCAGCAAAAACTGCACACGTTGGGGGTTGGGGCTGCTCCCTGTTCCCGGCTCTCATTGACATATTTATTCAAATGGCATTTTCCTTCTCAGGAAGGCCAACCACCCTGGTTTAAAATATCACCCTTCTCTCCCCCATACTCGCAGGACAGTTCCTTGCATTATAAATACCTTCTAACTCTGTGTCCTTTACTCGTTTGTTTTTGCTCCCCCCCCACTAAAATACACACTCTGCTGAGATGTTGGTCTGTCTTGTGCGTTACTGTATCCAGCTTGGAAGAGTTCCTGGCACACAGTAGGTGCTCAGCTTCTATCTGTTAGATAGAAAATGAGTGAAAGTGACCAGACTCAGGGCGTGATACGGGTCACGGCATTTCCTGCTTTGCCTGCTTATTCACCTGGACACTTAGGAGCGAGTGTGGCGGGGCTAATGGCCTTCAGGGACTGTTGACTCTCTCCCAGCCACCACACCCTCCCCAGTGCCTGAACAGGACAGGAGCTCAATGTGCTTATTTATTGCTTTGTCTTTTTTTGGGGGGGGATGCACCTTCGGCATATGGAAATTCCCAGACTAGGGGTCCAACTGGAGCTGCAGCTGCCAGCCTACACTACAGCCACAGCTGTGCCAGATCGGAGCCAAGCCTGCGACCTCCACCGCCGCAGCTCATGGCAATGCTGGTCCTTAACCCACTGAGCGAGGCCAGGGATCAAACCCACGTCCTCATGGAGTTTGGTTTGTTACCAACGAGCCACAACGGGAACTCCCTCAGTGTGTTTCTTGAGTGAATGGCAGATCTGCAGGCAAGATGGCCTTCATGGGAGTTCCCTGATGGTCTTACGGTTAGAAACTTGGTGTTGTCACTGCTTTGGTGCGGGTTCGATCCCTGGCCTGGGAACTTCTGCGTGCCATGGGCACAGCCCAAAAGGAAAGACGGCCTTCATAGAGGCAAGATGGTCCCGTTCAAGGCAGTTCTACTGCCATGCTCTGGGGAAACTGGACGAAGCCATTGGCAGCTCAAGGCCAGGTTGTCCTCTAGGTCTTCTTATGGTACGTGGGAGAAAAGGTTGGTTAGAGAGAGAGAAACTGCGTGGTGTATGCTCTGGAAGTACCAGTGACCATTTCTGTTCCTTCTGGATGAGGGCCATGGACTGGGAATTCCATTGTTAAGACAGGGGCTGCTGGCTATTAGGCCAGTAGTGACTCAAACAAGTTCCCCAGGGGACTTGTTGGGCAGCGGGGTGGGAGAGCACCTGCTCTGCTGGGGAATGATGAGTGCGTCGGGGAGGCGGGGTGGGGGGTGCCCAGCATCGGGGTGTGGAGAGGTGCCCGGGCGGGCTGCGATGGGAAAGTGGAGGCCAGGCCATGAAGGGCCACACCAACTGCCCTGAACTTGACCCTGCTCAGAAAATGATGAGCAGGCAACAGCGTCAGATCTGAAATTGAAGCATAAAAGTGGCAGCAGTAGGAGGTCCTATCGATGGGGACAGAGAGAAGCCAGAGCAGGGTCCGGCAGGCTTGGCTCGAAGCGGATGTGTATTGAGCCATGGAATGAAGGAGGGAAACAAACAAGGAAACTGGTATCAGTTGAAGTGATGGATAATGACCACCTGAGCTGGGGTGGGGGCAGGGGGACCAGAAAGGGGAAGCACTGAGAGAATCTGAAGGGGAAAGAGGTAAGACTGGGCAGGGTGGGGGTGTGTGTGTTGGAGGGGAAGGTGTAAGAGAGGGAGTCACTCACACTGGTGGCGTAATGGGTGGGTGGTGATGCCATTAAGGGCAGGGCTCATTTTTGCTTGTGAAACTGCAACGCGATGTCATCTTGGGATGTGCTGCATTTTAATCCTTTAACCTCAGAGTATTCAGCTGACGTCCGTGGTGGGAAAGCGAGGCTCAAGTTGAGTGCGGAGTAGAGATGGAAAGAGAGGACTCAGGACTTTTGTGAAAAATGGTGGCTTTAGTCTTAGGATGGATGAGCTTGGGGCTGCGGGAGCGTAGAGAAAAATAGGACTATAAATGTGTTCCTGAGAGCACCTATGTTTAAACAGACGTGGAGGGAGGGCTCCTTGAAAGTCAGAGAATTCCCAGCATCATCTTGGACTAGGAAATAATCTTTACGATAGAAGCTTCACGTGGGGAATAATGGAACAGAAAGATGGAAGGAACCAGGCTCCCTGAAGATCAAGGGGCAGCTCTATTTTTTGTGAGTAGAAGATAAATGTTTATCTTTTATTTTTATTTTTATTTTTTGGTCTTTTTAGGGCTGCACCTGCAGCATATGGAGGTTCCCAGGCAAGGGATCAAATCGGAGCTGTAGCTGCCGGCCTATGCCACAGCAATGCCAGATCCGAGCCGTGTCTGTGACCTACACCACAGCCACAGCAATGCCAGATCATAGCTGTGTATGCAGCCTACACTGCAGCTCACGGCAATGCCAGATCCTTAACCCACTGAGCGAGGCCCGGGATTGAACCTGTGTCCTCATGGATGCTAGTCAGGTTCTTTAACCACTGAGCCATGACGGGAACTCCTAAATGTTTTATCTTTTAAATTATTATTTGAACTTTTATTACATGTGGCTGATTAAATACAGGGACCGATGTGGTCCCTTGGTCCTGATTCGACGAGATAGTGAGAATCAAGCCAAATGAAGGAATGATCAGTGGGACTCGCGTCATAGCAGCAGGGGTGTCCTCTTGTTTTTCCCCAACCAGATTACAAGGCCTTTAGGGTAGTGATGGAGATTTATTTGTAGTGATGTCACCAACTTTTGTCACAGCACTTGGCACATTAGATACATCGAATAAATGTTTAATGGCGGTGCTATTGGCAGTACAGGCGCTGTCCTTTCTTTGCACCTGTTCAGTGGTTCACAGCTGCATCTCGATGAGCAGGGCAAGATGTCAGAAGCTCTCGGCCCTTTAGCTCTCTTATAGTAAAATTAGAATGACTCCTCCCCTTCCTGGTAAGGATTAAGGTGAGGCACGTGGCACCTGGATGGCCAGTCAGTGGGCGCAGGTGAAGGCAGTTCGTACCCGCAACCCAGAGCTTCTACTTGAAATTTGTGCATACTCTGGTCTCACTTGCAAAGCGCCTTCTTCTCCCATGTGATTTTCTGGAAGTCCTTCCTGGGCTGCGTCACAAGGGCCCGCCGGCACCTACCGTGATCCACCATGTGCTTCTGCTCCAAAGAGCTTTTTCCCTCTCCGCGCGCTCAGCCTGGCGTTCGGCTGCTGCCTCCTTCCACATCTTGCTCCAGGACCGCCGTGTACCCCTCACGCCCGCAAAGCCCTAAGCACGTGCTTCAAGTGTGCCCTCGGCGAGCGTGAGCTGTGTTTTCTTTCCTGAGTGACAGGATGCAGGAATATTTGTGGGGCCCTCTCTGGGCGTGCGTTGTCCGGCGTGAGTGAGATCCACCCCAGACCTTTTCCTTTCCTCGGCCACCCTGGCATTTTTCGGATGCAAGGTCGATTCCTGCAGGGAGGAGGGCGTTGTCCTCCTCGGGGACCTGGAAGGTGAGCGCGAACATCTTCCTAAGAGCTTCAGTAAGAAGTGTTTGTAGATTTCAGAAAGGGGAAATCCTGGAGGGGGTGAAACAGACAGAATCAGTCTCCCCTCCAGTTAAGTTCCGTGCCCGAATGAACCCCTTGGCACGACCTTCAGACTTGGTCCTTGTCCCCCCTTACGGATGACAGTGACTCTTGAGTCCCGGGACTGGACTTCATTGTCTGCTTCGTAAAGCGAGACGCCCATCAGGACGCCTGCCTTGAGACCTTCCCGGGGAGATATTTCCTGTCCTGTCTGTCTGCCTTCCTTTACCAGCAGGAGCCCGAGGCTCAATGATCAGCCAGGTGGCAGCAAAAAGCAATAAACCGCGGACAGTGGAGCACTCCTTCGGCTGCTCTGTGCCTTCCTCCTCCTCTCTCCCCGTTTATACCAGCGCAAACCCAGGACACATGCCCCAGCCTCCCCTTCTCTGAAAGCCTCTGGCTCAGGAAACACCCAAGCAAGCCAGGATGAGCCCCTGGAAGGGAACGAGTAGGGGGGCTTGTTCACAGCCGAATTCCGTGCCCTGTCAGAGCAGAGCAGACTGGTTTTAAAAGTCCTGGGGGTTCTGTGGCCATCGCCCCAAACCCCACCCCCGACTCCCACAGCCAAGGCCTGTTTTGTCCATCGAGTACTTGGCTAGCGAGTACTTCTCAGAGGCACAGTGAGCTGCTGCTTGGTGCCGGCGGTGGGCTCATTACATGTTGGAAGAGGACGGGGTTGGAGGAGGGAGGGGATCCCGGAAGACGAGGGGTGCCTGGAGAGGATTGTAGCTGCTCTGGGGTTTTTCTCAGCGATGCCCTGACTCCTGAGGGAATACCAGTGGATGCTGGGGCCACGCGGTCTTGCACTCATGCACGATTCCAAAGGATAAAGTCCTCACCCCTTGGCTCACGTGCCTCATCCTCCGGAACGCCGGTGCTTAATTCCCACAAAGGGGCTTGCATCCAGCATGACTCATTGGGTAGCTGACTGTTCAGATCTGTGTGTCATTTTGGAGGACCCGGCTAACATGCCCAGCACCCCAGAGCCTTGTAAAAAGGAAAGAAACGAAACAGTCGGACTGTTTATCAGTGGGTTTGCTCCCCGGGGCCTGAGGGAGACATTCTTTTCCAGGTAGAGTTTGTGAATAAACTGGATCCCTGAGGAAAGTCACTTTCTTTTCCTTCTCCAACTATTTAGCGAAGGCTAACACCATGGGGGCAGTTTTTATCAGCCAAAGCCTTAAAGCTCTGCCTGGCTGGTTCTATCCTGGGAGAGCAAGACGGCACTTCTGTCTTGTGGCGTTTGTGCAGCAGACACAAACACTGCCTTGAGCTCTCGTTACTCGTTAAGAGTCAAAGCACAGGGGGCTTCCGTGGTGGCTCAGCCGGTTAAGAATCTGACTAGTATCCATGAGGATGTGGGTTCAATCCTTGGCCTCAATCAGAGGGTTAAGGATCTGGCGTTACCGAGAGCAGAGTAGGTCGCAGAGAGATGTGGCTCGGATCTGGCATTGCTGTGGCTGTGGTGTAGGCCAGCAGCTGCCCCTCTAATTTAACCCCTAGCCTGGGAACTTCCACATGTCACATGAGCAGCCCTAAAAGGAAAAAAGAAAAAAAAAGAATCAAAGCACAGAAGTTCCCACTGTGGTGCAGTGAGTTCGGCAGCAATGCTGGAGCACTGGGTCACAGGTTCGATCCCCACCCCAGCACAGTGGGTTAAGGATCTGGCATCGCAGTAGGTCACAACTGTGGCTTGGATCTGATCCCTGGCCCCGGAGCTCCATATGCCTCAGGACGGCCAAAAGAGCGCACATTGGAACCAGCCTCAGAGGTCTCTCCAGCGTACTGTCTTATCTTCGGATCTTATGAATCAGTCTCTTGGCCTTTCAGGAACTTGACGCCCACGACTGCACTCTGCCAGTGACTCCAGTTCAGAATGCACATGGCCCCTATACAGGGTGCCAGCCTGTCTTCCTTGTCCCCACCCCAACCAAAGACATCATCAATGGGGCAGGTTCTAGGATCATCCATCCCAGTTTTCCAGGGTCCTTTTCCTGAGTCCCCGATTCTCTGATGGGCGCAGAATCTGGCAGCTCTGTGGGAAATGGCTTCAGAGGGAGAGACTGGCCTCTTCATTTGTTAGCACGCGCACTTGGGGAAGATGATGGTGTTTGTCACAGAGAAATAACAGGAAAACACAAATTAAAAAAAAAAGACAAAACCAAGAGCTCTACTTGGTGAGGCTGGGTTTCCAATAATGAGTATGCTGACTTCTCCTTTGCGTACTTGTCAGTAGTTGAGACTCAGAAAACTTTCTCTTTGGAGAATATATGATATTTCGATGGAAAAGGAGAAAAATAAGGCAGATTTTTTTTCCTCCTCTCACTTCTCTTATTGCTGCTTTATTCTTCCTTTCTTCATCCTCTTCCTTTGCATCCACCGTAATTGTCACCACCACCATCATCACTGTCTTCAGCATCAGAATTTTCTAGGGGAAGGCAGTAGAGCTGTGGTGAAGGGGGAGTTTCAGTCTCTATCTGTATTAGTTAGCGTAGGAAGCAGAAGCCATCCCAGCTATTCTGAGCAGGAAAGGAAGGATTTAGTAGAGGATATTTGGTGCTCACAGAGCTCTTGGAGGGAATGAGGAAGCGGACTCAAGGCTGGGCCTTCAGAAGGTTCAGTGACATCCAGGTGGCCTGCTGCTGCAATCTAGACATAGGAAGGTAGGAGTTCCCGTCTTGGTGCAGCGGAAATGAATCTGACTAGGAACCATGAGGTTGCAGGTTCGATCCCTGGCCTCGCTCAGTGGGTTAAGGATCTGGCGTCTTGAACTGTGGTGTAGATCGCAGACACCGCTCGGATCCCACGTTCCTATGGCTGTGGTATAGGCCAGTAGCTGTAGCTCCGATTAGACCCCTAGCCTGGGAGCCTCCACATGTCGCGGGCGTGGCCCTAAAATGACAAAAGACCAAAAAAAAGGGGAAAAAGAAATAGGAAGGCCCAGAGTTCCCGCTGTGGCTCAGCGGTAACAAACAGGACTAGTATCCATGAGGATCAGGGTTCAAGCCCTGGCCTTGCTCAGTGGGTTAAGGATCAGGTGTTGCCCTGAGCTGTGGTGCAGGTCGCAGATGCAGCTCAGATCCCACGTGGCTGTGGTGTAAGCTGGCAGCTGCAGCTCGGATTCGACTCCTAGCCTGGGAACTTCCACGTGGCATGGGTGTGGCCCTGGGGGGGGGGAGGCAAACCAGACAACTCAAGTTAATGAAATTAGTGCTTTTTTATGTATGGGACGATGCAAAGTCGGGGCTCACTGAAATCATGCCTCTGCTAGACAGCTCGACTGTACAAGGCCAGTGTCCTGAGTATTCTCATCGTGTGTGGATGGCTTTGCTCAGCGACACAGCAGGCAGCATTCTTGGTTCTCACTTCACAGTTCTTTTTTTTTTCTTTCTTTTTTTTTATTTTTGTCTTTTGCATTTATCTAGAGCCGCACCCACAGCATATGGAGGTTCCCAGGCTAAGGGTCTAATCGGAGCTACAGCTGCTGGCCTACACCACAGCCACAGCAATGTGGGATCTGAGCCCTGTCTGCGACCTACACCACAGCTCACGGCAACGCCGGATCCTTAACCCACTGAGCGAGGTCAGGGATCGAACCCGCATCCTCATGGTTCTTAGTTGGATTCGTTAACCACTGAGCCACGACGGGAACTCCTCACTTCACAATTCTTGACCGTCTCCCCTCCTGTCTGCCTTCCATCTGTGGGGGAAGTAACATTTCGTCGCTGGAACTTTATGTATAACTGGAAGCTTAGCTGCGAGGGAGTCCAAGACATGTAGGTTTCATGTCCCATGCTCTGCGGGACAGAAAGGTACCGCGTGGCCCGCCCGCGCTATCCTCTGTGGGCCTGTCATTTTATTGCGACTTAGAACCGCGCACTGGGAACTGGGACGGGGGTTCCACAGGTCACTGCGAATGCTGACAACAGTCCTGCAAGACAGATGTGATTTCATTGCTTTTCCTTATGGAGAAGCTTCCAGTGGCATCCAGGGCCTGCCCAGGGCCCTCCAGCTCTGAGTGTCTCAGTGTGATTCTGACTTGGGTCTGCCTGACTCCGCTGCCCGGCTCCACCCTCCGGTTGATGGGCTGTCCCCGAGTAGACCAAGGTGGTGTGTGCCAGGGCGGTCCTGGTGCGTTTTTGGTTCTGGAAGCGCTCAGCGAAGAGTGACTGTGGCCCCGAGCCAGGAGGGAGCAAGTCTCTGAGGAGAGGGGGCTTGAACTTTCATCCTTTAGGAGGGGGCCAGACTTAGATTCATGGGCTGCGAATGGATGGGTGAGCCGGGGAGGAGAGAGGAGCTGGAGAGGGCAGGGTGACAGAGTCACCAGAGCTCAGGCAGGGTTTCTGATGAATGCTGAGGGCAGAGAGGGAGAGCTTGCCTAAGGGCCTGCCGTGTGAAGAGCGTTGAATTTCCAGATAAGGCTGGAGCACCCCAGGGTGCCATGGCAGTCTCCCATTCCCTCGGTTTCCCCACCGACTTGGTTTTCAACCCAGGTAATTCCTGGCGGAAGAGGCAGCTCAGTGTTTCCCTAAGCCAGGGGGTGCTGGGAGGAGGAGACGGCGGCCAGCTCACCACCTCCAGCCGCCCGGCTCTGAAGACCAGGGGGAGAGCGTCTTGCCCAAATTCTCTGGTGCAGGACCAGTCGGAGAAAGGCGTTAGCATAAACCAGAGAGAGCGCAAAGGATGGCGCTCACATTAGCAGACAATATTGCTTTGATTGCAGACAACACACATGAATTGAATTGATAAAGGCGTCTTCCCATGAAAGCCAGAAATGAGTGGAAATTAACTTTAACAAAGTAAGTAACTGTTCTCCGGAGAGAGAAGCAACCCGCCGCGTACTTTGAACGTGTCAGGGACGTCGCGGAGCAAAGTGTTCCGGCCCATCAACGCGCGCGAGGGTGATTAATAAACACTTACTCGGACATTCATCCGACGGGCGACTGACAAAGCCCCGCAATGATGGGGAGAAGGGGCATTTCTCCTTGATAGATGTATCTGAAATGCTCATTTACTCCTTTCTGATGGATTTAAATGTCCAGGTATTCTCTCTCCAAAGAAATTGATTCTGAAATGGTGCTGGGCTAAAAATAAGGGCTGGAGATTTAACTGCGTCGATGTGGCAGAAAATGTATTCATCCTAGTCATCAATGCATAGACTGAGACGTGCCGGAGTTTAATGAAGGTTTGCGACGGGCTGGGCTGGGGGGAGGGCTACCCCTCCCCCCCCCTTTTTTTATAGACAGTGAGGTTCGATTCGACTCTGTAAATAATGTTGCAGATGCCTAACCAAACACTAGCCTTTTCCTCCTTGGCCTGAAACAGGTTAAAAATTATCTGTTGGGAAAAAGAACTCAAAGAATAGAGTTGCATTTGGACTTACTCTTATCTGCACTGGATCCGCGTTTTCCTTTTTTTTTTAATTAATTATTTATTTCAGTCACTTTTTAGATTATTTATCTATCTATTTATTTTTGGTTGCTTTTTAGCACATTTTCCACCGGAGGAGGCATGAGGTGGCCACTGAGGACTGTTGAAAGGTGGGCCCCAGAGACAGGAAGCTCATTAATTCAGGCCCCGCCCACTCCCCCAGATAATAAGGCAGGCTTGGCTTTGCAGACTGAATTATCCAACTTTTGACTCCACTGTCCCCTTGGGTGCGAAGCCCAGCCCAGCAGGTTCCCTGGCATTCCACCTGCCCTCCTCCTGTGTCCCCCCACCCCGGGCAGAGGCCAGGGAATGTGTGTCGTGACCCAGGCAAGAGGAGAGAGCGTCTTGTTTGCGTGTGATGTGATGTGACGGTACAGAGTTTGTCCCCCCAGGCACAAACTTCCCTGCGGAAGATTACACGTCTCCCCCACCCTTCAGACCCTCTAAGGCCAGAGAGGTCTGGTTCGGGAGCTCTGCCGAGGGCAACTGTAGTTGATCTGAACATTCCCGTTCCAGGACAGAGAATACCGCGAATCGTCTCGCGAATCTTCTAGTAAAATACAGGAGGCGCTCTTACAGATCCTAAGCCTCAGTTTCTCAGAATGTGTACCAGGGCACAGAAGGATGCTTCATGGTCCCTGCCATCGCCGCTCTGTCCCTGCAGGGGCGGCACAGACGGCCGTGAGCAAGACACCCTTTCCTTCGGCTTCCGGCTCTGCAGGAGTCAAGGGCACACGATAACTTAAGCAGTGCTCTCCAGGGCCCGGGAGGGTGGCACTGTACCCAACAGGAATTTTCCCAGCCACAGATGACAAAAAATCTGACCAACGATGGTGAAACACATAGGACATGATTATTATTAATTTATAAAAACAATGCGTGGGGCAGCTGTGCCGTAACACTCTTAGGGGGCCCGGGCTTTTCTTGTCTTTCCTCTCCAGCATCCATGGTCCGTCGTCTTTCGTCCTCAAGTTCGCCCCCTCGTGGTGGGCAGAAGTCTGCTTCTAAACCTCACCATGTTTCAGGCAGGGGACCCACAGTGGCCGCGGTGGGGAGGTGTGGGGAGTGGAGGGGGGTGTGGAGAGGGTGGGGATGGAACACTGGCTTTCCATCAGGAACCAAAGCTTCCTGGGAGCTCCACCTTGATTTCTGCCACCCTTCCGGGAGGGGATCCAGGGAACGGGGACTGGGGTGGGGATCAGGCCACCCACTTCTGGTGTCCACCCTGAGTACTGGGACCGCACCAGAGAGAATGAGGAGGGTGCTTCTGGGTGGGGAACTGGTCAGGGACGTCACCGTTGGCTTGAGCTGCTACAACAGGCCCCAGAGACTGGGGGCTTTAAGAACACGAATTAATTTTCTCACACTCCCAGAGGCTGGAAGTGCAAGGTCAGGGCGCCGGCAGGCCTGCGCGTTCTTGGTGAGGGCTCTGTGCTTGGTGTGCAGACAGCTGTCTTCTTGTTGTGTCTGCGCACGGTGTGGTGCAGAGAGAGGAAGAGAATTTTCTTGTGTCTCTTCCTAGAAGGGCACGGATCCTTCCACAAAGTCTCCACTCTCCGGACCACCCGAGAAAACCGCCCCCCATACGGTGGTGTTAAAGGTGAGGGTTGCAATGTATGGATTTGCGGGCTGGGATGGACAGCCGTATTCAGTCCATAGCAGGGATGATGAAAATTGTAGAGTGCTGTTTCCTGTTTTTGTTTTCTCTTTCTTTTTTGGTTGCCCCTCGGGCATATGGACTTCCTGGGCCGCAGGCAGGGGTCAACTGTGTCAGTGATGGATCCTTTAACTAACCCACTCGGCTGCTCGGGGAACGAACCTATGTCCTGGTGTGCTGACACTCCACCAGTCTGGTTGTGCTACAGCAGGAACTCCTGTAGGGCAGGTTTTAGTAGAGTTTGACTTAAGATCTGCCACCTGAGAGGCCTAAAACCCTGTAGCCTTCAATACGTGATGGAGGAGCTCCTGTCGTAGCTCGGTGGTTAACAAACCCGACTAGCATCCATGAGGACGTGGGTTTGATTCCTGGCCTCGCTCAGTGGGTTAAGGATCTGGTGTTGCTGTGAGCTGTGGTGTAGGTGCCAGACACGGCTCAGATCCTGCGTTGCTGTGGCTGTGGCGCAGGCAGGGGGCTACAGCTCTAATTAGACCTGCTTGCATGGAAGCCACCCCCACCCCTCACTGCAGAATGTCCCCTCAGGCTCCACTTCCTTCTTCCTCCTCCCCAGGCCTTGTTAACACAGGGCTCTGATTGTTTTCAACTCATCAAAACCCAAGATTCCATGCAGTTTTTCACTCATTTCAGTTAGCCGGTGTTTACTTTAATCAACTTCTGGACTAAGGAATAAAACGGTGTTTAGGACAAAACCGTTCTCAGAACGGTGAGTCTGCATTTTTAAAGAGCATTCTCCTAGGCGTTGATTTACTTCTTTCCATCTGTAATCTACTTCTCAAGGACTTTTCAGAGCAGAGTCTTCTTTTTCGCCTCGAGGTAATTTTTCCTTTTCTTAGAGAGTTTGGCAGGGTGATGTTTTTTGATTGTGAACTAAATACACAAGTGAACACTCATTAGTCTCTCCCATTCCAACCGCCCTTGAGGTCATTCATTTCCGAAGGCCCAAGAGTCATATTTCTTTAAAAGAGAAAAAAAAGCTGAAGTCCCCCCCCATCACAAATATGAAAATGAACCATTTCTATTTTCTTTAGTAACAGCTAAGGGCAAAGACCACAAATTAACCTCCCCCCATTAGGCACAATGAATAGAAAGCTGGAGGGCCCCCCCCCCCAAAGTCTAGACTCCCGGTTGGGAACGAATGTGAGAATGAAGCCCATTTCCTGCAAAGGCCAGGGGACAAAGGGACCTGCTGGTCGCCGTCCATGTGACTCTGGGAGATGCCAGGCCTATGAGAGTTTGGACTCTCACATGGCAGGAGGCAGTGATGGATGGAGTTCCAGTTTGAAGGTCTGAGCTGCCGTGAATGAAATAAGCCCTGCTGCGCTTGCCCGGGGTGAATTTTCTCAGCGGTCACTTTGTGGCTCGCGGTAAAGCCCTGTGCTGTTCCTGTGACAAGCAGGATGGGGGGCTGGCGATGACACAGCCTGTTGGGTGAGCTCAGGGCACCCCGTCTGAGCTGGCGAACTGGCGGGACCAGGCAGTGGGAGGAACGAGGCCACCAGGGACTTGGGAAGGCTCCTTCCTGAGTGAATTCTGGACTCAAGACTGCTTCCCTTCTTAGGGGTTCCTCCAAGGCAGTTGGAAATACAGTCTTGAATGTTGTCACTCCTGGGGCCCCTTGAAAGAGGGAACTTGAAGTTGAAAGTACTGGGCTACAGGAGTTCCCGTCGTGGCGCAGTGGTTAACGAATCCGACTAGGAACCATGAGGTTGCGGGTTCGATCCCTGCCCTTGCTCAGTGGGTTAACGATCCGGCATTGCTGTGAACTGTGGTGTAGGTTGCAGACGCGGCTCGGATCCCGCGTTGCTGTGGCTGTGGCGTAGGCCGGCAGCTATAGCTCCGATTAGACCCCTAGCCTGGGAACCTCCATATGCCGCAGGTGTGGCATATTTCTGTGGCATATTTCTGCAGGTGCACAAAAAAAAGAAAGTACCGGGCTACTGTGTATGTGTGTCTGTTTCTGCCTGTCTTTCTGTTGGGAGGGGCGTGGCTGTTAAAAAGCCACTTACCGCTAGGCTCAATCACCCAAGTCCGATCATCCAAGACTGTTGCCATGTGGGGTGGCGTAGAGGGTGGCCTTCAGCCTCGGGAGCCCCAAAGAGACAGGGACTTGGCCTGAGGGACGCTTAGGGGCCAGACCACAGGCGCGTGCGCGCCCTGGGAGGACGCCGCAAGGACGTGGCTCGGCCCCGCGCTCGGGCACCCCTGCACGCAGAGCATCTCCGGCACTTCCCTCGGATGGAGTTTTATATTCAGGAAGGGCCGCCTGGGGCTCTCATTTCTCTTGAGTGTCTGGGGCACCCGTGGGGCCCCAAGACCTGACGGTAACAGTGCTTCCGACAAGCGCGATAACGCTCACTGGTTCCACCCAACCCAAGAGGAGAGCAAAGAGGCCACATGCGTGGTCAGGTGTCTTCCCATCCTTATTAACGCGCCAACACCCAGAAATACACACGCGATGGGCCCGCCGGGCTTACCGCTTCCAGTCTTTTCTCCCTCCCTCGGACCTGCAGCCTCTCCACCTGCTTTTAAACCCCCTCACCCCCGGCACCCCCATCCCCGCCGGCACAAGACAGCGACGCTCCCTGGGTGCCCTTGCGGGAACCAGCAGCCCAGAGGGATTGTCTCAGAAGACAGGCAGCCCACAAGGGGCTCTCGGGGCGGACTGAGCGACATGACAGCACCCGGTGGCCACAAGGTGGGGGCCGGTGACAGAATGAGACCCCAACAGTCCTGGGTTCTGGCCCCTGGCAGGGCTCTGTTCCGGGCCGCTGTTCTGCTTTGTCACATGTGCTCCATCCAACAGCCCTGTCAGCTAAGCTGTGATTTCTGCTTTGGAGGAAAGGAAAGCAAGGCTCAGAGAAATTGTCCAGGGTCCCGTATAAGTGGCTGGGAAAACACAGCTCTATTTGTCCTGAGGTTCTGGAATCTTCCTCCTGCTCCAGGGAAAAAGGGGGTGCCCTTCCAGCTCCCCACCTGAGCACACTACCCCACCCCCAGCCCCTTACCAGCAGCTGCGGGGGCTGAGCCCCTGACCCCTCAGTAGGCCGCCTACAGGTGGAGCATGGCAGGGACAAGCCCTTCTGTGTTCCGGGCTGGCCTTGAAACTGGTGGCCTGGGGCTTGTGGGACTCCAGGCCTGCCAACCAACGCCGCTTGGGGCTTCTCTTCTTCTCCAGAAGGATAAATAGGTGTGAAAATGCTGAGCCCTGAGAGAGCTCTGCCTGGACTGGGGCTCGGGGAGAGGCCCTGGACTGTTGTTTACACCCCAAACCAAAAACACGCAACGTGGTTAAACATGCACATTTCTCATGGGAAACTGGGCCTCTTAATCCTGCTGTGAATTGCATTTCCTGAGAGAGGTCCGTTCCTTCTTGTTTCTCACATATACTCACACACACACACACACACACTCTCACACACACACACACACACACGCACACACACACACACATCTCTTTTCGGGCATTCCTTTCAGCCCGGAATGCAGTTCTGCCCCAATGGGTTTCTCTTCCCACTCCAGCCAGAGATCTTTCTAGAACACAAAACTGACCGTGCCAGTCCCTTCCTTGAAACCCTTCCATGATCCCCTCTTTGCTGTCAGGATACCATCCAGTCCCCTACTCACCAGACAGGCCCTTAGTGTAGACGAACCATGAGCCACATGTAACTGTGGAGCCCTTCCAAGGCATGGTGAGTGCAAAACACCCACCAGATTTTGAAGACTTAGCTATGTAATATAAACTCTCTCATTAGTCACGTTTCACATGTTGACATGTTGGAATTTTTTACCTGTTGAAATACGGAGGACTCAAGAAGTGTATGTTTTTAACATTAATTTCGCCAGTTTCTTTTTACTTTTTAAGTATGGCTACTCTAGATTCAAAACTACATACGTGGTCCAAGTTGTGTTTGGATTGGGCGATGCTGACGTAAACCTCGTTTATCTCTCTGACCTTGACTTTGCCCTGGCCTCACCCTGGTACTGCAATCCTACAGAACTCCCCATGCCTCCCCAGGGTCCAGGCTGTTTCTGCTCTGCGCTCTCTGCCCCAGATGCCTCCCCCCAGCCTCGACCAGAGTCTCAATCTCACGGCTCCCACCTCAGCGCCCCTGACAAGCACTCTGCATTGTCCCTGAGCCTCCGCTGTTCCCTCCGGGGCTTCCTGCTTTCCCTACAAGCCTCCGTGTGTGCGTGCAGGTGGTGTCTTCATCATCTCTCTATGGCCCCAGCTTCTAGCCCGGGGCCCTGAGTGACTGCTAAATGGGTGAATAAGTGATGAGCGAGGTACTGTGGGAAGCTGCGCTTCCCAGCCCCGCCTCCCGTCCTGTGCCATCTTCCCAGTGAGTCTGGGCACCTGCGCCTGCAGTCTGTTCTGAGGGGCTGAGCCGCTGGTCCTGGGCACCGCCGTGAGTACGTCTGGTGTGGACGGTAGCCCTTCGCCAGAAGGAGCTTAGGGTTTTCAGGTCTAGGTCTGGGGCAGAGGGAGGTTCCAGCACCTGTGAACTGTGTGACCTTGAGCAAGTCATTTGTCTTCCTCTGAGCCCAGGTTCTCAACTGCAAAGCAAAGCTTAAAATCCCTGCTTTTCCACCAAGGAAGATGCAAAGCTTGAGAGAAAAGTTGTGAAAAGGATTAGTGAACAGAATCTCTGAACCATTGTGTGGTATTGATCAGTTCCATGAGGGACTGTCCATCAGGCACTGCAGGACCCTGGTGAGGACGCCTGCAATCACTGTGACAGTGTCAGGTCCTCACCTGGCGAGGGCTCCTCATAGATGCACCTGTGCCCAGAGTACCACATCTGGCCCCAGTTGATGCATCTGGCCCTAGCTGTTGGCCCCTGCATCAGCTTTGAACTGGAGATGCCCAGGCAAATCCAAGTCAGTGTGGCCAGGGAGTCTGGAGAACCTGGATCGGACCCAGCTGCCAGTGGTCCCCAAATTGCTCCAGGCTGATGAGTGGAAATGGCATAAAGTCAGGATAAAAAGTCACCGTCAAGGTGATCGTCATCCATGGGGAGCCTTCTGATTGCCAGGGGCTGGTTCTCCGCCTTCCAGGAACAGAACTTTGATTTTCCTTCAGAGTTTATTTAACGTGGGATTTCTGGAGTTCCTGTTGTGGCGCAGTCGGTTAATGATCCCGCTTGTCTCTGTGGAGGTGCCGATTCGATCCCTGGCTGGGTGCAGTGGGTTAAGGATCAGGCGTTGCTGCACCCGTGGTGTAGGTTGCAGCTCTGGCTCAGATTTGATCCCTGGCCCGGGAACTTCCATATGCCACGGAATCGGCTGAAAAAGACAAAAAAAAAATGGTGGGATTTCTGACTCACCTTTAGTGTAAAGGCAGGATATCCGCTTACTAACTTACGGGGAAAACCGAGTGGTCTAGTTGACCAGATCGACACGTGGTTTCTTATTAGATGAGTTCCGCAAAAAGTCAGAATTATCATGTTAATGCCAGGAGGCTTTCTGGTGAGCTTGGAGTTGGAGCAGAGGGAGTTGCTTAGATGAGGTCAATAATGGGACAGAGAGACTCCTTTCTTGAGGAGGAAACCCTGCCTGGGGACAAGGCACGGCCAAGGTCTTGGTCAGACTGCCCTGTTCCCAACCAGCGATGGGATGGGCACTGCCAACACTGGTTTGAGACTTTCCTTTTTCTAGTCGTCCATGAAAGACCCACGCGACTTTTCACTGGCATTTTCTTTTTTAGCCAAGGTTCATGTCCCATCAGCGGAGTGTGGTCCCGGGCCGGGGGCTGGGTCCACTGAGAGTCTGTTTGTCTCCATCTTGTGTTGATTGCGCGGTTTACCGGCACAGGGTGGTCTCCTTTCTTACCTCCAAACGCTTTGAAATGTGAGGCAGGTGGAAAGGAGACTGAGTGGGTGGCACGTGATGATTCCAGGAGGTCCCTTAGAAGGGGAACCAGGTCCCCACCTGGGAGTCCGGGGCACAGACTTAGCCTCAGACAGGAGCTAATTAACTTGGGAGAGAGTTAGGCAACCTAATGGGTCAGGCCTCCAGGACCAGCGGAGCCACTTGAATCCATCAGGAAAGCAAGGCAGAAACTCTGTCCTAAAGACTGAGCAAGCCGAGGTAGGGGGAGAGAGAGGATCGGTGCAGACGACCGGGCCCTGCTTCCTCCTCTTTGTCCCCTTGGCTCCTGGGTTACAGAGGGAGCAGCAAAGCCAACGCCAGATGCCATGGATGCTGCGTGCTGGTGGGGACTGGTTTGGGTTGATTCACGACTGTGAGAGCTGGACCTGGCTTGTGGTTGAGCGAGAGCTGATACCCTCATCCAGGAGGCACCAGGACCGCAGGAAGAGTTTGGCGACCGAGCGACATAAGCCAAGGTGGGCAGAACCAAAGCTCACCTTTTGGGTAAAATAGAAATACTCTGATGTTTTCTGGAAAGGTGTTTGCCAGGTTAAAGTGAGGTCAGGACCAGTCTGCAGTCTTTTCCTTGCCTGGGCTCAGCCCCTCGCAGCTCGCTTTGGGGACAGGCCTGTGGTCCATGAACAACTACAGTCGCTTTTTTCCTCAGCTCCAAGTCAGAGATTCCCTGAGAGGGTAAGTGGTTCCTAGCACCGGTTTAATTGACAGACATTGCTTGAGTGCAGGCTCTGCCACCTGCTGGCTGTGGGACAAGGCGCAAATCAACCTCCAAGCCTCCTCATCTGCAAATGGGAGTGGTCACTTTGACCTGATTCACTGCCGGTCTCTGTCATGAACAGACTCACCCATATTGGTTGACTGATAAAATGAGATGCTGCTTGTAAGATTCTTAGGCAGTGAGTCACTAGTAAATGTACGATAGGAGTTCCTGTTGTGGCTCAGCGTGGTAATGCATCCATCTAGAATCCATGATGATATCGGTTCGATCCCTGGCCTCACTCAGTGGCTTAAGGATCTGGCGTTGCTGTGGCTGTGGCGTAGGTCAGCAGCTACAGCTCCAATTTGACCTCTAGCCTGGGACCCTCCCTATGCCATGGGTGCGGCCCTAAAAAGGGGAAAAAAAAGTGAATGTCTGATACATGTTCAACAACGATAAATGCTATTAACACTGTCACTTGTGGGACTGCAGAGCTCAGGGCAGGTGGGTCACCTGAACCTGGACGCACAGCCGCAGGAAAGAGTGCGACATCTTCCAGCCCCTGGCCATGTGGCCACAGTATAAAGCTTCAGTCTAGACAACCAAGAGGCAGCCTTCGGCTTTGGTGACCTGTCTGAAGTGCTCCTGGTCGGCGTCCCACCCCTCGTTCCCACCCCCTTTGCATGGGCACGAGGGTCTGCGAGAAGACCCATGCCCTTGACATCTTTATCTCTCGCAGCCCTGCAGCTCCCCGCACCAGCGTTCGCTCCCGCACAGAGGCAGCAAGTGCCTGTGGCTGTGGTGTAGGCCGGCAACTACAGCTCCCATTAGACCCCTAGCCTGGGAACCTCCATGTGCTGTGGATGCGGGCCTAAAAAGACAAAAAGAAAAAAAAAAGGAGAGCAAATACACAAAAGGAAACAGAGAAAAGATAAATTTGAAAAAAAAAAAATAACCAGAGCAACAATGAGTTGAAGGACAACTGTAAGTGGCCTCATACATGTGTAATTGAAGTTCTTTAAGGAGGCGTGCAGAAGAAATATTTGAAGAAACAGTGGCTAAAATCACCTAAATTTGTAGGCTATAATAAACCCACATCCATAAAACTTGATGAAACTCAAGCACAAGAAACAAACTGCACCACAGCACCTCTTAATAAAGTTGCCCAAAACTGGTGATAAAGAGAAAATCTTAAGAAGTAACCAGAGAAAGACGTCATATTACATACAGAGGAAATAAAGATGACAAAGATTTTCTCATAGAAAATAGTACGAATGAAAGAATGGTGGAGCAACATATTTAAAATATTGAAAGAAAAGCTTTTAATCTATAATTCTATACACAGTGAAAATATCTTTAAAAAAAAAAGGGATGGATAAATAAATACTTTTTTTCAGAGATACAGAAGCTGACAGACTTCATTACCAGTAGGCCGTATTATAGGAATTTTAGAAGAACTCCTTCAATCAGAAAGAAAATTATACCCAATAGAATTAAGGGTCTGCTTAAATGAAAAAAGAAACTTACTAACACCAGGGAAACTAAAATTCGTGCAGAAAGGGAAAGTAGTGATAATTTACTACGTGGCTCAGCTCTGAGTGGAGCTTCCATGTCCTAACAATATTTGTTAAATTTCTTGATTAAATAGATTAATATTTTTTATCAAATTTAGGATGTTTTTAGCCATCAATTCTTCAAAAACATTGCTTTGCCCCTTGCTGTCTTTTCTCTCCTAGAATTCTATGCAAATGGTGTGCTTGCTGATGTTCCATGGGTCTCTGAATCTCTGTTCATTTTTCTTTATTCTTTCTGTTTTTCAAATTGGACAATTTATATTTTTTGTCCCCAATGAAATATATTAATTTTTTTTTCATTTTAAAAGTTCAATTGAAGTATAGTTGATTGACAGTGTTGGATAATTTCATTTATCTTTAAGTTCACTGATTTCTTCTTTTTCTATCTCAGATTTTATGATGAGGCTTTTCTAGTTTTAGTTATTTCACTTTTTAACTCCAGGCTTCCTTCCTTCCTTCTTCTGGCTGTATGTTGGTATTCCTTCTTTGATGAGTCATTGTCACCATATTTTCCTTTAATTCTTTGACAGTGATTTTCCTTAGTTGTTTGAAGATATTTATAATAACTACTTGAGATCTTCGTGGAGTTTAACTTCTGAAACTCCTCTGAGACAATTTCTGTTGAAGACTCGCCACCTCCCCAGTATCTCATTTTCCTGTTTATTTGCATATCTTGTAATTTGAGCAACTCCAGATTCAAATTCTATGCCTTTTATTGGTTGTTGCTGTTGCTGGGTCTTTGTTTGTTCCTTTGCTTAGTGACTTGCCTAATTTCAAAGAGTCTGTTTCCTTGGCTGTGAGTACTTGCTGATGTCTTTTGTCAATTTTACTTAAATTATTATTTTTGTTTTTGACCCTGGCTTCCTAGGGGTCATCTCTGGGTCCGTGTAGCTTAGTGGTCCACCAATGATTGATCAGAGGTTGTGCTCCTGTACCTTAAGGCATAAGAATTCCATCTTTTGCTGATAGATCTCTGTGGGGGTTGGGGAACACACTCAAAATGTAGGTCATTTTCAAGTTTTCCTTGGGTTTTGCTTTTCATTCGGTCCCTGTGTGTCTCTTCTGTGTGTGTATGTGTGTGTGTGTGCAAGTAATAGTGTTCAGCTTGGGGTGTATGATAGCCAGGGCCCTCTCTGGTCACCCCTGTACACAGCCTTGCAAATGCCGGGAACATGGGGGAGATTGCTGAGGCCATGACGGGCGTCTTCCTTCTTCCACGGAGCTTTCTGTTACACTTCTGGCTTGTCTGACAGGATGTTATTTGCCCCAGCCTCAGGGTGTCTGAGACATTGGCCTTTCACATTTGTGTCGAACTGGGATTGCTATCGTTTCTGACAGTGCCTGGGGCATGCGTTTTTCTGCATTCTAGTCCTAATCATGTCAGCTCCCTCTGCGTGAAGCTGCTGGTTTTCCTGGCCCACGCTGCCCTGGTACAACTACCAGACTGGGGCTGGGCGTGGGGGAGGGCAAGTAGGTGGCAGATGGGATCGACCCCAGGCTGAAAAGCCACGGAGCCCCAACCTTCTTTCTCCAAGGCCGGTAAAGTTTGAATACGTATTTCACAAGTTTTATATGCTTTCGATTGATGTCCAGCATCCGAAAATGTTTGTTTTTCACCATCTTGCCCAGGTTTGTCATTACTTTTTTTTTGTCTTTTTGCCTTTTCTAGGGCCGCACTCGCAGCATGTGGAGGTTCCCAGGCTAGAGGTCTAACAGGAGCTGTAGCCGCTGGCCTTTGCTACAGCCACAGCAACACGGCATCCGAGCCGCGTCTGCAACCTACACCACAGCTCACGGCAACGCTGGATCCTTAACCCACTGAGCGAGGCCAGGAATCGAACCCTCAACCTCATCGTTCCCAGTCGGATTCGTTAACCACTGAGCCGTGATGGGAACTCCTGTCATTACTTTTTGAAAAGAGGTTTTGCCAAACTTCTCACTCTGCTTTTGTGCCTGGTCATGACTATGTAAACACTGAGTTTTGTAGGCAAAACTGTTCAAAAACACTACATTGAGAGGCCAGGAGGCAAGACAGCTAAAGTTTTATATTCCCAAGTGGGAGGTCCCTGGGCAACGCCTAAAACTGAAAAAAGAAAAAAAAAATAAGTAGTAGCAATATGAACATGTTAAAGATATGAATATAAATATAAAATAAACCAGCTGAAAGACCGAAAAATCGTTACATTCAGGGAAGAAGAAATGGGGATGAGGGAGACAAAGTGGGAAAAAAGATTTAAAGAAAATGAAGCCTAAAGGTCAGTCATTGCTGAATTTGAATCTTGGCTTCACAGTTTACTAGCTGTGTGATTTTTGACACAAACCATCAAGTGTCAG
This sequence comes from Catagonus wagneri, assembly GCA_004024745.2. Taxonomy (NCBI): domain Eukaryota; kingdom Metazoa; phylum Chordata; class Mammalia; order Artiodactyla; family Tayassuidae; genus Catagonus; species Catagonus wagneri. The sequence continues at coordinate 40,560,335 of PVHT020004944.1, forward strand.
TTTAGTTTTGTATAAAATGCAGATGATAGCAGCTTCAAAGCAGTAGTGTGTGATACCAGTGCATACTGCGTGGCAGGAAGCAGAAATTACAAAGTAGAGAACAGAGCTGTGAGCTGTGGTGTAGGTTGCAGACGTGGCTCAGATCTGGCATTGCTGTGGCTGTGGTGTAGGCTGTCAGCTGTAGCTCCATTTCAGCCCCTAGCCTGGGAACTTCCATATGCCGCGGGTGAGGCCCTAAAAAAGCAAAAAATAAAAAATAAAAAAAATTAGAGAACAGAATCCAGAGAGACAGGGCTGTGTGTTCTGTCCTTCTCACCAGTCCAGAACTAGTAAGAATGGATTTTTCTATTTCTTTTTTGGCCGCACCGGTGGCACATGAAAGTTCCAAGCCCAGGGATTATTAAATCCGAGCCTTAGCTGTGACCCGCGCCAGCCAGATCCTGAACCCACTGCTCTGGGCCAGGGATTGAACCCACGCCACCACAGAGACAATGCTAGATCCTTAACATGCTGTGCCACAGCAATAACTCTAAGAATGGATTTTTTTATCTCTCTAGCTGATGACTAGTGAAGCCCCACTGTAGGAGGCTCGTGCACTGTCGTAATGACCAGCCTGGTTGTTTCCCCTCTGTCTTCATCTAGAATGTAATTTCCAGAAGGGCAGGGCCTAGTCTGTCTGGTTACAGAGTGCCCAACAATTTGTTGAATGAATCAATGAACTCAGGCGGTCCAATGGGGGATTATATTCTTCACGTAACAGTGTTTGTATCGCCATAGCACAGGCGGCTCGCAAAGCCTGCAGAAAGAGTTCCCTGACGGCGCAGCGGGTAAAGGATCTATTTTTGTTACTGCTGTGGTTCAGGTACGATCCCTGGCCTGGGAACTTCTGCATGCCATGGGTGTGGCCAAAAAAAAAAAAAAAAAAAAACACCCTGCACAAATACGATGTTATTTCACAAATAGAGAGGATGGGCGTTCCCATCATGCCTCAGTGGTAACCAGCCTGACTAGTATCCTTGGCCCCGGCCTTGCTCAGTGGGCCAAGGATCCGGCGTTGCTGTGGCTGTGATGTAGGCCGGCAGCTGCAGCTCCAGTGCCAGCTGTAGACGGGGAACTTCCATGTGCTGCAGGTGTGACCTTGAAAAGCAAAGGAAAAAAAAAACAGAGGATGGATCCAGGAGCTGGATCTACGCTACATATGGAAAAATAGCTTACAAGCAACATACCTTCCAGGGAATATTCGGGAAAATCGTTTTCCTTCCCAAGTAGAGGATGCCAGTCTCTGCTTTTCTTCCTTACAATTCCAGTGCCTTTTCCGCAAAGCTTCTAGTTTCTATTCCTGAGACAATTTTTTTTTTATTTCCATGAACACCACTTTAATATTTTATATTGCTGTTATGGGTTAGAGTCCAGGACTGACCTCAAGGAACTCAAATAACTCGTGTTCTGTGAAGAGGAACTTGACATATTACAATTCAAGTTTATTAGATATGTAGATATAAGCGAGGTTATGCACGCTCCAGAACCTGAACTTGAAAAAGGGATCATCTCAGAATTCTGATAAGATGCCAATCCATTGGGAGGTTTAATATATGACTCAGTTTGCAAAGTCTTTTTTTAAAACATTTGTGATTTTTGCCTTTTTATCTAGAGCCGCACCCGCGGCATGTGGAGGTTCCCAGGCTAAGGGTCTAACAGGAGCTGTAGCAGCCGGCCTTCACCACAGCCACAGCAACGCAGGATTCGAGCCGCGTCTGCGACCTACACCACAGCTCACGGCAACGCCGGATCCTTAACCCACTGAGCGAGGCCAGGGATCGAACCCGCAACCTCATGGTTCCTAGTCGGATTCGTTAACCACTGAGCCACGAAGGGAACTCCACATTTGCGATTTTTAAAAATTAAAGTTTTATTTTATTTACAGTACTGTGCCTATTTCTGCTGTACAGTAAGGTGATCCAGTCATGCATATATATATATTCCTTGTCTTATCTTCCATCATGCTCTGTCCCAGGAGACTGGACATAGTTCCCTGTGCTGTAGAGCAGGACCTCATTGCTGATCTATTCTAAACGGAATAGTTTGCACCTACTAACCTCAAACTCCCTGGCAACCACAAGTCTCAGTTTGCAAAATCTTGGCTTACAGTCACCTGAGGATATCTAAAGCTAGGCTCATGTAAAGTGGGATGTACCTAAACATTTTATGCGACCATTCGTTTTAAATTCATGAACCAGCACCGCCACCTTATCTTTGTTTAAACATCTCGTGTTATGCCATGTTGAAAACTGCCATTTTACCTGTGAGTAGTATTCTTTAGGTTAAATAAGAGGAAAGAGAAAGGAATACAGTGTTTGGCATTCGAGTTGGCTTTTTCTTTTTTCCTTTTCCTTTTCCTTTTTTTTTTTTTTGCTTTTTATGGCTGGGCCTGCAGCATATGGAGGTTCCCAGCCTAGGCGTCGAATCAGAGCTGCAGCTGCCCATCTACACCACAGCTCACAGCAACGCAGGATCCAAGCCGCACCTGCGACCTACACCACAGCTCACAGCAGCTCTGGATCCTTATCCCACTGAGCGAGGCCAGGGATCGAACCTGTGTCCTCATGGATACCAGTCAGTCGTTTCCGCTGAGCCACGATGCGAACTCTCTCCAGTTGGCCTTTTCCAGGCCAGAGTTTATTGTTTGCATGTAATGCCCTTCTCGGCTGCACGTTCTCAAAGGCAACTGGCAGGCTGCTGGCCCCACAGAAGAATTAGTGCCGGCAGAAAGCCGAGCTTGCGAGGCTCTTTGATTCCTTCGGGGGCAGGGGGCCTCTCTGGTCGGGTTCCCAGGGACAAGCAGATGAGACACTGGCTTGGATGGCTGTCCTCACCTGTGGCAGCATCTTCAGCAGCAGCTACAGGGTCAGGTCTGCTGACAAAGAGCCATCTACGTTGTCTCACCATCTGCGAACTGGTGGCATCTGCAGTGAGGCCGCTGGTCTGGGATCTTAGAACGGGGTGATGATGGGTCTGCAGGGTGGGTGGGCTGTGAAGGCTGGGGCTGCTTCAGACCTCCAGCCCCGAGCTGTGAGGTGCAGACCAGCCCGGTCGCCCTTGAGACGCTTGCTCCAGTGGTCGGCGGGGTCAGGGTCAGGCTGCCTCCCCCAACCCCCGGATTCTGAGAGAACGACTTAGCTTCTGTGATCATCTGTTTCCCTCCGACACCGAGATAACAGTAGCACCTCTCTTCTGAGGCTCTTCGTAGAGGAGACAGTGATGCAGGTGGCAGAGGGGCAGAAGCTGCTCAGGAGGCCGGGTCTGAGCGGGCTGCGCTGTGATGCTCACCGGCTCCAGGTATTTGTGCCCTCTTGGCCTCTTACTCTATAAAGAAAAACATCAGAGTTCCCATTGTGGCTCAGTGGGTTAAGGACCCGATGAAGTCTCCTTGGGGATGTGGGTTTGATCCCTGGCCTTGCTCAGTGGGTGAAGGATCTGGTGTTGCTGTGGCTGTGGTGCAGGCCGGCAGCTGCAGCTCTGATTCAACCCCTGTCCTGGGAACTTCTATATGCCACAGGTGCGGCTCTAAAAAGAAAAAAAATGTCAGTGATATTTTATGAGTGTTGCTATAAAGGTGAATATATAAATATATATTAAAACATTTTTTCGGCCTAAAAATTAAATTTTTCATCTGATTTTAAAAGTAATTAGGGAGTTTCCATCGTGGTTCAGTGGAAACGAACCTGACTGGTATCCATGAGGGCACAGGTTCAATCCCGGGCCTCGCTCAGTGCGTTAAGGACCCAGCATTACTGTGAGCTGTGGTGTAGGTCGCAGACGCAGCTTGGATCCCGCATTGCTGTGGCTATGGTATAAGCCAGCGGCTAAAACTCTGATTCAACCCCTAGCCTGGTAACCTCTGTATGCTGCAGGTGCGGCCCTAAAAAGACCAAACAAACAAGCAAACAAATAAAAGTAAGTAAAACATTGTCTGGAGTTCCCTGGTGGCTCAGTGGGTTAAGGATCCAGAGTTGTCACTGCTGTGGTGCGAGTTTGATCCCTGGCCTCAGGAAATTCTGCATGCCGTTGTGCAGCCAAAAAAAAAGTCGGTAAAACATTGTCATGAGCCCTAAGGTACAGGGAGCCCTAGAGAAACAGACCCAGCTCCCAAAGTGACTCTAAGATCGTGATACTCCTTTGCCAACGTGGACTGTAACATAGGAGGAAAGAGCTGGGAGGGGAGTTGACTCTAGATTTGAGTCACGGCTCAGTCCTCTCTTAGCTGCCGTCCTTTGGGTAAGTTGCTTAACTTCTGAGTCTTACTCTCATGATCTGTAAAATGGGGAAAATGTTCTTTTCTCCGTTGGTTTGAGTGGAGGTGGCCTACTTCATGCACTGCCTGTCAGTTAGTAATGCTCAGTGGAAGGACTGCGGTGATGAAAAACCCCAAAGGCGTGGAGTTCTTCCCACTGTAACCCATCTGGGGCCCCTTTTAGCCCGTCTACCCTGTGCCCAGGATTCTGGAAGTGGGACTGAATCCACAGTTCAGAGGATCAAGGGGCTACCACAGAAATTACGGGAAGGCAGGGGATAGGGAGCAGGGAGCCGTGCAGGACTGTCCCCTAAGCCCGAGTTTGTCTCCGTCTTCATCTTGCTAAAGGCGACCGAAGATGTGACCTGCTCACAGCTCAGCTGGCTGCCTGGGCGCCTTTCTGTCGGGTCCTTCGAGGTTAGAGAGGCTTGGCGGACACAAAACTCGCTTAGTCTGGGTCTAGATCTGCAGGGATCAAGTTCAGAGAACTTGTTTATTTCATCAAGTTGCTTTGCCTGTAGGGGGGTGGTCAGGAGAGCGTTCTGTACGTGACCTTGAAAATAACGCAGTCCCAACGGTTCTAACTAAACCGACAAAGAGATTCTAAGTGATGAGATGGCCTAACCTTTATATGACAGGTTCCACATTGCTTATGTGGTTAAAAAACAACAGGGAGTTCCAGTCGTGGTGCAGTGGAAATGAATCTGACTAGGAACCATGAGGTTGAGGGTTCAATTCCTGGCCTTGCTCAGGGGGTTAAGGATCCGGCGTTGCTGTGAGCTGTGGTGTAGGTCGCAGATGTAGCTCAGATCCTGTGTTGCTGTGGCTCTGGCATAGACCAGAGGCTACAGTTCCGATTGGATCCCTAGCCTGGGAAGCTCCGTATGCCTTATGCCGCAGGTGCGAGCCCTAAAAAACAAAACAACAACAACAACTCTGCTTGAAATACATGCAGAGATTCAGTAGGATGCGAATGATTCTTTAAAATGTAAATAGGTACTTAGAATATGAAAAAAATGTTAATATCTCGGGCCGTGTATGGACCTATCAGTCATTCACACCTTGGAGTTGAAGTAGTTAAGGGAGCCTGATTTTTCTTCAACCCTTAACTGAGATTTGCATTGCTTCTTTTTTTTTTCTTTTGTCTTTTTACCTTATCTAGGGCCGCACCCGTGGCATATGGAGGTTCCCAGGCTAGGGGTCTAACAGGAGCTGTAGCTGCCGGCCTTCGCCACAGCCACAGCAACGCGGGATCCGAGCCATGTCTGCAACCTACACCACAGCTCACGGCAACGCCGGATCCTTAACCCACTGAGCAAGGCCAGGGATCGAACCGGCAACCTCATGGTTCCTAGTTTGATTCATTGCCGCTGCGCCACGGCGGGAATTCCAAGGGCCTTTATTCTTTTTAAAAAAATTATTTTATTGGAATTTAAAAAATATTATTATTTTTATGGCTGCACCTACAGCATGTGGGAAGTTCCTGGGCCAGGGACTGAATCCGAGCTGTGAAGCTGTGGCAATGCCAGATCTTTTAAGCCACTGCAACGGGCTGGGGATTGAACTAGAGCTTCCGAAGTGACCTGAGCTGCTGCAGTCGGATACTTAACCTGCTGTGCCACAGCGGGAACTCCTAAAAGTCCTGCTGATTGGCAATGTTGTGTTAAGTTCTGCTCTACAGCAAAGTGAGTCAGTTATATGTACACCCTTTTTTTATATTCTTTTCCGTTATGGCCTGTTGCAGGATACTGAGCTTAGTGCCATGTGCGATGCAGTGGTTCTCACTGTTGTCCCTTCTCCTGGTGACGATACCTTCCTCTTTCTGCCTGGGTAGCCGTGGTGCCCGTGGCAGGGGGCCTAAAGGAGCTGCACTCACAGGCCCTGTGTACAGTCCCCATGGCCCTTGGTTTCATTTCTTGGAGAGATGCCATCACCCCTCATTTGAACTGGAAGTAAATGGGCAGCGTGTGGCGTATGGGGTGTGGAGGAGGCAGGAAAGGGCACCGGAAAGAATGTGAACTTGGGGGTCCCTGAGGGCAGCTTCCAAGCACAGCTCTGGCACGGTGAACCCCTGTGTGGCTGCAAGGTGGCCTCAGTTCTCTGATCTGTGCGGTGCATGCTCAGCATGAGGCATGAAGTGGGTGATGCCTCTTGATGGAGTTCCCGTCACGACTCAGTGGTAATAAACCTGACTAGCACCCATGAGGACTCGGGTTCAATCCCTGGCCTTGCTCAGTGGGTTAAGGATCCTGTGTTGCCTTGAACTGGGGTGTAGGTTGCAGACGTGACTTAGATTTCTCGTTGCTGTGGCTGTGGCGTAGGCCAGCAGCTGCAGCTCCGATTCAACCCCTAGCCTGGGAACTTACATATGACACGGGTCCGGCCCTAAAAAAGACAAAAAAAAAAAAAAAAGTCACCTTGGCTGGGTTCTGCTAGTTCTGGGAAGGCAGCGTGCAGTCAGTTGGACAGACGTGCGGGCTCACTTGGGTTACCGACCCCATCGTCATCCCTGCCCTCCCCCGCCAGGCACCATCTCCACTCGCTCAACCTGACTCTCCCGCATTGCAGCCCGTGGGTGGTAAAGTGGTGCGGCCCGGGCTGGCCCTGTCTCCTGCCCAGGCCACTCCCCGGCCCTCCCCTCTGCTTCTGCGTGGTTGCATCCGGGACTGGCCAGACACCTGTACCCAAGCCAGCCGAGCACATCTGACCTGCCCGCGGTCCCCAGGGCAATCACCCCCCAGCCCTGGCTCCACCTACCCCGTCCTGTCGGCCGGGAGAAGAGGAAATCAGATGTGTTCATCAACAGCCAAGGAAGTCTGGGCCAACCTGCAAAGCGACAAACCTGCCGAGTTACTGAGCCAACCCTAGAAGAAAACGGTATAGGAAAAGATTTTAACGAAAACTGTTAAATATGATAACATTTAGTACAGAGCCTGTGAGGCAAAGATCAAGACTCATACAGCGTTGCAACACGACCGGCGCTGCGTGCTGGATTGTTGTTGTGCTTGATTAAAGAAGAGTCTTCCGGATGGCTGGTCTCGGGCAGGGCACCCATCCACTCACCCATAGGGATCTCTGCCCACCAGAATCCTCAGGTGTTGCTTCCACATCAAAAAGTGGCTCATCGCCCAGATTATTCATTAAACTCGATTTCAAAGCTCTCTCCCGGCTCTAATCCCAACAACATCAGAGAGACACGGTCAGTGTTGACCGTAATTTTTTCTAGGTGTGTGTGTCGAGGAGGCAACCAGGGAATTACATATAATGACGACTGCCTCCCTGTCTTGAATTTACCTCCTCTCTTCTTGAAAGCCTGTCCCCGGCCGGAATTCTTTTGATTGAAACCGCGGCAGGGTTTCAGGGTCCTGGGGCCTCCCAGCCTGGACCCCAAGCAAAGCAGTGTTCCTGGCATGCAGATGTCCAGCCAGAAACAGGGAGACGCTGTCCCCTGAACCCCCAGTGGAAAATCTACGCTGCTGTCTTTTTTTTTTTTTTCTATTTCAGAGCCACACCCGTGGCATATGGAGGTTCCCAGGCTAGAGTCAAACTGGAGCTGTAGCACTGGCCTACGCCACAGCCACAGCAATGCAAGATCTGAGCTGCATCTGTGACCTACACCACAGCTCACGGCAACGCCGGATCCTTAGCCCACTGAGCAAGGTCAGGGATCGAACCCGCATCCTCATGGATCCTAGTCGGATTTGTTAACCCCTGAGCTACGAAGGGAGCTCCTAGGCTGCTCTTGATGTTTTCACAGGTGGGTAATGGATACGGATAATGGGACACTGCCCTTCAGATGCTGTGTGACAGAGGGAGATTGGAGAGGCTGGTGGGGAACTGCGTCACTCATGAGGAACCTTTGAGCCGCCGCCGCCCTACCTACAGATGTGGGAATCGCCCAGCCCGCTGCCTTGTCACCGGCCCTCCCTCTCCAGCAACCCAGAACTTGACTTTAGGATTCCTCCCACGCTCGCCCCTACCTCTTCCTGCGCGGGGTGCCCCTGCGCCTTTGGAGGCTGGGGGAGGAAGACGGAAGGATAGAAACTTGTGAAATAAACCTTTTTGGGGAAACCTCTAGATTGTTTCGGAAGCAGCAGGACACATGGGCCGGCCACAATAGGTTCACTTTCATGTGGATGCTGGAGCAGGCAAGACTTCCAAGTAAAAACTCTGAATGTGAATTTAGCTAGTTTTGGATAAAGACGCCTTTCAGCGTCAATAAACACCATGAATGCAGCCGCGGTGGAGTTACAACTTAATGAGATGAGGGGAAGTGCACCAGGTCAGGCCTCATCTCCCAGCCTCTGTCATGCTAATCAGCTGGGCAGCCGGCAGCTGAAAAACTGCTGGAATTTTTATTTGCATTTCATTTACTTGGAAGGAAATTGACCCAGATGGTCCACAAAGGCCCTGGAAGGCTGGCAAGCAGTGTAGGGCTGCACACTCTGCCGAGAGCCTGCACTTCTCTGCCCATCCTGCTTTGAGGCCAGCGCATAAAAGATTAAAACAGCGTAAGGGAATTGATTTCATGATTTTGAGATAATTTCCCCAAGATTTCAGAAAGGACCTCGACGCACTAATTTAATCAGCCGGGGAGCTCAATAGTCATTAAGGGGAAGAAAAGCTGAGATAATGAAAGAGGTGGTGAGGATTTTTGCTGTGGCTGGTGGGAACCTTTCTTCATTAGGAAAAGTCTCAAATCTTGATGATGTTAAGGGGACATAAGCGGAAGCCGGAGAGCCAATGGCTGGCGCCACCGTCAGCCGGGGATGGATTCCCACGCACTTCGTCTTCTCCAAAGAGAGCCCAGGCGGGTGGCCGCGGAGGTGTCAGCTGGGCATTTCCGTGGGTATTTGGCTGAAGCCTGCAGCTTGGGACCCTCCTGAGAGGCTGGGTTCCTCTCCACCTAGTCTTTAACAGCGGAGGGTTCATTCTCCGCCAGGGCACACTTACACCGCATCCACACCCCTGGATAATGGATTACGTAGGATTTGGGAGCCCGGGCCGTGGGGGTCGGGCTGTCTGCATCCGCTAGCCCTGGGACCTTGGGTGAGTTAGCCTTCCACGCTGCACCTCTGTGTCTTTGGATGGGAGACAGAGACGGTTAGAGAACCCTCCCCGTGGGGCGCGTGTGTGCCTGATGTGAGGCACAGGAAGGGCCAGCACGGGGCCAGGAGCCTAAGCAGGGCCAAATAAAGGCCAGCTCCTATTACTGTGACGCGGACATTCTCTTGCGGTCTTTAAGTAAAAAGACCCCAGGGATCAATGAGAAATGGGTTGATATAAAAACAATTGGTGTAGGGGTTCTCTGGTGGCTGGGCCGTTAAAGGACCTGGCGTTGTCACTGCTGTGGTGTGGGTTAGATCCCTGGCCGGGGGAGCTTCTGCAATGCTGTGGGTGTGGCCAAAAAGAAAAAAATCATAATTGGTGCCCTTCCCATCTTATCTTAGGGCCATCTGGTAACCTGCAATACAGCAGACATGCTATAAATGTCAGGTGGATAAATGCATAAAACACCAAGAGGCAGAGAATAAGCACCTGCTTCGGGCTGGACGACAGGGAGCGGGAATGAGCCAAGGGTTCATTGTCCAGGGCCAGGGCCTCAGAATCCATCGACGGGCCCAGGCGGCTCCCGGATGCAGCCGAATCCGAGCTCCCCTCAGAGCCCAGAGCTCTCTGCAGAACACTGCTTCTGCCGCTCAGCTTGACGGGCTCAGCCCCGGCTTACTCATGCCCCGATCCGATTGATGTTCCGGACCTGAAAGCGAGCGGGAAAAGAACGTGTCGTTGAAGCGCTGCGTTTCTGAGGGTGGTGACTATGAAGAAGAGGGTCCGGCTGGGGCCAGTCCTCGCTTTGTTGACCCTGGGCCTCAGATTCCTCAGCCTTGCTGGGCGCTGAAGCCAGGCGCTAAGAGCCAGATGCTCCCTGGCCTCAGGGTTCACCCGCTTCCGTCTGGTTCCGCCTTTTCCGAGCTCACCACTTCTCTGCTGCTTCACGTCCACCCGAGGCCCTGTGGATCCTGGCTCCCCGGGAAGAGCATGCTGGCTTGCCGGCCGGCCCCACCGCGGCCTGTTTCTGTGCTCCCACCTGGAGCGGCAGGAGAGAGGAGCGCCTCCCCACCCCACGAGCTGCGTCCTAATTTACATCGATGTCTTTGTCTTACGTGTAGGTGTGACCATCTTTTGACAGTGGCATTGGGAACCAGAAGGGCCAATGATGACTGTCTTCACCGGAAGCCGGTCTGTGCACTGGTAACAAACAGTATCCCCTTGTCTTTCAAATGTAAACCGACTTAAACTGTCTCAGGCAAACTGGGAGAGTTCTTTGTGAAGATCCAGGGCTGGGGTCTGAGGTTACCCGAGACAAGGACGTGGCCTGGCCTTGGGAATGTGCTGGGAGCTGGAACTTGAACTTGAGGCCTTTCTCTGTCACTCGCCCCTGCTCTTCTGGGCCTTGCTTCCTGCTCTTGCTCTCTGCACGCCGGCTTTCTCTGTTGCATTGGTGGGCGGGGTGGAAAACGTGGCCTCTGAGTGGTGTGCTACAGGTCTGGGCGCCTGGGGGATTCTGCAGGTCCTGGTTCCAGCTCCACATGGAAGGGGAGCACTCTTGAGCGGTTCAGTTGGGACGAACACTCGCCTCATCCTCTAGGGACAGGTGGGGTCACAGTGGCTGCCAGGCTTAATGAGTTACTGTTTGTAAAGCACCCCTTACTTAGCGCATGCAGAGCATTATAACTACTTGAAAATAAATGTTCGGAGGTCTCATTGTGGCTCAGCGAGTTAAGAATCCGACTAGTAATGCGTGAGGATGCGGGTTCGATCCCTGGCCTCGCTCAGTGGATTAAGGATCGGTATGGCCGTGAGCTGTGGTGTAGGTCACAGATGTGGCTTGGATCCCGCGTTGCTGCAGCTCGGATTCCACCCCTAGCCTGGGAGCTTCCATATGCTGCAGGTGCCACCAAGAAAGAGAGAGAGAGAGAGAGAGGGAGGAAGGGGAAAATGGTGTCGCTCCTTGTCACGCCTTACTTTCTCCCCCCTGAAGAATGGGGCAGAGAAGGGGTCCAGGCAGCCCCTGCACACCTGGGAACCAGCTTCCCTGTATTTATGTATTTGTATTTTTAGGGCCGCACCCGCGGCATATGGAGGTTCCCAGGCTAGGGGTCAAATCGGAGCTGTAGCCGCCGGCCTGCACCACAGCCACAGCAACACCAGATCCGAGCCGCATCTGGGACCTACACCACAGCTCACGGCAAAGCCAGATCCTTAACCCACTGAGCGAGGCCAGGGATCGAACCCACATCCTCACGGGGGCTAGTCAGATTCATTTCTGCTGTGCTGCCATGGGAATTCCCCAGTTTCCCTTTAGACGGTTAGTGGCATCGGCGCCAGGAATTGCTCTCAGCTGACCATCAGTGGTGAAGAGGGAAAACAGAAAACGATGCAAATTACTCTTCATGACCTCTTGGGGACAGGGGTCCCACAAGGAACCCAACATTCTAGACCAGCGGGGCGGCTGCGGCTGCAGCCCAGTGAGCTCGGGGAACAGTGTCTGTCCCGTGAGGGATGGCTGGGGCGGGGGCGGGGGGACCTCAGGTACACATGCTCTTGAAAGGGGGCCTGACCAATGGTTAAGCTCAGTCCAGGGGCCATCTGAGTCCCCAAGAAGAGGCTGTACATCACGGAGCATACAGGACACTGATGGTGACAGAGTGAGGCAACGCAAATTCCAGCCTACCTGCTACTTCCAGTGCTTTATTCTAGGAACTCCACTGGCCTGAGCCCTCGTAGCTTCTATCTGCAGAATTCTCGGTGCCTGAGAAGTAGAGGCAAGTTGGAAGCAGAAGCCGATGGCTCTGGTGTGTCCTGCCTCACAGGACACACAGTTTTCTTTATACAGGTGGGCTGTAGAATTTGTCAGTGGCATCGTCGTCAAGTCTCTCTGACCTAACGCTTCTCCAGCTGTAATATTTTGAGGGAAAAAATCCAGAAAGATCTATATCCATTGGGCATCTGTTCTCCTTTCTTCTCTCCCCTCCTCAGTCCCAGAAGCTACTGATTTGTTTTCTTTCTCTATAGATTTACTTATTCTGGTCATTTCATAGAAATGAAAGTATACAGTACGTGAGCTTTTGTGACTGGCTTCTTTGACTTAGCAGTATGTTTTCAGTATTCACAGGTGTTGCGGCAGGTGTCAGCACTTCATTCTTTCTTACGGCTGAATCACAGTCTGTTGTACACACACACACACACACACACACACACACCAGAATTTGTTTATTCATCATCTGTCGATGGGCATGTGGACTGTTTAATCCCTTTCGGCTTTTGTGACTAGTGCCTGCTATGAAACATGTGTATACGTGTACTTGTTTGAGTACTTGTTTTCAACTCTTTGGGGTACATACCTAGGAATAAAATTGCTGGCGCTTATGGTAATTATATATTTAACTTTTTAAGAAACCACCAACCGTTTTCTGTAGCAGCAGAAACATTTTCCATGCTCACCAGCGATGTACAAGTGTCACATCCTTGTCAAAACTTACCTTCCTTTAAAAAAAAAAAAAAGGCAGCCGTCCTGGTGGGTGTGAAGTGGTAAGCGCGCTATGGTTTGTGTTTGCATTTCCCTAATGACCAACAATGTTGAACATCTTGTCATGTGCTTTTTGGCCACTCATATATCTCTTTTGGAGAAATGTCTGTTCCATTCCTTTGCCCATATATTAATTTTAATTTTTTAGGAGTTCCCTTCGTGGCTGAGTGGTTAACGAATCTGACTAAGAACCATGAGGTTGCGCGTTCGATCCCTGGCCTCGCTCAGTGGGTTAAGGATCCGGCGTTGCTGTGAGCTGTGGTGTAGGTTGCAGACGCGGCTCGGATCTGGCGTTGCTGTGGCTGTGGTGTAGGCCGGCGGCTACAGCTCCTGTTAGACCCCTAGCCTGGGAACCTCCATATGCTGCGGGTGCAGCTCTAGATAAAAAACGGCAAAAAGACAAAAAAAAATTTTTTTTAGCCCTATTTATTTGTCTTTGTGTTGTTGAGTTGTAAGAGTTCTTTACCTATTTTGGTTAAAAGTCCCTTTTGAAATAAGCATATAACTTGTAAATATCTTCAGCCATTATAAAGATTGTCTTTTTTTTTTTTTTTTTTGCTTTTGGGGGCCGCACCTGTGGCATATAGAAGTTCCCAGGCTAGGGGTGGAATGGAAGCTGCAGCTGCAGGCATACGCCACAGCCACAGCAGCGCTGGATCCTTAACCCACTGAACAAGACCAGGGATCGAACCTGTAACCTCATGGATACTAATCGGGTTCATTTACTGCTGATCCAAGATGGGAACTCCCTAAAGAATATCTTTTTACTTTCCTTTCTTTTTTTTTGGCTTTTGTCTTTTTAGGGCCGCACCCGTGGCATATGTAGGTCCCAGACTAGGGGTCTAATCAGAGCTATTGCTCCAGAGAATCCTGAGCCGGGGTTCAGAGTCTGGCATCCTCCTGAATGATTAGGTGAGGCTGCCGTCTTGACCCTTGACCCTACCCCCGCATATACTTTGCACAACTTGATGTGGGGGGAGGGGTCATAACTCTTGGAAATTTGGGTGCTTAGGTGTCTGGGGCAGAGGCTGATGACAAGGACTGTGGGGGAAGATACGCTCTCCTTTTCTTCATGGCATGTGTGGCCCTGCGTCTTTCACTGAAGGCTGGAGGGAACCGTTGCCCCCTTGGGCAGTGGTGGACGCATTGAGAACCTCAAGACACGTTGCCACTGGCTGGGGCGCGTGTCACAGGGGACACTAGTAACGGTGGTCCTGCTGAAGACCCTTCCTTAAGGGACTAGTGAGTAAACAGACACCCGCCAGAAAGATGGAAAAGGAAAAAAGTGTGCTGCCGTCCCCAGGCACCTATAAATCACCCCCCGGAGTCTCTCAGGAGAAGACTTTGAAGAGAGGTTCAAGGTTAAGCACCAGCTCACAGGGGCTGTTGAGCCTCCAGAATGAGGTGACTCTATGGGTTAGTGCAGTTCTGGCTGCAAATAACAGAAAACCGGTTCCCAGCGGGCTCAACGTGAAGGACTTTATTTGACGCAGAGGTGTCCCGAGGAGGAGCAGCTCCTGGCGAGCGAGGAGCAGCTCCTGGCGAGCGAGGAGCAGCGGCGGGGCACATCAGGCCCTCACACAGCTGCTCCCCCGGTTCTCCTGGCTCTGCCTCCCTCTCCATGCTTGAGGCTGAAAGCCCAGAAAGGGATGGGGGCACCTGTTTTCTGGACGTTGTCATTCCCTTCATGAAAAAAGGAAGGCACTCTTTTTCTAAGAGTTGGAAACCTTTTTCTAGAAGCGCTGGCTGATGTTCCCCCATCTTCTGTTGGCCAGAGCCATCCATACCTGAAAGGATAATCCGGGACCCCACCCAGCGGTTTGCTCAGACTAGGCAGGGTCTACTCTGTAGCTGAGGGTGGGATTTACTTCCACTTGATCATGGAAGGAAGAGGAGACTTGTTGATTAAAGTAGACACATCTTAGGCAAAGGGGAAAATGAATCTGGGTTAGACTTCTCAGTGGCGTTCATTAAATGACAAACTTTAGGGTTGCCTCACTTGGAACTTGGAAATCGGAGTTATGTTCATGACAGCCAAACATCCGGGGGAACCTCCACGTGCTGCAGGTGCAGCCCTCAAAAGACCAAAAAAAAAAAAAAAAAAGCAAACATCTGGAATAGCTTCCATATGTGCTAGGATGATTGCAGTAGCTTCCTTGAAGTGGTCCCTGTCTTCCACTATTTTTTTTTTTTAAGCGTATAGTTGATTTCCAGTGTGGTGCTGATCTCTGTCGTACAGCAGAGTGCCCCAGTCGTACATATATATGCACCTTCTTCTCATATCATCTTTCCATCATGGTCTAGCCCAAGAGACTGGATAGCGTTCCCTGTGCAGTGGGACCTCATTGCTTATCCATCCCAAATGCGGTAGTTTGCATCCAGCAAGCCCAGACTCCCACCCCGTCCCTCTCTCTCCCGCTTCCCCCTTGGCAGCCACCTCCAATCTCTTCTCCATCCGTGAGTCGGTTTCTGTTTGTCTTCCACTTTTGCCCCCCTCCTGTGTATTTATCCCCCGCGAAGTAACCAGAGTCTTGCTTATGTTAAAACATACACGAGGCGCTGCCTGGTGGCCTATCGGTTAAGGATCTGACACGGTCACTGCTGTGGCTCGGGTCACAGGTTCGATCCCTAGCCTGGGAACTTCCCACAGGCGCGGCCAAAAAAAAAAGGGGGGGGGCATGAATGAGATCCCTTCCCCTCACTGTTCACCAGCTCCCAGTGGCCTTCCATCCACCGGGAATAATATCAATGTTAAAGATAGTGCTGGTGCTAACATACTGATGTTGACATAGCCCACAGTTAACGCACTTTGCCGGCTGGTCCTGTACACTCTGGCTGGGGTCTCCTCACTGACCCCCTGTCCCCGCCCCCCTCCCTGGCCTTTTTGCTGTTCCCTGGAAATGTCAAGCTCATTCCCATCTCAGGATGTTTGGGGTTGCTCTTCTCTGCCCGATTCTGCGTCTACCCAGCTTCCTGTGCCTTGCTTGAGCCTTCAATTCATTCTGCTCTCTGCTCAGTTGTCACTTCCTCCGAGAAGCCTTCCCTGACGCCCTTCTCTCAAACAGCCTCTACTCCATCACGCTTCGGACACCTAACCCTACTTCATTTCTCTCTTTAATTTTTTTTTTTTTGTCTTTTTATCTCTTTAGGGCCACACCCGCGGCATGTGGAGGTTCCCAGGCTAGCAGTCGAATCAGAGCTACACCACAGCCACAGCAACGCGGGATCCGAGCCGCATCTGCGACCTACACCACAGCTCACGGCAATGCCGGATCCTTAACCCACTCAGCGAGGCCAGGGATCGAACCCGCATCCTCATGGATGTTAGTCGGGTTCATTAAGTGCTGATCCACGATGGGAACTCCTCTTTAAGTGTTTTTATTGAGAAATACAGCACACACACTGAAGGGTACACGGGTGTATTCACCATGAAAACCACACACTGTCAAGAAAGCACCCATGTGCGCTTCACCCCCGTCACGGAACAGAGCACTGCCGGGATCGCGGGCTCTTTCCCAGTTGCGTGCTTCTCGCTGCTTCCCAGACTCATCTGTATCCTCACTTTTAAGTCAGCTTTTAATTGTTGGGCTTGCTCTTCTGCTGTTTGAAGACCTGTGTACGTATCCCCACTTGCTGGGCTTGCTCTTCTGCTGTTTGAAGACCTGTGTACGTATCCCCACTTGCCTATTGACAAACGGGGTAGCGTGCACAAAATCCGTTTTGTAAGAAAGGGGCAGGGTGGGTCAGTGTTCTGTGGAGGCTCCAAAGAAGAGAGAGTGGGGTCAGCTTCGCCGTGAGTTTACAGGATCCCACCTCTCTCTGCAGGGCCCCGGGCAGGCCTGTCGTGTGGACCAGGAACTGGGTGTATTTCCTGCCTCTGGGTTCACGCTGGTCTTCATCGCACAAGGGTAGCTTGAGGTAGAAGTCTTGCGTCTGATGGAAAGAAGCTCCTCAGGAGATCCAGAGTGCAGGGCATGGAAAGGCAGAGAAGGAAGAATGGCGACTCCCCGGTTTGCATCCTTAGCCTGGACTTCTCCCTCATCCTCCAGGCTCATACATCTGTCTGCCTGATGGCATTTCTGCCTGGATGTGTAATAAGCATGTCAGAGTCCCTAAGTCCCAAGCCGTGTTCCGGTCTTCATTATTTCTTCTCTCGGCGTCATCAGTGACCCACCCTTAATTCCGCTCTTTCATATTCTACACCTGACTTATCAGCAAATCCTTTTAGTCCCAAGCTAAGATTGTAGCAGAATCTGACGTCCTCTGGCCATTTTCTGCCTGGGCCCCTTCCTCCCCCGAACCTGCCAACAGATCCCTCCTGGGTTATTTCAGCAGCCTTGACACTGTGAGGGCAAGGGTTTTGTCAGTCTGGGTTCCTGTTTCATCCAGAGATAAGTGTGTAGAATTTCCTCTTCTTGGTGTCCGTTTTATTCCCGATGGCTTTCCCATTTTGGGGGGCGGGGGTCATCGGATGTCTGCTTGCCCTTGACCTCTGCAAGTGATTTAGCGTTGGGTCTGTGAAACTCTTTGGAGGCTCTGACTGTGTGTGGACTCAATGGCCTTAAGTTTCACTCCGGGGGGGTCTTGGTGGGTCTATTGCCAATGAGCCTCCGATATCGGTATCTTCCTTTTTAATTGTTGGGCTAGGAGATCTCCAGTCTGGAGGGTAAGAGTTGGGCCCCCCGTTCTGGGAGCCGGCCGGGAGAATGTTGCTGGTTAGCGGGAAGGTAGTGTGTGCGGCAGGGAATGCTGAAACGTGAGCGTCCGGGGTGCGCTCAGCACAGGGCTACCTGATCCTCCTCTGAGCATCGTCCTGCGTCCAGAGTTGCTCTTCACACCGCAAGCCCCCCGACCCCGAATTCTCTTATGCCTGGGGGCGTCCAAATGCCATGTGGGTGGAGTCTGGAGCTAGAACTACTTCCTAAATGGTTTCGCCCCTCCTCTTTGTTTTAGTTTCTCTCCTTCATCCTCAGTTCCAGAAATACCTGGGGCATCTAGATCCTGTGCCTTCTGGCAGTTCCGTGACACAAATGGAGTGGACATGGGGGTTGGCTTCGCTTAGTTTTCCAACACTGGGCACTATCTGTCTCTCCAATTTACAACTTCTAAGCTTCGCTTTTGTTTGTCTCTTGTTCTCCTGGATTCCACAGGGTTATGTCTCAAAAAAAAAAAAAAAAGAAAAGAAAAGAAAAGAAATTCACTTTATGTGGTTTTGGTGGTGTTTCCAGAAGGGTTAAATTGGATGTGTTTAATCCATTACATTAACCTAGAGCTCCCTGCTTTATCTTTTTTTATAACATCTGTCATAACTTGACACTATTTTGTATATTTAATTGCTCCTTTTAAAAATTTCCAAGAGTTCCTATTGCGGCACAGTGGAAACGAATCTGACTGGTATCCATGAGGATGTGGGTTCGATCCCTGGCCTTGCCCAGCGGGTTGGGGATCCGATGTTGCCGTGAGCTGTGGTGTTGGTCACACGTGTGGCTTGGATCTGGCGTTGCTGTGGCTGTGGTGTAGGCTGGCAGTTGTAGCTCCGATTTGACCCCTAGCCTGGGAACCACCATATGCCACAGATGTGGCCCTAAAAAGCAAAAAATAAATAAATAAATAAATAAATAAATTCTAACATTGGAATGGTAAGTCTTGGAGGGCAAAAACTTGATCTGTCATGTTTATAACTATGTTGTTGGTATCAACACATACATTTGAATAAATGAAAGTCCAGCAGGGGAATTGTTACATAAGCCATGGTACATATATGGGGTGGAAAATTATGCGGTTATTAAAATGTCTGGTGGGAGTTCCCATCGTGGCTCAGTGTTTAATGAACCCTACTAGTATCCAGGACTCGGGGTCAATCTTTGGCCTCACTCAGTGGGTTAAGGATCCAGCGTTGCCGTGAGCTGTGGCTGTGGTGTAGACGGGCAGCTACAGCTCCGCTTGGACCCTTAGCCTGAGAACCTACTTATGCCGCAGGTTCAGCCCTAAAATAAAAAAAAAAAAATAGTCTGATGAATTTTTAACAATGTGGGAAAACATAATAATGTTAAATAATGGTGAGTGAAAATCACAGTTTGTAAACCTAAACTGTGGCGTGATTGCAGTTTTGCCAGCCAGGAAAATAGAGGACACCGTACAAGCAGAGTGAATTTTAGCAGTGGTTCTCTCATTCTTGAGATTATAGCTAAACTGTATTTTCTGGGCAGTATTTTCCTTTTTTTTTTTTTGTCTTTTTGCCTTATCTAGAGCCGCACCCGCGGCATATGGACGTTTCCAGGCTAGGGGTCTAACAGGAGCTGTAGCCGCTGGCCTTCGCCACAGCCACAGCAATGCGGGATCCGAGCCGCGTCTGCAACCTACACCACAGCTCACGGCAACGCCGGATCCTTAACCCACTGAGCAAGGCCAGGGATCGAACCCGCAACCTCATGGTTCCTAGTCGGATTTGTTACTACTGCGCCATGACGGGAACTCCGATCGTGGTTTTCTTATAAAGGATGCTGACTGGGACCCGGCAAAAGAAGAGACACAAGGGGAGGGCTTAGAGGGTTCTGAGCACAGAGCTTCCGTGCCCTCTTCCTCTGGAATCAGTGTACATCACCCTCCTGGCACATGGATGCTCTCACTAACCAGGAAACTCACCCAAGACTCCGTGTCCAGACACTTGGCAGGTTCCAGGATCTCGCTATGCAGGCACGACTGACTGAATCACTGCACGTGATGGAATTCAATCTCCAGCTCGGGCCCCCCACCTGCCCAGGAGGTCACCCTGGCTTAAAGTCCCAACCCTCTAGTCATCTGATGGGTCTTTCTGGCATGGCCAGTCCCTGTCCTGAGTTGCCTCATCATCATAAACTCGGGGGGTGGTTGAAGGGCCCTCCAGGAAGAGCAAAGCCACTCCTATCACTGAAAAAATTCCAAGGATTTAGAGGTCATCTATCGGGGACTGGGGAGAAGATTGTTACAGCGTTTCCCTGAGTCTGGGCTTTGTGATCGCGCAGACCTGGGTTCTGTTCTGCTGTTTGCTATGTGACCTTGGAAAGTTTCTCGGCCTCGCAGCCTCAGTTTCCCCCTTTATCAAGTGAGGATAGGAATACCTGCTTCAGGAGTTCCCGTTGTGACTCAGCAGGTTAAGGACCTGATGTTGTCTCTCTGAGGATGCGGGTTTGATCCCTGGCCTGGCTTAGTGGTTCAGGATCTGGCATTGCCATGAGCTGTGGTGTAGGTCGCAGATGTAGCTCGGATCTGGCGTTGCTGTGGCTGTGGTGTAGGCCAGCAGCTGCAGCTATGATTCGACTCCTAGCCTGGGAACCTGCATATGCTGCAGGTGCAGCCCTCAAAAAAAAAAAAAAAGAGAGAGACTCTTTCAGGAGGTCCAGCTGACTCAGAGGGTTAAGGTGTTGTTACTGCTGTGGTTCAGGTTTGATCCCTGGCCCAGGGATTTCGTGTGCTGTGGGAGTAGCCAAAAGAAAAAGAGAGAAAATATTTCTGTCAACAGTGATGCTGCATCGTTATACTGCCATTGCAGCCAGCAACAATTAGAAATGAGCTTTTTAAGCTCAAAGATATTTCCCCACGACTTCCAAGAACTCAGTCCCAGAAGTTTTGTGATTTCTGCGGGTGTATTTGTTCTCTCCCTGGGCTTCTTGCCGCCTTGTCGGTTTGACTCCAGGCCTCGGCGTTCACTCGTTCTGCTTTTCTCGGGCACTTCATTTCCTCGAGGTTCAGACACCTCATCTCTACATCTCACTGGTGTGTCTGGAATTTTCTCTCCTGGCCCAATTGTGTCGATAGAATTAGCTGGGGAAAAAAAGATCTCCAGCTAATTTGGGAAGTGGTACCAGCAGTTTGATTGGTGTCGTCTTTCTACAAAGAAAGAATGGGTGGTTCTTCTACTCTTTCCAACTGGAAAGTACAGGAGAGCCATGGAAGCTAAAGATGGCAAAGGGGAAGAAACAACGTGTGAAAGTGGATTTGCAGCCAAAGGGCATTTTTCAGGCTTTTTATTGAAAATTCCTCTTCTTTCCTTGCTTCCCACGCCTGCCTAAACTCCACCCCTTTATTTATTCATTTGGGTTTTTTTTTTTTTGAGGGCCGCACCTGAGGCATATGGAGTTTCCCAGGCTAGGGGTCAAATCAGACCTGTAGCTGCCAGTCTACACCACAGCCATAGTAACGCAGGATCCAAGCCGAGTTTGCAACCTACACCACAGCTCATGGTAACGCCGGGTCTTTAACCTACTGAGAAAGGCCAGGGATAGAACCCGCAGCCTCATGAGTGCTCGTCGGGTTCGCTAACCACTGAGCTAAGACGAGAACTCCTCTACCCCACCACTTTAAATGAGCACTATTTGTGGCCATTTTTGCCCTAAACACACTCACAAGAAAAAAATAAGGCTTTTAAATTGCTGACATGCCTCAAAATGCCCAAATTTTAAGCCCAAAGCACTTATTGATTAAAAGCATGACAGCTGGCTCTCAGAGAGCTCTGAGCAGGGGCAGATAGGCCAGCGCAGAGCAGGCTGCTGTTAAGGTGGCCAAAACTACCTCTTTGGGAAGAAAATCAAGTTCAAGATAATAGCTTCCTTCAACCTTGTTTGTTTGTTTCACTCTTGCATACAGTGAAAAACAAACCCCAGCTTTTCTCCCCAGAGCTTGTCTAGCTGCAGGCCAGACCTCAAACAGCCCTAAAATGTCCTTTGCCTCCACACCAGAGAGTTCAAGGAAGCCGCAGAGGGGCCAGGAGAAGACTTTCTATGGGAACTTTAACTTCCCATTCCATTTGACTTTTGGTCTTTAAAATACAGGTCAAATCAATGAATTTAATGAAGGCCGTTTAACACAATGGCTTTGCCTTGCATCTTGACCCACATAAAGGGAGGCAGTCCAGGTCACAAAGCTTTAGCAGAACTTTAAGTGGTTAGTACACAAATGTGACAGAACGCTTAGAATCTCAGAGGCTTGCAAGACCTATTGACATGCAGTTAAAAGTCTTCGAAGTAGCTGCCTGAATGAACTTTGATAAGGTAGCACTATTGTCTGCCGCTGTCTCTTTCTCTTTAGATGAAAACTCCCCCCAAAGAACAAGAGTCAATGAACGTGCAATGTTGTGTCAGTTTTACTGGACTCCAGAGGCCTTTCAGCCCTGTGGACTTTTTTGTGGCGAGTTCATGCTTTTTAAAAGTATTCTTCCCTCTGAGTTTCAGCTCTTGCAAAGGGTGCCTTCTGGGTCCTGCTAGCCACCTAGGTCTCTTCCAACTGTTGTCCCTCCCTGAACAATCGACAGCCCTTTAGCTAAAAGAAGTGGAGACGCATTCCGGCATTTTTTGCTTCTTCTGGACCCTTGTATTTTTCGAGAGGGGTTGCACCCTCTCGGACCCTGTGGCTCGCAGAGTGGGGTTGGGGAGTCACCCGTGGGAGCGGGAGCCATTCTCTCCTGAAGTCTGAGGATGGTGGCCCTTGGGCCAAGGGCGTGGGCAGGAAGCGCCATTCCAGAAAACGGGAGCCAGTCACCTCGAAACCCCCACAGGAAAGATGAGGAGGAGTTCAGTAAAATCTGACAAAGTGTCAAATCTTACAGTGTAGAGCGAAGTGAAGACAGTGGAGGGGTGGGGGGGTTGTCTTTTCAACTTAAAATCACTCGGGAATTCAGGTGAGCAGATCCCTGCTTTCTCAGCAAGCCTTGTTTCCCAAGGGTCATCCGTACCTGCCTTTATATAGTTTTTATCAGCAAACATGCATTTTTCTCCCCAAGCTGCGTGGAGCACATCGGTTCCCCGGGGGGCTCTGCCATTGTTTGAAAATACCCTCGCCTGTCGTAGTGGAAACGGTGGTTGGGACGCCCAAAGTCTACAAAGACCCCGTCTAAAGGGCCATGTGTTGGTTTCACAGGGTTTCATAGTGCTAAGATTTGCTAAATATGCTTTGGGGGGTTTTCTCAGTAAATCTCTATAGATAGATTTTATTGTATTTTTACCCTTTTGTCTGTTTTTTTTTGTGTGTGTGTTTGAAATTTCTCCCTTATTCATTGAGCAGTAACTTTCTGTCACCCATCTTTGACTTTTCTCCTTACATCTGCATTTAAGCTGTCATTTACTTCTGCTGTTCCCTCCTCTCAGTATCTGACAGCCAAAGCCTTCATGCGCTTTTATCCCTTTGTGTCTGCATTATGACATAACCTGTGCAAAGTGGCCTGGCTCCCCAATTCTTGTGTGTAAAATTTGCAACATTTTTTGAGACGGGTCAGTGCTCATTTTGGGGATCTTTTCTTTATCTGAGTACCGTGTTAAAACTTTTTGCAGATGTGGCCTATTCAGAAGCAGGCCGCGGCTGCATGCAGAGATGGGGGAAAGAAGAAAAGGCCTTCCTCATTTGCCATTGCCATAGTAACTCAGGCATTGCCAGTGTGTCTGCTGGTCTGGTCGGCCGCAGCCTGGGAGCTTCATTTCCTGTACAATCAAGCCCTCTACTGGAGATCACCGCTCGCGTGACACAGGGCTGCAGAGAGGACAGTGCGCCTGTTAGGCCTGAAATTAAACATTTCACTTTAAAATAATACCCATTTGTATCCATTTTGTTCAACATAACAACAGCTGCTGTCCCTGGAATGACAGACTTGCCTTTTTAACCAAAGCTTCATATGACATTTATGAATGAGGCTGGTTCCATTCACTTGCAGTTTGAATTCACAGTAGTTATTTTTGCTGTGGTTTTTTTTTTTTTTTCCTTCCCCAGCATATGGGTGAAATTCAACTTGATTCAAGTAATTATGTACACAGTTCCTGGGGAGGAAAAAAGCCTGCTTTGTTTGTATCATTTCTTTTAAACTAGTTAGTGGGCTTTGGTTTTTTTTTTTTTCCTCTAAGAAGGCAAAATATAGAAGGTGAATGGATGGTAACTTTTAAAATGTTGGTAGCCTCAGAATAGTTAGTGATAGAGAAAGAAGAGGCAGTGTGTTCGCTAGGTTTTGTGTATTCATTTTGGGGTAAACAACCAAAAACATCAATCCAAGCTGCTCAGTGGGAAAGGGGCAGAGAGATCCTGGGCAGAACCATCCTGCTGAAGTCATTAAAAATCGACCATTCCGAATTCTTATTTTGCCTGCCAAATGCTTGGGGCCTAGAAAAATGAACAAAAACTACAGCGCATTACCCAGGTGAATATTCCTGAGCTGGCACAAAACACCAAATGGAAATTCTTTCAGAATATTCCGGAGTTTCACAGTATGGCTTGTATTAAGAAAAATAAACAGGAGTTCCCACTGTGGCTAAGTGGGTTGAGGATCAGATGTTGTCTCTGGGAGGATGCGGGTTCAATCCCTGGCCTTGTTCAGT
Organism: Catagonus wagneri; assembly: GCA_004024745.2. NCBI lineage: Eukaryota > Metazoa > Chordata > Mammalia > Artiodactyla > Tayassuidae > Catagonus > Catagonus wagneri. Next base: position 40,584,552 of record PVHT020004944.1, read on the forward strand.
AGGTTAAGGATCTAGCATTGCAACAAGCTATGGTGTATGTCAGATCCTGCGTGGCTGTGGCTGTAGAGTAGGCTGGCAGCTTCAGCTCTGATTGGATCCATAGCCTGGGAACTTCCATAAGCCACAGGTGAGGCCCTAAAAAGCAAAAAATAGAAAAAAAGAAAAGAAAAATAATCAGTGTTGTCCCCAGGCTAACCAATAAATGCAGCGCAATGGGGATGTGTGAACCACAGTTATATTGGTAGCTTCTCTGCTCTTCCTCCACCACCTCTTCCCCTTCTTTTTCTTCTTCTTCTTTACCACTACCATCACCATCATCACCACCATTATTACATCACCATCATCACCAACATCATCACCATTACCACCATCATCACCATCATCATCACCGTCATCACCGTCATCAGATTAACCCAACTCTGGCAAAAGACACCACTTTTTAAAAAATTATTATTATAGTCAATTTACAATGTTTCATCAAGTTCTGTTGTACAGAAAGTGACCCGATCACACATATTTCCCTGTGCTGTAAGTAGGGTCCCATTGCCCATACATTCCAAATATAACAGTTTGCATCCAAAAAAAACCCCCCAAATGCCCATCAATCTCATTCCCTTCCCTTTCCCCCTTGGGAACCCCAGGTCTGCTCTCCTTGGCCACCATCTGCTTTTGTTTTTGTTTTAGATAGGATCATATGTTCCATATTTTACGTTCCACAAATAAGTGATATCATATGGTCTTTGTCTTTCTCTTTCTGACTTACTTCACTTAGAGTGAGAGTCTCTAGTTCCACCAATGTCACTACAAAGGGCATTAGTTTGTCTTCTTTGTGGCTGAGTAGTATTCCATTGTGTATATGTACCACATCTTCTTAATCCATTCATCTGTTGCTGGACATTTAAGTTCTTTCTCTGTCTCAGCTGTTGTGAATAGTGCTGCTATGAACATAGGGGTGCGTGTATCTTTTTCAATGGAAGTTTTGTCTGGATGTATGCCCAGGAGTGGAATTGCTGGATCATATGGTAGCTCTATATTTAGTTTTCTGAGGTACTTCCATACTGTTTTCCATAGTGGTTGTACCAATTTACATTCCCACCAACAGTGAAGGACGGTACCTTTTTCTCCACACTCCCTCCAGCATTTGTTCATTGTTGACTTGTTAGTGATGGCCATTCTGACTGGTGCAAGGTGGTACCTCATTATAGTTTTGATTTGCATTTCTCTAATAATCAGCAATTTTGAACATTTTTTCATATGCTTGTTGGCTATCAGTATGTCTTCTTTGGAGAGATGCCTATTTAAGTCTTCTGCCCATTTTTCAATTGGGTTGTTTTGTTGTTGGTGGTGAGTTGCGTGAGTTGTTGGTATATTTTGGAGACTAGGCCCTTGTCTGTAGAAGATACCACTTTTTATATCATGTCACTGAAAGTCTTCTCTCCCAGCTTGAGAACTGGAGAAGCAATAAGAAATCAACCTATTTGAGCCTAATTCTCAATCTGTAAACGATTCATCTTACAGTGAAAATCCAACCCTCTGAATTCCATGTCACCTAACCGTACTCCCCAACCTGAAAACAGGAAGAACCTGCAAGGATGATTTTCATAATTAGGAAGTTTTCATTTCTCTCATCATGGAAAAACACTTAGAAAATGAAAACATTTACCTCTAGTCACCCAGTTTGGACAAGTTATCCTGTCCTCCTTCCGTAGCCCTGATTTATATAAAATAAAATAAAAAAGCAGCTTTCATAGCAGCAATTTTAATGGAAACCAACTATTTTTGAGACCTACAGCATTTGTTTCCCACTCTTTTGACATTTAATATTGCATATAAAAATCGCATCAGGGAGTTCCCATCGTGGCTCAGTGGAAACGAGTCCGACTAGGAACCATGAGGTTGTGGGTTCAATCCCTGGCCTCGCTCAGTGGGTTAAGGATTTGGCGTTGCCGTGAGCTGTGGTATAGGCTGGCAATTATAGCTCCAATTCAACCCCTAGCCTAGGAACCTCCATATGCTGTGGGTGCAGCCCTAAAAAAAAAGCAAAAAAAAAGAGAGAAAATTACATCAGTACAAGCTATAAATTTACACAGGAAAAGTTCTTTCCTTAAACTCTTGTGATGGGGAGTTCCTGTCACGGCTCAGTAATTAACAAATCCGACTAGTAACCATGAGGTTGTGGGTTCGATCCCTGGTCTTGCTCAGTGCGTTGCTGTGAGCTGTGGTGTAGGTCGCAGACGCGGCTCGGATCCTGTGCTGCTGTGGCTGTGCTGTCGGCTGGCGGCTACAGCTCCGATTAGACCCCTAGCCTGGGAACCTCTACATGCCGCGGGTGTGCCTCTAAAACGTCAAAAAGGCAAAAAAAAAAAAAAAACCCAAAATCTCGCATGATGATTTGGATTTTTGTAAGATATTAACTAAATGTGTTAATACATTTAAGCAACAATAAGTAATCAAGATTCTTCTCATCAGAAGATGGGTGTGGGAATTCCTATCGTGGCGCAGCAGTTAATGAACCTAACTAGGAACCATGAGGTTGTGGATTCGATCCCTGGCCTTTCTCAGTGGGTTAACGATCTGGCGTTGCCATGAGCTGTGGTGTAGGTTGCAGATGCGGCTCAGATCTGGCGCTGCTGTGGCTGTGGTGTAGGCAGGCAGCTGTAGCTCCGATTCGACCCCTAGCCTGGGAACCTCCATGTGCCGCGGGTGCGGTCCTAGAAAGCAAAAAAGAAGATGGGTGTGTGCGTGTGTGTGTGTGTGTGTGTACCCATACAATATATCCAGACTACAGTAAGTCAAACATAAAGACTGGTGTAGAAAATATTCTATATATGAAGTGCTTAAGAGATGAGCTTGGAATATGGTAAGCACATAATGTGCTGATTATTTTATTATCCTAGTAATTTTATCCATTCATTTATTTAAATTTCACTTGAAACGAAAATGGGAATGGAAACACTTGTAAAAAATAAACTCTCTAGGGAGTTCCCATTGTGGCTCAGTGCGTTAGGAGCCCAACTAGTATCCACAAGGATGCGGGTTCGATCCCTGGCCACGCTCAGTGGGTTAAGGATCCGGCATTGCCCTGAGCTGTGGTGTAGGTCGCAGACACGGCTCGGATCCCGCGTTGCTGTGGCTGTGGCGAAGGCCGGCGGCTGCAGCTCCAATTCAGCCCCTAGCCTGGGAACCTCCATGTACTTTGGGTGCGGCCCTAAACACAAAACAAAAAAAAACCTCTCCAGTAACTTCTTTACTTAAGAACCAGCGGGATTCCTAAGTTATCTCTTAACTGTGTGCACATTACCTAAGAGATATTTCTGCGTTCATTCATTCATTTCTGCAGAAACTTGACAGACTGAACGCAGCACAGAGCCGGGCACTGAGGCCAAAAGATGAAAGCAGCCCAGAGACTCATGCAGCAGGTACTGTGGTGGAGAGAGGGTGGAAGAAGACGCTTGACAGCGACGTGGCACCGGGGAATAGAGTGTGTTCAGGGGTTGCAGGAGGGCCTGACCGGTGAAGGTGGGAAAACTGTCACTCGGCCGAAAGTGGAGACGGAGCGCTATTTGGAATTTGGATGGCTGAGCAGGAAGGGAGGACAAGGATGATGGAGAAAAGCGTTCTGTTTTTTTTTTTTTTTAGTTTTTCTTTTCTAAAAAGAAATTTTATTAAATGACTCAATGAATTTTATTACATTTATAGTTGTACAACAATCAGAGAAAACTATTCTAAACAGGAGGGCTGATTGAAGAGGGAAATAAAGAACTCGGGAAAGCTGGCATATTCTTTAGTTCCCCCCCCAAGTTTCCGATTAAGTAAATCACTTATTTCATTGATGCAGCAAAGTTTAAGGCCACATTCCTATTATAAGCGAGTTCCTTTTGTACTAGAATAAAAAATTAACCAGAGTCCCCTGATGGGTCAGTGGGTTCAGAATCCGGCATTGTCACTGCTGGGGTGGGAGCAATCCCTGGCTTAGGAATGTGTGCAGCCCAAACAAACAAAAGTTAACTTAGTATTAAAACAATTAATTGCAGCCTCTGCCCTTGAAGGACTCCCAGTCTGCCATGATATGTTGAATAAGAAAAAGTTTCGGGAGTTCCCATCGTGGGTTGGAGGTAACGAACCCGATTAGCATCCATGAAGACTCAGATTCCATCCCCTGCCTTGCTCAGTGGGTTAAGGATCTGGCGGCCTTGCCGTGAGCTGTGGTGCAGGTCACACATGCGGCCCGGATGCGGTGGCTGTAGCGTAGGCTGGCAGCTGCAGCTCCAGTTCAACCCCTAGCCTGGGGTCACAGCTTGTGCCATCTCCATGTCCTGAGCCAGAATGGAGCTCCAGGAGGGACGATTCCTTTCCTCTGCTATGTCTTCAGGGCTGAGCACAGTACCAGTAAGACAGCAAAGTACCAGTCGCTCAGCGCAGATTTGTGGAATAAGCAGGTGAACAAAGCCACCAACGCCGCTGTTTCAGGCCCTCTGGAATCCTTCCGGCAGCGATGAGGCTGCCTCTATATCCCCACTGAGAACCTCTGTGACACAACAGGCCATCGCCCAGGTCTTTCCTGGGCCGCCCGCAGCGCCAGCTATCACAGAGCGACAGCACCCATCTCCATTTCCAATTCAAATCGGAAAGATACCTGGTTTCCCCCCTCTGCGTACTGTCCACACGCCCCCGCCACTCTGCACCCAGCCGTCGAGGCAACAAGATAAGCAGCCCCGAGAGAAAGGCTGTCCGGGAGATCGGGTCGCAGAGCTGGACCTGTCTCATCTGCGTTGACCACGAGTAGCTGTGATGGTGACCCAAATGCCCCTACTTTCCCAGGCTGCGGGTGCCGATGGGGCCACCGCCAGAGCACATGGCGTGAAAGGCTCAAAGCCTCCACCTGCTGACAGGGCTGTCTGGGCACCAAGCGCGGGGCAGTCTCATCTCTGCTCACAGCTAAGTCTCTTCTTCCTGGGACCCCTGCTCTGTCAGGTGCACCTGTCTCCCTCACCCTGATGCCCTCTGGGTGTCAGTGCTGCGGGATGATCACGGCCAAGGCCGGGGTGGGGGGACTCCACAGGGGGCCGTGGTTTGCAGCTTTGCAGAGGGGCCTCAGGGTCCGGTGCAGTTTGGGGGGACCCCAGGTCTCCAGGCCACCACGCAGGGCCCCTTCTGTCCTGCATTGGTGCCCTGCCCGGTGCGGAAATAGGCAAGCGTTAGTGCCGCGTGGATGGGTGGACCCCAGAGAATTCCCGTGCAGGAACAGCAGGTGAACAGAAGGAGATTAATCTCGAGCTATCACGGCTAGATAAGGAAATGGGAGTGATCCGTCCCAGCTCCTCGCTTTTCTTTGCTGGTTCTCTGCTACGGCAAAAAGTCGCAAAAGGGTTAAATGCTTTGCCATGCCTCAGATCTGTGGTGTGTGCCTGATTGTCCTGGCGCAGGGCTGCGTGAGGGGTGTCCAGTCCTTTGTTGGCCATAGTGGCACGTCTTCATTATTGTTCCAATACTCCTTTAAAAAAAAAAAGCAAACCCTAATCTTCCCTTGGTGCCCAGGGCCACCACAGTGCGGGCTGTTTTATTTCCCTCTCCTCTGCCCTTCCCTTCATCCCTATTGTTGCCATAGTCACGACGGGGCCATAGCGCGGATGCAGGGCTGTTTCTGTACTGTACCGCCCCGAGCCGATTGTTTAAATCTGTACGATTCCACTGTTGTGCAGATTTACATTTTTAATGGCTCGTTTATGTAATCCCATAAATAAAGTCGCCAAAAAAAAAAAAAAAGCATCCCACACAAATGAGTGAATCGGAGTCTGAAAAAGGCTCCTGAGGCAGGTCAGCAAGGGTCTCAGCTGCGGGAGCTTGATTGCTGTGGCCGGTATAGCCCAGGCTGGGAGTGGGCTTAAGACCACCCAGTCAGCGCCCAAATGGGGCATTACCACGGAATAGCGGGATGGTGCTGGAGTTCAAGCTCCCCTATTTATCGGAGAATGCAGTGCTCCTGCAAAAAAATCCACTTTAGTCTGAGACTCATTTACCTTTTACTGGTTGGACAGCTGCACCTCTCCCCCGGCAGAGAAGTTTCTGCGATTAGCGTTCTTCCTCCTCGGGCAGCTGATGCTGTGCGCTGCCCCCCACACCGCCCCTCCTTTCTTCTTCTTAACCAGTATATTCCTGGGGCTGCTAAATTCTCTCTAAAAAGCCTGTGAATTCGAGCACCTGCCTCAAAAATGTATTGGACACACTGAACAGAGATATAGCTGGAACAATTCACAGCGAGGCTTGCCTCCACCAGTTTCTCTCTCCACGCTTCCTCCCCTGCGGATGAAAAGCCTTCGTGAACCTTCGCTCCTTTGGGGGAGGCTGGTCCTAATTAGGCGCCCAGCAAGAAAATGGCTAAAATGGGACGGAATCAGTGTATGGCCGGCAGTCACTCCCAGTCCCGGGACGGCTTAGAGGCAATATCATTGTGTTCCCACTTGGTAGCCATCCTGGCTCTGGAGGCCTTTTTATTTATTCATTTATTTATTTTGGTCTTTTTAGGGCCGCACCTGCAGCCCATGGAGGTTCCCAGGCTAGGGGATCGAATTGGAGCGGCAGCCGCCGGCCTACACCGCAGCCACAGCAACGTGGGATCTGAGCTGCGTCTGTGACCTACACGACAGCTCACGGCAACGCCGGATCCTTAACCCACTGAGCGAGGCCAGGGATCAAACCTGCATCCTCATGGATCCTAGCTGGGTTCGTTTGCACTGAGCCACAGTGAGAATCCTCTGGAGGCCTTTTTAAACCCTCACTATGGAATGCTGTCCTTTGGGAGAGCAGTTCCAACTTCCAAATGCCACACGTGTGGCCTTAAAAAAATTTTTTTTTTTCTCAGACCAAGCAAAATCTGTGCCAGCCTCTCTCCACCTGAACCCCAGTCCTCCGGGACACTGCTGGACTTCAGCTCCCCACAGAGCTGCCTGGGCTGCAAAAGAGGTGCCTCCATGCTGCCCAACAGCTTAGATGCCAGGAGCCTTTCTATCACCTCTTGCTGGTGCCACTCCATCAGATACTAAAATTGTCACATGAACTTGGCCTTGGTGAGAGAGACACCCCGGCCAGGCCACCAGAGCCTGGAGCCGCAGGACCCGGCCTCCCTTACAGATCACCTGCGTCGTTCCCGTCACGCCTCACTCCCCATCTCAGACACGCTAATCCTCATACGGTTCTGTAGTCACCTGACCCTGTGGCTTTCAAACTTTTTTACTCCAGCCTGCAGTAAGGGATGCGTTTCATGTCTGTATCTAGTACATACAACACACACCCCATACACACATAGTCACGCGCATATGCACTCACGTCCACGACTTCTTTGTGTGTGTGTGTGTGTGTGTGTGTGAGTTTTGTCGTTTTAGGGCCACACCCATGGCATGTGGAGGTTCCCAGGCTAGGGGTCTAATGGGAGCTACAGCTGCCGGCCACACCACAGCCACAGCAATGCGGGATCCAAGCCGCGTCTGCAACCTACACCACAGCTCACGGCAACGCCGGATCCTTAACCCACTGAGCAAGGCCAGGGATCAAACCCGCAACCTCATGGTTCCTAGTCGGACTGGTTTCCGCTGAGCCATGATGAGAACTCTGTAATTTTTAATGCTCTATGGAAAAATAGCGAAGGTTTATCAGAAATGCTTTTATATTTTCCACTCTATTATATATAGGTACTCTCTTTCAAATATGCCCCCTGCCCACAAAACACATACTGGCAGCACACAGAAGTTCCCGGGCCAGGCATCAAGCCTGCGCCACAGCTATAACCTAAACCACAGTGGTGATGATGCTGGATCCTTAACCCACTGAGCCACGAGGAAACTCCTCGATTTTTTAAAAGCTCAATCATCTCATACTAGTTTGACTCATAACATGTTTCGGTGCCTTCTTGCTGTGACGGACGCCTGGCTTCCTCCCAGGGACACCGCTTCTACCCCGTTTCTGCTGGACAGTTTCTCCTTCTCCTTGACCTTTCCAGCCTCCCCGCTCCTTGGGCTTGCATGACATCAGCCTTCGTCCCCAACCACAATCTCTGGTTCCTTCCCCCTCTTCGTTGAAGACCCTGGCCCTTAGAACACTGTTTTTCTCTTAGAAGCACTATTGCATCAGCACCCAAGTCAATGGCCTGGTCACCACTGCAGCCCCCCAGCTCCCCGGCATTGACTCAGACACCCCCACGCCTACCCAAGCCCAGGAGGACCTTACGGCTTCGATTCTTCCCTGTCACTCACTACCGCGGGTCCTCTCCCAGGGCTAGTTCTGTGGTCTAGACTCTTGACTTCTCCTCCATTATAATCGCCTTATATTGTTGGGAGGGAAAAAGCCAACTCTGGTCAACCCCAGCTTTCTGCCTTTTCTCTCTCTTTTTCTTTTTTTCCCCCATGACCATGAGTTTGTTTATTTTCTGTAGATGGGTTCATTTGTGCCATATATTAGATTCTAGATATAAGTGATATATGGTATTTGTCTTTCTTTTTCTGATTTACTTCACTTAATACGAAAGTCTCTAGTTCCATCCATGTTGCTGCAAATGGCATTATTTTGTTCTTCTTAATGGCTGAGCAGTATTCCACTGTGTATATGTACCACATCTTCTTAATCCATTCATCTGTCGATTGACATTTAAGTTCTTTCCATGTCTTGGCTATTGTGAATAGTACACTGTGTATAGTATAGCTAGTTCACCTGCTATGAACTATAGGAGTGCTTGTATCTTTTTTTTTTAATCTTTTTAGGGCCACATCTGTGGCATTTTCTGCCTTTTCTCGATGGGCACCTGAGCAGCTGGCTGAATCTTCAAAAAAAAAAAAATGCACACCCCTCGCGGACAGGTCTCACTTTAAATTTGTGACCACGAATGGCGCCATGCAGCCATCTCGCTCCGTCGCTCCGTGTCTTTATCAAATTGATTTCTGCTCTCCAAAGGGGTTGTTCCATGCAGCCTTCTCTCTTGTCTCAGACCTCCAATCCCACACACACACACCAACCCAGAAGCAGATAAAAAAGACCTCATCTTCCCATGACCAGCTTTTCAGCAGACCCTAACCGCTGCCTTTCCTCTATTCCTAAGAGCAATGCCCCCACTTGCACAGATCTTCAGTCCTTCTCTTTAGGGTGTTGGCTCTAAAACTTCCCCCTTTCTCTCTTGCAGTATCAATTCTTCTTTCTCCACTGGGCCATTCCCTTGAACCTACAAAGATGCTGTAATATCTTCCACCTTAAAAAGAATTACTTGACTCCATGCTTTTTGCCAACTCGAACCCAATATTTTGGTTCTCCTTCATAGCAGTTCTCAAATTTCCATACCCGCTGTCCTGACTTCTTTGCCTCCCATTTTGTCTTTAAACTACTCCAGTCAGGAGTTACCGCTGTGACTCAGAGGAAACAAACCTGACTGGTATCCGTGAGGATGCGGGTTCGATCCCTGGCCTAGCTCATTGGGTTAAGGATCTGGCGATGCTCCGAGCTGCGGTGGAGACTGGCAACTGCAGCTCCAGTTCGACCCCTAGCCTGGGAGCTTGCATATGCTGAGGGTGCAGCCCTAAAAAAACAAACGAAAAAACCCCCAAAACCTACTGCAGTCAGGCTTTCGGCTTCACCCTTCTGCTTGTCTGCTCTCGTCAAGGTTACCCATGACTTCCACCTTGCTCGAATCAGCGGTCTTTGTCCTCTAGAGCGCAGATAATGTCAGAGAGTGGATGCTCAATATGTATTTGTGGAATGAGTGACTGAATGAATATACGGAATTCCTGGTTGTGCACGACAGATATAGATCAAATTCAGTTTTTACACCAGGCTAATGACTTTGCGTGTACTTATTCACTTCTTATAAGGTTTTGTGTATATTTGATCCATGTCAGCAGTTTACCTGTGAACTTCTAGAGCGGTGATTTCTGACCTTGCAACACTGCAAAAACAGTTTTTCTTTTTAACATAAACGCTAAAATTTCAGGATAAAGGAAAAGTGGTTGATCACAGGTTCATGTGCAATTTTATACTGGGCTTCAGGCACACAGAATTGGACTAGTTATAATCCAGAATTCAAGATAATTTTTGGAGTTCCCGTCGTGCCTCAGCGGAAACAATCTGACTAGGAACCATGAGGTTGCAGGTTCGATCCTTGGCCTCGCTCAGTGGGTTAAGGACCCAGCGTTGCCATGAGCTGTGGTGTAGGTTGAAGATGCGGCTGGGATCTGGCTTTGCTGTGGCTGTGGTGTAGGCCAGCAGCTGTAGCTCCGATTACACCCCTAGCCTGGGAACTTCCATATGCCGAGGTTGCGGCCCTAAAAAGACCAAAAAAAAAAAAAAAAAAAGATAATTTTCATTATTCATGCATGACTAACTTTATTTAATTAATCAGGTTTTAGGAGTTCCCACAGTGGCACAGGGGGTTAAGAATCAGACTGCAGCAGTTTGGGTCACTATGGAGTTGTGGGTTCGCTCCCTGGCCTGAGGCAGTGGCTTAAAAAGATCCAGTGTTGCCGTACCTATGGCTCAGATTCAGTCCCTGGCCTGGGAACTTCCATATCTGTGGCCATTAAAAAAAATTAATTAATCAGGCTTTCATGATGTAGTAATCATTCACGAACTCAACACCCAAGGTGAAGGTTATCTCATGCCAATTTAACATGGTGCAGGTCGCAGACGTGGCTCGGATCCCGCGTTGCTGTGGCTGTGGCTTAGGGTGGTGGTTACAGCTCTGATTAGACCCCTGGCCTAGGAACCTCCATATGCTGCGGGTACAGCCCTAAAAAGACAAAAAAAAAAAAAAAGGAAAACTTCTTCAGAAAGATCATTTGTCCAACTTTCCTAGGAAGTACTAAAGCTGGAATTCAGAGCTAGGTCTGCCCAGCTCTAAAACACAGGCTCTTTCTGTGTTAACCCACTGGCCCTGGGGGAAGGCGGCAATACACAGAAAATAGTTTGACCTGGTATGTTGGGGACCCTGTTCCGTGTCAGCAGCCTGACTGGGTTTTAGATATCTTACCTCCAAATCAGCAGGAAGGTTTTTAAAAGTATTCTTCTATAAGACTTGATATGTAATATGTTTTATAAAGTGTAGGAAAATGTTTTCAAAGTACAGATGTTTTAGAACTCTCATAATTATATTTGAAGAAATGTCAGTTGTTTTGCACCATTCAAAACTTTGGAGGGGGGGAGAGTTCGTTACGTGTCTCAGCCGTAATGAACCCGACTAGCATCCATGAAGATGCAGGTTTGATCCCTGTCCTCGCTCAGCGGGTTGAGGAGCTCACATTGCCATGAGCTGTGATATAGGTCACAGACGCGGCTCTGGTCTGGCGTTGCTGTGGCTGTGGTGTAGGCTGCCAGCTGTAGCTCCGATTCGACCCTAGCCTGGGAACCTCCATATGCTGTAGGTGTGGCCCTGAAGAAAAAAAAAAAAACAACAAACAAACTTTGGGGATATCTGAAAATGAAAAATGGTTTACACAAACCTCATATTTTTAGTGCCATAAAACATTTTGTGTATCAGTTTTCATGGCAAAAAAATCTGAATTAGAAAAGTACATTTATTTCCTTTAAATTGCCCGCTATGAAAGAGTTTGATGTGGTAGAAAACCAAACAAAACCAAGAAAGGCTATCTCTTATTTACAGGAGAATGTCGATCTGTACGTAGTGTGGGGACCTCACTGCACTCCAGGACGGACTGTCACAGCATCCATGGGCTGGTGTGGGGTGGTGACAGGGAAAACACCTCTGATGTCCCCCACCGTGTGCATCTTTTCTTTCCACTCCCCTTCTTAGCCTGTGTATTGCAGACAAGACAATACCCAGGAGTTCCCTTCGTGGCTCAGTGGTTAACAAATCCGACTAAAACCATGAGGTTCCGGGTTCGATCCCTGGCCTTGCTCAGTGGGCTAAGGATCCAGCGTTGCCGTGAGCTGTGGTGTAGGTTGCAGACGCGGCTCGGATCCCGCGTTGCTGTGGCTGTGGTGAAGGCCGGCGGCTACAGCTCCTGTTAGACCCCTAGCCTGGGAACCTCCACATGCCGCGGGTGCGGCCTTAGATAAGTCAGGACCCAGTGGTCCATGACTTTTGTTCTGTAAAATCCATAGGTTTTCACTACACGAAATTGCCTCTGGCAAAAATCATTTTTGTTCTGCCCTTCTGGATCTGTGCCCCTCTGTTGGAATGCCCGTAGACTGGGTCGCATCATCAACGGATTTTGTAGGCCAGTCTCTGAAACTCTCCAACTTTGTTTCCCCTCTAGAGAATGCAGATGACAATTTCCACAGTGAACTGCATTTAATTGTCACATCTCTGTGGTCATCTTTAATCAGAAACCAGCCCATCTTTGTCTTTTGTGACACTTTTGAAGACTGCAGGCCAGCTGTTCTATAGAACGCTCCCCAACTCGGATGTTCCTATGTTTCTCATGATCAGACCCAGTTGCCTGCTTGGAGGCGCTCGTGTTGCTTTGTTCCCTGATGGGTCGTGTTAACCTTGACCTTTGGTTCTGGTGGTGATGTTACCAAACTCAGGTTCAGCTGCCCGCTGCTCAAAAGCCAATAATCAAGAGGCAAGTGTCAACTGAAAGAAAGGTGCTTTAATCAGAAAGCCTGGTAGGAGTTCCCGTCGTGGCTCAGCGGAGGCGAATCCAACTAGGAACCGTGAGGTTGCAGGTTCAATCCCTGGCCTCGCTCAGTGGGTTGAGGATCCCATGTTGCTGTGGCTGTGGTGTAGGCCGGTGACTGTAGCTCCTATTAGACCCATAGCCTGGGAACCTCCATATGCCACAGGTGCGGCCCTAAAAAACAACAAAAATAAATAAATAAAAATAAAAAAATAAAAGCATAAAGAAAGCCTGGTAATCTGGAGAAAAGGCAGACTCATGTCCTAAGACCAACTCCAGAAATTCTGCCCAGCCATGACAGTTTTGTCTTTTTTTTTTTTTTTTTTCTTTTTCGGTTGCACCCTCAGCATATGGAAGTTCCTGGGCTGGGGACTGAATCCTAGCCATAGCTGTGACCTACACCACAGATGCAGTGCTGGATCCTTAACCCATTGTACCACAGTGGGAACTCCAACCATGAGAAATTTTATTATTAATTTTTTTTATCTTTTGTCGTTTTAGGGCTGCACTTGCGACTTATGGAGGTTCCCAGGCTAGGAGTCGAATCGGAGCTGTAGCCGCCGGCCTACGCCACAGCCACAGCAACGTGGGATCCAAGCTGCGTCTGCAACCTACACCACAGCTCACGGCAACGCTGGATCCTTAACCCACTGGGCAAGGCCGGGGATTAAACCCTAGCCCTCATGGATGCTAGCGGGGTTTGTTAACCACTGAGCCACGGTGGGAACTCCCAACTATGACAATTTTTAACGGGAAGGGGTGGGGTAGGAACCTCAATGAGTCATCAAGGCAGGAGGTTGGGTTCTGGTCCTTCTTTGCTTGCAGCCTGGCTGATTCTCTCTTCAGATGTCTTGCCCGTGTGATCTGCCTGCAGGATTGTTGGGGGGGTGCTATTGGGGTTGAGAGCTAGGCATTCTTTGACTACTTAATTCTTCATTCTTTCTTCTTTTTATCTAGGAAAAGAATCAACAGGTTGATTTGGTTCTTTCAGGATTAGAGGGTACCAGAAATGAGCAAACAGAAAAGAGGCAAGAGAGCTGATTTCAGTGAGGTCAGGCTTCTCTGATAGAATTTGACTCTATTCCCCTTTGTGATTAATAAGCATCCTGGGTTGGGGGGATGTGTTGAAACCATGCAACCATCTTTTTTCTCATGTTGCTTTTGCCCATGAATTTGAGTAGCCGTTGTTGATTCTTAACTGAAATAATCACGGCCAGATGGTGATTTTCTAATTCTAGCATTCTTCCTACATCTGGCCATTTTCCAGACTTTGATACAGTTGTTAAATGACAAAGTTCATCAATTATTTAAATTCCTCCTGAATGTAGGTGAGTATATGCAGTTCCACCCGCCTCTGGGACACCATCACACTTGTGAGTCAATTCAGCAGTTAAAGAGCAGCCTGAGGACTTCCTGTCCTGGCTTAGTGGAAACGAATCCGACTAGGAACCAGGAGGTCGTGGGTTCAATCCCTGGCCTCGCACAGTGGGTTAAGGATCCGGCGTTGCCGTGAGCTGTGGTGTAGGTTGCAGACGCGGCTCGGATCCCGCGTCGCTGTGGCTGTGGCAAAGGCCAGCAGCTCTAACTCCTATCAGACCCCTAGCCCATTTCCTCCCAGGCCCAGCCAGGAAGCACCTTCTCACCCAGTATCCCAATTGTTGTTTAATGTTGTTGTCATTGTTTGAGGATGGAGGGGATTTTTTAAATTTAATTTTATTGGAGTATAGTTGACTTACAAGTTTGTATTAATTTCGGGTGTACAGCCAAGTGAATCAATCATACTTATAAACACATCCATTCTTTTTACCCATATAGATTATTATAAACTATTGAATAGATTTTCCTGTGCTTTCCAGTAGGTTCTCGTTAATCATCTGTTTTATACAGTAGAGTGTCTTATTCCACCCTCCCAGTCCTTCTCTCCCCACGACCATTTCACCTGCGGTAACTGAAACTGGTCTTCAGTTCTGTGCATTTGTTTCTGTTTTATGAATGAGTTCTTTTGGATCATCTTTATGAGATACCACACATAAGTGATGGGATACTTGTCTTTCTCTGACTTACTTCACTTCATATGATCATCTTTAGGTACATCCATGTTGCTGCAAACGTTATTTTTCTTTTTTTTTTTTTTGTATTTTTTTGGCGGGGCGGGCTGCACCCTCGGCATATGGAGGTTCCCAGGCTAGGAGTCTAATCGGAGCTGTAGCCACCGGTCTACACCAAACCCACAGGAACGCAGAATCCGAGCCATGTCTGCGACCTACACCACAGCTGATGGCAACACCGGATCCTTAACCCACTGAGTGAGGCCAGGGATCAAACCTGCAACCTCATGGTTACTATTTGGGTTCATTAACCACTGAGCCACGAAGGGAACTCCTCATTCTTTTTGTTTAATGGCTGAATAATATTAAAGGAGGAAGGGATTATTGAAAAGGAATTAGCAAACTGAAGGAAGAGTCAAACCCAATTTAGCATAAGCCAGGTTTTATTCTTTCTGTAGTTTGCATGTTAAACTCAGCCAAAGAAAGAATGACATCATCGCAAAGAATTAAGTTAATAGAGTCAAAGAGTTTATGAAAGGGACAGAAGGCGGGGTGCAGAGTTTCTCCCAGCTAAGTAACTTATTTGATATTTATGTTGTAAGGTCAACGGCTTAATATTAGTAAGTCTTTAACGATTTAACATTCATCAGTAAGTCCTTTTATTTCTTATCTTATTTTTATAATAATGATTTAATATTAAGCAGGAAGTCCTTAAGATGAATAATTTTAAAAGGTGTTTTTCTTTCTAACTTTGCCCTGATCATTTCTTATTTCAGGCGAAGAGACATTGATAATCCAAGAAAGTTAAAAGAATAAAATCTACATTTTTCTTGCCTCTAAAAGGGTTTTAGAGAAAGTGCGATTGTATTTTTGACACACTTTCATTCATATTCTAGACCTTTCTTGTTCCTTAAACAAACACTTTTTAAGAGGTTTGTACTGAGAAGTGGCTGTTTAGTCCCCAGTATTTAAAATAGCCAGCCTCCTAAAGCCATTATTTGGCTGACCATGTAGTGAAGTCATTTGAATGATTACTGTAAAACAGGATTTAAGAGGAAAATAAATGAAAGGGGAAAAGTAATTTTGCGATCATTTCAAAGCTCTGAACACACGGGGGCCGGGTGCCACGACAATTATTCTCTCTGGCCTTTAGGCACAGGAAAAGGGGACGGATTTCCTTTGAAAAAGGAGCCCCTTCTCAATCAACAGTCCGCGGTCAGAGTAAACACTGGCTGCAGATTACTTGCAGAAACTGCTTACAACTGCGAAGACTTGAACAAAACAGGGAGCTGGGGTTTGGGGGGGGTGGGCAGGGAAAGCTTGGAGGGCTGTGTGGGAAACACCCGCTTCAGGCCATCAACGACCAAAATCCAGACTCTTCTGCGGGCTGCCCGAACCATATCCACTTTGTGGTTCTCCTGGCAAATAATTATTAGGAGCTCCCCGGACATAACTCACTGAGTAATGTAATCAGCGACCAGCTCGCAGGCAGACACACAAAACCCGACTCTGTTTGTTGGGAGAAGCGCAACCCCCTCCTGTTACATTATTCCGCCGATGGGAAAACATTTACATCTCTTTTGTGAACTAGTTTTTCTGCAGAAATTTTATAATCACCGGGCAGCTCTATTTCACTGCTCTCTTAGAAGCGGCTCGGAGTGGCTGGCTGGACCGATGTTTTTATTCCACAGCCAAAAAGAAAAAAAAAACAATTTTTTTTCTGTTTTTTTTTTTTTTTGAAACTTTAGTCTATCATACATCAAACCTGTCAAGCTTTTTCATTAAAGTTCATGGTTTTTAAGTTCATTGTAAATAACTCAAATTGGCTTTACAAAAGAGCAGAAAAAGAAAGTCTTGCCCTGATAGTGGGCATTACAAACTGTAATAATACACCTTGTCAAATGGGATTTCTCAAGTGGCCTTGGAAGGACCAGGGGAGGGGTGGGGGAGGATTTAGCTAAATAAAAATAATTTGAGGTGAATGTTATACTTGGCGGGTTGACTTAATTTCTTAGAAGTCTAGAATTTTTTGCAGAGTATTCCAAGGAAATGGAGTAGCTATGTTTATCAAGAAATAATGTCTCAGATTGCAGTTCGAGATCCTTAAGAGTTACTCCATGGGAGAAAATCCCAAAGATAAAGAACATCCACTTATTTGCTGAGAGCTCTGTAAAAAAAAATTTTTGGGGGGGGGGGTGGCCGCTCTCGCTGCATATGGAGGTTCCCAGGCTAGGGGTTGAATCAGAGCTGTAGCTGCCGGCCTACACCACAGCCACAGCAGTGCTGGGTCTGAGCTGGCTCTGCAACCTAATGACATCTTAGCAAGAAGAGCAATGGACCAAAACTTCCATCAACAGAGATTGGAAACCTTTGCACTGTACCACTTCTTTGAGATATTTTAAGAATCCCTCCTCTGTGACTACTCTGAAACAGGTTATAAAGTACTGGTGACCTATTGTCATTTATATCATACATAGAATATTTCAAACAGGAGTTCCCGTCGTGGCTCAGTGGTTAACGAATCTGACTAGGAACCATGAGGTTGTGGGTTCAGTCCCTGGCCTTGCTCAGTGGGTTAAGGATCCCGCGTTGCTGTGAGCTGTGGTGTAGGTTGCAGATGTGGCTCGGATCTGGCATTGCTGTGGCTGTGGCGAAGGCTGGCGGCTACAGCTCCAATTCAGCCCTTAGCCTGGGAACCTCCATATGCCGCGGGTTCGGTCCTGGAAGAAAAAAAAAAAAAGGAATATTTCAAACAAACATAGGAAATGGACCATGTAAGCAGCTTCCACAGACCCACCACCCAATTTTTTTTTTTTTTTTTGCATTTTTTTAGGGACACCCGCAGCATATGGAAGTTCCCAGGCTAGGAGTTGAATCAGAGCTGCAGCCGCCGGCCTACAGCACAGCCACAGCAACGTGGAATCCAAGGGTGTCTGCGACCTACACCACAGCTCATGGCAATGCTGGATCCCCAACCCACTGAATGAGGCCAGGGATCAAACCCACATACTCAAGGATACTACTCAGATTTGTTTCTGCTGAGCCACAAAAGGAAGTCCCCACCACCCAACTTTATCAGACTTTAATATTATGCCATATTTGTTTCCACATGACACTTAGAATTGTCTGCGTGTGTGTGTTATACTACTTAGGTATTTTTTTACATTGATTTTTATATATTCCTTTTAAATTCTGGGGTAGAAAAAATCCTGTCTTGACTGTGTTTCAAATAACCACTCCTGGCCTGTGATTTGTCTTTTTAAAAACTGAATTATACTTTTCATTTTATGTAATTATAGATCCACATGCGGTTGTAAGATGTAGTACAGAGAAGTCTTGCATCCCCTTTCCACAGTTTCTCCCAGCGCTAACATCATGCACAGTTATAGGACAGTGTCGCCACTGGGACTTTGCATTGACACACTGAAGACGGAGAACGTTTTCATCACCATGAGGATATCTCATGTCCCACTTTTATCCTTCTCATCTCACTTTCCTTAAAACACCTGCCAACCACTAACCTGTTCTCCTTTTCTATAATTGTCATTTCAAGAGTTTTACAGAAATGGAATAATATAAGATGCAGCCATATAGGATTGGATTTTCCAGTCAGCATAATTCCCTGGAGATGATTCAGCCAGGTTGGTGTGTGCATCTGTGCTTTGCTCCTTTTCATTGCTGTATAGTATTCCACGGTGTGGGTGGTCTACATTTTGTTTAACCATTTGCTCACTGAAGGACATCTGGTGCTGTTGTTGGGTATTATGAAGAAAGCTGCCACAAATATTTTTGTATAGGTTTTTGTGAGAACGTGAGTTTTCATTTCTCTGGGATACATGCCTAGAGGTGCAATCACTGGGTTATGTGGTAGTTGCATTTTTTTTTTTTAAAGAAACTGCCAATTGTCCCATTTCCACCAGCCATGTGTTAGTGGTTCATTTCTTCACCTCGGTGTTTTCTTTCTGTTGTTCAGCTTGGGTAATTTGTGCTGTTCTATCTACCAGCTCACCGTTTCTCTCATCTGGCTCCTCCATTTGTTGTAGAGCCTGTCGTGGTCTGTGCACGTGGGTTGGCAGAAGAATTTCCGGACACCTAGCAGCGTGAAGAGAAAGAAGAGTTTATTGAGATAAGCGACAGTGCCAGCGCAGCAGGATGACATCCTGATGATCCCAGAGAGCCCCTGGGCATGTGGTCGTGTCTGTTTGTACAGCCCAGGGAGAGAGGAGAGGTCTTACAATGCACCTGCTGATCTGCTGAATGGTTGGGGAAAGAGGGGTCTTACGATGCACTTGCTGGTTGTTTGGGGGGCATATAAGGCATGTATAGGGGCAGGGTGAGGAGTGGGCCCCATACCTCTCCTAGCAGGCGTAGGAAAGAGCAGGCCAGGTTGCTCAGGCTGGGGGAGGGGGCGTTACAGTGAGACTCTCGTCTGAGATGATGTGTTGGCCGGAGGCTTTGAGTTCTATGTCCTTAGAGGCCTTAAGTCCCGCAGAGTCCTTCTGTAAAGTTTTCAGTGTAGTTACAATTTCCATTTGGTTCTTATTTATACCTTCTGTTGCTTTGCTGAGATGCTCTATCGTATTATTCTGTTGGTTCCCAAAACTCTGCCTCTGGCCGCTGTGTGCTGCATGGAAATTTGGAGACAGAGTTTTGGGTGAAGGAGACAAAAAGAGCTTTATTGCTTTTCCAGGCAAAAGAGGACACAGCAGGCTAATGCCTTAACGGTTGTGCCTTCCTTTGCGAGACAATAGGAGGTGGTTTTTAATCGGCTCCCAGGAGGGTGGAGACAGACCCCCCCCACCCCCCGAATGTGACTGTTCACCTTGGAGACTTACTGCAGGCATGGGCGCCGCCCAGCGCAAGATCTGCACCCTCACCACAACCCCCAATGTGGAGCACAGATTAATCATCGACAAGGATTAACTGCCCTCTGTCCTGGGACTCGGCCACTGACCTCTCCTCATCCACCCACCCCTCCCTTGGCCTTCCCCTCCTTCTCCTTCCTTCCTGCCAGGAACCCCAGCCACAGGCTCCCACCGCAGATCCTTTATAAGCCCAGCACCTCTTCCCAGTCAGAGCTGGCCCCATCCTGAGCTCAGCCCGACAGCCTCTGATGCCTTAATAAATCTTTACTTTACCACCTAGGCCTTGCTCATACCTCCCTCGGCAAAGCTAACAGTTTCGTAGTTTGGGAGTAGAAAATAGGGCCACAGATAAGGATCAGGGTAGATGCATGCTTGCATTCTTCTTCACAGTTGTTGTTTAGTGGCCCCGGGACTGATTCGGGTGGCCCTCCTCTCTTGTTTTCATTTGTTGGGGCATTTAGTTGGGCAGAAGACCTCAAGGCTATTTTATGTATATTCCTTGAAGAGGAACCAGGACCCTGCCCCAAGGCTGCACTATTGTTTCTTGACTGCTCCTCCCTGGTCTCTGATGAGCAAAGGTTTAAACCTGCCCTGTGCAACTCAGGGAGGCTGAGGCTTATTCCCTAAAAACAAGAAATGGGGAACACAGAAAGGCTTGTGCCCAGGAGCCCCAATGGGCCCTGTTTGGTTTCAAGTTCCAGTGCTTATAATTGCTGGGGCATTCTTACGTGGTTGCTTTAAATCTTCATAAGATAATTCTAATACTGATGTTTTCTGATGTTGGCATCTATTGATTGTCTTTCTTATTTGGTTGAAGATCTGCCTGGTTCTTGGTGTGATGAGCAATTTAATATTGCAAGCTGTAAAACTAGTATCATATTACGACTTTCGGGGACTTATTTAAATCTTAGGTTTTGGCTGGCTTCATCTCACACCACCCCAGCAGTGGAAAGAAGGTGCTTCGTCACTACTGCCCGGTGGGAACAGAAGCTCAAATGTTACCACCCTTCAAGGAGCCCAACAAGGGCCCTTCTGCCTGGTGTCACTTGACCCAATGGAATGAAGTCAAACTGAGTTCAGCAGCAAAGGCAGGAGTTACTTTCTAATCGGAGGGTGGAGAGAGCCAAACTTGCCCATGGCTTTGCGGGGCAGCTTTATAGGGATCTCTCAGTGGGGAGGGGCCGGGGTGCCCATGCGCTCAGCGCAGGCGCACATGAGCTGCTCACGCTGAGGCAGAGCCAGGTGCAGCCTCTTTGCACACGGCCCGCCGCCATCTTGGATTGAGCGTGGTGGGCGGGGCTTCTGCACTGTGGGTGGGGCTTTCCGGCTCCAGGAACTCGGTCGGAAGGGCTGGGTGGGAGAGTTCTGCTCCGGGTGCTTGTGAGCCAGTGAGACCAGACTCAGCACAGAGGACAAGAAACGAACAGGTTAGACTTTATTTCTCAGATTCGACTTTTATTTCCCATCTCTCCGCTGCCTTTGTCCTGCTGCTCGTTCTCGAGGGACACGGAGGACGCGCCAGCCTCTGTGATTGCCTCCTGCTGGTGCGGGCCTTGTGGTGGGCCTGGTGGAGGAGGCGAACTGCATATGTCCCCGTCCCCCGCCAGGTGTGTGTAAGGTCCCCAGGCTCTGCCCTGACCACCCTGGGCCCCTGTTTTCTAATCTCTTGGAAACTCAGGGCCCCAGGCAATTGAAGACCCGTGGCCCAGATATCAGCAAGAGAATTCTGCTCACCTGTCACATTTTCCTAAAACGCCAGCCAGGCCTGAGGGTTGTTGCACTTGGGTTGTACTTTGGAGGAGAAGCTCCAGGTCAGAGAGCGGTTCCCACCAGTGGTCAAGGGGCCGTTGCCCCAGCTCGTCCCTGTGGAGATTGGGGCTCAGGACCGCTTCACTTGAATTCAGTGTCCCCAGGGAGTGACGCCTGCAACTTCAGGGCAGCTCTAGTTTAGGGTCACATAGTGGGGTCTGTTCCACTTAGCTGATTTGTGGGTGCCGGTTTTCCAGGCTTGGGTACACCGAGGCTCCTGGCTGGAAGGGGTGGAGGGCCAGGTCGCTGGGTGCCAGTCATACCTGGTCACAATATTCGGTGAGAGCGCTCATGGTTTCTCACCTGGACGGCAGAGTTGAGTTGTTCAGTTTCAAGGGGGCTGAGGTGACCCTTCTCTCCAGCTTGGGGAATGGAGTTCAGGTGTGCCTAACTTGAAATTATCCCTTGAAGGTCAGTGCATGCGGAGCAATGGGAGTTCCTGATGTGGCTAAGGCAGTTTCAGGGTCTGATTGGATCTCTCCGCTTTCCCTGACCCGGTCTCCGGACTGGGTGCAAGGTCCATTTTATACCTAGGGCGCTTGTTATCCCCTTCATCCCTGGAGACACACATGCTGGGTCATTATCACTTTGCAGGGCTCTTGGGAGCCCAAACCTGGAGGTTTTATCTCTTTTTAGGAAAGCTTTAGCTACTTCAGCTGTTGTTTCAGTTTTAGCTTGGAATGCATCCATCCACCCAGAAAAGCTAGCACCTGACATTGCCAGCTTACTTCTGCATGATGGTGAAATCAGTTGGCCAGCATTCTCCAGGCTGTGTCCGTCTGGTCTGAATGGCCCTGGTCTGGGAGGGTGGGGGGGTGTTCAGGTGTTGGGGTTGTTCACTGTGCAGTTGGGCCACGTTTCAACTATCCAGCTGATTATGCTTTTCAGGCCATGAGTTACCTTGACCTCTCCTGTAGTAAGTTCTCTGATGAGCCTCCCTAATGGCTTACCAGCTGCAGCTTGGGGAAGACGTGTTGCCCACGTTCATTAGCTATGAACCATGGCCTCCCAGATCTCTTTTTGCTAAAAAGCCAA
Source organism: Catagonus wagneri (assembly GCA_004024745.2). Taxonomy (NCBI): domain Eukaryota; kingdom Metazoa; phylum Chordata; class Mammalia; order Artiodactyla; family Tayassuidae; genus Catagonus; species Catagonus wagneri. The sequence continues at coordinate 40,606,923 of PVHT020004944.1, forward strand.
AGCATCTGCTTTTTATGCTTGAAGTCCCTTTCGCCTTCTAGATTCCATTCAGCAGAATCACCTTTCCTTTCAACTTTTGATACAGAGGACCAGCTATCACACAGTGGTTAAGGATCCAGATGCAACAAAACCCAGCCACCCCCGGGGGAAACCGAAGCTGCCATCTAGTATTAGATGGGATGAGGCTGAAAACACTTCTTCCTTTTCCTGGGTGGGCTTCTCTGAGCTTCTGGGAAAAGGAAGGCTGGGTAGGTCACCCTAGGCTGTGACATTTGAGCCTTTCTCTTGGATGCTTTTTACCTTTTATCAGCTAGATGGCTCAGGGTGGCTCCCGTATTTTGTCAGAGGCCTCCTTGGTAGGACTGCGATCAGAATGTCGTCTACTTCCTGGAGGGGGTCCCTCCTTCAGATGCAGATCTTTTGGGCTGAGTTTCCCCAAAGATGGTGGGGGAGTTTTGAACACTTGGGGCAGGGCCGTCCAGCAGTCTTATTGTCTTTGTTGCGTGTTTGGGTCCAGCCTGCCACTCAAAAGCAAAAATTTCTTGTGACTTTGGGGTTAACGGAATACAGAAGAAGTCTTTTAAATCTAACACACAATGTTGGGTCCTGGTGGATGGTGGAGTGGCCAGCAGGGTACAGGGATGAGAGAGCCCTGGATGTGTATCCTCAGTGGCTTCATCGCTGCCCTGAGGTCCTGTGTTGTTGGATATTCCCCACTGGGTTTCCTTACGGGGACAGTGGGTGTTGCAGGCTGATTGGACGGTCCAGGAAGGCCATGGCCAGCAGGATGGCTTGCCTCGGGCCTTTTGCCCTGATTTCTTCCTCTGTGTGTCTTTATTAAACACCCAGTAGGCAACCTCGAGCATGCTAGGGGTATCTGGTTCTAGTTCCAGTTTCTGACGTCTACACCTAATGTCAGGGGCACTTTGGGAAAAGAATCATGACCTCAGGATCGCAGTCCCTTCCAGTGACCCCAGGTTGGTGTGTAGAACGGGGCATTCCCTGGGGCGCCCTAGGAGTGCTGATCGGGTTTCCTCTTGGCTCCTGGATGACTTCCTTTATCTTGTTCCAATTGACAGCTTTCTAGCTGCCTGGACTCCCACGGAGGGCCACATTTTCATAAAGGCTCGGCTTCTGTCTCCCGCTCTTCATCGTCCCTGTGATCCCAGATGGGTTTCTTACCTGGGACCCCTTGATTCTGTCTGAAAATAGCCCCGACATGCCATTGTTTCTATTTTGTCTGCTTCCTTTCAGGCTTTTTTTTTTTTTTTCCATTATAGTTGGTTTACAGATTTCTGTCAATTTTCCAACTGCACAGCGTGGTGACCTGGTTACACATACATATATGGATTCGTCACAAGTGATTTGACATAGTTCCCGGTGCTGTACAGCAGGATCTGCTTGCTTTTCCATCCCAAAGGCAATAATCTACAACTGCTAACCCCAGACTCCCATACCCATCCCACTCCCTCCCCACCCTCTTGGCAACCACAAGTCTGTTCTCCAAGTCCGTGATTTTCTTTTCTGTGGAAAGGTTTATTTGTGCCGTATGTTAGATTCCAGATTTAAGTGATATCATATGGTATTTGTCGTTCTCCTTCTGACTTACTTCACTCATTGTAAGGGTCTCTGATTCCATCCATGTTGCTGCAAATGGCATTATTTTATTCTTTTTTATGGCTGAGTAGTATTCCATTGTGTATATATACCAAATCTTCCTAATCCAATCATTTGTCAATGGACATTTGGGTTGTTTCCATGCCTTGGCTATTGTGAATAGTGCTGCTGTGAACATGTGTGTGCAACTGTCTTTTTCAAGGAAGGTTTTTCCGGATATATGCCCAAGAGTGGGATTGCTGGGTCATATGGTAGTTTTATGTATAGTTTCCTAAGGTACCTCCATACTGTTTTCCATAGTGGTTGTAGCAGCTTACATTCCCACCAACAGTGCAGGAGGGTGCTCTTTTCTCCACACACCCTCCAACATCTGTTGTTTGTGGATTTATTAATGATGGCCATTCTGACTGGTATGAGGTGGTATCTCGTGGTAGTTTTAATTTGCATTTCTCTAAAAATCAGTGATGTTGAGCATTTTTTTCATGTGCTTGTTGTCCATCTGCATATCTTCTTTGGAGAAATGTCTTTTCAGGTCCTTTGCCCATTTTTCAATTGGGTTGTTGGCTTTTTTTGCTGTTGAGTTGTATAAGTTGTTTATGTATTTTAGAGATTAAGCCCTTGTCCATTGCATCATTTGACACTATTTTCTCCCATTCTGTAAGTTGTCTTTTAGTTTTCTTTGCTGCGCAAAAGCTTGTCAACTTGATTAGGTCCCATTGGTTTATCTTTGCTTTTATTTCTTTTACTTTGGGAGACTTGACCTGAGAAAACCTTTGTAAGGTTGATGTCAGAGAATGTTTTGCCAGTGTTTTCTTCCAGCAGTTTAATGGTGTCTTGTCTTATATTGAAGTCTTTAAGCCATTTTGAGTTTATTTTTTGTGCATGATGTGGAGAGTGTGTTCTAGTTTCATTGATTTGCATGCAGCTGTCCAGGTTTCCCAGCAATACTTACTGAAAAGACTGTTTTTTTTCTCATTTTATGTTCTTGCCTCCTCTGTCAAAGATCAATTGACCGTAGGTGTCTGGGTTTACTTCTGGGTTCTCTGTTCTGTTCCATTGGTCCGTATGTCTGTTTTGGTACCAGTACCACACTGTCTTGATTACTGTGGCCCTGCAATATTGCCTGAAGTCTGGGAGAGTTCTGTCTCCTGCTTGGTTTTTGTTCCTCAGAATTGCTTTGGCGATTCTGGGTCTTTTGTTGTTCCATATAAATTTTTGGATTGTTTGTTCTAGTTCTGTGAATAAGGTCATGGATAATTTGGTAGGGATTGCATTAAATTTGTAGATTACTTTGGCTAGTATGGCCATTTTTACAACATTAATTTTTCCGGCCCATGAGCATGGAATATCTTTCCATTTCTTTGTATCTTCTTTGATCTCCTTTCAATGTTTTGTAGTTCTCTGCATATGTCTTTCACCTCCTTCGTCAAGTTTATTCCCAGGTATTTGATTTTTTTGGGTGCTATTTTAAAAGGTAAAGTATTTGGGTATTCTTTTTCTAGTATTTCATTGTTAGTATACAGAAATGTGATTGACTTCTGAAGGTTAACCTTATATCCTGCTACTTTGCTCATTTTGTTGATCGTTTCAAGTAATTTTGGGGTTGAGTCCTTGGGGTTTTCTATATATAGTATCATGTCATCTGCATGGAGTAACAGTTTTACCTCTTCTTTTCCTACCTGAATGCCTTGTATTTCTTTTGTTTGTCTGATTTCTGTAGCTGGGACTTGCAATACTATATTGAATAACAGTGGTGAGAGTGGGCATCCTTGTCTTGTTCCAGAGTTTGGTGCGAAGGCTTTCAGCTTTTCTCCATTTTGTATTATATTTGCTGTGGGTTTGTCATAAATGGCTTTTATTATGTTAAGGAATGTTCCCTCTATACCCACTTTGGTAAGAGTTTTGATCATGAATGGTTGTTGGACTTTGTCAGATGCTTTTTCTGCATCTATCGAGATGATCATGTAGTTTTTGACTTTTCTTTTGTTAATGTGGTGTATGACGTTGATTGATTTGCATATGTTGAACCATCCTTGTACACCTGGGATGAATCCCAACTGGTCATGGTGTATGATCTTTTTTTATATGTTGTTGGATTCAGTTGACTGAAATTTTGTTGAGAATTTTTGCATCTATATTCATCAAAGATATTGGCCTCTAATTTTCTTTTCTCGTGGTATCTTTGGTTTGGAATTAAGGTGATGGTGGCATCATAGAATGTCTTTGGGAGTGTTCCTTCTTCTTCAACCTTTTGGAAAAGTTTAAGGAGGATGGGTATGAATTCCTCTTTGTATGTTTGGTAGAATTCACCTGTGAAACCATGTGGTCCTGGACTTTTATTTGTGGGGAGTGTTTTGATGACATACTCAATTTCATTTCTAGTGATTGGTCTGTTCAGTTGATGTATTTCTTCTTGATTCAGTTTTGGCAGGGTATAAGTCTCTAAAAAGTTGTCCATTTCTTCTAGGTTATCAAATTTGTTGGCGTATAATTGTTCATAGTATTTTCTCATGGTTTTTTGTATTTCTGTAATATCCATTGTGACTGCTCCTTTTTCATTTCTTATTTTATTTGTTTTTTTTTCTCTCCTCTTCTTGGTGAGTCTAGCCAGAGGTTTGTCAATCTTGTTTACCTTTTCAAAGAACCAGCTCTTGGTTTTATTGATTTTTTTCTATTGTTTTTTGAATCTCTATTTTATTGATTTCCTCTCTGATATTTATGATTTCCTTCCTTGTGCTGACTTTAGGGTTTTTTTGTCCTTTTTCTAATTCATTTAAGGTGATGGGTTAAGTTGTTGATTTGAGATTTTTCTTCTTCTTCTTTTTTTGTCTTTTTGCCTTTTATGTAGAGCCGCACCTGCAGCATATGGAGGTTCCCAGGCTAGGGGTCCAACAGGACCTGTAGCCGCCGGCCTTCGCCACAGCCACAGCAACGCAGGATCCGAGCCGCGTCTGCAACCTACACCACAGCTCACGGCAACACTGGATCCTTAACTCACTGAGCAAGGCCAGGGATCGAACCCGCAACCTCATGGTTCTTAGTTGGATTCATTAACCGCTGAGCCACAAAGGGAACTCCGAGATTTTCCTTCTTTTTTGAGGAAGGCCTGTGTTGCTATGAATTTCTCTCTGAGCACTGCTTTTGCAGCATCACATAGATTTGGAGTAGATGTATCTTCATTATCATTTGTCTCAAGGTATTTTTTAATTTCCTTCTTGATTTCCTCATTGACCCATTCATTTTTTAGTAGCATTGTTGTTTAGTCTCCATGTAGTGTGTTTTTTCTCATTTTCTTTCCTGTGGTTATTTCTAGTTTCATGCCTTTGTGGTCAGAGAAGATACTTGAAATAATGTCTATACTCTTAAATTTGTTGAGGTTAGCTTTGTGACCCAGTATGTGATCTATCCTTGAGAATGTTCCATGTGCACTTGAGAAGAATGTATATTCTGATTTTTTTGGATGTAATGTCCTAAAAATATCAATTAGGTCTAACTTTTCTATTGTGTCATTTAGGATCTCTGTTGCCTTACTGATTTTCTGCCTAGAGGATCTGTCCATTGATGTGAGTGGAGTGTTAAAGTCTCCTTACTATTATTGTGTTCCCATCTGTTTCTCCTTTAATGTCTGATAGTACTTGTTGTAGGTACTTGGGTGCTCCTATATTAGGGGCATATATATTGACTATTGAAATATCCTTTTCTTTAATGGATCCTTTACCCATTAAACAGTGTCCTTCTTTGTCTTTCTTTATGGCCTTCATTTTAAAGTTTGTTTTGTCTGATATGAGTATTGCAACTCCTACTTTCCTTTCTTGTCCATTGGCATGAAATATCTCTTCCCATCCCCTCACTTTCAATCTGTGTCCTTTGCCCTAAGGTGAGTCTCTTGTAGGCAGCAGATTGTAGATTTTTGCTTTTTTATCCAGTCTGCCACTCTGTGTCTTTTGGTTGGAGCATTTAGTCCATTGACATTATTCGTGGATGTGATGTTCTGTTTTGATTTGTGGTTGCCCTGTTTTTTAAGTATGTTAACATCTTCTTTTATCTGCTTGCTGTAGCCTGATTGATAGCCGTATAGGCTCAAACACATCATTAAAATTTTTTTTAAAGTTAAAAAAAGAGTCTATGTTTTCTTATTTTCTCTCCCCATAATGTATGATTTTGTTGTCTTAAAAAAAATTTTTTTTTTTTTAGCATCTTCATGTTTAGATCTGTATGCTGGTTTATTCAAATGAGTGCTTTCCATTTGTGGTTTCCTCCATTCTATTTCTTACTTCTTACCTTTTTTTTTTTGTAGGAACCCTTTCAACATTTCTTTTAGAAAGGGTTTAGTATTCCTGTACTCATTTAGCTTTTGTTTGTTGGGGAAATTCTTTATTTCCCCTTCTATTTTAAATGATATTCTTGCTGGGTCCTTTCAGGATTTTGAAAAAACCTCAGCCTTTTCTTCCACATCAGGAGACTCTGGTGTCAGCCTAGGTAGGGATCACCCTCTAGTTAGTCCCCTAATTCGATGCAGGAGCCCTTCGGAGTCTTCCCCCAACCCTCTACTTTCCCAGTTCTGTGGGTCAGAAGTGGTAAATGGGACATATCCCAATGAGCCCTCCTCCCCTGGGACCTGCATCAAAGGGAGTCCTTTACTGGCAGGCTGGGAGTTAGTCCTGCTTCTTAACAGTTGTTGGTTGGGGTTCTGGGGGCGGGGCTGGTGTGGAGGGTTTCCACCCAGCCTTTCCTGGCCTGAGAGAGGGTAGACCCATAGGTTTTTCTGTAGTGTTTGCTAGAGAAGAGCAGTGTATGTCTTAAGTTTTCTGTCTTCTTGGGCTTCAGTGTTCCTTGTCTTCTGGCTAGAGAGTAGGCTTTTGTGGGTTCGGGTGGAGCTTTTTTTTTTTTTTTTAATTTTATATTATAGTTGATTTACAGTGTTCTGTCAATTTCTGCTGTACAGCAAAGTGACCCAGTCATACATATATACGTTCTTTTTCTCACATTATTCTCCATCATGTTCCATCACAAGTGACTAGATACAGTTCCCTGTGCTGTACAGCAAGAGCTCATTGGGGGTGGAATTTTTTGAGTCAGCACTATTGGTATTTCTTTATAAGCTGACTTCTTCAGCTCTAAGTTCGGGATATAGGAGGCAAAAAGAATACCCAGGAACTCATTACGGTGAATTCCAAAATCCGTAGCCAGTCTGCCTTCTTCACCTTTCAGAGACCTGTTGGGCCTGTTTTATATATACTATCCAGAGTTTCTACTTGTATTTAGATAGAGAAAAATCCAGATGCTTCTCCAACACCCCAGAGGTTTGTCCTTTAATTTCTTTTAACTTGGTTTGTGGTGTCTTTTGTTATGTGGTTTAAAATTATGATGAATTCAAATGTATAAATACTCAGTTTTGTCCTTTATTTAAAAAAAATAGAAATATATATCTATTTGTAGATTATATTTTCTTCTAAAGGTTGTAAAAGTTTGCTTTTTCCATTTAAATTTTTAATCCATATGGAATATATATTAGTATGGTCTATAGTATATCTTGTAGGAGATAGAGGGATCCAGTATTTTCCCATATGGATAACCAGTTGTCCTAATAATTGAAGGTTTATGGGCATACGCCATTCAAAGGATAGGGATCTGCCTTTTATGAAATCAGGGTGTTGCTGTGTCTGCCAGTTTTCTAGGGGTCCTGAGGATTGGGATGCCAGACTTTTTCTTTTTTTGTTTGTTTTTTTATTTTTATTTTCTTATTGGTTTTTAGGGCTGCGCCTGCGGCATATGGAGGTTCCCAGGCTAGGGGTCTAATCGAAGCTACACCTGCTGGCCTACACCACAGCCACAGCAATGCGGGATCCGAGCCGCGTCTGTGACCTACACCACAACTCATGGCAACACCGGATCCTTAACCCACTGAGCGAGGCCAGGGATCAAACCCACAATGTCATGGTTCCTAGTTGGATTCGTTTCTGCTGCGCCACGACGGGAACTCCCGGCTTGGGAAATATCTCTGTGAGTTTTGCCCTGCAGAGTTTTTCTTAAATATGGTCTTTTGCTAATTGAATAGTTCATATTTCCTCTTGGATTAATGCCCTCTCTGTCATCTATAAAGTGACCCTAAAGGGTTAAGTCTGTGTCTGGCCTCTTCTGTTCCGGTGCTCTACCTACATGTGGCTGTTTGACATGACATTTACTTCTAAATCAGAATCCTCAAGGTCCTCATATGTGTAATAGGAAAAAATTGTCATGCTTTTCCTGAGTTGGGATTGTCATGTTAGTTTTTGGAGCTTTGCTCTGCCTTACAAATTTTGGGCTGAGTTTGTTGACTGACATTAAAACCCCTGCTAGTTGTGTGATTATAAGCATTTGCCAAAGTTTGTTGAACTTTACGCTCTCAGAAAAGTGATTGTTTTCTAAGATTGCTGTAAGAAAATGTTATTGTTTGTAAATTATTCTTCAGTAAGCTTGACCCCCCAAAACCAACAGAGGCCAGACCCCCTTCAAGAGGGAATGTGTACTCTGCCTCGTAATATTCTCTCCAAGGGACATGAAGCCATTTGTTAGAATAACTGCATCAGCAAAAGGGAACTATCCAGACTTTCCAGGAATTCTGGACATAGGCAAATTCCCTGGGACCTGGAGCTCGTAGAAGCCCACCAGTCAGAAAGGAGGTTTATGGGGATGAGGTGATAGATGGAATTATGCTGAGCCCTTCTCCCTGTTGGTCCAGTGGATCCATAAACCTTTCTTGTTATTTGTCCTGTTCCTGATTGAATACTTAGAATAGATACACCTGACAGCTGATAGAATTCCCACATTGGCTTTCTGACCCTTGGTATTATGAGTTCTTATGGTAGGGAGTTTCTGTTGTTGCTCAGTGGGTTAAGAACCCGACACAGTGTCCATAAGGATGTGGGTTCGATCCCTGGCCTCAACCAGTGAGTTAAGTATCCAGCGTTGCCACAGGCTGAGGTGTAGATAGAAGATGCAGCTCAGATTCTGCGTTGCTGTGGCTGTGGTGTAGGCTGGCAGCTGCAGCTCCAATTTGACCCCCTAACTTGGGGACTTAAATGTACTGTAGGTGTGGCCATAAAAGACAAAGTTATTATGGTAGGGACAGCCAAGTGGAAGAACCTAGAGCTGTGCTTACCTTCCGAAAAGGAACAGGAAGCAATACTGAATCCCAGTGAGCCTCACAGATGAGTGCTGTCACCAAAGGCTTGAAACACGCAGAGGTGGTCTTCCCTGTCAGTATGCATTGAACTCATCTTTTGGCTCAGGCTTCAAGGACCCAGCCGAAAATGAGTCTTGCAGAGTGAGAGCAGATTATCACTCCTGCAAATTTTCTGGGAGTCCTGAGCATGGGATGCCAGGATTTTTCTTTTTTGCTTTTTTTTTTTATAGCTACACTTGTGGCATATGGAAGTTCCCGGGCCAGGGATCAGACTGGAGCTGCAGCTGCCGGCCTACACCACAGCTACAGCAACACCAGGTCTGAGCCACATCTGTGACTTACGCTGTGGCTTGTGTCAGTGCCAGATCCTTAACCCGCTGAGTCACAACAGGAACTCCCAAGGACTTTTCTTAAATATGACTTCTGTTTATTAGAAAAACGTACATGCAGAAAACATCAGTAGCTCACTGTGTATTTTCACCTGTGGTTTTTTTCCCCATAACATGTTTTAACAGCTATGATGAGGTATATGATGAACACACAACAAACTTCCTATGTTTAAAGTATGAAACGTTGTAAGTTTTGACCTCTGTATCTACCCGTGAACCATCACTGCAGTCAAGACGATGAAGTGTCTCTCCCCCTAGCCGGTCCTCACTGTCCCCTAGCATGAACACCTGTCCCTCCTTTCATCCCCCTCCCCTCGAGAAGCCACGGATCTGCTTTCCGTCTCTATAGAAATGTTTTCACTTTCTAGAATTTTATATAAATGGAAGCAGGAACCATGTATTCTGTGTTTGGGTCTGACTTCTTTGACTCAGCCTACCTGCTCTGAGATCTAGTCACATTCATCCACGTGACTCATATTATTATTGCATGAATCAAGAATGAGTTATTTTTGGAGTACGCTGGTGGCCCAAAAGGTTAAGGAGCTGGCGTTGTCACTGCTGTGCCTCAGGTCACTGCTGAGGCACAGGTTTGATCCCTGGCCTGGGAACTTCTGCATGCCTTGGGTGCAGGCAAAAAAAAACAAAAACAAAAACAAAAAACTTTTCCAGCTAAGTAGTAGTACACTGTATAGAGATATTGTAATTGGATTATTTATTCACCGTGTTATGGACATTTGTATTGTTTCCAATTTTTGACTATTACTGTTGGTAGGAGCATGAATAAGTCTTTATATGGACGTACAATTTCATTTCTCTTGGGTAAAAGAGTGGACTGGTTGAATCATGTAAGTGTATGCTTAACTTTTTCAGAATCCGTCAGACTGTTTTACAAAGTGACTGTACAGTTTTATATCCCTCTGATCGGCGTATGAGCGCTGGAGTTGTTCCACACCCTTGCTAATACTTCGTGGAGTCATTGTTTTCAATTTCAGGCTTTTTTGCATATTAATATCCAGTTTCACATCAGATCTCTTTGCTGAAAAGACTATCCTTTCTCCACTGATTTCCTTTTTAATTCCTTTAGTGATCTTGTTCAATAAACATTTTGAGTTATTTCCTTTGTGATTGCTTTAGAACTTATCATACACATCTGATCAGAATCAACTTTAGGTTTTTACTAACCTAAACCCAGTGAGACATGGAAATGTTACTCCCACATAGCTAGTATCTCTTACCCTCTATTTATAGTATTATTGCTATAAATGCTACATTTATGATTGTGACAATCCTGTTAGTATAATTTTTCTTCTTTTTTTTTCCTTTTTATGACTGCACCTGCAGCATATGGAAGTTCCCAGGCCAGGGGTTGAATCAGAGCTGCAGATCCGATTATAATAATATAAAATTATTATTTTATATAATCTGTGACTTTTAAAGAAGCCAAGAGAAGAAAGGGGAGTAAATATATATTTATAGCTTTTCTTAGTTAACCTTCCTGTTTATCATTTCGGGATCTCGATTTGTTCTTATGAATTCAAGCTATTATTTGGAGTCATTTTCATCCAGTGTAGCTTTGTAGCCACCCACCTCCTCTACCTTTTTTTTTTTTTTTTTTTTTTTTTGCTTTTTAGGGCAGCACCCACAGCATATGAGAGTTCCCAGGCTAGGGGTCCAGTCAGAGCTGCAGCTGCCGGCCTGCAGCACAGCCAGAATAACTCAGCACCCGAGCCGTGTCTGTGATGTACACTATAGCTCACAGCAACACCAGATTGCTAACCCACTGAGTGAGGCCAGGGATTGAGCCTACATCCTCATGAATATTAGTTGGATTCATTTCCACTGCGCCACAATGGGAACTCCACCTCTACACTGTAATTGACAAAATTATTATATTTCTATGTAAGGCCCACAATACATTGTGTTCATATTGTTTTATACAGTTACCTTTCAGATACTTTAAGAGGAGAAAGGAGATTAAAAATGTATATTTAAGGTATTTTATAATTACATAATTGCCTTTTGAGTTATTTTGAGTTATTTGAGTGTTCTTGTTTTTTTTCATGTGAATTCAAATTACTATCTGGGGTCACTGCTTTCAGCCTGAAAAAATTCCTATAATATTTTTTATGGATACATGGCATGCAGAAGTTCCCAGGTCAGAGACTGAACCCACCCCACAGCAGTGACAATGCCAAATCCTCAACTGTCAGGCCACCAGGGAACTCCTGTTTAGTATTTCTTGTAAGGGTGTGTGCTAGAAACAAATTCTCTTGGAGTTCCCTGGTGGCACAGTGGGTTAAGGATCTGGTGTTGTCACTACAGTGGCTTGGGTCACTGCTGTGGTGCAGGTATCTTGATCCTTGGCCTGGGAACTTCCCCTTGCCGTAGCTGTGGCCAAAAACAAAAATATCCAAAACTGGTCTGTGAACTGGGGTACAGATTCTCTCAATTTTTATTTACCTGGTAATGTCTTTATTTTATTTTCATTTTTTAAAGATAGCTTTGCTGGATATCAGGTTCTTGATTGTCAGTCCCCCCCACCCCCCGCCTTTCACTTTGAGTATGTTATCCACTGCTTTCTGGCCCCTACTGTTTCTGATGAGAAAGAAACTGCTATTATTTTAGGATTTCTTTTTTCTTTTTCTTTTTTGCTTTTTAGGACCACACCCATAGCGTATGGAAGTTCCCAGGCTAGAGTTTGAACTGGAGCTACAGCTGCCAGCCTACACCATAGCCATATTAGATCTGAGCCACGTCTGTGACCCACATCATAGCTGGGTCCTTTAACCCACTGAGCGGGGCCGGGGATTGAACCCTTGTCCTCGTGGATACTAGTCAGATTCATTTCTGCTGTGCCACAGTGGGCACTTCCTCTTACTGGATTTCTTACATTGGCCAGTCTTTTTTCTCTTGCCACTTGGGATTTTCTCCTCGTGTTTGGCTTTCAGCTTTTTAACTGTGGTAAGCCTATTTGTGGATCTCTGTGGACTTTGTTGAGCTCCAAAATGTGGGAGTTAGTGTTTCTTACTAAATGAGGAAGGATATGTTCTCAGCCGTTATTTCTGTAAATATTTTTCTTTCCCTTCTCTTCTGGTACTTCTATTACTTGGAGGTCCGTGTGCTTAATGGAATAATCCCTTGTTTCCTGAGGCTGTCTTCATTTTCTTTCTTTCTTTTTTTCTCTTTGTTCTTTGGATCGAGTAATCTCTATTGATCTAACCTTCAGGTTTGTTCATTCTTTTTTTATGCAAGAAGTTGAGCTCCTTAAGTTAATTTTTCTTTTCAATTATTATGTTTCAATTCCAGAATTTTTATTTGGTTCTTTTAAAATAGTTTCTATCTCTTTATTTTATTTTATTTTACATTTTATTTATTTATTTATTTATTTATTGCTTTTTGTCGTTTTAGGGCTGCACTCGCGGCATGTGGAGGTTCCCAGGCTAGGGGTCTAATTGGAGCTGTAGCCACTGGCCTACGCTGCAGCCACAGCAACGCAGGATCCAAGCCGCATCTGCGGCCTACACCACAGCTCATGACAACGCTGGATCATTAACCCACTGAGCAAGGACAGGGATCGAACCCGCAACCTCATGGTTCCTAGTCGGGTTCGTTAACCACTGCACCACAACGGGAACTCCCCTCTATCTCTTTATTGATACCGTCTGTTTGATGGAGCATTGTCAGCCTACCTTCCTTTATCTTGTAAGGTATGCTTTCCACTAGTTCTTTGAACATATTTATAACTACTTTGAAGTCTCCATCTCTTAAATTCAACATCCGGTCATGCTCACAAGCAGTTTTTACTGCCTACTTTTTTCCCTCCAATGTATGAGTCATATTTTCCTATTTCTTTGTATGTCTCATACGTTTTCTGTTGGAAGTTGGACATTTTAGTTCATTTATGATAGCAGTTCTGGATTCTGGTTCTCCTTCCTCCCCAACTGTTTGATTCCTTGTTTAGTGACTAGTTTTTATTTTAGTGAAGTCTATATAGTGATATTATTTTATTTTAGTAAACACACACAGCGTGGAGACTCTGATGTTGCTTTTCAACCAAGAGTGTGCAGCCTTGGGCGTGCCCACAGCCACGCTTGGCAGAGCTCTTTTTAGCTGTCTCTTTCCCCGATCACACCCAGCTGTTAAACTCCACAATTTGTGGGATAATTGCTCTATTGTTTTCAACAGTGCCCTGGGGCATCAACTGTTCCAGAGGCTAAATCAGTCAAATCCTAGTTCCTGAGGTCAATATTTGATATTTGTTCCTACCCTAGGAGAGCTGCTCCCAGCTCTTTTTTCCCCCAGTTCTTTCCTGCGAGCTAGCAGTCTTCAGTTTAGCTTTTACCTTCAACAAATCTACCAATATCCTCTCCATTATCTTCTACCACAACTTATGCTATTTTACCATGAACTTCTCCATGCTGGAAGGAGCCTTTCTCTTTTAGAAGGAACTTGCTATATTGGGATTGTGTTGGATTTATATGCCTATTATTGAAAAATCAGGGAGTTCCTTTCGTGGCTCAGCAGTTAACAAATGAGACTAAGATCCTTGAAGATGCGGGTTTGATCCCTGGCTTCACTCAGTGGGTTGGGGATCCAGTGTTGCCATGAGCTGTGGTGTAGGTTGCAGACTTGGATCCCGTGTTGCTGTGGCTGTGCTGTAACTCCGGTTTGATCCCTAGCCTGGGAACCTCCATATGCCACAGATGTGGCCCTGAAAAGCAAAAAATAAAAAAAGAAAAACTAATCAGTTGATCTAAGAAAGAAATGGAATATCTTATTTAAGTCAAACGGAGGATTATAACCTAGGAACAGCCTCTGAGAAAGCTCAGAGATCTGTTCCACCCTTTAGAGGTCAAGGCATATATGTAGGGTTCTGAGACAGAAGGCTGTACATTCAGTGACAAAAGGTAGTTTGCATAATCTGGAACCGTAAGTATAAAGTGAGTTATCCTGACCCCTTACAAGATCAAGGAGTGTTACCTTTTAAGGACTTATCTTAAAACTAGGAGAATGTTGCTCTTTATTGTTGAGCGACTGTTTCTGCCAATGGGGAGGTTTGATCAAGGCATAACGCAAATACATAATGCACAGTAGAGGGGAGGGAAGAGGCCAGAGGACACAAAAAAATTTGTATGTTGGAGTTCCCATCGTGCCTCAGCGGAAATGTAGTATTCATAAAGATGCAGGTTCCATCCTGGCCTCGCTCAGTGGGTTAAGGATCTGGTGTTGCTGTGAGCTCTGGTGTAGGTCATAGACGTGGCTCGGATCTGGTGTTCTTGTGACTGGCCTAGGGCAGCAGCTATGGTTCTGATCTGACCCCTAGCCTGGGAACCTCCATATTTAGGAGGTTGTGGCCCTAAAAAGAACAAAAACAAAATTTTTTTTTGTATGTTTAAATTTTCCTCAACTTGCTTTAGAATATGAATTTTTTATTTCATCATTAGTTTGGGACAATATTATCTTAAAAACACTGACCTTTCCAATTTGTGAACATGATATATTTCTCCACTTATTTGGATGTTTACTTTTTTTCAGCCATGTTTTGAAGTTTTCAGTGTACAGGTCCTGATTGTTTGTTGCTAATATTAGGAATACAATTAATACTTGTATACTCAAACCCTACCTCCTTGCTAAACTTTTTAATAGTTCTGCTAGCCATTTACAGATGCTGTAGGATTTTCTACATAAAAGTGTGAGAGCTGCCCATCAAGAAAGTTGTAGTTCTTCCATTTCTATCTGAATGCTCTTTAATCCTTTTTCTTGAGTTATTGCACTTGGCTAGACCCTCTAGGATACTGTTGAATAGAAGTAGTGAAAGTGGACATCCTTGATCTTATGTGAGAGAACATTCAGATTTTCACCATTAAGCAAGGGTAAGGAGTGGAGTGTAATTTGTACATTTGTACATTTAGTTTTTTTTTATTTTCTCCTAAAAATTAAAAAGCATATAACTTTTGTAACAAAAAGGTATTTAAAAAAAATCCCCAACCTTGCCTCATCTTGACCGTGTTCATTTCTTTTTTGTCACAAGTACTCACAGGGGATTCAAAGTGATGAGAGCTGCAGCAGGGGACTCTGATCCCATGACGATAAGACCCTCTGCACTAGGGAGGGCATGGCGGTTGATTCCCTGATGGTGAGGATGAGTGAGGATGTGGGCATGTATCTTTCATTTTTGAAAGATATTTTAACTGGGTAAAAAATTCTAGGTCGATGATTATTTCCTTCTTTCTGTGTTATAAATACGTTGTTTCACTGTTTCATAGCGTCTGTTTTTGAGATCTGAGTTGAATCTTCTTTGTTTCTCTGAATTTACTGTCTCTATTCTTTGACTGACTTTAATATAGTTTCTTCATCATAATTTAAAGCAATTTGATTTTTTTTAAATAGCCATACCCACAGCACATGGAAGTTCCCAGACCAGGGATTGAATCTAGGCCGCAGCTGTGACCTACACTGCAGCTGTGTCAACACCAGATCCTTTTAACCCACTGCACTGGGGCAGGGATTGAACCTGTGCCACTGGAGAGACAATGCTGGATCCTTAACACACTGCACCACAGCAGCAATTCCTAAAGCAATTTGATTTTGAGATGCTTTGGTGTGGTTTTCTTTCTTTCTTCTTTTTTTCTTTTTTTAATGCTTGTAACTCATTGAGTTTCTTGTGTACATGCGTTTATACTTTCCATTATAACTGAAAAATTTGCAGTCATTATTTCTTCAGCTATTTTTCTCTATTCATCATCATCATCTTTGAGAATTCCAGTTCCAAGTGTATTGGTCACTTGAATTTGTTCCAGATCTCGATGATGCTCTGTTCCATTTTTCAGTCATTTTTTATTTCATTTTATTTCATTTCAGTCATTTTTTTATTTCTGTGTCTTAAAGTTCATTAATATTTTCTTTTACAATGTCTAGTTTGACATTAATCTCATTCAGTATATTTTTCATGTCTTTATAGTTCCATCTATACTTGATTTGTATCCTTTTAAAAATACCTTGTGTGTCTCTATTTAACATGTTGAAGCTTTTCTCAAGCTTCAAATATGAAGTAATATTGTTTTTAGTCTGTCATCTGTGATAGACTCTCTGAATCATTTTTTTTTTCCTTTTATAATTTTAGGGCCCTCCTCATGGTGGCTTGTATTTTTCTTTGTATGTCCGCTAATTTTTGATTGGGTACCAGACATTGTGAATTTTGCCTAATGGTGCTATTTATCTTTGTAGTCCTGTAATCATTCTTGAACTTTGTTCCAGAGTGCAGTTAAATGGCTTGGGAACCAGCATCTGTGTGTCTTGTCTTATTGATGATAGCCGTTCTTACAGGTGTGAGGTGATAGTTGATTGTGATTTAGTTTTACATACAGTTTCCTGACGCTTAGTGATGTTGAGCATCTTTTCGTGTACCTGTTGGCATCTGGATGTCTTTTTTTGGAAGAATATTTAGTTCTTCTCATTTTTTTCAATTGGATTGTTTTGATATTGAATCCTATGAGTTTTTTTTAATATATATTTTGGATGTTAACCCCTTATCTGATATATGATTTGCAAAAGTTGTCTCCCATTCTGTAGGCTACCTTTTAATTTTGTTAATTGTTTCTTTCGCTGTGCAAAAACTTAAAGTTTGATGTAGTCCCTGTTCACTTTTGCTTTAGTTGTTTGTGCTTTTGATATATACAAAATAAAAAAAATCGTTGCCAACACCAATGTTGAGGAATTTCTTCCCTCCTATATTTTCTTCTAGGAGTTTTATAATATCGGGTCCTATGTCTTATGGTCTTTGATCCAGTTCAAGTTAATTTTTGTGAGTGATATAAGATGGGGGTCCAATTGCATTGCTCTGCATACATTTATCCAGTTTCTCCAACACCGTTCTTGTAAGATACTAATCTTTCCCCGTTGGGTGCTCTTGGCTCCCTATTAGTTGACTGTATGAGCAGGCAGTTCAGTTCTAGACTCTCTATTCTGTTGCATTTTTCTGTGTGTCTGTTTTTGTGCCACTACCATATTCTTTTAAACTGTATAGTATAATTTGAAATCAGGATGTGTAATACTTCTAGCTTTGTTCTTTTCCTTTAGGACTGCTTTGGCTAGTCAGGGTATTTTTGGTGGTTCCATAACAAATTTTAGACTTGTTTTTTCTATTTCTGTAAAGAATTCAATTGGTATTGTTGGGGATTGCGTTGAATCTGTAGATGGCTGTGGTTAGTATGGACCTTTTAACAATATCAATTCTTCTTCTAGTCCATAAACATAGGATGTCTTTCCATTTGTTTGTGTTTTCTTCAATTTCATTCACCAAAGTCTTATAGTTTTTAATGTACAGAGCTTATTCTTCCTTGATTAAATTTATTCTTAAGTGTTTAATTGTTTTTGACGCTATTGTAAGTGGGATAGTTTTATTTCTTTTCCAGATGTTTCATTCTGAGTGTATAGGAATGCAACTAATTTCTATATGTCGATTTTGCATCCTTCAGCTTACCCAAGGATTTTTATTAGTTCTGACAGTTTTTGGTTGAGTCTTTGGGATTTTCTATATACAAAATCCTATCATCTGCAAATACTAACCGTTTTACTTCTCCCTTTCTGATTTGGCTGTGTTTTATTTCTTTGTCTTTTTTAATTACTCTAGCTAGGACTTCCCGTACTATACTGAGAAAGAGTGGTGATAGTGGTCATCCTTGTCATGTTGCTAAGCTTAGAGGAAAGCTTTCCATTTTTCTCCTCTGAATGTATTTACGCTGTCAGTTTGGTAGGTATTGTTCCAGATGGTTTTCTCAGTACATAAACTGTCGCACCACACCCTCCCACACACATATGCATGTATGCTCATACCCCCCCCCCACACACACAGATAGACACTCTTTTTTTCTCTTTAGAGCCACACACCAATGGGATCATATTTTGCTTAAAGTGCTGCAGTTTGCTTGATACAGTGATAACATTTTATCATGTCCATAACAGTACTTATATCCACTTAAGTCTTTTATTTAAAATAATTTTCAAAACAATGTACATGGTTTGAATTTCAAGAAGGTATAGTGGGAAAAAAAAAAAAAAGGGAGGCCTTCCTTCCACCGCATGCCCCCACTCTGCCTCCAGTTTCTTATGGCCACGTCCAAAGATATTCTATGCCTGTACTAGGACGTTCCATTTTCTTACACAAACTGTAACATACTATGCACACCGCTCTGTATTTTGCTATTTCTCACTTAATTTAGGAGCTTCTTTTTCTTTTAGTATCTGCTTAATTGGATTAACTAAGGTTCTTTTGTTGCAAGCAGTAGAAACCTACATAATGAATTAAAGCACAGAGGGAATTTGCTGGAAGGATACCGACAAACAGCTTCACAGCCAAGCTTTGGAAAGGGCAGAATGGGAGTCCTCTGGGAGTTTAGAAGCAGAAACCCAGGGACCATCCACTTACTCCAGGTCCAACTGCCTTCTCTCTGTAGGTTCAGATCCCCAGCTCTGTAGGTTTTGCTCAGACTCTCTGAGCTTAATCTGCACCTTTTTTGGTCAGGCCCCCTGCTTGGACGAATCATTTTTGGCCTCAGAGTCGAGGGAATCTGTTTGGCACAGCCTGGCTCGTGTGACCACTCCAGCGGGTGGAACAGAATCTTTGACAAAGTGAAGAGAAAGAAGTATTGGGGAGAGAAAGTCATTTCAGACTACCTTGGTGGTGCCCACACAGTTCCAAAAATATCCCAGTCTAGCCCAATGCTACTGTCATACTTACATATCCAGTCACTTCACCAAAAGGAACACCAGCATCGCAACTCAGCGCCGCTTCTGGAAGTGATGTCTGGGCTCCAGGATCTCCACCTGATTTCACTCCACTTGTAGCTCTGTCTTTGTGTTCGCTCACTGCTGTGCACTAATGGAAACATCAGACTACAACCAAGACATTGTGTATACAGTTGTAAGGGAAAGGAAGAAGAAAGAACGGGAGAACTCATTAAATCATCGAAAGATGTAATCTTTATTTCTGAAACTGGTCACCACAGTAGAGCTGTGTTTCTTATTTCTGTCTTCCACCGCTCACTCTATGGTCCAGTGGAGCCATGCCCCTTAGGTGGTCGGGGCTCTTTGTCTAGTGCGGTAACATCAGCCTTTGCGCATGAGCTGTCTGAGTTCCTGGCAGGGCTGCTGCCTGACCCCTCGGTGATGTAATGTGCAGCACGGCTCCCGGCTGAGTGTGGCAGTGGGGGTGGAATCCTGCTTGTGCTCTCCTGGCCCAGGCATCCCAGACTTCCGCAATCAAAGTGCATTCGTTGCTGTCACTGGTGTGAAGCCATCGTCTGGACTCCAGATGGGGCCTGTGTGGCCGTGACCCTGTGAAGTGTTAATGAGCTTCACTCATCTTGACCCCTGAGCACAGACACTCCCAGAGGTGGACCAGGATTCCTCTTCAGCTTCCTCCAGTGTTCAAGATACAGTGCCAGTTTTCTTTTAATCTTCACGTTCAAGTACCCGGTTCGGCAGTGGGATCGAAGAGGGCGCTGAAATGGCCGTTGGGTAGTCTGTAACTTCAGCTCAGCGGAACCACTGTCTGGACCCCAGGTGTAGCACTCTTTCTCCACTGGGTATTAAATAAGACCCGCGGAGCTGAAACTTAGGGAGAAGGAAGAACACGTCTTTGAGAGTGAGTTTGGTTAATTGACATTTTTCAGAGTTTTCACACCCTCCTGTCGTGTTCTGGCTTCAGGAGAGGAAGAACGGTTTACGGGTCACTAATTCAGAGCCAACGGCAGCATCCTGCGAAAGACCGTCCCGACTTTATAACGTGTGGACACGACTACAAGGGAACCTGGGAAACTGAACATCAGTGACAGGTAAGAAAGAAGTTTGTGATTTATTTACTTTTTTGCATCGATATTATTGCTACGTTTGTTCGTATAGTTCTAAAGCAGAATCCTTAAAACAAGGGCTTGAACAAAAAGTCAAGTAATTGAGAAGAGTTAGTTTTATCAAACACCTAGGCATGGATTTATACTAAATTGAACACAAAACATAATTGTGAAACTCTTAGAAGCAGGGGGGCTTTTTTGTTAACAAAGGAGAACATTTTAAAGATTCCTGGAAATATGGAGACATTTTACCCTCTTGCTACTTGGTTTCTACTTTTTTTTTTAATTCTTAAAAAGGTTTTCATTGAAGTAGAGTTGATTGACAGTACTGTGTTAGTGTCAGGTGTACAGCAAAGTGGTTCAGTTATACATGTATGTATTTTTTCCAATTATTTTCCACTGTAGGTTATTACGAGATATTAAATATAGTTCCCTGTGCTATACAGTATATCCTTGTTGGTTATTATTTATTTATTTATTTATTTTTGGTCTTTTTGGACTGCACCCGCGGCATATGGAGGTTCCCAGGCTAGGGGTCGAATTGGAGCTGTAGCCGCCGGCCTAAGCCACAGCCACAGCAACGCGGGATCCAAGTCGCATCTATGACATACAGCATAGCTCACAGCAACACCGGATACTTAACCCACTGAGCGAGGCCAGGGATCGAACCCACGTCCTCATGGATTCTAGTGGGGTTCGTTAACCACTGAGCCGCAACGGGAACTCCTATATGTGGTAGTTTTAATATGTTAATCCCAGACTCCTAGTTTATCCCTCCCCTCCTTTTCTGTTTTGGTAACCATAAGTTTTGTTTTCTGTGTCTGTGAGTCTGTTTCTGTTTTGTAAATAAGTTCATTTGAATCATTTTTTAGATTCCACATATAAGTGTTATCATATGATATGTCTTTATCTTATTATGATAATCTGTTGGTCCATCCAGGTGCTGCAAAAGGTAATATTTCATTCTTTTTGGTGGCCAAATAATATTTCATTACATATATATCACATCTTTATCCATTCCTCTGCTGACGGACCCTTAGGTTGCTTCCATGTCTCGCCTCTTGTAAATAATGCTGTGGGTTAAGGATTTGGCGTACACAGGCGATCTGTAAGATTCGTTAGACAGACACATACTTTTAGGACTCATCAAAATGGAAAACTTTTCCAAAATGAAAATGAGAGCACTGTTTTGTGCTGAGGAACAGCCACTGGCTGCTTCTTGTGCGGAAGATTGGAATACCTGCAGGCAGGCAAAGAATGTTTTTGAGAGGCAGCTCTGGTGCCTCACAGATGTGGATTTGGAAGACAGGAGCCTCCCCTAGCCGGCTGTGAGGACAGGAGTTAAATTGCCAAGGTCTCTGCCCAGCGTGTGTCTGTTGTACGGGCTTGGTTCTCTCCATGTTCACTGAGTAAGTCAGTGAGTGAATGGTTTCTTCTTCGTATAGGATAGAGGTCGGCTTGAAAGCCAGGTTTGCACTTTTTCCTTTGTAAGCTGACACTGAATTCCGAAAGACCACCTATCAGACTGATGGAACTGTACGTGGGAGTAAATAGAGATCCGTAATGGGACCGTGTATTCTAGTTCATTTTGGGAAGACTGTACTTGATGAATTAGTGAGAAAAAAGCAATTTAGGAAAGACAGGGACCACTGCTGAGGGCAGGCTATGCATTTGCCTGGTGGAGAAACATCTCCCTCTGGTATTTTATAAAATATGTTGCATCTGGAGTTTATGTCTCAGGAAATTTTTAGAAGTTATATAAAGCTACAGTGAAAATTACAGGGCTATCTAGATGGGGAAAATCGCTCATGTAGTCAGCTATTAATGATGCTCCTAAATCTGTGTCTGTTGCTGGCCTTCTGCTGGGATTAATAACATGGCAGCCCAAATAAAAATGATTTATTTATAACATTTCTCTGGATTTTGTTTACTGTGTCATCATGCCAGCTTCATGTAGCTTAATTAATTTATTGACTTTTTAAAAATGTGTCCCTGTGTGTGAGTGCCTGCTTCCTGGCTGTCTTTTCCAAACTGAGAACAAGAGTTTCCACTTGGCAGACTCTCCCCCTCATGACCTAGAGTCGGCTGAGCCGTGGGGCAGTGCGCCATCTGTGATCCGCAGACCCGTCTTGCCAAGGCGGTAGAGGCAGGGGCAGTGCACTTTCCTTGGGGCGTCGGATGCTGATTACAGCACCAAAGAGGCCTCGACTCTAAGGCCCTCTAACTCCTCAGGCTTGCTGTTCTTGTGGATGGAAAGCAGAAGAGGCTCAGTGTGAGTTACCTAGAATATGTGTTTCCATGGAGAGTTTAGTTTCCGCTGTTGGTCTGTTCCATGCGCTACCACCTAACCACTTAACCACACAAGGGTAAGGGGTTTCCTTTTGGATTTAGACGGCTATCTGTACTGCCCCATGGGAAAAACTCTGCCCCAGCGCAGAGCGTTGCTGGACATGGCTTCTGGTCCCCGGGAGTAAACTGTAGCCAGTGAAGTGCACGGGTTATAAAGGTTCTGTAGGCTCTTAAACTGGGAATCCTTGGGACACACATACAGGTACATCCCAGTCCTGGGTTTTGAGGGAGCTCGCTTTGGGTCAAGTTCAGCACAAGGCAGAGGAAAGAATATGGGTTTTTGATTCCAACAGTCCTGGCCTCAGATAGGCTCTCTGCTACTTCTGTGACCTTGGGAAAACTCTTAACCTCTCGTCAGTTTCTTGATTTGTGAAATGCGATTGTTGGCACCTTCTTCTTAGGGTTGTAAGCTAACCATATGGACACAGGGTTTTTAAAGACCTGTCTTAAATTTCTCACCGCATGTGCATAAAATGGTCACCGTGAGGTCATGAATGTGTTAGCTAACCGTACTGTGCTAATCTCTGCACAACATGTACTTCTGTCTATCAAATCATATTGTAGGCCTTAAACTTACCTGGTGTCGTATGTCAAAAAGCTGGGGGAGGAGTTCCCTTCGTGGCTCAGTGGTTCACGAATCCGACTAAGAACCATGAGGTTGCAGGTTCAGTCCCTGGCCTTGCTCAATGGGTTAAGGATCCGGCGTTGCCGTGAGCTGTGGTGTAGGTTGCAGATGTGGCTCGGATCCCGCATTGCTGTGGCTGTGGCGAAGGCCGGCGGCTACAGCTCCTCTTAGACCCCTAGCCTGGGAACCTCCATATGCTGCGGGTGCGGCTCTACATAAAGGCAAAAAGACAAAAAAAAAAAAAAAAAAAAGCTGGGGGAAAGGGGCCTGAGAATGTTTGCCCACTGGTGACAGATAGGAAATGTTCCTGTCCACCCAGGTTCCAGTGTGGCCTGCAACACCTGGCAGCGAGAATACTTGTGGGTTTCATACTCTTTAGGAAAGTGGCGAGGCTTCACTTTATCAGAAAGTCACCTCAGGCGGAGTTCCTGTTGTGGCTCAGCAGGTTAAGAACCCAACATAGTGTCCATGAGGATGTATGAGGGTTTGATCCTTGGCCTCACTCAGTGGGTTAAAGATCCGGCGTGGCTGTGGCGTAGGCCGGCAGCTGTAGCTCCAGTTCTGCCCCTGGCCCAGGAACTTCCATATGCCACACGTGCAGCCATAAAAAAAGAAAAAAAGAAAATTTAAGAAGTAAAAAATTCACCTCGGGTAATGTCTATTAAATAGGCACTGATTACCTACCAGATACTCTTTATGATCCAGAGACAGTGGCATGGCTTCTGGGAAGGACAGATATTATGTAGTAATGGAAACGCGTGTGTGTGTGCCGTGCTAAGTCACATCAGTCATCTTGCAAGAATGCTAAGTTCCACCTTGTGGATCTGAGGCAGTTCTATCACCTCCGTCCCCCGCCCCGAATCAGAGAGAAATGAAGAACTGCACAGCTACCCTCCAGGCTGCCTGCCTACTTTAGGTAAAACCACCCACCCTGGCTCCCTCTCCCTCTCTTCGTGTCTGGGCTGTTGTGGAAGACTGGCCACCGGCAGGTGACAGGACATGGCAGAGATCCCGGCTGTGCATTTACTTTGCTTAGAGACTGTGTTTTCTGAGATGAGATAAAACCGAAGGTGCGTTCTGTGAAGGGCATTTGCGTTTCCGCATGGAAACAGGAACTGTAGCTCCTAGACTTAAGGCTAACCCAGTTGAAACTTGCCTCAGCGTCACGGTCTGCAGCTGAGGAGGCGGCAGTGCAGGGAAGAGCCGCGGGCGGAGGCCCCACAGTGAGGAGGGGCGTGGGGGTCGGCCCGTCCACCTTCCCTCCAGGGCTGGGGGACCCCTGGGTTCTGCCCCTGCAGGTGCCAGCGAGTTACCCGCTGCGGAAGAGGGAGCTGAGGTGCATCTCAGGACCAGCCCGCCCTATGCCCACTGTAGACATACGGATACAGAGGGAGAATTTGCTCTTGACATTTATATACAGGAAACCATCACTACTTCTGAGGATAGTCTTAAAGATTCTAATAAAAATTTCAGAAGTGGGACGGTGCTTTTTTGTTTTGGGGGGTTTTGCCTTTTTTTTTTTCCCCCAGGGCCACACCTGCAGCATGGGAAAGTTCCTAGGCTAGGGGTCAAATCCTTGCTGCCAGCCTATACGACAGCCACAGCCACGCCATATCCGAGCTGACTCTGAGACCAACACTGCAGCTTGTGGCCAAGCGGATCCTTAACCTACTGAGTGAGGCCAGGGATCAAACCAGAATCCTCGTGGATACTAGTCAGGTTGGTAACCCCCTGAGCCACAGCAAGAACTCCCCGGGACAGTGGTTTTTAAAGGGAAAATGGTTTTGTAGAATACTTGTCCTTTGACATGACTGTCTTGAGAAAGGTGATTAAGCTAAAGCGCTCGCTTTACTTCTGAGCGGAAGAACATGCTCCTGAGAGCCACCCCCTTTTAAAGAATGAACTAGCCAGTTTGCTCTAAATACCGAGCACAGAGACAGACGATTCAGTTCAACTTTATTTTACTTTATAACAGGAATTTTAAAAAACCATGACTCTGTGCTGTTCCTAATAGATATCTGAATACAAAACATTTCAAATTTAGCACAAATAATACAACGTAACTAGGTTTGGACAAAATCGTATGAACCAAATGAGTCCTTCTGAGTGGTTGCAGGGAGAGGGTGTTAGAACCGGTAGGGAGGAGTCGTGGGTGGAGAGGGCGCGCAGGGAGCAGGGAAGCTCTGCGTTTGGGCCCCTGAGCTTTCTGCTCAGAGTGGACACCCAGCAGGTGTGGCAGCCTGGTGGCAGGGGCGGGGCGGGGCGGGGCGGGAGGAGCCAAATGCGTCAGTTCTGGTTCTGGTTCCGCTATCAACACCCCAAAGCTCGCTTTGCCGCCCGTGTGCTCCTTTCTAGCATTTGGGGGCAGGGGGCTGCCAGGCATAAGATCAGAGGCTTTGGAAGATTGGGGTGTGTGTGTGTGTGTGGATAGATTCTTTGTAGATTCTTCTTCCTTTTGTGGATGGGGGAAGGGTGTTTGGAGAGACTTTCCTGAGTGTAAAAGGAAGAATATAGGTCTGAAAGGTCTGTAATTGTTCAGTCACGCTGATATTGACAAGCAAAAAAGGCCTTATAAACACTCTTTTATTTAAAATTCAGATTTCTGAAACAACTATACTAAGGGTGGTGTGGTTGCTCTTTAGCTAAATAAGACAGCACGAAAATAATGTGAATTGTAACTTTTGAAGGTTCTTTTTAAAGCACCACTTAAAATGTACATATTCCCCCACCAATTTAAACATAGAAAAATTGTTCTGTCTCAGGAGTGAGTTTGAGGATGTGCAGAGGAACAACAGAGCCAATTTCTAAACCTCTGGTTATTGATAGGGAGCACTCCATTCACAGGAATTTGGAGATTTTCCTACATTGTTCACTTACAGGACAACAGGGCCAGACCTATCACGACGTCCTGGTAGATTTCTAGCCCAGCGAAGGCTACAATTTCTCATCAGCACGGTTATTGGCCAGATTCCTCACACTTAAGTTTGTCACCCTGGAAAGTATAGTTTTTACAACTCTTTTATTTTTTGAGAAACGTTGAGAAACGACCACAAGTTGCAACACATCAAAGAAAAAAACCAAAAAACTGGAACTCGTTTTAACACTCTCTGAAACGTTTAAGTTCTAGATTTACTTTGAAGCCAACTCCCAAGGTAGGATGAAACCAATAGCCAGGGCTGTCGCCCCGCTGAGGCAGCTTGAACTCGCCAAGACCCCTTCAGAGCACGGGTCTCGGGCGATGCGCCGCTGTCCCCAGCGGCCCTGCTGGGAAATCCCGCGTGGGTGTCTGCGCTGCCGGCTCGGGCAGGCCCTCGGTGACGTCCCTGTGTCCCCCGGGCCGGGGGCGGGGACGCCGGAGCCCTCGCCGCTCCTCACCGCGTGTGCGGGCGCGGCTGGGGCTTCTCCTGGCCCCGCTGCCCCGGAGACCGGCGGGCGGCGCCTCCTGCTCGGCCGCCCGGCTTGTAAGGGTGCGGTCTGTGCTTCTGCCGGCCTTCCTCCTTCTGGCTCTGGCTTTTCGCAGGCTCCTTACTGGCCTCTTTCGGTTCAGGGTCTGGCTCCTTGTGGGACGGCAGTGTGTTCTTGATTGTGTTAATTAGAAACCTTTTATTGGTACCAGCCAGAGGACACTTCATCCTGGGGGGACAAGGAGACATTCACACATCAAGCACTGACTCCAACGCTGAACCCACGGATCACGGCGGCCAAAGAAAGCTGCTTCCACGGAAGCCAAGTGTCCCAACTTGTTAGCTTTCCTTGCATGCCACCTAGTGTAAACTCGGAGTACAGGGGGAGGAGCAGAGGCTTTCAAAACTGGCTGGAACTTCTCTGAAGACTCCAGTGGGGACCTCTTTCCCACAATAATATGTGTACACACCGCAAACTACCGGAGTCGTTTAATATTGTCTCCTTATACCGTAAATGCCTGGTTTGACTATAATCCGCATTTCGAGTTAAATTTATGATGGCTGGTTTTTAAATATCAAAGACTAAAAACAAGTCCCTCCCGGAGGCAGAGGAAGAAAACCAGTATGTCCGGCCGCGTCTTGAATACTGGATATAAACGATCTACTCTAGAAATAGAAGAATCTATAGGAATGCAGTAATCACCTTTTCCCCTCTAAAAGACTTACACATTTTGTTTTGGGACTTCGTTGCCGTCTGTGCTGTCAGGAAGCACTTTCTCACTCTGTGCATGTACATTTATGTGGTATCTGGATTCAGGTTCACCCAGAAGGAGGGGTTCAGCTAATCAGATCGTAATTTACATGGTCCGTCCTACTTGCACACTTGGTATTTGTTTTATTTTTCAACTGTAGTAAATATTTCATTTTAGAAAAGAAAACCCCAGACAGATGAAAACCTGAATATTTCCCTTGGCCTTGAGCCAGTTGCCTGGACACTGGGCTATTTTAGGAGGGTGCTGATCCCCCAGATCATGTTACTCAGGGTGGCTGGTATTAAACAAAAATGAATGAATGTGGGAGTCTGTAATCTCCATGTTTACATCCAACTTTGATTCAAGGAGAATCCCACATAATACCGTGAACCTAACCCACCAGCATGCACTGCAGTATCTTTCCAGCCTACTCTCATGGAAGAGAAATGAAAGTGGACACCAGCCTCGTGCCCCTTGTACAGAGGTCACGGCACCTCGGGCAACCAGAATGGCACTGAATCTGGCAGTAAAAGGAGGGGTGAAAAGATAAGAAAATGTCTGCTGCTGCAAATAAGCTCTCTTGGACCGAGAAGTATCTGTGAGTGGCAGGCGTGGGGAGGGCCAGATGCAGCCGGGACGTCAGGTGGTGGTGGTTTGGTTTGCTTTCCTTTTCATGCTGGAGTTTAAAAGCCACAATGAATGAGATGAGGAGCAAAGAAGAAAGGCTGAGACAAAGAGCAGAGAAAACAGTTCTGCAAGTACAGGACACAATACGGTTCGGCTGCCTGCAGCCCCTCAGGGCTTCAGTTGTCTTCCAGCAAAGCACACTGGCTTGATGCTGCCTCAGGAGCGCTGAGGCATAGCCAGATGTACCCTGCAGAGGTACAGCCCTGGGACCCTCTGTTCAAGTAGGAGGGAGGGCCAGGCTCTTCCCTCAGTGACTAGGTTAGGTTATCACTGAATTCAGGCACCGATGGGGTGACGACCCTTGAACCACTGCACTGCAAACTTAGCAAAGAATCAAAGAGAGTGGGACACAGTGGTGTGTTCTAGAACGGCACAACCTCAGTAGCCTGCGGGAGGAGACTACCCTTCATTGTGGAACAAAAAAGCATGAAAATCCGAGAGCCGGCCTTTGCCAGCTGTGGCTCCAGGCTTACTGCAGGACCGCCCATCTCTCCTGGGTGTGGTGGGCCAGCCAGGGAGAACCAGCTAGCTCCAGAAGAACTGTGGGGCGTTTTCAGTGCAGTGGGTCATCAGTGGTGGAAAAACTGCTCAGCTCCTCTCTGGAATAAATGAGTAAGGAAGGTGAGGATTGCCAGACGGCACAATAACCCAGGATCTTGAAGCAAAACCTTTGCCAACTCCTGGTGAATTGGACTGTTTCACCACCTTCCACATGAGATTGTCTTTAACACCACGTGCTTGCCTGAGATGGAGAGCGCTCTTCTTCGGCTGGAAAACTTCAGGGTTCATGCTGAGAGGAGGCCATGTGTCGGAGCAGGTGTCCCGGCTTCCTGCTGCATGTGTAACCCAACGACTCAACATGGGGACCAGAAGAGCTATTCCATTTTTTTTTTTTGGTCTTTTTAGGGCTGCACCCGTGGCATATGGAGGTTCCCAGGCTAGGGGTCCAGTTGGAGCTGTAGTCACTGGCCTATGCCACAGCCACAGCAACGCCGGATCCTTAACACACTGAGCAGGGCCAGGGATCACATCTGCATCCTCATGGATGCTAGTCAGATTCGTTTCTGCTGAGCCATGGCTGGACCTCCCCCATCTGCAGCATCAAGCCGGTGTACTTTCTGGAAGACAAGTGAAGCCCTGAGGCACCGAACAGTATTGTGTCCTGTACTTGCAGAACTGTTTTCTCTGCTTTTTGTCGCAGCGTTTCTTCTTTGCTCCTCATCTCATTCATTGTTGCTTTTAAACTCCAGCACAAAAAGGAAAGCAAACCAAACCCACGGTGCCACCATCACCTGACGTCCCGGCTGCGTCTGGCACTCCCCACGCCCGCCACTCCCCACGTCTTTTCCCTCTAGTCAGATTTGTTTCCACAGAGCCACGGCAGGAGCTCCAAAAGAGCTGTTCTAGAATGAGATGGTTTTCTAGAACAAAGTCCATAGGAAAGCTGGCCTTGACATCTCTTTAACATCAGAGATGCAACTTTTATTTCTCGTTGTGCCTAGGATTCTATTTAAGGGGAGAAGTCGAGGATGCCTTGGAGAGAACTCGGTTTACTTGCAGTGGGGGTAGGAAAGCGACTCTTCCCAAACAGGTCAGTGCAGGACACGTCTTAGAAATGCGGAAAAGTGCCGACCTGCACTCGTGAATAAATGGGCGGGGCCATGAGATGGGGGGCTCAGGTCGGCCGATTGAAGGGACATGTAAGTGATTCCGTGTAAAGAAGTTCTTAGGTCTGCACTGAACAGACGGGGGCGTGAGGAGAATCATATCAGGGCTGCACTGGAGGGGATCACTGGCGGGGCTGGCCTGGCCTCTCATGTGGCCATTAATTTGGCTGAATCTCACCACCCGTTGTTTTATGGCTACAAAACCCGTACGACATAGTTTGTACACGTGCTCTGGAGTCATGCTGCCTCCCGGACCGAGCCGAGGGCCTGGTGAATCATCTCCCTGTTGCCTCTCGTGTGTTAATGGTGGATAATGAGATGGTTTTGGAGGGTTGGAAGCAGATGAGAGGAGTGAGAGCGTGTGCTCAGGACAGCGCCTGATGCATAACAAGTGTTGAGTAAAGCTTAAGCTCCTTCAGCGCTTAGTAAAGCGTATCCTACTCCTACAGCCTAGTTAGCTGTGTGACCACGGGAAAGCTACCGGACGCCTCTGTACATCAGTTTTCTGTTGGTAAATGTAAGTAGCAGAAGCATCTCCCTGTTGCGAGGACTTAAGGAGATAATATCTGAAGTGCCTCGCATCTAGTCAGTCTCCAGTAAATGGTACCTACCTATGATTTCATATGTGTATTCTCAGATTTAAAAATCTCTGAAAACCAAGTTCTTTTTTTTGGCACCCACAACACATTAGGCAGCCACCTGACCTATTTAACCCAAGGCTGGGCACCGTGTGTAGTCTGTGTCCCACGGGGATCCGTTCCACCAGCAGCAAGGCAGGCATCTGTCATGTGCGCTGTCTGTGCTGGAGTGCCTTTCTACAACATGAGGGTAACTAATTAGAAACTTCTCCGGAGCCGAGGGCTCTAAACCAGGGCTTGGGAATCTATATTATTGCCTCTCCCTTCATGGAAAAGAATATATATAGCACTCAAGTTAATATATCCGGGATTTGTCCATGATGGAAACTCAAGACTACTAAGTCTCCAGTCACCTAGGATGATAAGTTAATCAAGAACAGACTATCTGATGTTTCTCAATGAAGAAAAAAGACTTAAAAAAAATGAAAAAAAACCCACCAAAACCCTGAGCCACACCGAAAAACCCTAATAAGTTGTTTTACAGAAATGTTCATAAAAATGGCTAAACTTGTATATGAACAAGTTTCACCTTCCAGGCTATCACACTTCTCCACCGATAACGGGGTCAGTGGGCTATTGGGCATTCCCTCAGTGCCTGTCGTCTGCCTTTCGTAATGGCCTGTAAACTGTGTTCACAGATGGCCCCCAGGTAGAACACCGGAGGTTGGAGCAGTGGGTGGTCTCAAGGTCCCTCCTGGTTTTGAGATTCTCTGCTCGCTCGTGTGCTGTGAGCCGACCCTCCTCTCCTTCAGCACGTTGTGACACTGCTTCTCTGCACTGCACTCTATCCTCCTGTTTTTCAGCTCTTAGAGCCGTTTCTCACTGTATTTGAGGGGACACGACAAGCTGGCATTCGATCCTCAACCGTGCTAAAGCCTTTTCTGTATTGAGGTGAAAGCCCCCCCCCGGGACCTGGGCACAAGCCTGGCTGCTGGGTGTGGCTGCGCCGGCTGTCACCGGCTGTGCCCAGGAATGTGGGGTGAGGACACAGGAGGCTGCCGGCCCTGCAGCCGCTTCCTGTGTGGAGCTCTGACCCACACAATGTTGATGTTCTTACCCTGGCTATTTAACTTTTATTTTTGATTTTAGAAAGTTATACTAGCTGGATTAAGGTGCTAACAACATAAATGAATATAAAACTAAACAGAATAAGACTGGTTAAAACTGCTTTAGAAGGTACCTATGGCAGGGCTGTCAGACTCCAGACCGGCCTTCTGTCCATGTTAAACCTACAAGTGACTTGCAACGCTGTCAGCCCAGGAGCTGAGACGGAGGGTCCTGCCTGCCACAGGAGTGGTTAAGACAGAACAGTCAAGGCCAGGATTGTAAGCTTTTCAGCTGTCTTTCCCTTTTGATTGAGTAGGAACACTGTATGATGCAATTTGCAAAAATAAGGCACTTTCTCCCAGCATTAACATACTCAACCTATGAAAACCAGGGAACTACCAAACCTAGAGAACAGAAGGGGGACGATAAAGGCAGCATTTTTTTTCATGATTTTAATGCTGGTGTCTCTTTGCTGCTGAAGGACAGAGGTAGTAATAGCTAACATTCTGCAGATTTAGACCTGCCACTTTGGCTTCTAAAACAGTTTGATGAATGTGAGCCATCAAAGAGTAACACGTGACACTAGCCAATAAGAACAACAGTGGTGGCGATAAGAACAACAGATGCCCATCAGAACAACGGATGGGCAGTTCCCTGTGCCGTTACCTGACAAACGTCACTGCACTGCCTGTCTCTGCGCAGAGCACTGTACCCCAGGGCCCCCGCTGGTAGGCATGGAGCTGGGACTGGAACCAGGGGCGGTCTGGCTCCAGAGTCCGCCCACCTAGCACCCTCCCAGCTGGGACAGAAGGTGCAGGTGGCAGAAGGCGCCTATGGTGTAAGCAGATGGCCCAGGGCAGGCAGGGATGGAAACCGCAGGTGAAAGGCTGTCAACGCGCAGGTCACAGGGGCTGCTCCATTCAGAACAGACACCCTGAAGCGGGTCTGTACACAGTGTCAAGTCGGCTCAGGACGCTGGAGCATCTGACACAGACGAGGACAGAGCGAGCGAAGTCCCCAGACACGCGTGTCTTTAAGATGGTGAGGTACATCAGGCAGCGGGGGCTGTGTGCTTCTGGTTAGGGAACTCGAGCCTTGGGATCATGGGGCCAGGTTCCACGTAGTGTGACCGAGCCATTCCTGTACTCTGTGGCCAAACCCCTTCCCACGCCAGCAGACAGCGTTTATTTTCCTTTTTGTGTATTTCTTTGCACGATCACAGATGTGAGTCTAAAGTAACAGTCGTGGAAAGAAGCACAGCCACACTCCTGACACCCCAGGGAACCAGGTAATATTTTCAGTCTTGGAGTTCCCATTGTGGCGCAGTGGAAACAAATCTGACTAGTAATCTTGAGGTTTCAGATTCAATCCCTGGCTCAGTGGGTTAAGGATCCGGCATTGCCATGAGCTGTGGTGTAGGTTGCAGACGCGGCTCAGATCCCACGTTGCTGTGGCTGTGGTGTAGGTCGGCAGCTGTAGCTCCGTTTCATTCAACCCCTAGCCTGGGAACTTGCATATGCCGTGGGTGCAGCCCTAAAAAGCAAGCAAAAAAAAAAAAATTCAGTCTTGATACTGTAGTTGATGACAACTCATCTTGTTTAATGTGCCATAACCACACACAGTGCTATAGTTTATAATTTGGCAATCATATGCCTCAGCATGTGGCCATCCGAGAAGTTCTTTCATGACGTTATAATCCCCGTTACTCCAGTGTTAATCCTTAATTACTCTGCATACAACACTCCCAAGGCCCAAGGTAGGTTTTCCGTACACTCCGTCTCCAATACTACTCCTGGAGGTAATGAAAAATCGTTGACATAGATGTGTATAAAATGGCTATAATACTTATTTTTAAAAATAAAGATCTTTCATACATGAGGCTTTATGCTGAGTCCTGTAGCAAAAATAAACACCAGGGGTGTGTGTGTGTGTGTGTGTGTGTGTGTGTGTGCGCGTGCGTGCGCTGTTTAGGAGAAACTGCCAAGAGGGACAGGAGGGGTGGCGAGGAGAGGATCAGAGCGGCGGTATGAGTGGCGGTGCCCGGGGCGGGCACGGCCCTTTGCCTCCGGCCCCGCAGCAGCATGGGTCATCCCCAGCGCTGTGACCAAGGCCAGCGCACCCAGGGCCCCTGATCCACTTTCACAGCTGGATAGGAAGGGGGTGCACGGGGAGGCGGAGGCGGGAAGCAGGGCGTGCGTCTGCTGACGATCGCCCTCGGAAGGCAGGTCCAACCTCCCGCTGAAACGGAGGAAAAGGTCTGGTGCCCTCGGCGGGGACCCGGCTGGGGACTTAGGAAACCTCCCGGGCCCCACATGCATCCTCTGGAAAGTAAAGGCTCTGGATCTCTGCGGCCCTGAAATACTGCCGGCCCTCCCGCCCCGTGCTCACCCGCCCGCCTGCCAGGCGCCAGCGCCCCAACAACTCTGAGGCCAGGAGATTGGGTCGTCTTCGCTGCTGCCTGCGTCTGGCCTCTCAGTACACCTAGTAGGGGATGATTTGCTTCTCAGTCATTGGAAGCCGATTCCATTAAAATGTAGGCCCCCCCCACACCACCAGACTGACTTCCAGCCAGACATAACAGCACCCGGACATCACCCCCTTAAAGCTGGGTAAAGAAAACTGAAGCATCGTTTTCTGTCAGATTCAATCCTGGGAACTTTGTGTACCAAAATATGAGCCTTTCCAAGTACGAGGCTGAAGTTACAGGCCCTAGAGCATTACATCGGGCTGAAGTGCGTGTGGCCAGAATACAAACAGCTTTGAGGCAATGAAGCTGAGCACGTGAGCCATCATGTCAGCTCCTCTGAGACTCCGTCAAGAACAGCTTCTTGAGAGATTCTTTTGCTGAAATAAATCCAAGGAGGTGTATAGCACCAAATGGTTTCTTTCTTTGTAATAAGAAAACTGGCGTCCCGCTTGCATTGTCTTAGCTCAGCAGTCTCTTTGGCAACGGCTCAGCTACCTCACTTCAGATCTCACTTACGGAATATCCAAAGGAAAAAATAATGTCACTCACTCTAATTCTATTTTAAATTTTAAAGCACATGTAAAGATCTTCTAGATGCTTAGAAAAGCTGACCATCACTAGTAAGTAACCAGTTGTCTTCTTTTCGATTTCTGCCCACTTGACAGGGATGGTCTGGGGACGCCCGTGGCTGGCCACCTGGCCACCTGTCTGCTTCTGAATTCTGCAGAGCAGCTTAGTATCATTCTTTTTAATAAATGGGGATTAGTACTGTGTTTTTCACATTTGTGTGCACTTCAGAACCACCGGGGTGTCTCTTTTTTAAAACTCCAAAGCTCGAGCCATACCCCAAACTAATGATCTTTGATGGTGGGAAAAAGATACTAATATTTTTGGAAGTTCCTCAGGGATTGAAAATGTGCAGATAAGTTTGGGAACCACTGGATGTTTAATTTATACACACATTTATTTGAACAGATGTAAATCTGGATGCTCTCCCAGAACGGGCGTGATGCTTAAGCCGTTCTTGGTATCAGCACCAGGGCAGGCAAGTCACGGTTTTCCTTGGGCCAGACCCCCCTTCAGAGCCACCCCTGTTAGGTGAACCAGCTACCTATTCAGATGTGAGGAAAACAACGCACAGTATTCGTGGCCGCCGCTGCCATAAAACTGGAGTTTTCAAACAAAGGGAAATTAAGGCTTTTGGAAAACTGCACATGCAACAGGTTTCCATCACTTGAGTGACTCTTCTGATGATATGAGTCGTGATACTGACAAACGTGTTTTCAAAATATTATATAATGAAATATTGTCAGTGTTTGGAGGAGCTTCATAACTCAGTGAGCCAGTATTTTCCAGGTGACCAGTTGATGATGTAACAAAATCACACACGAGTAGAAGACCCAGTCAGAATGCAAGGTAGACTAAGGGGTTATTGTAACTGCATCAGAAAAATCCATGCTATTAAAAAGAATGCTAAGAAACTACTACTTGTTGAGGTTACTTGCAAATTTGTGATGCAGTATTAAAGAATACCACAGTTCTCTGAAGAGGCTATTGAAATATTTCTTCCTTTTCCAAATATATATCTGTGTGAGGTTAGTCTCTTCATATACTTGAACCAAAATAATGTATTACAACACATGGACTACAGAGACAGATATAAAAATCCAGGTGTCTTTGATAAGCCAGACATTAAAGAGGTTTGCAGAAATATTAAACAATGCCGGTCTACTGAATATATATAAATAGTAAATATAACTGTATTAACAATGTAACATGTTTATTGTCATTTTAAAAATAATACTCTAAAATTGCTCAGTTTTGACTTATAATACAGTAAATATCAATTGATATATAACTCATGGAAAAAAAAGCTCTGTGGGGTTCTTCATAAATTTTTAAGAATGTAAAGGATACTAAGACCAAAGTGTTTGAGAATCACTGTTACAAGACAATTGAAAAAAAATGTCACCAGGACTTCTTGCCTTGAGACTAATAGGAAAGAGTAAGTGTCACATCCTGTTGTCACAGGATCTATCTGTCATAAATCTGGAGTATCTAACTTTGCCATTTTTTTTGCTCCCTTTCAAGACGCTTCTCCCTCCCTTCATGGGAAGAGGCTGCCAGTTGTCCCCCAATATCCATTCTTCCTTTCTTCTCTAATAAGTAAGAGAACTTCAGATTTTATCTGGCATGTGACCGTTTGGGAAAAAAAGACTGAATGCCTGGCCTTGTAACCAGAAGTGGTGCACACAACTTCTGGGAAGTGTTTCCTCTTCTTCCTTCTTGCTAAATAAAACGTGGGAAAGATCATACCCTATGGTTTGCAAACCTGGAAAACTGGAAGGAACTTGGGTCCTCAGTATTTCTGTAGAACAGCCAGTGTAACTGATAGGCTAGCCAGAGAGTAGGTCAGTTCCCTCAGAGCTTCAGCTGGCCTGTGCAAATGGCAACTCCTCCCCAGGAAGCAGAGCTGATGTTGACAGACTGGTTCTTTTACCCTCAGCAAGTTCTGCCAAACCGGTAAGTGGCCCTATGGTTGTCAGGATAAATGACTTCTGCCAAATCTGCCGAGAAACAAGTGATCCCCTTGACCACTCCTTACAGAGCAGGAACTTGGACTTATCTACTTGTCAGTTCATCTGAATTTATGATTTAGCTTTAGCTGATTCTTTCCCATAAGGTATTAGATTGGACCAGTGACCACTGTCAGCCAGTCGAGGTCCTGCCTTGCTCCAAAGCAGCCTGCCCCCACCAACATGTGTACTAATCTAATTCATATTAGTAGAGGTACCTTATCTCTCTAAAGGGCAGAGGAAGGCTGGAAAGAAGATAAGAGCAGTTTAAGAAGTAAGTACTGGTGAGGAATATAAAGAAAATAGAAAACTTGTGCACTGTTGATGGGAATGTAAATTAGTGCGGCCATTGCTTTTCCTTAGGGAAAGCAGTATGGCACATCCTCAGAAAATTTAAAAACACAACTACCATATGATTCAGCAATTCCACTCCTGAGTATTTATCTGAAGACAAGGAAAACATCAACTTGAAAAGATATAGGTGCCCACATGTTCACTGCAGTACTATTTATAACAAACAAGATATGGAAACAATCTAGGTGTCCATTAATGGATGAATGGATAGAGGATTATTGTGGCATAAATATATCGTGGAATATTACTCGGGCATGGAAAAGAATGAAATTTGCTGTGTGCAGCATCATGGGTAGAATTTGAAGGTCTTATGCTAAATGAAGTAAGTCAGGCAGAGAAAGACAAATACCTTATGATCTCTCTCACGTGTAGAATCTAAAAAAAAAAAAAAAGTCAGGTGCATAGATACAGAGAATAGATTGGTGGTTGCCAGAGACAGGGGTGGTGGGTGAAGAAGGTTGAAAAGTGAAAAGATAAATTGTCAATCATATAGGTAGGTGGTCATATATACATAGGAAATCTGACAAATGGATATTTAACTTGAACAGTCAACCATTAAATCTATGTTCCTCCTATACAAAGATAAGATTCCAGAGTAGAAGGACTCAAAATCACTTCCTCTCACAAAAACACCAAAATTATAGCTAACTGTTGAACAACCGTCAACAAAATAGACTGGAAGCTACCAAAAAAGATATCCTATATCCAAAGACAAAGAAGTCACATCAAGATGGTAGAAGGGGTGCTTTCATGATATAAGCAATGCCATAACAGCTGGGTGGGTGACCCACAGACTGGAAAATAACTATACTGTAGAGGCTCTCCCACAGAAGTGAGAGTTTGGAACTCCACGTTAGGTTCCCAGGCCTGGAGTTCTGGCATTGGGAGGAGGAGCCCCCTGGAGCATTTGGCATTGAAGGCCAGTGAGGCTTAAGCGCAGGAACTCCACAGGACTGGGGGAGACAGACTTCACTCTAGGAGGGCATACAGGGTTTCATGTGTACTGTATCACAGGGCAAAGCAGGGACTCTATAAGAATCTGGATCAAGCCCACCGGAAGGTCTTGGAGGTTCTCCTGGGGGAGCGGGGGTGGCCTGGCTTACTGTGGGGGCAGGACATTGGAGGTGGAGGTCCCATGAATAATCATCAGTGTGACCTCCCCTGAAGCTGCTATTTTGGAAAAATCTGGCCCCACCCATCAGGGTTGAGACACCCCAGGCCAGACAACAAACAGAGTGGGAACACAGCTCTACACATTAGCAAATAGGTTGCCTCTAATCACATCCAGAGACAAAGCCCTTCCCACCAGAGGGATAAGATTCAGCTCCACATTCCAGTGGGCAGGCACCAGTCCCTCCCATCAGGAAGCCTATAACAAGCCCCTGTATCAATCAGCTTCACCCACAAAGGGGCAGACACCAGAAGAAAAAGAGGCTACAACCCACTAGCCTGCAGAAAGGAGACCACACAAAAAGCTCTACAAAATGAAAAGTTAGAAAAGCATGAGTCAGGTGAAGCAAGAAGACAAAGCTCCAGAAGAACAGCTAAGTGAAGTGGAGATAGGAAACCTGTGTGAAAAAGACTTTACAGTAATGCTAGTAAGGACGATGCAAGATTTCGGAAAAAAGAATAGAGGCAAAGATCAATGAATTAGAAGAAACGTTTAACAAAGTAATAGAAAATTTAAAGATTCAACAAGCAGAGATGATCAACACAATAGCTGAAATAAAGAATTCACTAGAAGGAAACAAGAGCACAGTACAGGAGGCAGAAGAACAAAAACGTGAGGTGGAAGACAGACTGGTGGAAATCACGGATGTGGAACAGAATAAAAAAAGAATGAAAAGAATTGAGAACAGTCTAAAAGAACTCTGGGGCAACTTTAAACACACCAACATTCGCATTATAGGGGTCCCAGAAGGAGAAGAGAGAGATAAAGGGCCAGACAAAATATTTGAAGAGATAATAGCTGAAAACTTCCCTAACATGGGAAAGGAATCACTCGCTCAAATCCAGGAAGCACAACGAATACCATACAGAATAAAGTCAAGGAGGAACACACCAAGACACATATTAATCAAACTGACCAACATTAAAGTCAAAGAGCAAATATTGAAAGGAGCTCGGGAAAAGCAACAAATAACATACCAGGGAACCCCGATAAGGTTATCAGCTGATTTTTTTTCAGCAGAAACTCTGCAGGCCAGAAGGGAGTGGCATGATATACTTAAATTGATGAAAGAAAAAAACCTTGCAACCAAGAATACTCTATCCAGCAAGGCTTTCACTCAGATTTGAAGGAGAAATCAAAACCTTTACAGGCAAGCAAAAGCTAATAGTATTCAGTGCCACCAAACCAGCTTTACAACAAATACTAAAGGAACTTCTCTAGGCGGAAAGAAAATGCGACAACTAGAAAGAAGAAAATTACAAATGAGGAGGCTCACCAGTAAAGGCAAACATTAGTAAAGCTAGGAAATCATTCACACAAATAAGCCACCAAAACCAGCAGCTGTGAGAAGAGGACGGTGCAAATGCAGGATCCTGGAAGTGCATTTGCCCTTAAAAGACCAGCAACTTAAAGCAATCTTGTGAGTATATATAGACTCCTATATCATAACCTCATGGTTACAAACCAAAAATCTACAATAGATTTACACACAAATAAGAAGAAGCAATTCAAAGACAACACCAAAGATAGACATCAAACCACCAGAGGAGAGAACAAAAGGGAAGAAAAAAGGCCAAGAGATAAAGGGCCAGGGAAAATCAACAAAAATCCAGAACAGTTAACAAAAGGGCAATAAGAACATATATGTCAATAATTACCTTAAATGTAAATGGACTAAATGCTCCAACCAAAAGACATAGACTGGCTGAATGGATACAAAAACAAGACCCATAAATATATTTTATAAAGAAGATGTGAGATACACACACACACACACACACACACACACACAGTGGAATATTAGCCATAAAAAAATAAAACTGCCATTCTCAGAACATGGATGGGACCTAGAGATTATTTTACTAGGTGAAGTTAGTGAAAAACAAACATCATATCATATCACTTATAAGTGAAATCTAAAGAAAAGATACAAATGCACTTATTGCAGAACAGAAATAGACTCAGAATTTGTAAACAAACTTATGGTTACCAAAGGAGACAGGTGGGGTGTGGGGAGGGACGAACTGGGGACTTGAGACTGGCACATGCACACTGTGGTATACTGAATGACAGGCTAATGGGGACCTGCTATAAGCACAGGGAACTCTACCCAATCAGTATTCTGTGATTATCGATATGGGAAAAGAATCTGAAAAGGAATGGATGTGTGTATATGTGTAACAGAATCACTTTGTTGTATAGCAGAAATTATCACAACTTGTAAATCAACTGTACTTCAATACAATTTTTTAAAATGGGAAAAAAATCTATGTTCCTCCTTAGTTCCAACTAGGAAAAAAAGATATGTTCATTCATTTAAATACAACTTTATAATTTTTAAGGAATTAAATCATAATTCTGTCATTGATAACTGAAATCTGTAACTGCATTTTAAAAATAGCAATGTCATATCCAAAAATTTTGTGGGATATTCTAAAATAGGGCACTTAAATTTATACATGAAAACTGTATTTGAGGAAAAATTCATAGAAATGGTAGAAAATGTTGACCATTTGATGAATATTCTTTGAAACTGGTATTGAAACTGATATTCATGCCATTGAACCTGGCACATTTGGAACATGTATTTTAGTTTAGACCAGTTAGATGACACTTTATATGGCAGCAAAAAACCCAAACAAACAGAAAAGAGGCTAAGAGCAGATTTAACTAACAGTTATTTACTAGCTGACTGCTCCACGCCAGGAGCCATGCTGAGTGTTTCCAAACATAATCATCCAATTTTTATAATCATCCTTCTAGGAGCTTGATATTTTATTGAATCTAAAATGATTACTGAGTTGTGATGATTTTTGTACACCTATAATTGCAATAGAATTCATTAAGTAATGGGAAAAATAAAATAAAATGATTACATGTGTTACATACGGATCCAGATCACACTGGATCATTTCATTTTATTGTATCACTGTATCCATAAATACATAAGAATGAATTTCAAAAAGATAAGAGCTTAAAAAAAATAAATGGCAATACTGCTGTCGGACCTAGAAACATCAAAATGACTTCCCTAATATCGTCACCCTTGTTTCAGTTAGTCTGGATCAGGATCCAACAAGGTATACACTTAGATGTGTCTCAAATCTATGAATTCATGATACTCCTCCTTTTCTCTTTGCATTTCATTTGTTAAACTGGGTTCTAGAGATTTCCCCACATTTTGGAATTTTTGCAATTTTATTCCTAGAGTGTCATTTAGTATCTTCTTCTGACCTCTGTTTGCTACAAACCGGTAGTTCCAACTAGAAATGATCTTCCTTCAGGGTCAAGTTCTTAGCAAGGGTGTGTCATGAGGGGTAGTGTGCTGTCCCTATCTCATCTTCTTGTGACACAAAGACTGACCCGTGCATTCAGCTCTTGTCAGCCCGCCTGCTCATCAGGAAGGTCTTCATCTGCTTTTCACCTGACAGATGTAGCAGCCATTGATGGTCTTTGCCTAGAGGCAGTCCTATCATTAGGGACTGCAGAATAATGGCCTTTTTAGTTTTTATTTTTATTTATTTTTATTTTTTTTTA
>PVHT020004944.1:40648317-40693220 GCA_004024745.2 Catagonus wagneri
ATGGCCGCGGGTTTATGGCCGCACCCGCGGCATGTGGAGGTTCCCAGGCTAGGGGTCTAACAGGAGCTGTGGCCACTGGCCTGCGCCGCAGCCACAGCAACGCAGGATCCGAGCCGCGTCTGCAACCTACACCACAGCTCACGGCAACGCCGGATCGTTAACCCACTGAGCAAGGGCAGGGATCGAACCCGCAACCTCACGGTTCCTAGTCGGATTCGTTAACCACTGCACCACGACGGGAACTCCCTTTTTAGTTTTTAAATCGGTTTGACCGAGGTATGGTGTATACGGAGTAACATTCACCCTTTTAGGCAGGTAGTGTGATGAGTTCTGACGAATGTGTGGAGTCATGCAGGTAGCACAGCAGTCAGGAGGTGGGACGTGCCGTCACCAGAAAAGCTCTGCAGTAACCGCAGGCCCTTTACCCCACCTCCTAGCACCCGGTGAATAGTTTTCTGTCCCTGTGGTTCTGGCATTCCTAGAATGTCATATAAATGGTCTTACACTGTGTGATGTTTTCAGTCTGGGCATAATGCTTCTGAGATTGCTCCATGCAGTGTGTCTCAGCAGTTCTGTCCCTTTTTGTTCCCAAGAGGGACAATATGGATATAACCACAACCGTCTCCACTCATGGGCGTCAGCTCGTGGGCATTTTGGTCGTTTCCAGTTTTGAGCTATCGTGAATGCGGCTGCTGGGAACATTACAGGTGTCTGTGTGGTTGGTTGATTCTCTGGTAAGTGATTAGAAGAAGAATTCTGTGTGGGGAGTGCATATTTATAAGAAACTGCCAGTTGTTTTTCAGAGTGGCTGTAGGATGTTGCGTTTTTCAACAGCAATGTATGCACATTCTAGCTGCCGCAAATCCTTCTCTTTATTTGCTGCTGTGACTTTTTTATTTCAGCCAGACTAGGGCACATGGTTTTAATTTCCACTTTCCTGATAACTAATGATTGGAACATCTTTTCATATGCTTATTGACGAATTTGATATCATTTTCGGTGAAGTGTTTATTCAAATCTTTTGTCCATTTTTAAATTAGATTGCTTGTTTTATAATTGGGTTGTTAAGAATTCAAATAATGATAATCTTATTCTGTAGTCCTAAGAGTTGCAATCCTATAAGGATGTTTTCTTTCATCAGTTATTTTGTAACTTTGAAGTATAATTTGTACAAGAAACAGGATAAACGCTTGATTCTTCCTCAGTATTTACCAGTTTTATAAATAATGATTTGGTCCCTTAGCATGATCCAAAAGAGACAACTAAGTTTCTTGATGTGACTATTATTGTGATTTTTGTGGATTTAAAAAAAATTTCATTGAAATATAGTTGAAGGAGTTCCCATCGTGGCTCAGCAGAAACGAATCCAACTAGGAACCATGAAGTTGTGGGTTTGATCCCTGACCTCACTCAGCAGGTCAAGGATCCGGCGTTGCCGTGAGCTGTGGTGTAGGCTGGCAGCTGAGGCTCTGATTAGACCACTAGCCTGGGAACCTCCATATGCCATAGGTGTGGCCTTAAAAGGACAAAAAAAAAAATATATATATATATATATATAGTTGATTTACAGTGTTGTGTTCATTTCGCCTGTAAACACACACCCACGTGTGTGTGTGTGTGTGCATACTGGTGTGTGTGCATATATATGTGTGTATATATATATATTCTTTTTCAAATTCTTTTCCATATGGTTTACTACAGGATATTGAATACAGTTCCCTGTGCTATACAGTAGGATCTTGTTTTTTATTCATCCTATATATACTAGTTTGCATCTGCTAACCCCTAATCCTTCCCTCTCACCCGCTTCCCCTTGGCAACCAGAAGCCTATTCTTTATGTCTTTGAGTCTGTTTCTGTTTGGTAGATATGTTCATTTGTGTCATATTTTTTATTCCACATATAAGTGGTATCATGTAGTATTTGTCATTCTCTTTCTGACTTATGTTATGTATTACGATAATCTCAATCCATCCATGTTGCTATAAATGGCATAATTTCATTCTTTTTTATGACTTGAGCAATATTCCATTGTATATATGTACTTACACTTTTTTTTTCTTTCTAGGGCTGCACCTGCAGCATATGGAAGTTCCGGGGCTAGGGGTCAAACTGGAGCTGTAGCTGCTGGCCTATACCAGCAACAGCAACACCAGATCCGAGCTACATCTGCAGCCTACACCACAGCTCACGGCAGCACCAGATCCTTAACCCACTGAGCAAGACCAGGGATCGAACCTGAGTCCTCGTGGATATTAGTCGGGTTCTTAACCCACTGAGCCACAGCAGGAACTCACACATCTTTATCCATTCACCTGTTGATGGACATTTAGGTTGTTTCCATGTCTTGGCTATTGTGAATAGCCATGCTGGTATGAACATAGCGGGTGGATGTATCTTTCTGAGTTATAGTTTTATTTGGGTGTATGTCCAGGAGTAGGATTGCTCAATCATATGGCACCTCTATTTTTAGTTTTTTGAGGAAGCTCCATACTCTTTTCCATAGTGACCGCACCAGTTTACATTCCCACCAACAGTGTAAGAGGGTTCCCCTTTCTCCGTACTTTCCAGCATTTATTTATTATTTGTAGACTTTTTGACGATGGCCATCTGACCGGTGTGAGATGGTACTCACTGTACTTTTGATTTGCATTCCTCTAATAATTAGTGATGAAGAGCATCTTTCCATGTGCCTGTTGGCCCTCTGTATGTTTTCTTTGGAGAAATGACCTTATGGATTTTAACGTATTTTAGGTATCTCAGTCATTATGGCTTTACTCTTTTTGATATGTAAATTGTCTCACCTTTGACTAGTGGAAGGCCTTTCAAGTTGGCACCGAGTCTTTGGGATGTCACTACAGTAGTCTTTGCCAGTTTCTTTACTTTCTGGTGTAAGGTATTCTATCTCCTCTTTTTTTTTTTTCCCATGCCTGTGTCATGTGGAAGTTCCCAGCCAGGGATTGAACCCCGGCCACTGCAGTGACAATGCCAGATCCTTAACCCACTGTGCCATAAGGGAACTCCTATTCTGGCTCCTGTTACATTCCCTGACTGTGCAGCGAACAGTCTGGCCTTACCCACAGAGAGATCTGGCTTCTGGAAGGTAGTGTCAGTTCTGGGAGTTAACATCGTACCTGATAAAAACACCCTGATAGAAACACGTCTTTCTTTGCTGAGGGTGGGGCAGCCTCAGAGGCAGGGCTGGCCATGCCAGAGAGACAAAGGATGGTTCAGGATAGGGTTTTGGCGTGTTGTGGTGTTGGTCAGACTGCAGACTGAGATCGACCATGTGAGCAGTCGATCAACCAACCATGCCTAAGTAGTGGAACTCCAGTTAAAACTGGACACCGAGGCTTGGCTGAGCGACCCTGATGGGCAGTATGCCACGTGCATTGTCCTGTGTTGATGCTGGGAGGTTAATGTGTCCTGACACCATAGGGGGTGGACCATGGCAACTTTGTGTCTGGATCCTTCCCAGGCCACGCCCTTTGCATTTATTACTTTGGCTGATTTTAATCTGTATCCTTCCCCTGTAATAATTATACTTTATACCATAAGTATAATAACTTTCTGTGAATTGTATGCATTCTTCTAGTAAGGTACTGAAGCTGAGGGTAA
Source organism: Catagonus wagneri (assembly GCA_004024745.2). Lineage (NCBI taxonomy): Eukaryota > Metazoa > Chordata > Mammalia > Artiodactyla > Tayassuidae > Catagonus > Catagonus wagneri. The sequence goes on from PVHT020004944.1 coordinate 40,651,935, forward strand.
TTTGGGGAACTCCCTGAACTTGCAGTTGGTATAAGAAGTGCGGGCAGTCGTGGAGACTGTGACATCTAGCTTGCAGTCTGGCTGGCTCCAGGTTCTGCAGTCAGTTATTTCTCTAAGGACCTCTGTCTTCTTTCAGTGAGAAAGGATAGTTACGTATCGCAATGGTATTTACAGACCTCATGCTTCTGGGGAGATGGTCATTGTTTCTCGGACTTTTCCATGGACAGAACTAGAAAACCTTTTCTCTCTCTCTCTTTTAGAGAGAAAATCTAGCACAATTTCATTCTATTTCCAGTTAAAATTTAGGATAACAGATTTTTATATCTTTGATTTTATATTTGTATCTTTTATACTGAAAATGTGGGCATCTATAGCAAATAAACATTTACTTATTTGCTTTATCCTACCATATAATATTTTCAGAGTAACGATATCAATATTGTTAGCAATGTGATGACTGAAATCAATTTAGGATTTCTTTCTAGTTCTTTTTCGTCTTTTGGAAATGACTCAAATTTCAGATCACCTGAAATTGTTCTCTGTGTGTAGCTAAGGCATCCACTAAATGGCTTATTTAGGTCCATTTACTTGATTTGGCTTGATTTTTAGGAATTGCCTTTTCCCTCAGTTTCTTTAACTCTGACTTAATCTTGTTTTATAATTGATGTACATCCTATGATTGGTTCTAAAAGTGAAATCCACAGGGATGTAGATTCTACTTTTGTCCCATTTGCACACTATACACTTTTTAACGGCCCACAGTACTCCCATTACAGTGAATTTCAAGCTGTAGAGAAAAGATGTAAATCAGCATATTTACTGGATACAAATGCTATTGCTACAGTAATGCTTAGAAGAGTGGACTGGACTCTTAAGGTTAAATTCTTCCTTTATTTGTATTAGTAGGTTTTAGCAAGCGCTACTTTGTATAAAAACCACAAAGGTAAACTTTAGTTCTACACAGCTGAATTGTCACAAAAATCAAAGCACGCAGAATTTTTGAAAATAAATTTTAACTCACTAAGGACTATAATTGAAAAGTTCTTAAACAGTGACCACAGATATAATATTGCTCTCACACGGGTTCCTTTAGAGACAGTAATACCTGTACCTCTTGGGGACGTGTGGACCAAAGGGGTGATGATACCACGGCAAGTGTTCTCTTTAATACCTGTCTTTAGGTTTTAAGGAAGATGATTCTAGAACTTACCAACCCATAGGTCCCATTGTTTCTGCCCTCGTTTTTCCACGTTTTGCCTCTTTAAGGAGTTCTTCTATTGCTTTCCTGGTGGGAAAAGGAAAAAGTCAGAGTTACCCCTCTAAAATCTGAAGATCAATTTATTCCACATATGTGACCCTGGGAAAGGAAGAGCTTTTGAAGCATAAAATTTCAAAATTGGGAGGGAAATTTAAAAAGTGTTTTTAAATGGCTGATAGTTTTGAACACATAGAAATTAACTTTTTCTATAAAGAAGAAAAGCACTGAAAATTAGAGGTAAAATGACAAATTATATCCATATTAAAATGTTCAAATGCACTGTATACTAAGAAATAAATCTCTTTCTGCTTATCAGTTAATGAGGGAGTAGAGAAATGGGTATTCACTAACAAGGACTGAAACTGTTGTGACGTTTCTGGGGGACGATTCGCAATGTGATAAAGAATCTCAAAAATAAAACCCATGTGTTGACCTACAAGAGGTACATAAAACTGTATGTACAGGCAACTCATTCAACACTTGTTAACAGCTGAAGAAAAGGAATGGAAAACTCAAATGTTCACTGAAACCAGATTGCTGAAATACATCATGGCATGTCCACATGGTGGAAGATCAGGCAGTCGTGGAAAATGAAAACAAATACTTGGCACAGAAAGACATTCATAGCATATTACGTATATGAATATGGGTACAATAGAATAGGACAATTTTATCTCAAATTTGTTTTCATGTGTATATGGCATGGGGAAACATTTGGAGGGGTGTTATCAAAATGGTAAGGCGAGTTTTGGGGTCATTTTTAGTTGTTTATGTTTGCTTGTCAGCATATTCTATTTTTTTCTAGAATAAATCTATATTATTTGTGTAATTTTTAGAAAGAGATAAAAAAAAAACCCAGGAAATATATTTATCAACCGAACTCCAAGACTTCACTGTGTACCAGAGGCTGTGCCAAGTGCTGGGGTAATAAATTAGGAAGGCAGTCACCCCTGACTTTAGTGTCGCCTCTGCTATGTCCATGACAAAGTTGAGAGAAAGGGAGGTCTAACGCGCAAGACAAATGTAATTCAAACACACAACTATAAATCTGATCTGAAGTTTGAAATTGGATAATTATCTGTTGATTCTACATAAAAACACTTAGTTGCACCATTATAATATCACTCTAGGTACTCTTCCCGTTGTCCTTACCATTCTGTTAGCTTCTAAGAATGTTTTATTTTGTATTGACTTATTTTATCAACACAGGCACATAGCTTAAGGAGAAAAAGATGATTTAAAGACTTCAGAGTGAAATACTGTCGGCTTCTGCATCAACTTCCCTACCCACCAAGAAACCCAGTCTCACCTCCTTTTTATCTCTTTCTCCTGCTATTTACCTCCATATTTCTAATAGTATTCTTTTGAACGATTTCACCATCCTCTTAATCCTCAACAGATATATCTGGCTCTTTTTCTGTAACATTCATTTTTTCCCCCATTGCACCCGCAAAAGATGGAAGTTTCCAGGCCAGAGATCAAATCCAAGCCACAGCTGCAACTTGTACTACAACTGCAGCAATGCTGGATCCTTAACCCACTGCACCACAATGGGAACTCCAAACGTATACATTTAAAAATCAGCTATTAATAATGAGAGCATTAAGAAATGTCATTTCGGCTAACTCCTAACTCGGCAGGTGGATACTTTCCCATCCATGATGGGAGGGCCCACTGACAAGCCAATGAAAAACCAAAGCCCTGGAGTTCCCACTGTGGCTCAGCTGGTGAAGGAACTGACATAGTGTCTGTGAGGTTGTGGGTTCGATCCCTGCCCTCACTTTGTGGGTGAAGGATCCAGTGTTGCCACACGCTGTGGTGTAGGTCACAGATGCGGTTTGGATCTGGCATGGCTGTGGCTGTGGCTTTAGCCAGCAGCTGCAGCTGCGATTTGACCCCTAGCCTGGGAACTCCCATATGCTGCAGGTGTGACTGTAAAAAAAAAAAAAATGGTAAAAATTTTCCAAATACAACCCCACTTTCCACCAGTTAGAGTGAGTGGTAGTTTCCTAAAAAAGCAAAACAAATCAGGAAATCATTCAACCATGGGTCTACCCACGTGTCCTCTCTCCTGACAACAGAAACAGTTAAAAATCGTCAGGGGAGAAAAACTTGCTTATGTATCAGTTACAAATAAATGAGAATGTATTTTCCTATAAGGACTGTCAAAACACTTGTCTAACCTTCTGGTCATGCCTACAAAAGCCAGTTTGTGTCATAATGTAGTTGAAAGACTGTACATCTGCAGGAAGCAATACTCAGTCAAGAACCTTGCTGAGATCCTGAAGGCCTTGAACAGGCACCTTCAAGAGAAGAGCATGAGGTCTGATTCTTCTGTCATCGTGATTTCACTTAAAATTGTCTCTAGCACTGTCTTTATCTGCCATGATTAAGGACACCTTCTGATTTACAACTACAGCAAAGAGAAAAGATGATTTAAGTATGAGAAAGACTGCTTGGGGTGAACCAGTCCACCAGGAATGGAAAAGGTGGGGCGCAGGTGGGCAGTACCCCGGCCACAGAGCCTACCCAGGCCTGGGGCGTACCTGGTTGGGTATTTGCACTTGTTTGAACAGCTCATGTTGGTGCGAGCTCTCGAGTTTACAAAGTACTGTCCTATCTGGATATGACAACATAGTTATCACGACTGTGCTGGGGACATTGGACTCGGCTTGTGATCAGAGAGCAGGAAGAGGGGCAGAAACAAGACTAAGGACCTGTGTGTGAGGCTGCGTGCCGTCCACCTTTTTGTTAGCCTTCCTATCTCCTCCACAAACATTTGCACACCAAGTCCTGGAGAAGCTGTTTTCTGTTTATCATTAAAAGGCAAGACATAAAGCCAGTGGGTATTGGGGTGGGGGCGAGGGGAAGGCCCGAGAGAGCCGCTGCTGCTTCCTCGCTCGTTCACAGAGAGCTGGCGAGGCAGACGGGTCGGGGGCTGCTCAGTCCGTCCTAAGAAGGGGGACAGACTGCCTCCCACCCCGAGTTCTGCACGAGCTCCTTCTGCGGGGCTTCACTTCCAGACAGGAAAACAGCCACTTCCAGCAGCCACGCGTTCTGACATCGAAATGACAACATCGCCTTCAAAATCAAAGGGAAGAAAATAGCAAGTCAGGTAGTTTTCCTCGCTTCTGTAAGCCTCTCTTGTTTTCCCTGGAACTCGAGCTAGTGAATTCTTGGGTAAGGAAATAACCAAGCCAGTTTCTAAACTGCAAATCATCACAGAGGCTGGATACTTAAAATGTCAAAGGCTATGAAACACCAGCATCATGAAACAAGGTAGTTTTTAATGAGATCATGAAACAGAAGTGTAAACTGCAACTAAAATATAGGAAAAGAAAAAATAAATCCATATATTTTAAGTCTGTAAAAAAAAAGTTAAAAAAGAAAAGCAAGCAGTAGGAGAATATGTTGGAACTAAGTACAAAGAGGACTTGAACAATGAGAACATTTTTCAGACACAAATTAAGGTTCCATAATTTTTGTACTTCGAGCCTTTCAACATCTTAACGGTTTCTTTGTAAAAGAAGTTCATTCTATCAGAATTTACAGTTCAATGCAAATAAGAATTCCAAGAAAGCCAAGTCACTAAGCAGTTTTCTGGGCACAGGAACAAAGTGCAGTCAGTTTTCAACGATCCCTGTGTGTGTGATCCACAGGCAGTTTCTGTCCTCTGTCAGGGTACTCAGGCCTGCCTTTTCACCCATTAGCCAGCTGGTACGTGTGTGAGGAATGTCAACTGATCCTAACAGCAGCTTAAATCAAACCTGAGTGGCAACGCAAATCTGGTGCAAAAACGTCTTAAAATCCAAAGTGAAACAAATTCGTTTTGAGTTATCTGGGTCTGTCTCTCCTTTTACTCACATAAACGAACTGAGAGTTAACTACCTCAGTACAGAGAAAAGGCAGCAGGCTACTTAAGGCAACTAAAATGAAACCACAGAAATTAAATAATGAAGAACGTAAGAGAATGAGGTTTTAAAAAAGTATCAGAGAAGGTAAATAGCAAGGAATGACTCAAAAACAGACATCGTCTACACATACTTTCTTGAGAAACAGTGAAGGAGGGTGTTACGGACTCAGTGCTCGTACCCCCTCCCCAAACGCACACGTTGAAATCCTGACCGCTGTGACGGGATTGGGACACTGGCATCATGTGGGAAATGAAAGTTGCGATCTGACAATCTCAATTACAAAGTTTCTCTTTTAGAATCTATTGAAGTTGAGATCTGACAATCTCAATTACAAAGTTTCTCTTTTAGAATCTATCTCCTTGGTGGACCAGGCCCACGAAGGGGCAAACAAAGGCCCGCGTGCCATATTTCTAATTATTTAAAAGTTTTAAAATAAGTTAAGAAAACCATTAAATAACATATATTGGGGAGTTCCCACTGTGGCTCTGCAGTAACAAACCCAACTAGTATCCATGAGGATACAGATTCAATCCCTGGCCTCGCTCAGTTGGTTAAGGATCCAGTGTTGCTGTGGCTGTGGTGTAGGCCGGAGGCTGTAGCTCTGATTTGACTCCTAGCCTGCGAACCTCCATATGCCACAGGTGTGGCTTTGAAAAGCTAAAAATTATAATTGAAAACCTAAATTTTGAATGTTTTATAGTTTCTCTGTAAATTGATTAATGAATCAAACTTTTAGTATGTTCTCTAAGACCTACACACATAGAAATGTATGGGTAACATGACTTAGCATAATAGTATGGCTGTTCCTCATACGGTACTAAGTCCAGACAGAACACTGAACTGAAATCCTCAGACAAGCAAGCAAATGGAAGCTTAGCTCTACTGGGAGACAGTGTTTTCTTATGGCAAAAACTATCTCATTCATGCTGATAAGAGGGTTGTGACAAGTTAATGTATTGCATTTTCTCCTCTGAACACTTACGTTGCTCAAACCCTTTCTGGACTCTACAGTAGTATTTGCTCTGAAATCACCACAGACTCCAGTTTCATCTTTTATTCAAGTACTTAGGTCAAAACACGAAGAGGGTGTTTCCTGGGGTAGGAATTGCACTGATGCGGGGATTGGTGTGATTTGGGGGGCTGCCTTAGTTCAAGGACATTCTCCTATGAATGTGGCTATAATAAGCATTTAATCTGCACCACTGGGTGTATGATGAAAAGTAATAATGGCAACAGTGTCTGTGTACCGTGGATCTTACACTTGAACCTCACAGCTCCTCAAGGGAACTACTCTTCCTCTGATAAAGAGATGAGAAAATAAGAGCAAGCGGAGAAACCGGGGCTGGATGTGAAGCCAGGCAATTGACTCTTAACTGTCCCTGACACTGCAGCCGTAGAGAAGGCAAGAGCCCAGCCCGAGGAAGGCGAGGAGAGGGGAAGAAGCACCTTGTGCTGCACTGCTTTGTGCTCATGACAGGCTCTGCTGCAGCGAAGCACCGCTCCCAGCCCTGCACCTGACGCAGATGTTCTCAAGGGTCCACAGCCACACGTCACAGGTGACCGCTGCGGGACAGTTTCGTGACATGGAGCTGACTGCTGCTGCTGCGTGGGGGCAGACCCCTAAGGGTTTGGTTCTTGGAGGGAAACCGTATTTCTCAGTTCACAAGGTCTCACTTAGGAATGACCTCATCATGAAACAGCCTAATGTACAAGGTAGAGCCTTTGCAAATATTTATTCTCCAATCCTGATTAAGGAGCCACACAGAAAACACAGTGATCCATTTTCAGTTGGTACTGTAAGATCTAATTAAATGTGCCATGGTTAATTTGTGTATGATTTATGAAGAACAGCATCTCAAAGTTAAAAAAAAAATTTGTGGAGATGGGGTCGGGATGGCAGAGAATGAACTTAGAAAACAGTAAACTCTAGGAGTTCCCGTCCTGGCTCAGCGAAAACGAATCCGACTAGGAACCATGAGATGGTGGGTTCGATCCCTGGCCTCTCTCAGTGGGTTAAGGGTCTGGCATTGCTGTGAGCTGTGGTGGAGGTCAGAGACACGGCTCGGATCCCGCGTTGCTGTGGCTGTGGCGCAGGCCGGCAGCTGCAGCTCCTATCAGACCCCTAACCTGGGAACCTCCACATGACACGGGTGCAGCCCTAAAATGACAAAAGACACGCACATAAAAAAGAAAGAAAATGGTAAACTCTAAATAGAAAAGCCCACAAATTATGTGATACCAGGACTGGCATATCTGTTTCATAGGTCAACGTGGTTTAAAAGTGTATAGATGCCTTACTAAAAGACTAGTTGGGAGAAATAAACTCAGAGAATATAAGGTCAAAATAATTATAGAGGTCTCTTACTCAAAGCATTTTGTTATCTCTTTAAGAGAAAGGTGCTTTGAAGTACAAAATTGATAAGAAAACTACAAAGAAAAAAGGGTTTAACATCTAGAAAGATGTGTGCGGAAGGGAGCTGGTATCAGAGCAAAGGGAAGCCAGCATGACGGCTGTGTGATAGAAAAATCATGCTGAAGAAAAATACGGCAGAAGGCTAAAATAGCAGAAATATAAAGTAAAATTCAAAGCCTCATCAAATAGCTATTCAAAATGCAAAAAAAAATCACAATTGTACAAAAGAAAATATTACAATATGAAGGCTCCAGGGTTTGCCTCCGCAGCTTCCTTTAATGTGGGTTGACATCTGGCGTACCATCCTCTGATAAACACATCGCATACCAGAAAAACCACCTCACCCAAAGCATGGTCTGTAAATCACTCTCTTAATCCTACAGGAGCTTTACTTCATGCCAGTGATCTGTGGTTCTCTGCAGACTGTTCTAAACAATGCTTCGGAGCTCTTGGATCTCAGCCCTGAGAATGGCCCGTTCAGCAGAAAGCCTGGGCAGCCTGCTGAAGCTCTTTCCTTCACTTGCAGCGATCTACTGGAAAACAAGCCGGCCAGCCCTTGTAGATCTCAGTGTCTGATTCATCAAATGACTATAAACTATGCTTACCGCTGAGAGCTGGCGGGGGGGTGGGGGGGTGGGGGGGTGGGGAAAATAAAGATAAAGTTCCAGAATGAGTGGGGTTTTCTGATCAATTTGTGCTCTTTAAAAAGCGTTTTCATTTTTAACCGAATTAAGCAGTTTTTAACCCAGGAAGGAAACATATAGATGCTTGTATTTCTTACAAGTCCAGCAGTGCACAGTTAAATGGGAGGAAGAGAGCGCCTGCATTCTTTGTCCACCAGCACAGGTTCAACAGCTGCCTGGGGGCCTCTCCGTTCAAGGCGAGAGATGGTGAAATAGAGGGTGCAGCCCACCCCAGAGCCCTGTGCGTCCCCCACCATGTGGACCTCCAGCCACAGCCTCATCTCGAGCGCCAGCAGCGTGCTGTCTGTCACAGTCTAGGTATCAAGGAAGTACTTTGAGAGGTATGGTGGTGGCCCTTAAAAAACTGGCAAGGGGAGTTCTGAGGGGAAAAAAAAGAAGTGTATATACACGGATAGCATTTTGTACATCAGTAATGAAGTTCAAGAATCTACAAAATAATTTATTGAAACCAACCAGTGAAGTCTTGGTTCTTTATAAACCCTCTGGTGTCAAGTTTCAAGCTGCCTTTCAGGGGATAATGTATATAACGATGAATTTAAGTAGGACAAGGCAATTTTCAATCCCATTTTAGTTTTTTTTAAATCTTAACAGACATACAAGTGCTTCGGGGAAAAAAAAAAAACCCTACATCTCTTATAATGTAGTAGTTAGTGGAGCTGAGCAGTTAGACACACACGGATTTAAGTTGGGGAGTAGTGTCTCTTTAAGGAAAGCGTTTATAAAAGTTCAAACTACTATTGAACTTAGATGTCTCACTGAACAAGTCAGCTGAAACCACACACTGTGTGAGTAAGGTTTTCCATTAACTTATAAAGACCCCAGAGGGGCTTCCCTCATAGCTGGTGGAAGTTGCAGACTCCGCTGCAATGCAAACAGTCTTAGAGATGCTGAGTTCAGCAGCACAGAAGGGACCACTAGAAAGGCTGCAGAGAACAACCAAAAGTTAGGAACTAGCACATGGTGACTAACTGCTACGGGAGAAAAGCCCAGGGCATGGAAAATTCCATTAGTGATTAAGCCAACCTTTATATATCATATCCTACAAACAATACATGAACCGCCAAAAGAAAGATTCCATGGAAAATGATACAGTTGGTGACTCTGGCGTCAGAAACCAGCTGCAAGAGAATCAAGGACTTTACTATTCAGACTTATAAATTACTTATGTATAACCAAGAAGGGAAATGTGAAAGCGTGTTCTGGAGCGAAAGTTGCACTGTAAGTTTTACAAAATATCAAAACACTTGACCAGCCCTCTCCTGTCGCTGTACTGCTGCTGTGCTTTAAGTAGCTGCACGTGTTAGAACTAACTTTACTACTGAAATACCATCCCTGTTTTGGGAGAGAACGGCAGTTGCAGTTTAACTGGATGGAGCAACGTTGACAGAGAGGCCAGAACTGTGTTAAAAATGGAATTGGTACCCACTGAGACACAGGGGAAATTCTGAGCTAGATCGTGATGATTATACAACCGGCGTCATTTTGGCCTGCTTCCAAGGTGTGCTATCTGCTGACAAAAAAAGGACACTGCATTCTCAATACAAATGATCAGGACCATGCTTTCACAGCTCCTGTGAAGTATCAAACGCTCGAGTTCACAATCTTCCTTAGCATTTGCTTGCTAGAAATCGGGCCATATAGTGAACATCTGTATTAATCCCCACGCACTCAAGTGTTCCCAGAGAGGCCTCGAATCCAGGTATTTACAAGGCTGTTTTTCCTCGAATAGGCAAGGAAAGAAACCAAAATGAGTGAAAGTGTTCAGGTGAAAATTCATGATGTAATCCATAATGTAATGCTATGTTCTTAAAATATAAGGGAAGTTTCCTGACTGTTAGAGGTCATCTAGTTGAACTTTATTATATAAAGCCCAGGAGATTATGGTTTACAGACGTTAACAACTCACCTAAAACTAAATAGTTACCTGATTTTTTTTTTCGGGGGGGGGTCTAATTCACAATTCCATTTCTTCTTTCCCCCAGAACTGGGACGGCATGTTTCAGTCATCGAGGGGCGAAATTAGGAGGGGGCGGAACATAATGATGATACTTTAGCCCCAGGTCACTATCTTTAGGGTACAACATTGTAAAGACCAGCACTACAGTGCATCTGCAACTGTGTGATGAAACACACAGGGAGAGCAAGCCACCCAGCCATGGTTTACAGGAAACGGTCCTGACTGCATTTAGTTGTAGTGTAACTAGAACTCGCTCAGTTTGGAAAATGTTTCTTAAGGTAATTTGCTGTGATTGCTTAATCACATAAAAATGAAAACCTGTATAAAAGTAGTGAAATTATTAACTTCAAAGCATGATAGGTCAAAAGCTCTTTATATGGAAACTATGTGTCATGTCGGAGAACAGTGTGGTGTAGCCAGAGCCAGCTCCACTAGCCACCCAGGCGCTTTGGGCAAGTTATGCTTCTTCTCTGAGTAGGTTTCCCCTGTGTATACGGGGACTGAGCCCAAGCTCACAGATGCACTGCGAGCACTGAAAACGATGAGTCTGTAAAGGGCTGTCTTTGCATTGATGTTTCTTGGGAGGGAAAACGGTTCACTTCTGTATCTGAATGCAGCAAAACAAAACAGTTTTTAATGGCACTATTTCCTTCCTTCATTTATATTCTGTAAAGAAAAGCTTCCAGAATGTTCATTTTCATCTGTTGCATAATTCGGTTTTGATGAAAATCTGAGGGATTATTTATGGGTCCAAATAATATAAAAGGAAATTCTATCTTCCTATGGTTATGTCAGAGCACATTTCCTGTGTACAGTGTACTGGTACCAGAATAATCAGCCTGCGTGACAGAGCTCACCAAGTCGTTTGATGAAACATGGTGAGATTTTAAGGGGCTGAGAGGGAGATGGGCAGAGACCCAGTTAGAGTGGACCTCCCTCATGCTGCCACGACCTAGGAAGTACTTGATCAGGAACAAGTTATCTCACATGCACAAAAAGACAGCCAGTGCACCGGGTTCTTTGGCTTTGGGCACAGGTACAGGGACACGCTCTACACAGGTCGAGCCTGAGAGCAGAACCCCTCATCTGAGAAACCCAGACTGAATACAGTTAGCTGGCCCTTGTTCTGTCTTCATGCATTCGCTGCCTCATCTCTCGATGCTCTTAGAGGAGGGACTAAGCAGTTCCCAGTTTCTAGGTTTGAATCAAGGACGTGTTCAAGTTCCCTTAAAAAAATGAAGCAGCCCCAGTACGGTGAGGATGATCCAGTTGTGTCACTTACTGGCTCCATGATTTTGCCAACTTGGTGACATCATCTGTAAAACGAAGGTATTCCTGCTACTCTGTCAGTTAGTATGGGGTGCGGACAATTTTATATATATACATAGTTACTGTGTCACTGTAACACACTGGACAAATGTCAAGTATTAAAAAATTTTAAATGGGTATATAGTATCGATTGTATTGTTAACTAAAACAGGAAAATACTGTGTGATAGTAGCTACCAAGTGCACAGTGACTAACAGCATAATAGACTATCTCACTGACTCTCAGCAGAGCCTTCTTTTTTTTTTCTGTCTTTTGTCATTTTAGGGCCGCACCCGCGGCATATGGAGGTTCCCAGGCTAGGGGTCGAATCGGAGCTGTAGCCACTGGCCTACACCGCAGGCACAGCAACACAGGATCCGAGCCACGTCTGCGACCTACACCACAGCTCACGGCAACGCCGGATCGTTAACCCACTGAGCAAGGCCAGGGATCGAACCCACATCCTCATGGTTCTTAGTCGGATTTGTTAACCACTGCGCCATGACGGGAACTCCTCAGCAGAGCCTTCTAAGTCACCGCTCCCTTAGTATTTGTCAGCTACCAAGGATGAGGGGGGCTGCCTTGTCCAGGGTCAGGTACACCTGATTGTAACTTGACATTCCTGCCTTCACATGCAAAATCCATTCAGTTCACGCACACCCGTATTTTAGAACATCCTTGAAGATGTTCTCTGCATTTGGAAGATGATCCAGTGCTGCTTTGGCCCAACACAGATTAAAACTGTAAAGTTTATGTATTTAGGAGTTCCCGTCATGGCTCAGCAGAAATGAATCTGACTAGCATCCATGAGGTCGCAGGTTCAATCCCTGTCCTCGCTCAGTGGGTTAAAGAATCTGGCATTGCCGTGAGCTGTGGTGTAGGTCGCAGACGTGGCTGGGATCAGGGGTGGCTATGGCTGTGGTGTAGGCCGGCAGCTACAGCCCCAATTGAACCCCCCCTAGCTTGGGAACCTCCATATGCCGAGGGTGTGGCCCTAAAAAGATACATAAAAAAAAAAAGTTCATGTATTTAAAGGTGATGCCCATGGAGCGTAATAATACAGAAAATGGTCTTTCATGAACCAAATTATTAGTAAACTCACATCTAGGTTCTTAAGCAGTGTCTCTAACTCAGTGATTCTTTTCATGGCCAAGATTTATGGAAAACAGCCCCATTTCCAACACATTTCAGCTTGAACTTAGAAATAAGCAAGGATTACTGGTCAAGAGTTTTGTCTCTCCAATGGAACGAAGCCTTGCTGTCTTCCCAGGAACCGGTGGCGGTAACACAGGCAGCCCAGGATGTGGAAGGCCGAGCCTCAGTGGTCAGGCCGTTTTGGGTTCATAGCCACTCACCCGCCGTTCAACCTTAGGGTGGCTACTTCTCCAGGCCTCAGTTTCTTTTTCTATAAATGGGAAAAGTATCATCTGCCTTGAAGGAGATTTAAACTGGTTTTTCCACCTGGCTGGTCTTACAGTCACCGTGACGTGTCTGTGAAGCTGTCTGCTTTTGGCTAGAAAGAAGCCTACTTGGGGATGCTTCAGGTCCTGGCTTGTTCGGAAGCACATGGCTCTCGGAGGGGGACCGGCCTATTAGAACACAGAGATAGAGGGAACCGTTGGCTAGCTCACTGCAAGTCTGGGCAGCAGGCACTGACACACCTGCAGGCTGAGACTCGATTCTAGAGACCGGACATTTTCAGCAGGATAGTTTCTTTTGTTTTTCTTCTTCCAGTTTTATTGAGATATACTTGACCTATCGCACTAAGTTTAAGGTGCACAGCCTAATGATTTGACTTACAGACCTCATGAAATGATACCACAATAAATTCAGTGAACATCTATCATCTCATATAATATTTAAAAAAAAATATATATATTTTTTTTACTTGGATGAGAACTCAGGACTTATGGCATTTGCAACTGTGTGACATAGAGCGGTGCTAATTACCTCTCTCACTCTGTGCATCACACCCCTAGTGCTTATCTGTCTTTCAGCCGGAAGTGAGGACCTGGACTGCCTTCCTCCAGTTCCCCCCCTCTCACCACCTGCCCCTGGAAACCACAAATCTCAAGACTTTTTCTATGTTTGTTTGGTTGTTTTTGAAGTATAATTGACCTACAACACTATGTCCGTTCCTGGGATAAACACAATGACTTGATATTTTTAAGCATTTCAAAATGATCACCGTGATAAGTCTAGCTGTCATCTGTCAACACACAAAATTACTTAATTATTGACTATATTCCCCACACCGTACATTTCATCCTTGACTCATTTATTTTGCAACCGAAAGGTTGTACCTCTTAATTTCCCTCGCCTGTTTCTCTCCCTTCCCCAGCTCCCTCCCCTGTGGGAACTACCTGTTTTTGCTCTGTATCCATGACTCTGTTTCTGTTATGTTTATTCATCTGTTTTGTTTTTAGATTCCATAGAAGTGATGTCATACAGTATTTGTCTTTCTCTGACTTATTTCACTTAGCATATTACCTTCTGGGTCCATCCACGTTGTTGCAAATGGCCTTATCTCATTCTTTTTTATGGCTGAGTACTATTCCATTGTGTATGTACACACATCTTCTTTATCCATTCATCTGCTGATGGGCACTTAGGTTGCTTCTGTATCTTGGCTCTTGTAAATAATGTTGCAGTGAACATAGGGTTGCATGTATCTTTTCAAATTAGTGCTTTTGTTTTCTTCGGATAAATACCCAGGAGTAAAACGGCTAGACTAATGGTAGTTCTGTTTTTAATTTTTTGAGGAATCTTCATGCTGTTTTCCATAGTGGCTGCACCAATTTACAGTCTTAGCAACAGTGCGTAAAAGCATTCCCTTTTTTCCGCATCCACATCCTGTCGTCTTTTTGCAAACAGCCATTCTGACAGGTGTGAGGTGATAACTCATTGTGGTTTAATTTGCCTTTCCTTGATGATCAGTCATGTTGAGCATCTTTTCATGTGCCAGATGCAGAAAACTTTCTAATCATGAGGCCCTAGAATCCCCAATTTTCCCTGTCCATTTAAGGATAGAGTACAGTCTGTCATATAGAAAAACACACAAACAAACCAAAAACACAGAAAAACAATTGTAGAACCATGTCCTGAAGGCTTGGATTGCAAAGCTGATGGAGACAAAAATCCAACTCTTTCAGTCTGATAGACACTGAACATGATTATATTCTTTTTTCTTCATCTTCAAGGAATGAGATAACTGACACTTCTGTCCCGATTTTATATTGATCAGTTTTGAATAAAAACCCTGTTAAGTATTCCAAATACCAGGATTTATGCTTAAGTATGTAGACTGACGAGAGTAAGCACTCAGATAGGATCTGAAATAACTTTAGATGAGGAATCTCAGTGATATGTGGTCCTTGTCTTGAAACCTGCGTTCCAATCAAAACTTATTCTGAGATCCCATATAATTGACCTGGTATGGTGGTGAGAAATGAAGAGCTGGGCACCAAATGCTCATGAGGATCTGAGGGAAAACCAGAGAAGTCCGTTCTTCTTATGGCTTCAGCTAATGTGATAAAAATGGCATGACAGATGTCAAGTTATAGACTGCTTCATTTAATTCTCTGTTTCGGCCTCACGATATGGTCACTTACAGTAAAAAATGTTTTGGTTTTCCTATGATTCCTGACACAGAGTGCCTAAAACCCTAGGAATTTCCTCATTGAGGAGCTCTATGAAGGTGTCTTTTTGTTACGTTGCTGAGGTGACTTTTGGGAAAGCCCCAAGCTAACCTAAGGATGGGGGCTGGCTGCCCAAGTGATTAGAGCTGGAACTTGCAGTCCTACCCCCAGGCCTGTGGGGAGGGCAGGGGCTGGAAATGGACCAAGGGCCAGTGATTTACTCATTTGTGTCTGTGTCATCAAGCCTCCATCCAAACCCGGGGGAAGGGGTTCGGAGAACTTTCGGGCTTCAGAAGAGGGGGAGTGCCCAGGAAGGGCTTGGAAACTTCCCTCCTCTCCCCGCATACCTTGCCCCAGGTACCTCTTCACCTGGCTGTTCATCTGCACCCTTTATAAAAAACTGATGAAGACAACTAAATGTTTCTGTGAGCCACTCTCAGAAGTTAACTGAGCCCAGGGAGGGGGTCGTGAGAACCTGCAGTTTACAGCCAGTAGGTCAGAAGCATAGGTGATAACCTGGATTTGCAGCTGGCACTGGAAGTGGGGGTGGGCAGGTGCAGTCTTGTGGGGTTGAGTGAGAGCTGACAGCCTCCAGGCAGACAATGTCAGAACTGAATTAATCGCTTGGTGGTGCTGGAAAGCACACATCGGAGGCCTTTATGCACTGTCAGGCCATATAAAGACTACGATTTCTCACAATTTCCCACCAAAACAAAGTTCATTTTCAATGGGAAAATACAACCTATGCAACTCTACACCAGTTCGCCCTCTTAGATTTGGTGAAATATTATTAATCAGTGACCTCCCAAACCTGAAACCAGGCAGTAGGTATGCAGAGTGGAGCAGGTGCCCACAAAACCAAGAGTGGCTGCCTTGGGCGATCAGCGCTGGCTAGTGTGAGATGCACTCAATGGGAACCATTTCTGGTGTTCCAGACCCTAAGTTCTGCCTTCTTAGCTGTGCATAAACAACGTACCCAACTTTTCTTTGTTCGGGTGGCCTCTGTGGCACCCGTTTCCACCTTGTCCATGCATCTGGGGATGCGCTGGTCCCAGCTGTGCAGGATACTCCTTTGGGACTCTACCTGCCTGCTCTGGTCACCACCACCTTTGCCTAATGAAGTCCCCCCTCATGGTCCCAGCATGTCATCATCTCCATGCGACAGGTTATGCAGCTGAAGACATACAGTTACAAACTGGTGGTTTTCCACTTAAAAGCTTACAAATTCAAATTCAGCTCTTAGGCTATTCAGTAAAAAAGTACAGGGAGTTTCCTTTGTGGCTCAGTGGGTTACGAACCTGACTAGTATCCACAGGTGTGGGTTTGATTCCTGGCCTCGCTCAGTGGGTTAAGGATCTGGTGTTGCCATGAGCTGTGGGGTAGGTTGCAGAGGCAGCTTGGATCTGGTGTTGCTGTGGCTGTGGGGTACGCTGGCAGCTGCAGCTCCCATTTGACCCCTAGCCTGGGAGTTTCCATATGCCGCAGGTGTGGCCCTAAAAACCAAAAAACCCAAAAAGTTCAGAGTTTCCATTTTCTATTCATTCATATGATAAATACTTTTTGAACATTTATTATGGGTCAGGCTCAGCTCCAGGGGTTACAGATACATCAGTGATCACACAGACAAAAATCTCTGCCCTCGTGGTTGGGGGGGAGGAGGAACAGATGACACAGAATAAATGCAGTCAACAGGTAAATTCAATATATTATAAGGCAGTTAGGTGCTACATTTAAAAAAGACTGCAGGGTGAGGGTGCTGGGGGAGGGGCTATGGTTTTGAACAAGGTGGAAGAATTAGAAGAAATGACACCTTTCCTTGAGTTCAGTAACACATAGCTCCTTGACCCATCCTGGTTGCAAACTCTGGGAAGGCAGGAACCAAGTGACATTCATCTTTTCATCCCTAGTACCTGGGCCATGCGGGTCTTTAAAAATACCTGCTGTGGGAGTTGCCTGGTGGTCTGGTGGTTAGGATTTGGCGCTTTCACTGCTGTGGCCCGGGTTCAGTCTGGGAACTAAAAGATCCCATGTCAAGCCATTGCACGTAGTGGCCAAAAAAAACCAAAACCAAAAACACAAACAAAACCTGCTGGAAAAAAAAATATATTCTGTATTTTTCCAAAGTAATGTTACTTGTAATAAATGGCATAGATTTACCAGACAGCTGGCAGCAAAGGGATGTAGTATTTGGCACTGACAAAACAGCTTAACTCAGAATCAAATCCTTGGAATTCAACCTCACAGTCCCCGGTAATTCCACAACTTTTAGGTTTCTGTGGGGACAAAATCCCAAGGGCAATCCCTGTCACCCTTCCATACAGTTTCACTGCAAAATCGCAATGTCCTTTGATCCACCTTAAGTGGGAGACATGCTCCCTTTTACTGCGGCCCAGTAGGAGGAAAGGCGACGGTAAGGGACGTCAGTGCCTTGGCCACAAGAAAAGACAGAAATGAGATCAACTCTAAGTTGTAAGCACCTGGCCAGAGGTTCTCTGCCTCGGCTCACCCTCCCACTGAAGACACTGGAGGGCCTGCTCTCTTGCTTCAGTCGGGAATTCTTGGAGTTCTCTGGTAGGGCAGAGGGTTAAGGATCTGGCATTGTCACTGCAGAGCCTTGGGTTGCTGCTGAGGTGTGGGTTCCATCCCTGGCCAGGGAATCAGGAGAGCCCGCCCCACCACCCCAGCAAAAAAAAAAAAAATTAAAATAGTTTTTTTTCTGCTGTAAGCTATTTACTATGGTGGCTGAGTCTGCAGGTGTCAGCTGATGAGTGTACAGAATAATGGCAGTGCAACTGCTGTGCTTCCTCCCGCCACGGCAGTCGGGCCCTGATCTGCAGTTACGTGCAGTCATCCACTGTCAATGAAAGCTTGCTGCGTGCCTGGTACGGGCTTAGGTGCTGGGGATACACAGGCAGACAGGGACACGGCCCTTGCCCTCAGGAAGTCCACATTCCAGTGGAGTCAGACAATAAACAAATACATAATATAACGTCAGTTAACAGGGAGTGCTGTGAAAGAATGAAACCAAGTTTGGGACGGGAAGCGACGAGTCTGTATGTGATTTTGGGGAAAGGTGGTGCTGGTTAGGCAGCCTCAGAGGGGTGGGTCCCGAGCACCCTCACCCTGGTTTCCTGCCCGTGTATAACCCCTCCGCTCATTGTGGGCTGGACTGACCCACGCTCGGGGCCGAAGTGAGGGGACGCGGCCGCTGAGATTAGGGTAGAAAGAGACCGCGGCTTCCTGCTCGCGTCCTCCTCCTTGCCTGGGCTTGCTCGGGGGTCATCAGGTGCCCTAGCACCAGGCTGTCCCATGTGAGCGAGCCTGGAGCGAGTCACCCCGGTTCAAGCCTTGAGACAGCTGCAGCCAGATGTCACCTTGTTTGCAGCCTTGAGCGGTCCGGAGTCAGATTCCTCCAGCTAAGCTCCTGCCAGTTTCCTGACCCACAGACCCTGAGAAACGTCTGTGTTCAGCTGCTCAGTTTTAGGACAGCTTGTTACCCAGCAACGGGGAAGCCACACAGGGGTCAAGGGTGGTCTGAGTAAATGCCCTGGGAGAGAGGGCGGTGGGAAGATCGGGGCAGAGGGTTTGGGGACGTCCAGGGCAGGTGCCAGGGCCCTGAAACGGGAGCAGGCTGGGCATGTCTGAAAGCCTGAAGGCCAGCGTGGCAGCCGGTCCCAGCTGGGGATGCAGTAGAGACAGGCAGACTCCCCGGCACCCTTGTCCCCAGGACCCAGTACAGGAAGGCCACCTCTAGCCCCACTGCCTGCCTTAAACAGCAGCCTCGAACGTCTGAGTGCTTCCGTGTACCAGGAATTGTGCTAGTGCTTTACTGCATTTACTCTTTTTTTTTTTTTTTTTTAATTTTTTGTCTTTTTAGGGCCACACCCATGACATATGGAGGTTCCCAGGCTAGGAGTCAGATCGGAGCTACAGCTGCCGGCCTACACCACAGCCACAGCAACACCAGATCCGAGCCACGTCTGCGACCTACACCATAGCTCACGGCAACACCAGATCCTTAACCCACTGAGCAAGGCCAGGGATTGAACCCGCAACCTCATGGTTCCTAGTCGGATTTGTTTCTGCTGCACCACAACGGGAACTCCTTTTTTTCCTTTTTGTAAAGGCCACACCTGCGGTGTATGGAAGTTCCCAGACTAGGGGTCAAATCGGAGCTGCAGCTACCGGCCTACACCACAGCCACAGCTGTTTACTTAACCCACTGAATGAAGCCAGGGGTCGAACCCACATCCTCATGGATACCAGTTGGGCTCTTAACAATGGGAACTCAGCCTGTGTTTATTCCTCACAATAACCCTATACAGTAGGTACTATCATCAGCCCAGTTTTACAGATAAAGAGACTGAGGCACAGAAAGGCTACGTCACTCTCCCATGTCCACGCGCCAGGAAGCAGTAAAGCTGAGGTTCATACCAGGCCCTCTGCCTTCGGAGTCCTCACACTCCACCTCTGCACAGTGCTGTCTTCAGAGACACCCCACGAAAGCCTCTCTCAACCTTTTCCTCCAGAAACCCCCCTCCAAACCGCAAACGGTTGTTAAGCCAGTGGCCAGGCCCCGCCTGATGAGATGCTGGGCAGCTGGACTTCCTCTAGGAGCCCTTTTGACAGAAGTGGTTGCCGAGGTGCCATCTGCGGTTGCTCTGAGGTCCGGCCCCAGTCAGCAAGGTAAACTCAGAAGAGGTGCTTTTCTGTGTGACATTTTTTTTTTTCTTTTTGTCTTTTTAGGGCCACACGTGCAGCATATGGAGGTTCCCTGGCCAGGGGTCGAATCGGAGCTATAGCCACCAGCCTACACCATAGCCACAGCAACGCCAGAAATGAGCCATGTCTGCAACTTATACCACAGCTCACAGCAATGCCGGATCCCCCACTGAGCGAGGCCAGGGATCGAACCTGTGTCATCGTGGATGCCAGTCAGATTCATTTCTGCTGTGCCACGACGGGTACTCCTCTTTGTGACATTTTTTAAGAGCCTTGCATAGCAAACATGGCATTTACTAAATCAGTAAGTAAAATACCAATATATTCTATTTTATGCAGTTGTGTGCTTAGCTGACGTAGCTTGAGCCCGGACTTGCTCTCAGTATTCAGATATAGGCACTGACCCGGTATCCATCTGCTTTTTCTTCCTGCTTAACCTTTGTCTTGAAGCTTGAGGAAGATTAGGAATGTTCCATCAGAATCATTTCTTTGCGAAAAGAAGAGAAACGTGACTTGTTTATCTTTGATTTTTATCTACATCCAATGGTTAGGAATGCTCTTTTAAACTATCTCTTTTAAAAGCAATGGCTTTAGGAGCCTGCTAATCTTGGATATCATGCCAATTTTTATACTCTGGGGTCACCTGGGGCCAGAGGGCACACAAAACTAACAGAGCACTAAGGTTTTTATTTTCAAGTTTTCACCTAGAAGAAATCTGAATGAAACAGCTTGCTTGGCACAGTGACGTTATAATAATACCATCAGTAGCTAACCCTGACTGAGAGCCCGCTGGATGGGCCTGATGCTGTGCGCAGGCCTTTGACTATATTACCTAAATTAATAGTTATAACATTCCTCTGTGCTAAGTATTACGATTATCCCAAGCCTTACAGATAAAGAAACGCAGGCACAAAGAGGTCAAACAGCTTGTCCAAGGTCACACAAGACGCAGGCAGTGCGATTCTAGCAGTCCTACACTGTACGGCCTCACGGTTCCTTAGCCTGAAAACACGTGCAGGATCCCAGGCACCTCCACTTCCGCTTCTGGGAAAGACATGCTTCTCTCAAAAATGCCACAAACAAAATGAAGAACCACTCTCCTCAGACACATCCATCTAGTAGCCAATCCCCAACCCCTCCAATATCCTACAATAGCTCAAAATTCTTTACTATATAAGTAGGTAAACACATACACAGATTAAAGATAAGTGATAGAAATGGAGGCACTCAGAAAAAATCTACACTCACAGTGCTGACAGTTTATTCTTTTAAAAAGGTTCATAATTTTGCTTTTTCGTTGCCGAATAATCCACGGTCACCTTCTGGAAAATTCTGAGCATATTCTCATTTTTTTTCTTGGTCTCTCTCTCTCTCTCCTCTGCTCACGTCACCTCCTCAGAAAAGCCTTCCTTCGCTGCTCAAACTCTCAGCGCCTTCTCAAACCCCACGATTCTTGTTCACATCACTCCCTTAATTATATTCGTATGCTCGTTTGTTTTCTGTTCTACATTAGAAAATATACTGCACATGGGGCAGTTTGTTTCCTGCTGTCCTTCTGGGACCTGAACGTAGCTGCATCTAGCATGTGCTTGGGGGTTCTGGGAATGAAGTGGCGAGGGATAGCGTGCGCTGATGCTCACAGGAGGAGAGCCACTTGGTGCGGCAGAGGGTGCTCACTGCCCGCCCGTACGCCTCTCCCACCTCCAGGTTCCATATCCATAGCGCTGGAGTCACATCCCCTCTGAAGAAGCCTTGTGTCGGGGGTAGGGAAGGAGGTCAGGCTGGGCTCCCGATGGCAGGGACAGGGCGGGGAGAGTGAGTGAATCCTGCCGTGCTGGTTCTGGTCGTGACAGAGTGGTGGGAAAACAAAGGGGTGAAACACGGATGTGGGGTCACACTCAGCCTCTCTCACCTGCACCCTTACAGACAATGTCCCCAGGTCATTTTAATTCTCTTCCAGCAGCTTTTTGGTAGCCATCCTTTTACCTCCATGCCTACAGTTGCGTCCTCCTTACATCACACCTGGACATGCCCCCTCACCCGCTGCCGTCTTCGGTGTTTCCTTACACCCCTCATCCTGCACAGGCAGGGGAGGAGAAAACCAAACCTCTATGGCCTCCCCTAAATCGAGATTCTTTAATGGCTTCTTTACACTGGGAAAGAGGAAACCAGTTTATCCTGGAACATTCTGTTTCTTTTCCAAGTTTGCCTACTTCAGTGCTCCTTGGGCTCCGGGAAGGCAGACTGCTCGTTTGGTTTGCTTTGTCCAGCACCCAGGACAGCAGCTGGCAGAGTGGGTGTACATGGAACAATCTTTGCTTCAAGAGCGTCCCTCACCAATTCCATGCTGTTTAGCAGGTAATATCCTATGCAGCACGTGGTCCTAGAAGCAATCGGACACGTCCCTCATGTGCACAGCTGTTGTCTGCCCGCTCCAAGTCAGAGGGCTTTTTAGGACAGACACACATTTCTTACCTACTCACTTACCTACACAGTTCTTAGGACTGTACCACTACCAGGTACACACTCGCTGTCTAGAGACTCAATAATCTAGGTCTGGAAGGAATTTCATTATGAAAAAAAAAAAATCCGCTATATAGTAACTGTAGTTTATAAATTTTCAAATGGCAAAAGAAAAACCAACACTAAGAATTTGAGCACAAAAGTACTTGAGAGCAGACTGGCGGATTTGGGCAAATTTGCTAGAAGCCCAGTTTGAGGGGTAGTACAAAGACAGCCTCTGACTCTCAATTATGCCAACCCAAAAGATGCCTTTTGTCCAGCATCTAGACTATCTCCATCTGAATAATGTGTTTGAGGAAAACAAAAAGAAGATCAGGGAATGGGGTGGGGGTGGGGGCGTGCCCTAGAACCTGGTATGTTTTCACATTTCTGGAAATGCAAGACACTCTTTGGGTCAGAATGACAGTGTTAGACCAACTTTCTAGGCAGACCTTTCATCTCGACAAGAGATTTTGTGAGCATCTATGCATTGTAACAACTAATTAGGTCACTTAGATGTTACAGCTCTGTGCAATTTATAAATAATTAGTTTGTAAAGTGATTTGAAAGTGGGAAGTGGTAGGCAAGTACTCAAATTATTACATATTAAAAGCCTTTGGTACATAATCATTTTATTTAATAATTGGCTCTTTAAAAGGCATAGTACTTTACAGCTGAACAGAATTTCTGAGCTTGAACCATTAATATTATTTTCTTTAGAGTGAAATGTTAGAGGCCAGATCAGATAAACTGATCGTTTTTTCAGTTTATATAAATACGATTCACAGCTATCTCCCTCACTTTTTCAGACTAATTCTACCTTCCCTCAGATTCCTACAGACTTTTTGCGGAGATCTCCCCCACATCTGCGTGACTCTTGGCGATCTGGCCTGGCCTGTGTTTTCCTTTGGCTCACCTGCCTTGGGAAGGTTCGAGGCCACATGTCACGTGGTGACAGTCATCCCTTTGGGAGCAACGAAGCCATGAGATGTGGCAGGTGGTCTCCCGTGAGTGTACTGTATCCATTCCTTGAGTCTAGCATCACCATGCCACACCACTCTGTCCACTGATTAAACCCGGCTTTCATCTGCTTACAGGCCACGGTTTATAGGTATTAAACTCCATGTAAGAAATCATGTTGGCTATCTCCACAGAACTGCTCACAGGAAGGAGTGTGGAAGGGGCACACAAGTTTACAGTCATCTCCCAGGCAACCCTGTCAGTCTGCTTTCCATCTTCACGTCCTGTTCCCTTACACCGACACTGGCTTTCTGGAACCTCCTAGTATTACATTAGAATACTCCCTAGCTTTGCCCCTAATTTTCATCTTTCCTCATCCATCCCTGCTCCCACCTATATGGAGCCTCCCATGTCCTCCAGTATATTTTTTCTTCTTTGCTTTTTAGGGCCGCACCTGCAGCAGATGGAGGTTCCCAGGCCTGGGGCCAAATCGGAGCTGCAGCTGTCAGCCTACACCACAGCCACAGCAACGCCAGATCTGAGCTCCGTCTGCAACCTACACCACAGCTCACAGCAACGCCAGATCCTTTACCCACTGGGGATCAAACCCTCATACCAGTCAAATTCGTTTCCACTGAGCCACGAGGGGAACGCCTAAATTTCTTTTCTTATACTACCTCATTCAAAATGAACTTTTGATTCCAGGCACCTTCTCCACCTCGCAGCCAGTTTCCCCCTCTCAGCTTCCTATTTCAGTAATTTGGTTGCAAACACGGGTAGGAGTCATCGCTCCTCACCTTCCACGTCCAGTTTCTGAAGTCTGCCGATTTGATAGCAATCTGCCTCTCAAACGTAAGCTCAGGGCCGTTTCCACGCCACTTCAACTCTTGGTTTCCCTGCTTCTGTCCTGACCTCTCTACAGTCCCCTCCATCACGCTGTCACCAGTTACTCACGAAACCTCCCACTGCACTTTCCTAACTCCTTACCACCCCAAAGTTCTTCCCACCGAGGCTCCTGTGGGCCTTTCTCATTGCCTGCCATGCTACAGAAACAAAAATCTGCTTTCAATACCATGAACTCCTCAAACCGCTGGTGTTCTACTCCAGGACCTTTGCACATGCTGTTCCCACAGAACACCATTCATTTTAGCAGAGCCCGCTCCTTCTCCCCTGTAATCTCTGGGAGAGCCTCTCTGATGTCCCTAGCTAAGGCAGGTCCCCCTCTCAGAGTACTGGGGGCTGGGCTACTCAGATTCAAAGGCTGACAGATATTTAGGGTGAATTAAGAGACTGGAGTTCCCGTCATAGCGCAGTGGAAACGAATCAGACTAGGAACCAGGAGGTTGCGGGTTCGATCCCTGGCCTAGCTCAGTGGGTTAAGGATCCAGCATTGCTGTGAACTGTGGTGTAGGCTGCAGAAGTGGCTTGGATCCCGCGTTGCTGTGGCTGTGGCGTAGGCCAGAGGCTATGGCTCCGATTCAACCCCTAGCCTGAGAACATCCATATGCCGTGGGTGCGGCCATAAAAGGACAAAAAGAAAAGGAAAAAAAAAAGAGTCAAGCAGGGGAGGGCAGGTGTGAGACACAAAGTTGAGGAGGTAAACAGCGCAGCTCTTGAGTGTGACTCATAGTATTTTAGGCTTTCCAAAAAATCCTTCTCCCCTCTTGGAATTTTTCTACTCTGTCTTTGCTTTCTCTCAAATACTGCTTCACTGATATAAGCCTCGGCTAGACGGAGGTACCTACCTAAGGACTGAAAATATTGCCTAGTCACCTCAGTTTTCTCTTTCTGTAATACAGTAGTGTCCTGAAATTAAGGCAGTAAACCAGCATCTATCCTATAAATGCTGCCACAAAGATGGCGCCTGGGAGTTCCCTTCGTGGCTCAGTGGTTAATGAATCTGACTAAGAACCATGAGGTTGCAGGTTCGATCCCTGGCCTTGCTCAGTGGGTTAAGGATCTGGTGTTGCCATGAGCTGTGGTGTAGGTTGCAGACGCAGCTCGGATCCCGCGTTGCTGTGGCTGTGGCGAAGGCCGGCAGCTACAGCTCCTGTTAGACCCCTAGCCTGGGAACCTCCATATGCCGCAGGTGCAGCTCCGCATAAAAAAGGCAAAAAGAGGAAAAAAAAAAAAAGATGGCGCCTGATGCCACCTAACATCCTCCTGTGAAACCAGAATTCTCACAATTCTTTCACATTATTCCCCACCCTTGCCCAATCTGCCGGTTATAGGGAAGGACGCGGTTCTCTCTTGGATTACTAAACAACATCTAGGAAGAGGCCACATCTTCCTATCCTCCCACCTTCCTTTTTTAAACCATCCACGGTCTATCTGGGGTCATGCTCTACTGCAGCCCTCGCTCTCCCCCGATCTCAGCTGTGCACACACATTCCTTTTAATTCCAAATCCTCGTCTAGGCCCCTGATTGCCTCACTTTTAATGCTGGTTCAATGGGGGGGGGGTACCTAACAGTCAACCTCAGGGACAAAGGAACAGAAACCACTCAAATCGGTTTAAATAAAAGGGAATTTATTAGAAGTATACAGAGATTCTTGCAGGGACTCCAACAGCTGAAATGGTTAAGAGCTGGAAGCAGGCCTTTCTGCAGGACAGATCATGTTGTCATCGCAAACTTTTACTTCTGGGTTTTGTAACAGCACAAATACAGTATCCTAGAGGTCAGTCCTCCCTGTATAGGGCACAAGGGACTAGAATGTGGATTCCTTTCTGCCGGCTTTGTGATCCTTATATTCCTTTATGCTGGCCTCAAACTTGTCAAGCACATGCTGGCAGACATTCATGAGCTCAGTCAGGCCTCTCTGAAAGGGCTCAACAGCTGGAAGGGCACCTCGAGTCTGTATGCGCAAATTAATTTTGCTCTCTGAAGGATGGGTTGTAGTGTAACCACAAAATTCCACTTCCGGGTTCTTCATGATCATGTAACGAAGAGAATTTCCTAGGGTATGGTCCTCCTCGTGCAAAACAAATGTCACACAGTGTCTATCTGTTCCAGCTGCCTGGACCATTTCCAGGGCTGTCTTCCTCTCGCCTTCAGCCATTTGGGTCTTCAATCCAGATATTTTTCTACACACATTTTTTATAAAAATGAGATCATACTGAATATGGTTTTGTATCTAGCTTTTTTCATCTACTGTATCACAATTGTAAAGCATTATTACTCCAGTGCACTACAATTACACACAGAACTATTAGCATGAACCTTTTATTTTCCTGCCTCCACATATTCTACCAATAAATATTTAGTTTATCGCCTCCAGTTTCTCCCCACTCCATTTGGCCGTCCACATGGCCACGCGGGGAGTGTCCTTAAAACATAAAAGTTTGCTCAAATATTACTTTGGTAGAGTCAAAAGAAAGGGCTATTATTAGAAAAGGGTGGGCCCTGCCAGAGGATGAAAAGGGAGTTGAAAGGCGTGGGTAAATGGGATTATAAAAATAGAAACTAAAGATCATCAAGGTGCAGGAGGTCAGGAAACTACAAAGTCTGAGAAGAGTCATCAAGCAGGAGAGAGAAAAAGCACTCAGCGCAGAGTGGCTTAACCAGCGTGCTCTGCACGGAAGGACTTGGCCCGACCAACGCACCAATCCAATCGCTCGGGTAACAGTGGACTGGTGCGTGATTCTGAACGTTAGCTGTATTTACTCTTGCTGTTCCATCTGGGGGTGGGCAGTTTGGGGACTTAACGCTGGTCTCACAACTTGTCTTCCTTCCTCGACATCTAGAGTATTCAGCGTCTCCATTCAAACAATCCAGGTCTCCCGTCCCCTCTTCCCAATGGGGGCCCCCTCTCCCCATGCTGGCGCCCACTGCTCCCTCCCCGCCTGTCCTCCCGGCCAGGCCCTCGCTGCTAGGCCCGGCCGCGGAGGCTGAGGCCCCGGCCGGCCGCCGGCTCCCAGTGCAGGGCGCGGCCCGCCTCTCCTGCCCCCCTCCTCGGCCGTTACCTCTCCAGCTCCTGGTCCTCTTCCATCGCGGGGGCGGCTTTCGGGATCTTCAGGTGGCGGTGGCCGGCCGAAGGCTCTGCCCCATACCGCGAAACGTGCAGGCGCAGCAGGAAGGAAGGAAGGACCGACGGAAGGAGCGCGGACGGAAGGAGGGGGGAGGAGCCGCAGCGGCGCGGCAGGCCCCGGCCACTGGGCGGGGCGTGGAGGCTCCGCCCGGGGCCCGCCCACCTGCCCCGCCCCCGGCGCCAGGAGGGCGTGGCGAGGCCCGAGCCGCTCACCTGCGCTCCCAGAGCAGGTCCGCCCAGCGGAGCTAGCGGGGAGACGGGTGGGGTCCGGCTGCTGCCCCGCCCCGAGGCCGGGCCCGGCCGGTGGGCACCGGAGCTCAGCCCCCGGTACCTTCCTCCAGGTGCTGGCGAAGGGCGGGGCCTTACCTGTGGCCCCCAAGATCACCTTCTTAGGGCGAGGATCAGGCCTTCTGACTTGCTGCTAGACCTGTGGGGGACAGAGTAAATCCCGGGTGGGACCCTTGCCCCCCAGGGGACTTTCATGGGACGACAAACTTAAAATTGGTTGATCAATACACTTTGATGAATTTCACAACTGGATAGGATGGGTTTAAGCCTGTATTTGCCTTATCTGGGATCTTGCAGCTGCACCCCTCAGCTGGGTCAAAGGACACGCGATTTTTATCTTTGGGGGGAGGAGTCAGACTTTGGAAGAAAACTGTCTCCACCCGACCCCCACTCCCCTAATTCTTTCTTTTAGGATCTCCCTGGAGTACGTCCTGCCTCGTTTTGGACGTCCTTTTCCCTTTACTCTTTTGGCCTCGTAAACCTCCTCACCTGCGGAACCTCCCTCTCACGTTAGTTTCCAGGTGCCCCCGCCCCCCGCCACCTTTCACCATCCGGACTCGCTCTTCGCCCTCTACCCCCCAGGTGTTCTTCTTCGCTAATAATCCTTCTGCCTTACAGGCTCTCCTGCTCCCCTCACCCCCGCACCCCGGCCAGCCCGGGTTCCTACTCCTCGACCCCCGCTGTCGTCTAGCCCAACACGCCTACAGTTTTGCTTTCCTGCGCCACCTGTTCTCCTTACCCCCCACCCCCGATCCCTCTAGATGTTCTCCGCCTCTCCCAGCTGTTCCCCCTCTCCTCCCAGCGTTCGGCGGTGAGCGCCGAGGCATTTCCCGAGCGCGTCTTCGGGGGAATCGGGCACAGCAGAGGAGTGGGGGAGGGCGGGCGACGAGGGGCGGAGCGGCTCACTCTAACCCAAAGTGTCAGCCCCTGGCCCGGCCCGCCCCCCGAGCTCTCGGATAGGCGGAGCCGCTCTCTGGCCCGCCCGCCTCCCGCCCTGTGCTGCGGCCGATTGGCCTGGGTGCGTGTCGGGTTGCGTGGCTCGGCCCTGGCGTTCGCCTCGGGGAAGGCAGCAGGGGCGGTTGAGAACTGAAGTCTTGGCTGGAGTTTGCTTCTTGCCAGGAAATCCGCAGCGGCGGCGGCGATTCCCGGCGCAGCGGAGGCCGGTCGGCCCCGCGCTCCCTCAGCGGGCCGCGGAGAGCGGAACCGGCGCTGGGCTGCGGCGCCGGGAGCTGGGAAGCCGCGCCTCCCCAGTGAGTAACTTTGCCCTGCCCGCCTTGCTCCGCGCCGACTCGCCGGGTCCGGCCGCGCCTCAGGTGCGGGCGGCGAGGGGTGTGGGGCAGCGCGGCGCCCGGGAGACGGCCGGAGAGGCGCCGCAGCGTCCTCTGCGCTCTCCGAGCCGGGCCGGGCTGGGCTGCGGGGACGCGGACCTGGTGTGGGGCTGGCCGCGCTGGTCTGGGGAGGAGGGTGCGGGCGCCGGGGGAGGCAGGCAGCCCCCTGCTGTGACCATTTGGTGGTTCCGGCCACCGTGTTGCGGATCTTTGCGTGGTGTGCTCTGATTTTAGGGAGGAGAGAGAAGAGGAGGAGTTTTTTGTTCCCCGTGTGTTGTCGTGGGCGAGAGTGCCACTAGCTGCCCAGCACTGGTCTGGTTCCCCTGGACGGGAGCGGGGAGAGGTCGTACCCTCCGTCCCGCCTGTTGCCTGTGAATTGTCACCTTTCCTCTTAGGGTGGAGAGGGTGGGAGAGAAATTTGGCATCTTTGATAGGGATCTTGGTTTGGAAGCAGTTGAACACAAAGCCCCGTTCAGGAAAGACATCCCTCGCTTTTCAGAGCTTCATTCCATGTTGTAGACGGAAGGCTTTCGGCTTCGATGTACTGTTGGCTTCTGATGTGTCTGTGTACATTTAAGGTTATGAATCAGGACGGCTCTATCTGCCAGGAGCTACAGTACACTCACGCAGGGTTTCACTGTGTAGATGTTTCTTTTTAAATCGCGGAAACGAAGTCGAATGAAAAGCCGTGGTGCTTCAGGCGGAAAAAAACAGTTGTGAGCTCCGGTTTATTGGAACTGTCTTCACTTTGAGAATTTCACATTCTTGCAGTGGTGATACTTGTAAATTGGCCCTTGTCCCAGGACAGATTTTAATTTTTTTTTTTTTCCTTGCTTGAACTGTGACACAGTACTGATGAAGTCGATCTCAGCAGATCTCAATTTTATTTACTTGGATAGATTGCTGCTCCCATAGCTACACTCCTGTAGAAAACGGGCTTTCATCTAGTATCCTGTTTGGCCTGTCAGAGCTTTCTTGAGCCATGAATAACAAAAAGTGTTGCCTTTTTTAGCTTGTCCAAGTCCTGCTTGTCAGTTTTCCCATAGGGGCAAAATGTAGGCCAAATCAGAAGCAAAGTAGAATAACATTACTTTTAATTTGGTTCACATGTGTGTTAACGTCCCAGTTCTGTGCCTTGTTCCTCTACTCTTCTCATCAGGTTATCAGTTTTTCATTATTCATTCAGCAACTAATAGGGTGCCTCCTGCATGTCAGGGCGCTTGCCCTGAAGTGGCTCCTGCTCTTGTGTGGAAGCTGATCCATATACCTTTATTCTGCCAGCTACCTAAAAGCAATTTGAACAGGTGCTGTGGGAACTTAAAAGAGGGAGCCTTTCTGCCTGCGGTTTGTTAGGAAAAGCTTCACACAGCCCTTACTCTTGCAGGTGTGTTGTGTGATTTTTCCAGGTGCATTCTAAGCAAAAGGACTAGCGTGTAGGGCGTCATGTTATGAGAGCTGTGTATGGTTACTCTAGCTTGAAGGATGCGGTGTCTGAGGTTAGAACTGTGGTCAGATGCTTGTGTATCATTCATTTCAGAGCACTTGAGGGCTTTGTCTTGCTTACGTCAGAGCTCAAATCTTTATTGAACTGACTTGAACAGAAACACGAAGGATTTTGTATGCCAAATTAAGAAATTTGGATTTTATCCAGTCAGTTGATGCAGAGCTGCTAATGTAAGCAGGAGAATGTCATGGTAACATTTGCATTCCAGAAGGATGTCTTCAGCAGTTTGAAGGATGGTCGGGGGTCCAGATGGGAGGTGGGGAGACAAAAATAGCTGTTATAATATAGGTATAATGTAGGTACCCCCCATGTTGTTGGGGTTTGAATCTGGCTCCGTCACTCATTATGTAACTTTTTTCTTCCTTAGGTTCCTCATTTCATAGGGTTTGGGGGGTAAAAGTTGAAAAACGTGTAAATAAGAGGAAGGCTTTGGTAGACATCGCTATAACTCAGTAAAGGCAGTGTGGGTAGAGATGACGTAACATTTAGGAGGTCTAATTGGTTGCACTAGGTAAGTGACTAGATGTGGTTAATTAGAGGGTGATTCCTAGGCTTTTGACTTGCAGGCATTGGAGTGTACTGGTTAAGCTGGCTGTGGAGTCAGAACAGGGGTTGAATTCCATCTCTTACCCTTAGAATTGCTATCCTTACTGAACTTTGGTTTCCTAACATTTAGGAAATGAAGTACCTGCCTAGTAGGGTTTGAGGATCAAAAGCAATTACGCGTGTAATGCCCTTGGCAGAGTCCCGAGCACAGTGCCAGGGCTCAATAAATATTAGTTGTTCCTGTAGTGGTGATGACATTAAAGAGCTAGTGGAAAGTTAGGAGATAGGAGAAGGAGCAGTTAAAAGCAATTTTGGGTAGGAGTGGGGAAAGGAGGGCGGTTTTGGACGATCCCATTGAGGTGCTCATGAGTGGCTAAGAAGCCTGTGATGCAGCTGTTGGTTAGTGCATCTGGGAGGAGCTAGGAAAGAATGGAAAGAAAAAAACAGAGTACAAAAAAAAAAAAAAAGCCTTTGTGGGTAGGGGCAGCTTTATGGAAGCTTTGTAGAAAGGGGGTTGGAGCAGAGGCTTACCTTATAGTAGTGGCAGGAGTGTGGGTGTTGTACATGAGGCTTCTCTAGCCTTAAGATGCATTTTGGCTACTGTCATGTGGCAACGCCAGGGTCAGGTGATCTGGTTGGCTGTGGCCCCCCCCTCCTGTTTCACTCCTTCCTGGTTGCTTACTCCCCTCCCCACCAAATCCAATTGCCTTTTTAATTTTATTATGCAAAGACATCTAACTTTGCCTTGTTTGTGGGGCTAAAGTTCACTCCAGACCCACGTTCCTATATCAGAATCCAGCAGGGTCTCTAGGAGCAAAGGTCTCATTGCATAGGTTTACCTGGGAAGTAATGTTCTAAAAATGTATACATAAAGATTATATACATATATATAATCTTATATATAATATATATAATTGTATATAATCTTTGTGTGTGTGTGTGTATATAAAATCTGTGTATATCTTGTGTGTAAAATTATAGTTTTAGAAGACTTAGCCAGGCCTAAAATGACCCTGTTAAGGGGCCCAGAGATTTACAAAGTAAATCCCCTTTAGCTTTCCTGTCATATGTCTCTTTTCCTTAGAGAAGTACAAAACAGTAGAGAAATCTGTGATTATATAAGTTGTTTGGTTGGTTGCAGTTAGAAGAAATCACCCTTTTTTGTATTAATGAGAAGTTAAGAGGAATTCTTTTTAAAAAAATTTTTTTTTTCTTTAATGGCCACATCCATGGCTTATGGAAGTTCCTGGGCCAAGGATTGAAGCAGAGCTGCTGCTGTGACCTACACCACAGTTGCAGCAATGCTGGGTCCTTTAACCCACTGCGCAGGGCTGGCGATTGAACCCATGCCTCCACAGTGGCCCAAGCTGCTGCAGTTGGGTTCTTAACCCAGTGTGCCCCAGTGGGAATTCCCAAGAGGAATTTTTTAGGAAGCAAACATTTATGGTATACATTAGGATGATAAATGCATCTAGTTAGTGTAAAGAGGCAGGTATTGTATGCTCTGTCCTTCGGAATGTGTGCTTTATAAGAGCAGGGATCCTATTTTGCTTACCCAAGGAGTCTCCAAGTACCTAGAGCTCTAAATATTAATGTATTGATGAATAAATGAATTGGATCCATTGGCTGTGATATGTCTTGGCCCATAGACTTACTGCAATCTTTGGAGCAATCATTGATCAGAGGGAAAACAAAAGAGGGATTTGAGCCAGCAAAGCTTAAAGTACTTCATGTACTTATAGGAAGACACTGGAACTCTAACAGAATTTATGGCTCTTATGAGTCAGTCGTTTTAATGCCAGCTGCTATAATTATTTGCATGATTCTCTCCTTTCCCTCATTTTTTTTTGGGGGGGCTGCACTGGGCCATGTGGAGGTTTCCAAACCTGTGCCCCAGCAGCGACCGGAGCCACTGCAGTGACAACACCGGATCCTTAACCTGTCGGGCCACAAGAGAACTCCTTTTCCCCCCATTTTACTGTGGTAGTTGCGGGGTGTCGCAGAGGAAGGTAGGGGTATCGGTTTGTTGAGAGTTCAGCTGAGGACAGTTGTGTCATGGATTTGCCTCTTATTAGCAAAACTCCAGAGCAGAGGAGAAAAACTGAAAAGATAGCAGAAGTGTTGTGGGCAGAGAGGATTAAGCGTAGTTTACAACTTTATGTTTTCAGCCTTGAGATTTTAGACTATTACTTTTGGAGTTACTGCTGTGGTGCAGTGCGTTAAGAATCCAATTGCAGCGACTCAGGTCACTGTGAAGGTGGGGGTTGGCTCCCTCCCCAGTGCAGTGGGTTAAAGGATCTGGCATTGCCACAACTGTAGGGCATAGGTCACAGCTGTGGCTCGGGTTCAATACCTGGCTCCGGAACTTTTAATATGCTACAGTTGCGGCCATTTAAAAAAAAAAAAAAGGCTGGAGTTTCCATCGTTGCTCAGCGGAAACGAATCCGACTAGGAACCATGAGGTTGCGGGTTCGATCCCTGGCCTCACTCAGTGGGTTAAGGATCCGGCGTTGCCATGAGCTGTGGTGTAGGTCGCAGACGTGGCCAGGGGGTACAGCTCCGATTCGACCCCTAGCCTGGGAACCTCCACGTGCCATGGGTGCGGCCCTAAAACAACAAAAGACAAAAAATAATAACAATAATAAATTAAAAAAAAAGGCTATTACTTCTGATAGTCAGCATCCTTCCTTGGTGAAATTATGTGGAGAAAAATTTTCTTCCTCAAAATGGACTATAAAGGAGAAATGAGAATAGAAACAAGTGCAAAAAAATAAGCAATAGGCAAGTAAAAGTTTAATTATATACGATATATATACAAGCATGCTATAGTAAATGCATACATAATAAATATGCTCTTATTTATATATATGAGTATACTATGAACTATCATGTGCTCACTTAAAAGACATACCACTTTTATATAAAACAAATGAGATTTTGATTTTTTTCTTCATTAAAGGTAATTTTAGAGTTCTTTTAAGTAATAGATTGCCCTGAAGTATATTATAGGGGCCACTGTACAAAATGTTCATAAACAAGTCATGAGGACCTGTGTTTTATGTAAAACAAGGTGTACCTGGCTTTAATAAAGCTTCTAAAGGCTCTGTTGGTTCTTACTTTGTGTTATAGATAAAAGTAAAGGAAGTCTAGAGTTCCCCTTTGTGGTGCAGCAGAAACGAATCTGACTATTAACCATGAGGACATGGGTTCCATCCTTGGCCTCGCTCAGTGGGTTAAGGATACGGTGTTGCCGTGAGCTGTGATATAGGTTGCAGATGTGGCTCAGATCCCGCATTGCTGTGGGTGTGGGGTAGGCCGGCAGCTGCAGCTCCAGTTTGACCGCTAGCCTGGCAACTTCCATATGCCCTGGGTGCGGCCCTAAAAAGCAAAAAAAAAAAAAAAGGAAAAAAGTAAAGGAAGTCTGGTAAATATTTATGCCCCTTTCCCCATGCAACCCCCAAAACTGGGATTTTGGCTGTAAGTCTTGAAAATTAATCCTTTATCAGAATTCTTAATCTCGTTCAGTTGAGTTACATAACTGTTGACCAAACAAATGAGCATCCTTCACATATCTTACTTCGTTCTTTCATTGTGACCGTGATTTTAAGGTCTGGACTGTGACTCTAACGGGCACCTACGTATACGCGATGGGATCAACCCTGGACTGTGTGGGACAGCAAAGATTCTCTCTGCCCTGGTAGAACTTAGTCTTGAGGGTCATCCCTTCCTAGACCTAATCATTCGAATCAGGGTCACGCCTACCCCTGACCTCTGGTACCTTGGCTCCTCGACTCCATGACCTACACAATGACATTATCATACAATGTCAAATGTATTTTGACATTCCCCGAGCTTTCCACATTGGAGATCTTAAATTTGCATATCCTTTTCTTGGGCTGCAGCCTCCTCGCCCATCCTTCCAGCTCTCCCACCCACGCTTTCCATTCCGATGTCCTTCCTGGGCAGGGACAGTTGGCCAGTGCTTGTTCAGCCCACTTGCCGTTCCCCGTAGGCCTCGAGTCAAGTCCCTCCTCGAGGAGTCGAGTAGAGATGTCCAGTTCGGCATCTCTCTCTAAGCACCTGGGATGTGCTTTCACTGGCACTAAGTGCTTCTTTTGAACTTGCTTTTGTTCTGTGCCTGCCAGATAACCGTCCTGATCCTGTTCCTGTTGCGTTCACCCTGTGTTCACCGGCAGCAGCGCAGGCCTGGCGCTCAGCGCAGGGAATCGCCTCCAAGCGGCCCCTCCCCCGCCTTCCCCAGTCTGCTCTGTGTACTTGGCTCCTGGCGAGTGCTCGGACCCTGAGCTGAGAATTCCGGGGGCAGGGGTATCTTCCTAGAGCTTATGTGAGGGGAGAGAGAGAGAGTCATCACACAATAGCGCACATCATAGTTAGAAAGTACGGTAAGCGCATTGAGGAAGTGGCAAGGGCTGTGCTGGCCAGCACTGCAGTCACCGGCACGCGTGGACGCTGGGATGTGGCTAGTCTGACAGGAGATACGTTGCGTCACATACTTACCAGACTTTAAAGACTTAGGATCCCCCAAAAATGGTGAAATAGCTCAGTAATTTTTTGACTTTGATGGCATGTTGAAATGATTGTCTTGAATTTATTGGGTTAAATAAAATACTGAAAGTAGTTCACTCAGTTACTTTTTTAAACGCGGTACTAGAACATTTAAAATGACGTGTGTGCTCCATGTTCTATTTCTGTTGAGTAGCAGTGGCATAGGGTGTCGTCTGGGGATGTCACGTGGGGAGCTGACCTTGCCTGTGAGGAGCTGGGTGTTGCTGAGAGCACCCTGAGAAGGTTGCCTTGGTCAGGTCTCTGGCTGGGGGGTGTGAGGAGGGCCTGTGCGGGAGGGTGGAGAGCTGGCCGGGAGAGAGCTGGGGAGAGCGTGGGAGATGCGGCCAGGGTGGCGGCCAGGGCGGCAGCCAGGGGCGGGCCGTGGGCCTTGTCAGGATCTTGTTCATCACTCAGACCCTTATCGTCGCAAAGCCTCTATCCAACCCCCATTTCTACAGTCTGCAGACCGTCTGGTCAGTTCACGAGGCTCTGGTTTGATTAGGCAGATTTCTGTCCGTCCCCCCACCAGCTCATCTGTGTAAATCTCAGGTCTGTTAAAGGCCACGTCTCCACATGTGCCCCGATCCGGTCCCTCAGAGTCTCTGTGAAGAGAGCTTCATCAGTGAGCCACTTCGGTGATTCATGGCTCTCCCTGCGTGCTTTTTCACACCAGCCCGCAAAGATGCTCCAGTCCAAAGCTCGTACAACAAAGCTCCGTTGACCCACCCGCCTCTCATTAGTGTTCTTAAAGCTTAACCTAATATCTTAAAAAGTTACTATTTTATGTAAAGCAGTATATTCAAAATGTATTAACATGTAATCAGTATAAAATCATTGAAAATGGGATTTCCTGTTGTGGCTCAGCCGTATCAAATTGACTAGTATCCATGAGGACTTCGGGTTCAATCCTTGGCCCTGCTCTGTGGATTAAGGATCCGGCGTTGCTGTGAGCTGTGGTGTAGGTTGCAGATGGGCCTTGGATCTGGTGTTGCTGTGGCTGTGGTATAGGCCAGCAGCTAGAGCTCTGATTCAATCCCTAGCCTGAGAACCTCCATGTACCATGGGTGCAGCCCTAAAAAGGCAAAAAGTTATTAATAAGATACTTGACTGGTAACCGTCGTTCTGTTTTTTGTTTCTATGAATCTGGTTACTTATATACCTCATGTCATTAGAACCATGTAGAATTTGTCTTTTTCTGACTTGCTTATTTTACTTAGTAGAGTATAATGACCTTAAGATTCATCCATGCTGTGGCATGTGACAGGATTTCCTTCCTTTTAAAGGTTGAATGATACTGCACTGTGCGTATGTACCACATTTTGTTTATCCAGTCATCTGTCACTGGACGTTGGCTTGCCTCTACCTCTTGGCTCTTGCGGGTGGTGCTGCAGTGAACGTGGGGGGAGCAGATATCTCTGAAGCCCTGCTCTCAATTCTTTTGGATCCGATTTTTTTCCATCCCAGAAGTGGGATTGCTGGATCATGTGGTAGTTCCACTTTTCATGTCTTTAGAAAGCCCCTACCTTGTTTCCCACAGCCGCAGCTCCATTTTATAATCTAATCAGAGGTGCTCAAGGCTTACAGTTTCTCCACATCCTCACCAGCCTTGTTACTCTGCTTTCTTTGATAATAGGCATCTTAACAGGTATCCCGTTGTGTTATCCCGTTGTGGTTTGGATTTGCGCTTCTGTGATGATTAGCGATGTTGAACATCTTATTATGCTTTTTGACCACTTGCATATCATCTTTGAGGAAATGTCTTTTTTAAGTCTTTGGACCAGCTTTTTAATTGGGTTATTTGATTTCTGTTGTTGATTTGTAGGCATTCTTTATATATTCTGAATATTAACCCTTTTTCAGATATATTACTTGCCCATATTTTCTCCCACTCCTTAGTCGGCCTTTGCACCTCATTGATTGTGTCCTTTGATGTGTAGAAGTTTTAAAGTTTGATATAATTCCTATTTGTCTATTTTTTTGTTGCCTATGCTTTTGGTGTCTCACACAAGAAATCTCTGCCAAATCCAATGTCATGAAGCTTTTCTTCTTATATTTCGTTCTAGGAGTTTTATGGTTTCTTAAATTCGTTTGAGTCAAGTTTTGGTTATGATGTAAGACAGAGGTCCAAACAAAATACTTTGAACATATTTCTCAGACTTTATGTAAATAAGAAGGAAAGAAGGAATGAAACAGCTTTAAATTGCGGTGGCGGGGGGTGAGTGGCAGTGACGAGGCTAGGACACACTTCTCAAATGGTGCTTAATAAGGGTGACTCCTGAACTGTGTGGGCCACTTCTGTGTGGGTGTTGCTTTTTATTTTCCCCAATGAATAGTGCTCCGGTATTGTGGTTAGGGGACCACAGACACTGAGGGCCCACTGCAAAGTTGTTAAGGGATTTTCACCTGTGGAGGTGGCAGGGGGCCATTGGCACCCCAACCCCCATATTATTCAAGGGTCAACTCTAGGATATTCTAGGGAGAATTTCTCTGTCCTTTTGGTTATTCTATAGTTGTGAGACAGCAACAGGGAAAGAGTCAGTAGCTGAAACTAAAAAATGAGATGGTTGGGCAGAAGCCAGGTGTCGGACGGCGTGTGATTGCATCCTGTGCCTCTCCTGCCCAATATGTAATGTGCGCTCCGTAGTTGCTGAGTCTGCCTTTTAAGACCATTCTCTCAGGGCTGTTTACTAAGATTTCAGAAGTGTCCATAGCAATTAGATCTCATATGAAATATTTATTAACCTCATTAATTTCTCTAATTTTAGGCTTTGTGCTTTCATTATAGTTGAAATACATTTAATTGGTACTTCAATAGACTAATTTCAGAGTTTGTTAAAAATAGATAAAATGTTTCTGCGTCTCTGACCTGTTCTTTTTCCAGATGTATGGAATATATTTGTCAGCATATTTGAATATGTCTGCCTTTGAAGGCCCGTAGAAACATTAAGAAAGCTTTCAGGATTTGTTCTGTGAGTCTGGATTTCTTTTAATGGTATGGTATCTATTTACACAAAGAACTAAAAAAAATTTTTTTAATGAATCCATTTTGTAGGATACAGAAGGATGATAAAATCTCAGTACCTGTAAACATCAAAGTCAGCTTTCAACTAATATATCTTAACTTTTTTCTTATAAAAGGTTTCCATGTTATAAAGTTGCTCAGTATGATTTTAGTCTTTCTAACTATGACAATGTGACTTAATTGTCTTTATTTATTGTTTGGTTTCTCAGGCAGTAAATCAAATTTGGTCCTGGAGGAAAGCAGAGTAGACCATTAAGTAGTTCTTAAGATGTTTATTCATAATACAGCATTCTTTGCCCATAAAGAATTACTCTTTTGGTTACTTGAAACTTTTGAAAACAAAATTGCTCTATTAATAAAAAAAAAAAGAAGAAGAAATTGCTCTAAAAGTATGCTAGGATTTATGGAAAGATAAGATAAAGCTTAGTTTTCTAATTCAATTTAAAAATAGTAACATCTCTGTCTTAAAGAATATCTTTCTATTTGATAATAGAAAATTGAAAAAAATCAGAAATTGAGATGTCAGATTATAGTTTCACTACAATGACCGTTTTGATGCAAACATGGTATTTAAACATTAAGCATAGTTTTTTTGTCAAAAGTTAGTAATAATTATTATAAATTGTAGGTAAAGAATAGTCTCAAGAGAAAACAGATTTCAATGTTTTTGTAATTGTGCCGGTCCTAAGATAGCTAAATAACAATTACGTGTCTTTTCTCCCCACCCTGGATATTTTTTGAACGCCTGTTATGGGCCAGGCACCGTGCTCAGTGGTGAGACCATTCAGTGAGTAAGACAACCGGGTCCCCTGTTCTTGCTGAGGCAGGCGAGATAGACCACAAACAGGGAAGCAGCCAGTGAGAAGGATAAGGCAAATGCTAGGAAGGAAACGAGACGACGTGGTCAGATCTCGGCCACTAAAATCCACAGCGGTCCTCAGCTTCAGCTGTTTCAGCTATCGATTTTGTCTTCTTCACTGGGAAGTCTTTGGTATAAGACTCCCAAAAGACACAACCAGCGTCATCTCTGTTTCTTTCCCTTCGGTACCTTTCCTGAGGTTTCTCCCTCCGTGAAGTGACTGAAGAGCAAAAGTAGGAAGGAAGGAAGAGAAGCAAGGCATCCAGGAAATCATTTCTCAGATGAGTTGGCTTTTCATGACGCTGAGGGTTTGAGTTTGTACCTGTCAGTATCAGCAGTACTTACTATTCTCATGTTCCGAATTAGGAAAAATAGAGCCCTACCAGTTATTAGGAGAGGGCATAAGGGGAAATGATTCTATCTGTTCTTGCAGTTTAGTTTTAAAGTTTCTCACATGTCTGCAAAAGACTATCATCTAGGTCGCCATATAAAGAATTTTGATTTGTAACTCAGCTGATTAGACTCTCCTTACAATTGATGTTTAAGACGTTTGTGCCCTGTTTTCTTTGGTACATAAGAATTTTGAGTGTGACCCATGACTCATCAGTCGACGTTGCAGTGCATTTTTAGAAACAAAGAATGCAATAGCAGGTTTCCCCAGAGCAGCAGCAGTGCAAGGGAAAACAAGGAAACACACATTTGTCTGCATTGACTGGTGTTATTACAGCTGTATGTTAAATTGATTCTTAGAAATGTGTTACAGTCCTGGACTTTGGCATAGAATAGGTATAAGCTATGTTTTATGTGTCCCGAAAAAATTCTTATTATGTGTCCTGAAAAAATTCTTATTATGTGGCAGTAACTGCATTTCTCCCTTTTTTATGCTCCGAAGATAAATATGATACTTAATATTTAAGCTGATATTTTACTTATTTTTGAAACAGAAGAAGAAAAAACATTGTCTTGGGCATACTACTTCATTTTTAGTGCTCCATAAATTGTTTTTATTTTTTTAATTGTTATAAAATTTTTGGTTTCTTTATATTTCGTTTCTTCTGAATTTTGGAAAAAAGAGAGATGATATCAACGCTCTTGATATTACTCGATTTTTAAAATTTTTCACTATTTTTTTTTCTTTTTTTCTTAATGGATTTTATTTCAATTATAGGTGTACATAAATCATCACAAGCAATTTTACAGATTTTGTATCCCAAACCCCCAGTGCATCCCCCCACCCCCCAGATTGTCTTATTTGAAAAACCAAGGTTTTCCAAAGTCTGTGAGTCATTGTCTGTTCTGTAAAAAGGTTCATTGTGTCTTTTTAGTTTCCACATGTAAGCATAGCATTGGGTGTTGCTGTCTAATTGTCTGACTGGTTTCATTTCGCATGATAATTTCTAGGTCCATCCAT
The DNA here is from genome assembly GCA_004024745.2 of Catagonus wagneri. Lineage (NCBI taxonomy): Eukaryota > Metazoa > Chordata > Mammalia > Artiodactyla > Tayassuidae > Catagonus > Catagonus wagneri. Next base: position 40,692,863 of record PVHT020004944.1, read on the forward strand.
GTTGCTATAAATGCTGGTAATTCGTTCCTTTTAATGGCTGAGTAACATTCCATTGTGTGTATGTACCATATCTTTCCTATCCACTCTTCTGTCGATGGGCATTTAGGTTGTTTCCATGATGTGGCTATTGCACAGAGTGCTGCAATGAACACTGGAGTCCATGTGTCTTTTCGAGTCATGGTTTCTGCTGGATAGATGCCCAGGAGTGGGATTGCTGGATCAAATGGTAATTCTATTTTGAGTTTTCTGAGGAATCTCCATACTGTTTTCCACAGTGGCTGCACCAATTTGCATTCCCACCAACAGTGTAATAGGGTTCCTTTTTCTCCACACCCTCTCCAGCACTTATTGTTTGTAG
>PVHT020004944.1:40694220-40705398 GCA_004024745.2 Catagonus wagneri
ATTTAGTATATCATGCCACTCCCTTCTGGCCTGAAGAGTTTCAGATGAAAAATCTGCCGATAACCTTATTGGGGTTCCCTTGTATATCATTTGTTTCTTTTCCCTAGCTGCTTTCAATATTTTCCCTTTGTCTTTAATTTTGGTCATTTTGATTAATATGTGTCTGGGGGTGTTCCTCCTTGGGTTTATTTTATATGGTACTTGTTGTGCTTCCTGGATTTGACTGAGTGGTTCCTTTCCCATATTAGGAAAGTTTTCGGCTATAATCTCCTCAAATATTTTTTCTGTCCCCTTCTCTCTCTCTTCTCCGTCTGGCACCCCTATAATACGGATGTTGGTGCGTTTAACATTATCCCAGAGTTCTCTGAGACTCTGCTCATTTCCTTTCAATCTTTTATCTCTTTTCTCTTCTGCCTTAGTGATTTCCACTAATCTGTCCTCCACCTCACTGATTCGTTCTTCTGCCTCCTGTATTCTACTGTTGGCTGCTTCTAAGGAATTTTTTATTTCAGTTATTGCATTTTGCATCTCTTCTTGTTTAATTTTTACAGCTTGTGTTTCTTTGCTCAGTGTTTCCTGTAAATGATCAATCTTTGCCTCCAGTCTATTTCCAATGCCTTGCATCATCTTCAGCATCAACAGTCTGAAGTCTCTTTCTGGGAGGCTGATAATCTCATCACTGAGCTGTTTTTCTGGGCTTTTCTCTTTCTCCCTGATCTGAGTTAGAGTTTTCTGTCTTTTCATTTTTGTAGGTTTTTTTGGTGTGGTGACCTTTGTGTCGACAGTAGAGGTGTAGCCTCTCTTAGTTCAGGTGTTTGCCTCCCCTGTGGCTAAAGTTGGTATGGGGGGCCTTGCTGTAGGCTTCCTGATGGGAGGGAGTGATACCTGCTCACTGGTAGGTGGGGTTGATTCCTCTCCCTCTGATGGGTGGGGCTTTGTCTCTGGATGAGATTAGAGGCTGGCTGTGTGCCTGAGGGGTCTTTAGGCAGCCTGTTTACTGATGGGTGGGGCTGAGATCCCACCTGAATTGTTGTTTCGCCTGGGGCTTCTCAGCGCTGATGGGAGGGACCAGATTTTCCCAGAAATGGCCACCTCCAGAGAAATGCAGGCTGCTGAATGTTCCCGAGAGCTTCACCTCCAATGCCCTTCCCCCACCACAAGGCACAGTCACCCCTGTTTTCCCAGGAGATCCTCCAGGAATTGCAGTCAGGTTCCACCCGGATTCCTCTGGAGACTGCTTTGCTCTGGGACCCAGTGCATGTGAAAGTCTATGTGTGCCTTTCAAGAGCAGGGTCTCTGTTTCCCCCAGTCCTGTGGAGCTCCTGCACACAAGCCCTGCTGGCCTTCAATGCCAGATGCTCCGGGGGCTCTTTCTCCCTGTGCCCAATCCCCAGGCGTGGGGTTTTGACTTGGGGCTCAGAACTCTCGGTCCTGTAGCTTAGTCTCTGTGATGCAGTTACTTTCCGGTCTGTGGGGCTTCCCACCCGGGAGGTATGGGGTTGCTTCTATCGCATAATCTCCCCTCCTACCTCTTGATGTGGTCTCCACTGTGTCTTCTGGAGCAGGGTATCTTTTTTGGAAGTTTACAGTCCATTTGGTTGAAGGTTGCTCGGCATTTGGTTGTAGTTTTGCTATTATTTGAGAGAGAAGCTGAGCTCCAGTCCTTCTATTCCGCCATCTTAATCCACTCTCAAAAATTTTCACTGTTTTAAAAACTTTTGTTTACGATATGTTTCACCATTAAGTTTTTTTAAGTTCTATATTTAAATTGTTTTTGTCTTTGAGGTTTATATCTTGTTTGTTTGCTTAGCTATTTTATTTCGTGAATGTAAGAACCAAGCATGGCTGCTAGAATTTCTTCTTCCTCTGGCTCCTGCGCTGGTATCCGCCAGTACGCATAGCAGTCAGTCTGCACCAATGGATGCTTAACGAAAGACAAGTCTTACACTTGGTTATTCAGCCAGCCAGCTCCGCTGCAGAGTTGACTGCTGTTCGGAGGTTTCTCTTTATCCCTCTAGGCATGCTTTGTGCATATACAGTCCACTGTGTATCTATATAGGTAGATATTTTTAAACATCATACTGTTCATACCTTGATTTAAGTTAGCTCGAAATTTGTGTTGTTGCTAGTTTTTTTGAAATTTAGTTGTCTTTTAATTTGTCTCCTGGTCTCGTCTGAATTATGTTACCTTAAAAAAAAGTGATTCTATTGAAGAACATGTAAACATTACCATACAGGGGTTTTCTCCGCTGGATATGATTATAGAAAAAAAGATTACCTGAGCTTTTATAAAAAACTCAAATCATGACCCTGTTGCTTATTCCTTTTTGAAGGGAATATTGGACATAACAAAAATTTAGTTACTTTCTAACCTTCTTTGGTATAGCTAATACTCTACAACTGTGGAAGAATGGCTGCTTGGTACATTCTCAATTTTCCTGAAAAGTTTGGTTAGTAGGAAATATCATAGCAAAAATACTGAATTAAAAATTATTGTTCTACAAATCTGCTTGCTAATTGGAAATGTCTTGGTGTGTTTCACAGGGTTCATCGGTTCTACAGATTGTACCTTATAGTATTAATAGTTGTAGTGGGCACTTTTAGAAATAACTTTCATTTTGAGAAATGTTGAGTGCATCATTTTTTTTCTAAAAAGGAGAGGAGGAAAGGCTGTCTTTTCCTTAAATTCAGTTGGAATACGATGTTAGATCTGGAGGGCAATAAAATAAATGATTTTCAGTAATTTAAGAGCATCAGCCTACAAGGCTTTAATGTTTTCCTATATACTGCCTGCCTTTTGGTTGTGAAGTATAGATGGGCAGAATGTGAATCTGAATCATTGTGATAGCTGTCACTCTGCTAGAGATTGAAACATCCTACACACAGATTCTCACCCAGTGTGCACCACCTAGTGTGTATGGCCCTTGTGTAAAGGCATCTTTTGCTGTTGGGTGATTCTCCAGGTGGTTATCTGCTGGTTAGGTGGTAAGTTCTTTGAGGGAAGACTCTTATTCCTGTCAGATACACTTTTCATTCTTCTGTATCTATAGATGCCTGCATCGGAGTTGTCCAGTGTAGTAGCCACCAGCTTTATGTGGCTTTGAGCATTTGAAGTGTGGCTAGTCCCAACTGAGATGTGTTGTAAATATATAAAATGCACACTGGATTTCAAACACTTGGTATTGAAAAAGACTAAGATAATTTTTTGTATTGAAAAAAACTGTAAGATATTTAATTTTAAAAATATTAATTCTAGGGATATAATTTTGGTTATACTGGATTAAATAAAATATGCTACTAAAATTAATGTCACTGTTTTTTTTTTTCCTTCTTGATGTGGTTTCTAGAAATTTTATTTATTTATTTTGTCTTTTTAGGGCTGCACCCAGAGGATATGGAAGTTCCCGGGCTAGGGGCCGAATCAGAACCATTGCTGCTGGCCACAGCCACAGCAGTACCAGATCCCGAGTCTCATCTCTGACCTACGCTGCAGCTGGTGGCAGTGCCAGATCCTTAACCCGCTGTGCGAAGCCAGGGATTGAACCCTCATCCTCATGGATACTAGTCGAGTTCGTGACCCGCTAAGCCACAGTGGGAACTCTCTAGAAATTTTAAATTATATTTGCTGCACATTATATTCCCCTTGGTCAGTGCTGATCTAGACCCTTGATGCCTTTTGTTTCTCTTTGCCACCCAAGTTCCTGTCTCAACCTAGAGAGGCAATCAGTGCGACACAGGGCATGCAAGCTCAAGAGACCTAGCCTAACTTCTTTCTCTGCTTTATGAATGCCGGGTAATTTATCAGTGGTTTAAAATTCATGACTCATTTAAAAATATCATTGATCATTCCCCAGGTGCTATTCACTGTGGTTGATGCCCAGGCTGTGATCTGAGCAGAGCATAGGCCCAGGACTCGGAACTTCCAGTCTAGGGGGGAAGACAGATATTAAATAGTCCTGCAGGAGTTCCCATTGTGGCTCAGTGGGTTCAGAATCCGACTGGTATCCATGAGGATGCAGGTCCCATCCCTGGCCTTGCTCAGTGAGTTAAAGGGTCTGGCGTTGCTGTGGTGTAGGCTGGCAGCTGCAGCTCCAATTAGACCCCTAGCCTGGGAACTTCTGTATCCCGTGGGTGTGGCTCTGAAAAGGTAAATGGATGGATGATAGATAGATAGATAGATAGATAGTCAAGCAAATAAATAAATAGTCATGCAAATAAGTAATTGTGATAAGTGCTAAGAGGGAAACAGTATTCTAAGACCATATATTGGGGGACCTATCCTAGTCATGGAATTCTTTTTAAGAAATCACATTTTTTAAAAATCACTTTGTGTGTGTGTGTGTGTGTGTGTGTTTAAGAAATAACTTTTTGAAAGAAAGTTATTTAGGAGCAGATAGTTGGGAAAGAGAATTCCAGGCCGATGGAATATTCACAGAGGTCTTGAGTCAAAACCGAGTATAGCATTTTAAAAATTGTGGATTTTTAAGGAAATCAGTAAGGATTACAGTAAGAAATAAAAGCTGGAGAGTTAAGTTGGGGGGCAAAATTATGCAGAGTGAAATCGATAGGACTTTGTAATAGTCGACGTAGGAGGCGAGGGAGAGGGCAGCGTCAGAGACCACCTGTGAGTTTCTGGCTACAAACCTACATGCAAGTGCTAATGATCCCATTCGCTAGAGGTGGACTGAGTTTTGGTGGAAGTGATCTTGTGTTTGATTTTGAAAGAAAATCAAACAACCAGGTTCATATTTTGTTTTACCAAACTGAAGGAAGACACCGCCCCCTATATAGTTTTCTTCTGTGACTCCTCTTTATAATCTTAATCTTGTAAGTATAACCTTGGAATCTCTTTGGTCCTTACCTGCCTGATAATCATTCTGATCCTGTTTCTCTAGCAAAATGTTTAGACTGGCAAGTTTAATAAGATCAACATCACTTATATTCTTATATGCTACTCTGGAGCTCTATTTAACAGACCACATGGAATGTTTGTTACAAAGTACGAGTCAGAATGTGGATTCAGTAAGTATTGATGTTTGCTGGCCCTTGGCCCTCTTCTCATTCTGTACTCTCCTCAGGTGACCTCGTCCGGACTTTTCATAGCCTCAGGGCCTCCTTATATTAATAGGTCCCAAACCCGGTCCCTGGCACAGACTTGTCCTCTCATCAGCAGACTGTATTTCTTCGCCTCTGTTTGCATGGACGTCTCTTCCAGGCACATCACATTGAGTACGTTCAAATCCAGACCCATCATCACTGCCCAGCAAACCCTAGTGAATGGCAGTGCCGGCTCTCTGTTTTAAAAGCCTGGGAGAGGAGTTCCCTTTGTGGCTCAGCTGTTAATGAACCCGACTACTGTATCTATGAGGACGCAGGTTCAATCCCTGGCGTCGCTCAGTGGTTTAAGGATCCGGCGTTGCCGTGAGCTGTGGTGTGGGTTGCTAAAGATGCTCGGATCTGGCATTGCTGTGGCTGTGGTGTGGGCCGGCGGCTGTAGCTCCTGTTCGACCCCTAGCCTGGGAATCTCTATATGTGGCGAATGCAGCCCTAAAATAGCAAAAAAAAAAAAAAATCCTGGGAGCTATGTGGACGTCACAGTCTCCAATTCATCCATCTAACCTTCTCAGGCTGCCGAATCCCTGAATTCCTCCCTCCACGCCACCGCTGTCCTAGCTCCACTTACCTCTTTCTTCCCTACGACTCTCCTGGCTTTTTAACTGGACTCCCCGTTCTTTCAAACTTTCTTTAATTCTTAATTCGGTATAGCCAGAGTAAGGTTTTGAAAGACAAATCTCATCTTGTCATTCTCCTTCTTGAAACCCTTCAATTACTTCTTTTTGTCTTTAGAATAAAGGCCCAAATTCTTAGCATTGTCCATGGCACTTTTGGATTAATCTCATCCCCGCAGACTCCCCAGCTTTTCCTCAAGCTTTCTGATGAGCTTGCGTGCCACTTCCTTGACCTTCAAGTCTCGGCTAAAGCAGCGTGTTCTCAGGGCAGCTTACTTTCAACCTCCTTGTTGTGCTTTCCTAATAAAGTATTATGTACTCTTCTTGCGTTATATATAATTGTGTCGCTGGCTATTTAGTGCCTTTGTCCTAGACAAGCTCTGTGAGGACCTGGTGCCTGGCATGCAGCTTATGATTGACAGGTATTTGTTGAGTGAATTGTGAATTTTCTGGTGCTTATGTACCTGTTATGTGCCATGTTTAGTAAACTGAAAGGGGTCAGCAAGATGAAGTTTTTTTTTTTTGCTTGTTTTCTTCTTAAATACGTTATGTTTTACTGTTAGGTTTTCTTCCTTTAAAACTGTTCCCATGGAAACAGCAACCAAAAGATTATCTGGGTTGCTCTATTAGTCGCTGGGTGGTGTTTGCTGACATCGTTAACCAAGACCCAGAAATGTAAATATTTAGATCTCTGTTTCTCAAGTTTGAAATTCAAAGTTTAGAAATGTAATCTGATGGGAAATTGTTAAATAGTCACTTTTTCCCTGATATTCTTTTGAAGTTCTTCCTTTCTATTAAAATAGCTGGAGAACAAAAGAATTGCTAAACCATGAGGGCTGTTCTGTTTCTACAAAATACTGTTGTTTATTTTCATTTGTATTACCTGTCACTTATTTATTTTCCTTAGTAGTGAACACTTTGTAAATAAACGTAACTAATTGACCTTTACATTGTTAGAACATAATTATATTGACTGTAATGTAAGCAAACTTCTCTTAATAGGAGTTTTAAATTCAGATTGCACCGATGGTGTTACTAGGAATAGAGGCAGTTATAACCCAGAGCTGTTGGCACGAGAAAAACAGGTGAGAAGATATATCTTGAGACATTAATAGGCAAGGTAGCAGTAGATGGCCTTGGATGGCAGTGCTGTGGCAAGTGAGTAAGTCTCCTTTTGCACCTTGAAGGCTTAGGAAGAACACTTTAAACATGGTCAACTTCTATACAGTCCCCTCTCTTATCTGCAGAGGACTGATTCCAGGATCCCCGAGGATACCAAAATCTGGGGATGTTCAAGTCCCTTATAGAAAATAGCATAGGATGGCAGTTCCCTGGTGGCACAGAGGGTTAAGGATCGAGCGTTGTCACTGCAGTGGCTCAGGCTGCTGCTGTGCTGCGGGCTTGATCCCTGGCCTGGAATCTTCTACATGCCACGGGCACAGCCAAGTCAGACAGACAAATAAAATGGCACAGTATTTGTGTGTAACCTACACAGGTCTTGTGGTGTACTTTGTCATCTCTAGATTACTTACAATACCTAATGCAATGTAAATGCTATGTAAATAGTTACCGGGTTGTAGCGAATTCAGTTTTGCTTTTGGAACTTTCTGGAATTATTTTTCCTAGATATTCTTCATCTGGCATTGGTTAGTTTCTATCCAGATCTGCAGATGTAGAACCTGCTTATACAGAGGGCCGATTGTATACCTTTTTATACATGAAAGTTGCATTCAGAGCTTTGTAAAATTTTGTACCCTGTGGCAAATATAAGTGAATGTTTTCCAAGAAGTTTTTAGAGAGATTGTTGGACAGTTCAAAAATTGCAGTGTTATATGGTTTAATGTTTATTCAAATTAATTTTTTTTTTAAGGGCCTGCACCCGTGGCATATGAAAGTTCTCAGGCTAGGGGTCCAATCGGAGCTGTAGCCACTGACCTACACCACAGCCACAGCAACAGGGGATCCAAGCTGCGTCTGTGACCTACACCACAGCTCACGGCAAAGCCGGATCCTTAACACACTGAGCGAGGCCAGGGCTCGAACCCACATCCTCATGGATGCTAGTCAGGGTCTTAACTGTGCTGAGCCATGACAGGAACTCCTCAAATTAATTTTGATATCTGAATGCAGAAGCACAAAGTTATTTGAATTTTGTGAATATAAAAAGGAATGTCATTTTTTTTAAAATCTGGTATTTTTGCATTTTCTAGGGCCACAACCGCGGCATATGGAGTTGCCCAGGCTAGGGACCTAATCGGAGCTGTACCCACCGTCCTACGCCATAGCCACAGCAATGCGGGATCCTTACCCCACTGAGCAAGGCCAGGGATCAAACCTGCAACCTCATGGTTCCTAGTCGGATTCATTAACCACTGAGCCACGACGGGAACGCCAAAAAGAATCTCAATTTTGAAGTCTTCATTTTATCAAAGTAAAAATAAAAAGGAAAATACAAAATTTTGGGAAATTCCTGTGAAATTAAGAAACAAGATCCCTTCTAGTATTTGGTCCCTTATATAAATAGCAGTATGTGTTTTCTTCTGGAAATTAGCCCTCCTGACACTAACAACAAGAGATAAAACTATTTCTCTATAGGTCTGTTGTCCATTTATTTTTTTTGAAAAGTTTATTTATTTTTAATTACTTAATGAATTTTATTACAATTATAGGTGTACAAAAATCACCACAACCAAATTTTATAACATTTCCATCCCAAACCCTCAGTGCATTCCCCCACCCCCCAATGTGTCTCATTTGGAAACCATAAATTTTCCACAGTCTGTGAGTCAGTATCTGTTCTGCAAAGAAGTTCATTGTGTCCTTTTTGTAGATTCCACATGTAAGTGGTAGCGTTTGATGTTGGTGTCTCATTGTCTGACTGGTTTCATTTCACATGATAATTTCTAGGTCCATCCATGTTGCTATAAATGCTGTTATTTCATTCATTTTAATGACTGAGTAATATTCCATTGTGTGTGTACCACATCTTCCCTATCCACTCCTCTGTCAATGGCCATTTACGTTGTTTCCATGACTTGGCTGTTGTATAGAGTGCTGCAGTGAACATTGAGGTACATGTGTCTTTTTGAGTCATGGTTTTCTCTGGATAGATGCCCAGAAGTGGGATTGGTGGATCAAATGGTAATTCTATTTTGAGTTTTCTGAGGAATCTCCATACTGTTTACCACAGTGGTTGCACCAATTTACATTCCCACCAACAGTGTAATAGGGTTCCTTTTTCTCCACACCCTCTCCAGCACTTTTTGTTTATAGACATTTTGGTGATGGCCATTCTGGCTAGTGTAAGGTGGTACCTCATAGTGGTTTTGATATGCATTTCTCTAATAATTAGTGATGTTGAACATCTTTTCATGTGTCTTTTGGCCATGTGTATGTCGTCTTTGGCGAATTGTCTGTTTAGATCTTCTGCCCATTTTTTTAATGGGATTGTTTCTTTTTTTGGTATTGAGCTATAGGAGATGTTTGTAAATTCTGGAGATCAATCCCTTGTTGGTCGATTGATTTGCACATATTTTCTCCCATTCTGTGGGTTGTCTTTTCTGTTTTCTTTAGGGTTTCCTTTGCTATGCAGAAACTTTTAAGTCCCACTTGTTTATTTTTCTTTTTATTGTCATTAACAGTAAGATGCTGCTGTGGTTTATGTAGGAGAGTGTTTGGCCTATGTTTTCCTGTAAGAGTTTTATAGTATCTGGTCTTATATCTAGGTCTTTGATCCATTTTGAGTTTATTTTTGTGCATGGTGTTAGGAAGTGTTCTAATTTCATTGTTTTACATGTGGCTGTCCAGTTTTCCCAGTACCGCTTACTGACAGACTGTCTTTTCTCCATTGTACATTCTTGCCTCCTTTGTCATAGATTAGTTGACTATATGTGCTTGGGTTTAATTCTGAGCTTTTTATCCCGTTCCACTGATCTATATTTCTGTCTTTGTGGCAGTACCGTATGGTTTTGATGACTGTAGCTTTGTATTATAGCCTGAAGTCAGGGAGCCTGATTCCTCCAGCTCCGTTTTTCTTTTTCAGAATGTCTTTGGCTATTTGGATCTTTTGTGCTTCCAAACAAACTTTAAACTATTTTGTTCTAGTTCTGTGAAAAATGTCCTTGGTCATTTGATAGGGATTGCATTGAATCTGTAGATTGCCTTGGGTAGTATAGTCATTTTGCTAATATTGACTTTTCCAATCCAAGAACATGGTATGTCTTTCCATCTGTTCGTGTCATCCTTGATTTCTTTCATCAGTGTCTTAACAGTTTTCAGAGTACAGGTCTTTTGTCTCTTTAGGTAGGTTTATTCCAAAGTATTTGATGCTTTTTGATGCGATGGTAAACAGGATTGCTTCCATAATTTCTCTTTCTGATCTTTAATTGTTAGTATATAGAAATGCAGTAGATTTCTGTGTATTAATTTTGTATCCTGCGACTTTGCCACATTCATTGATGATCTCTAACAGTTTTCTGGTAGAGTCTTTAGGATTCTCTAGGTATAGTATCATGTCATCTGCAAATAGTGATAGTTTTACTACTTCCTTTCCAGTTAGATTCCTTTTATGTCATTTACTTCTCTGATTGCTGTGGCTAGGACTTCCAAAACTATGTTGAATAGTAGTGGCAAGAGTGGACATCCCTGTCTTGTTCCTGATCTCAGTGGGAATTCTTTCATCTTTTCACCATTGAGAATGATGTGAGCTCTGGGTTTGTCATAGATGGCCTTGACTATGTTGAGGTAGGTTGCCCCTGTGCCCACTTTCTGAAGGGTTTTTATCAGAAATGGGTGTTTGATTTTGTCAAAGACTTTTTCTGCATCTATGGAGAGGATCATATGGTTTTTATTCTTCAGTTTGTTAACGTGGTGTATCACACTGATTGATTTGCGGATATTGAAGAATCCTTTCATCCCTGGGATAAATCCCACTTGATCATGATGTACAATTTTTTTAATATATTGTTGGATTCGGTTGGCTAGTATTTTGTTGAGGATTTTTGCATCTATGTTCGTCAGTGAAATTGACCTGTAATTTTCTTTTTTTGTGGTATCTTTGTCTGGTTTTGGTACCAGGGTGATGGTTGCCTCATAGAATGAGTCTGGGAGTGTCCCTTCCTCTGCAGTTTTTTGGAATTATTTCAAAAGGATAGATGTTAGTTCTTCTCTACACCTGTGAAACCATCTGGTCCTGGACTTTTGTTTGTTGGAAGTTTTTTAATCACAGGTTCAATTTCAGAACTTGTGATTGGTCTATTCATCTTTTCTGTTTCATCTTGGTTTAGTCTTGGGAGATAGTACTTTTCTAAGAATTTGTCCATTCCTTCTGGGTTTTCCAGTTTATTGGCATATAGTTGGATATAGTAGCCTCTTATGGTCCTTTGTATTTCTGTGATGTCCGTTGTTATTTCTGCTTTTTCATTTCTGATTTTATTGATTTGTGTCCTCT
>PVHT020004944.1:40706398-40724580 GCA_004024745.2 Catagonus wagneri
ATGGTTTTCTTCGTTTCTATTTCATTGATTTCTGCTCTGATCTTTATGATTTCTTTTCTTCTACTAACTTTAGGTCTTGTCAGTTCTTCCCTCTCTAGCTGCTTTAGATGTAAAGTTAGGTTGTTTATTTGAGCTTTTTCTTGTTTCCTGAGGTAGGCTTGTATTGCTATAAACTTTCCTCTTAGAACTGCTTTTGCTGTATCCCATAGGTTTTGGAGTGGTGTATCTTGTTGTCATTTGCTTCTAGGTATTTTTAAATTTCCTCTTTAATTTCTTCAGTGATCCATTGGTTGTTTAGTAGCATGTTGTTTAGTGTCCATGTGTTTGTGTTTTTTTGCCATTTTTTTCTTGTTGTTGATTTCCAGTCATATAGCATTGTGGTCAGAAAAGTTGCTTGATAGGATTTGAATTTTCTTAAAGTTACTGAGGCTTGATTTATAACCCAGGATGTGATCCATCTTAGAGAATGTTCCATGTGCACTGGAGAAGAATGTGTATTTTGTTGCTTTTGGATGGAATGTCCTATAAATATCTATTAAGTCCATCAGGTCTAATGCTTCATTCAGGGCCTGTGTTTCCTTACTGATTTTCTGTCTGGGTGATCTATCCATTGCTGTAGGTGGGGTGTTGAAGTCCCCCACTATGATTGTGTTATTGTTGATTTCTCCTTTTAAGGTTGTTAGCAGTTGCCTTATACATTGTAGTGATCCTATGTTGGGTGCACAGATATTTAAAATTGTTATATCTTCTTGGATTGATACTTTGATCATTACGTAGTGCCCTTCCTTGTCTCTTAAAACATTCATCATTTTAAAGTCTATTTTGTCTGTTATGAGTATTGCTACTCCGGCTTTCTTTTGATTTCTGTTTGCATGGAAAATTTTCTTCCATCCTCTCGCTTTCAATTTGTATGTGTCCCTAGAAGTGAAGTGGGTCTCTTGAAGAGAACATATATATAGGTCTTGTGTTTTGTATCCCTTTATCTAGTCTATATCTTTTCATTGGGGCATTCAATCCATTAACATTAAAGTAATTATTGATATATATGTTCTTATTGCCTTTTGATTAACTGTTTTGGATTTTTGTTGCTCTTTTTTCTTCCCTTATTCTCTTTTTGTCTGCTCTTGTGGTTTGGTGACTATCTTTAATGTATTTGAGTTGATTTTTCTTATTTGTTTGTGTATTAATTGTAGATTTTTGGTTTGCAGTTACCCTGAAGTTTTGATATAGGAGTCTATATATAAATGAGATTTTTAAAGTTGTTTTCTTAATTGCTAGTTCTCTCCAGTGTCCTGCATTTCTGCTCTCTTCTCACGATTTCTGATTTTGGTAGCATAATTGTGCATGGATGAGTTAGTATCTTTACTGTATATACGCCTTTACTGGTGAGTCTTGTCATTTGCGGTGTTTTCGTTTGTGGTAGTGGCCTTTTCTTTTCTGCCTAGAGAAGTTCCTTTAGTATTTGTTGTACAGCTGGTTTAGTATTGCAGAAATCTCTTAGCTTTTGCTTATCTGTAAAGCGTTTGATTTTTCCTTGAAATCTGAATGAGAACCTTGCTGGGTGAAGTAATCTTGGTTCGAGGTTTTTTCCTTTCATCACTGTTAAGTATATCGTGCCACTCCCTTCTGGCCTGCGGAGTTTCAGCTGAAAAGTCTGCCTATAACCTTATCGGGGTTCCCTTGTATGTCATTTGTTTCTTTTCCCTAGCTGCTTTCAGTATTTTCTCTCTGTCTATAATCTTGGTCGTTTTGATTATGTGTCTCGGGGTGTTCCTCCTTGGGTTTATTTTATATGGTACTCGTTGTGCTCCCTGGATTTGAGTGAGTGGTTCCTTTCCCATGTTAGAGAAGTTTTTGCCTATCATCTCTTCGAATATTTTTTCTGTCCCCTTCTCTCTCTCTTCTCTCTCTGGCACCCCTATAATATGGACTTTGGTGCATTTAACATTATCCCAGAGTTCTCTGAGACTCTGCTCATTTCCTTTCAATCTTTTATCTCTTTTCTGTTCTGCATTAGTGATTTCTAGTAATCTGACCTCCACCTCACTTATTCATTCTTCTACCTCTGTATTCTACTATTGACTGCTTCTAATGAATTTATTTCATTTATTGTATTTTGCATCTCTTCTTGTTTAATTTTTACAGCTTGTATTTCTTTGCTCAGTGTTTCCTGTAAATTATCAGTCTTTGCCTCCAGTTTATTTCCAATGTCTTGCATCATCTTCAGCATCAACAGTCTGAAGACTTTTTCTTGAAGGCTTATAATCTCCTCATCACTGACCTGTTTTTCTGGGGTTTCTTCTTTCTCCCTTATCTGAGTTATAGTTCTCTGTCTTTTTTTTTATAGGTTTTTGGTGTGCTGACCATTTTGCTGACAATAGAGTTGTAGCCTCTTACTTCTGGTGTTTGCCTCCCCTGTGGCTGATGTTGGTATTGGGGCGCTTGCTGTAGGCTTCCTGATGGGAGGGACTGGTGCCTGCCCACTGGTAGTTGGCGCTGATTCCTATCCCTCTGGTGGATGGGGCTTTGTCTCTGGGTGAGATTAGAGGTGGCTGTGTGCCTGAGGAGGTCTTTAGGCAGCCTGTTTACTGATGGGTGGTGCTGTGATCCCACCTGGATTATTGTTTGGCCTGGGGCTTCTCAGCGCTGATGGGAGGGGCCAGATTTTCCCAAAAATGGCCACCTCCAGAGAAATGTAGGCTGATGAATGTTCCTAAGAGTTTTGCCTCCAATGCCCTTCCCCCACAACAAGCCACAGTCACCCATTTTCCCAGGAGGTCCTCCAAAAATCACAGTCAGGTTCCACCCGGATTCCTCTGGAGCCTTTGCTTTGCCTTGGGACCCAGTGCCCGTGAAAGTCTGTGTGCGCCTTTCAAGAAAGGGGTCTCCGTTTCCCCCAGTCCCATGGAGCTCCTGTACACCAGCCCCACTGGCCTTCAATGCCAGATGCTCCAGGGGCTCTTTCTCCCTGTGCCAGATCCCCAGGCGTGGGGATTTGACGTGGAACTCAGAACTCTCAGTCCTGTAGCTGAGTCTCTGTGATACAGTTACTTTCCAGTCTGTAGGGCTCCCCACCCAGGAGGTATGGGGTTGCTTCTATCACGTAATCGCCCCTCCTACCTCTTGATATGGTCTCCTCTTTGTCTTCTGGAGTAGAATATCTTTTTTGGAAGTTTACAGTCCATTTGGTTGAAGGCTGCTCGGCATTTGGTTGTAATTTTGTTGTTTTTATGAGAGAAGTTGAGCTCCAGTCCTTCTATTCCGCCATCTTAAGCCAATCTGTCATCCATTTATTTATATGAACACACACACATGTGTATATATATGTGTGTGTGTAGGTATGTTTGTGTATATACATGACTATGGATGTGTGCCTATCCGGGCTTGTGGAACCTCTGCATATTTATTCCATGTACTTAAGTACAAAATTATAGGAGTTCCCATTGCGGCTCAGTGGAAACAAATCGACTAGGAACCATGAAGTTGCAGTTTCTATCCCTGGCCTTGCTCAGTGGGTAAGCATCTGGCGTTGCTGTGAGCTGTGGTGTAGGTTGCAGACAGCTTGGGTCCCTCGTTGCTGTTGGTGTGGTGTAGGCTGGCGGCTATAGCTCCAGTTAGACCCCTAGCATGGGAACCTCCACATGCCTTGGGTGCAGCCCTAAAATGACAGAAGACAAAAAAATAAATATATAGCTCTGGAGTCAGGGTGCCTGATTTGAATCATGGTTCCATCAATTACTTGCTTTGAGATCTTTCGCACGTTACTTAATGTTTCTTATTATCAGTTTCCTCATCTGAAAAATGGAGATGATGATGATGATGATGATATCAAACCCAGGGTTACCATGAGGGTTCATCCTGTGATTTCCCCATTTAGTTAATACCATGCCTGATATATAGTCTGCAGTTAATAAATATTAGCTATTATAATTATCTCCTGAAATCCGTTTTTTTTAGATGTCAAAATCACCCTCATCAGCTATGACTCAGTCCTATCCCATTTTGTTTGACAGCAAAAATCCTAGTATTCTGTCCCATCACAAGTTCTTGTTCCTCTCACTTGTTCTCATTTAGTTGCCTCCCTCCCAGTCTTTTTCTGACTACACTGTTTTCCCAGAGGTTATTGGGCCTGGATGTTTTAGGCAGGCGTGGGCCATAGGTCCATAGGTGTAGGCATGGTTGTTGTCTTGCAGTTGGGTTTTAAGCATTGAGAATACCCCTTCCTCTCAACTCCCCCCCCCAACCCAGCCCCAGGCCAGTGTTGTGCTTCCAGGGATGTTTGAGTGGGAGAAGGTTCATGGACTGTGGAGCCCAGCACCCTAGATGTCCAGAGCAGAAGATTGGGCTCAGACTGCAGCTCCTCCTGAAGAGGGCCTATTTTTTGGTAAATCCTGAAAACATTTTATTTTTGAACAGAGTATAATTCACAGAGTGCAAAATTAAATGAGCTAGCAAGTTGGGGGAAATAGCGGGAATTCTTATATTTATGCCTGAGAAACTAATCTGGAATTAGGAATGTTGGGTATATTGGAGTGGGAAACATGAGAAAGGTTCACTTACAGTTCTTTTCTCTTGGATGTGTCTGTGCTGGTTCTTAACCCCTTCCCCACCCTCTGTATTTCAGAATTTGTACAGCCTAAAATACTGCTCAGATCTACCCTTCCTTGACTGTTCTGGACGTTGCCTTGGTTCAAGTTCGCATTCCTCTTCCTCTCGACCTCCTTGGCCCTCCCTCACTACTGCCACAGCCCCTTCCCTGCGTCAGACCTGCCACGCAGACCTGCGCATCTCATGTCTTGACTCTGCTGTCCAGGGGCTTAGCCACCCTCCAGCCTTCTGTCTGTACACAGTCAAATTCCTCTGTCCACCACCCCTCACACGCGCACACGCGCACACCCGCGGGGGCGCTCCAGCTCTGGCCGGAGCACTGTCTCTCTCAAGCTCTGGTCCCTTGGCCCACAGGACTTCCCAGTGAGACCCCAGTTGTCTCTGAGCCAGAGCGCTTCTCTAAGAAACGTTTCCAAATTATCTCAACAGAAATTCCTTTTGGAGTTCCCTGGTGGTACAGTGGGTTCAGGATCCAGCATTGTCACCACAGTGGCTTGGGTCACGGCTGTGACACACATTCCTCCCCAACTTCCACATGCCATGGGTGTGGCCCAAAGAAAAAGGAAATGACTTTTCTTTTTTCCTTCTGTTTGTATAACACTTCCTCTTCCAGTCCACGTAACCCAGACACTCTTACGTTGGACGTTTGTCCGTGTGTGTGATGACAGTGTGTGTAGCGGCCGTCTGTTAGCGTAGTGACCTGACTGGGTGCCTCGCTTTATCATGGTATTAGGAAGACATGGTTTTAGGGAGGTTGGCCATCCATAGTGAAAGGACGGGTTGGTTTCTGATCATCAGGCCTTACAGGTTTTTCCCTCTGACAGTAATCTAATGAGATAGAATTTTATGACTGAGAATGGAAAAAACTGAAAGACTGACAGAAACCTGATTATTTTTTGAGTGGAAGATGCCTCTTTAGGGCAGGAAGGTACCTTCAGAGAATCACATTGGTGCAGACAGGTGAAACTCTACAAAGCAGTATCTATCTGTACGTTACACTGGGAGTTTGCTGTGAAGTTTCCCTGTTAGATCAGCTTCATTCAAATGTGTTTCTTGGGCAGTATTTTAATTAAAGATCCATTCCTTTAGTTGAGGCTCCGGCGTTTCTGTGAGCTGTTATGTAGGTTGCAGACATGGCTCGGATCTGGCGTGGCCGTGGCTGTGGTGTAGGCCGGCAGCTGTAGCTCCGATTAGACCCCTGGTCTGGGACCTTCCATATGCTGTGGTGTGGCCCTAAAAAGTATTTCTTTCCTGCCCTATCACCCAAAAAGGGACAGTTGCCTGGGCAGATAATAGTTAGATGGTTGTGTGTGAGGGAAAAATGTTCTAAAAAAATCAATAATTCATTTATATTAACACCTTTTCTATCAGAAGTTAATATACTCAGTAATATTTTTATATCTTTTTCTTTTTTTCTTTAACTTTGAAAGCTGATATTCAGAGTCTGAGGCTTTTATGAATTACGTAAAAGACTGACTCATCTACTGCCCTTTTCAATTTTTTTTTCAATTATTAGACACACTACAGCTAATGTTTTCTGTTTACAGTTGAGTAGTTAATAGCACTTCATCTATTTAAAAATAGTATACACATCCTTAAAGTAATTGCACCAAGCCTAATTGCAAGTTGTTATATGATGACATAATCTTTTCCATATTGTACGCTTCACTGCCCCATAGCTATCTAACCATACAGACATCCACAACACAAGTGCTTTTCACGTGCATTTTTATACTTCTCCAACCACTGCAAAATATAGCTGGAAGGACACAGTCAACATCCAAAAAAGTAATAAGCCTATGGTATTGAGCCATTTATACCATATGTTAGGGTATGCTTAATAACAAGAAATGCTATGAATAGGAGATAGTTTATAATGTAAAAAATTATGTGAATTCATTGTTTGATTTTCTTCAAGGAAAGTGTAATTGAAATTTTTCTGTATTTCTTAAGATTTAGGAAATACGGATATTTTTGTTTTTCATAAACTGGGGTTCTTGGTGGTCAAAACTATAGGCATTCTTAAGAGTGAAGAAGCATTTCTAAGGTGTTGTGTTGAACTCTGAATATATTTAGTACAGCAGGGAAAATGATAAAAGCTTCCAGTAATTGTGGGAAAATGTTCTTTTTATTTTGTACTAGTTTATGTTAAACATCTGTCCTGATATAGAGTATTTTTCCAAAAGTGTTAAGATGTGTGTGTGTGTCTATGTGAGGTTATAGTATTTTTTTTCCCTTTCTTTTTTAAGGCTGCACCTGCTGCATATGGAAGTTCCCAGGCCAGGGGTCCAATCGGAGCTGCAGCTGCTGGCCTACACCACAGCCACAGCAATGCTGGATCCAAGCTGCGTCTGCGACCTACACCACAGCCCACGGCAACACTGGGTCCTTAACACACCAAGTGAGGCCAGGGATCGAACCTGCATCCTCATGGAAGCTAGTCGCTTTCATTAACCACTGAGCCACGATGGGAACTCCTGTAAGTTTATAGATTAATCCAGATTAGATCAGATGGTTTCCGGAAACAGAACAGTTTCTCATATTGGACTACTAAGCAACAGATATTTTAAGTAAAAAATCTGAACTCAGCTCTCTAGATAGAGAAATTTGAAGAAAGAAGCAACAAAATATAAATGTTGGAGGAGCAGAGAGTGTTCGTAGCCATTTTGTATTTATAATTTAACACTAAATTTTTTTTTTTTGTCTTTTTGCCTTTTATCTAGAACCGCACCCGAGGCATATGGAGGTTCCCAGGCTAGCGGTCTAACAGGAGCTGTAGCCGGCGGCCTTCGCCACAGCCACAGCAACGCGGGATCCGAGCCACATCTGCAACCTACACCATAGCTCACGGCAACGCCGGGTCCTTAACCCACTGAACAAGGCCAGGGATCGAACGTGCCAAACTAGTGGTTTTTAGTCGGATTTGTTAACCACTGAGCCACGAAGGGAACTCCTTAACACTAAATTTTAAGAAGTGTTCTTTCAAGACCATCACATTTTATGTTTTACTTAAGGCTGGATATAGGAACAGTTAAAAATTTTGAAATCTCTTGTTTCTTATATTGTCCTTGTTTAAATGATAAAACCACTGAAATATCTAATGGTAATTATTACCATTTCTCAGAAGCTTCTCGTAATAATCTGTGTCTAGAGGCCCCTATCAGAATAAAGAAGCCCAGTAGTTAGGACAAGTTCAAGAACTGTCAGGCTTTGAAACCTAGTAAGAATCTACACCCATATTTAAAAATAGATGTTCTTTCTACAGGAAAAATTTCCAGAAGAAAGCCTTTTCTGCAGTGTGATTTGAAGGTAGTTTCCTCTTACCATAATTTCTCTCCCTGTGTTGTATCCAAAAATGGTAAATGTCATAGGTAGAATTTACAGACAAAACTAGCCTGTAAATTTGTAAAGTGTAAAATGTTAATGAAAGTGGAGTTCCCATCGTGGCTCAGTGGTTAAGAAATCCAACTAGGAACCATGAGGTTGCGGGTTCAATCCCTGGCATCTCTCAGTGGGTTAAGGATCTCGCGTTGCATGAGCTGTGGTGTAGGTTGCAGATGTGGCTCGGATCCCGGGTTGCTGTGGCTGTGGTGTAGGCTGGCGGCTACAGCTCCTGTTAGGCCCCTAGCCTGGGAACCTCCACATGCCATGGGTGCCACCCTAAAATGACAAAAGACAAAAAGAAAAAAATGTTAATGAAAGTAAGCTGAAGCAATGAACGGTGCCTCTCAGTGCCAGGACCACCAGACGGGTATAGACAGAGTCCTGGGTAGATGGTCCACCAGCAAGTGAGAATCTGATTTCTTCTATCTCATCTGTTTGGCTCTCACATTTCTCACAATAAATTAAGTGTTTGCCATTTTGGTCAATGGATAACCTACTTATTCATTTGGATAGGCGATTTATTTCACTGGAACTGACCATTCCTTTTTTTTTTTTTTTTTTTTTTTTTTTGCTTTTTAGGGCCGCACCCGTGGCATATGGAGGTTCCCAGGCTAGGGGTCGAATCAGAGCTACAGCTGCAGGCCTGCACCACAGCCACAACAGCACGGGATCTGAGCTGCGTCTGTGACCTACACCATAGCTCATGACAGCACCGGATCCTTAACCCGCTGAGTGAGGCCAGGGATTGAACTTGCATCCTCATGGATCCTAGTTGTGTTCGTTAACCTCTGAGCCACAAAGGGAACTCCCTGGAACTGACCATTCTTGAGTAGACACATTCACTTGAGTTTTTAAACCAGCAAAGCTGGAACGCAGCTCAGTGACTTAACTGTGCTGTGTCACTCATGAGACCGTCAGGGTCCCTGGCCAGCCACAGCACTTCTTACTCTGTCACATTCTCTCATTTAAAGTCCATTCTTTAGAAAGCCACCCAGAATCATGAAATACTAAATGGAAAAGACAGCTGAGCACTGTGAATATTTGTATCCAGTTTGCAGCGCCAAAGCCATGCACTTTGTTCTTTTTCCAAACCTCATCAGTGGCTCCTTTTTAACATATGGCTTCTAATAAGTTTGTGTCTAAATGCCCAGCCTAGAGCAGATTAGCAGCAACAAGTCGCAAGTATGTTGGTGTGTGTGTGAGAGAGAGAGAGAACAGGTGACAAACATTAAGGGAGGTGGCAGAAAACTAAAAAGTTGACTCATTTGTGGTGCTTTTGTGGAAGACTCATGAATATTTATAATAATGAATCATTAGATCAAAATGTATTCTAGAATTTTCTGTTTAAGAAGCTAAGGAAATCTGTGACACAAAGGAGGCCGAGAGAAACTGGTGGGGAGCGGAGGGGGGGAGGGGCAGAGTAGGCGAGGGGGAGGGGCTCCCCGGTCAGAGCGACAAGGTCACCATCGCGGAAACAACCAGTTAGGAGTAGGTGGTGGGTGAAGTAGGTCATGGGTGAATGGCTCAGAGCCCCGGTGCGGGGGAGTTCAGCGGTGGGAACGACAGACGTGCTGGTCCTGTTACCATGCTTGTCTTGCTCCTGGAACCGGGTTTTTTTTCTGGAGGAAATGATAGAATCACATTTCTTAGGAGATCACCTTTTGTGACGGTGGCGAGGTGAAAGGACGGACAGGAGGTAACAGGAAGTCACAGGAACCGGAATTAGAACAGAGGCAGGGGGAATAGAAATTCAAGAGAGTCAGGATTTGGTGAGGCAGTTGAAATTAGAGGAAGCTGGATCATTAATTCCCTCTTTGATTCTTGAGATTCACCGCATCCTGGGTCAGGCACGCTGCCAACGCTCGGCTTGTAGAGATGAGTAACGCAAGGCCTGATGCTTGTCTTAGAGGGACGTTGAGTCTGTAGGGAAGACCCGTGCACACAAGTGACACATGGTCACCTACGGCAGTGAGGGGCTGGGTGGCTTCAGTAATGACACAGCGCTGTAAGGGACGGAACGAGGCTTTGTGTTCAGGCGGATCGGGGAGAGCTGCCTGGCCGGGGTTCGCTCGCGCTGGCCTGGAAATGGACGGGAGTTGGCAGACGGGCAGGGAAGGAAAGGACACTGCAGGCCGAGAGAAGAGCACGCCGAGGCCCCAAGTTGTAGGTGCTTTGCTTAGTCCGAGCGGAATGTGCGGAATGGTGTCAGGAAATGAAATGAAAGGAGCCAGACTGAGACCTTGGCTTTCACTTTGTAGAAGCCCCTGGGGGCTGCCGAAGAGTATTCAGCAGAGGACCCAGTATCGCTGGTGTTGGGTCCTGGCTTAAGGGATGGATGGAGGGAGAGGCCTGGGAGACTCTGGAGTGCGGCTAAGTGAGCAAGTGCAGTAAATAACTGAGTGTCGCTCAGGGGAGAGGCGGCGGCACTAACACCATCTTGAGAAGCAGCTGGACCAGAGACTGGGTGTGGGCAGGGAGGCGGGGTGAGGGACTCGGGCCTGTCTGGCTCCAGGATAGAAGGGCCGCAGGCAGCTGCAGTAAGAGGGTCATTTAGAGGAAGTGTGCCATGGCTTTTGAACCTAAGTGTGAGTTAGATGTTCTGGAACAAGGACAGTTGTTTAACTGTTGGGAGAGAAAGTTCTGTTGCCATATTGCATGCCAGTCAGAATAGAGTGTAATCATTTTTGTAACTATGCAAATGAAGACCAAAGAGGCACATCTTTATCTCATCTTGTTGTGGGAGAGGGGGTAAGAGCAATGGAAGAATTTTTAAAGGGAAAATGATCGTATTCCATTACATGAAAATGGACAGCTTCTTTATACCAGTAGACAACTAAAAGGCAGACGGGAGGCTTGGGAAAAGTAATTATAATAATGCGATAAAGGGTTGTTATGTTGAAGTTCATATCAATTAAGAAAAACATTATTTACTATTCTATAGGGGGAAAAATGAGGCCAAGGGTATAGAGGCAGTTCACAAGAGACACAAGGATAATCACCATAAATTTAATTTAGCTGTAATCAAAGACAGTGCAAATTAGGGAATTCCCATTGTGGCTTAGCTGTAACGAACCCGATGAGTATCCCTGAGGATGCGGGTTCGATCCCTGGCCCCACTCAGTGGGTTAAGGATCTGGCATTGCCGTGAGATGTGGTGTAGGTTGCAGACACACTCAGACCCCGCGTTGCTGTGGCTGTGGTGTAGGCCGGCAACTATAGCTTGGATTCGACCCCTAGCCTGGAAATCTCCATATGCCATGGGTGCGGCCCTAAAAAGACCCAAAAATAAATAAATAAATAAAATAAATTTGTTCACCATTTTGGAGGGCAGTTTAATGAAGTGAATCAGAAGTCTGCTTTTCACTTGGCCCAACAATTTAAATATTTTAAGAATTTGCCCGAAGGAAAAGATTGGACAGCTATCACAAAAGGGTGTTACGTAAACCTGAGAACCAGATCAGAGTGCTATAGTTAAGGCAGGGGAGCAAAGAGTTTCAGGGTGAGGAAGTGAATGACGTCGCAGAGGTCAAGTAGAATTGGAAACGGAGACGTGACCATTCTGTTTGGCAGCCAGTCGTGATGACCGCGACTGGTGGAACCAGTCTCAGTGGCTGAGGGAGGTAGATGCCCTTTGGGTCAGGAATCAGAGACGGCGAGCGTGGTGTATTTCAGAGATAAGGAGATGAAATAAGTATTTCAGAGATAAGGAGATGAAATAAAGGAGGAGAAAAGGGTAACTGTGGAAGAATATTTTGCTTTCATCTTTTAAAGTTGTTGAAACATGAGCTTTTTTTAGGCAGGGGGCAAAAATTAGAGAAGCTGAAGCAAGATGAGATAAATGACAAAGGTTGACCAAGGAGTGGAACACGAGCCCAGCTACAGGAGAAATTAGCCTTTAGACAGGGAGAGGTCTGATACAGACGAAAGGAATTAAGGATGTACGTAGATGCCGATAATAAACTTGTACATCTTTGCTTAAGTGCTGAGGGGGCTTGGGGACCACCTCTAATAGTGTCAGTGCCTCGGGATCCAAATGTCCCCCTTCCCATATGGCATAATTTCTCAAAAGAACCTTCGATGCTCCAACTCCTCTCTGCCAGCTCTCTCCGGGAACTCCTTCAAGGAAGTTTTGCTCTCACCATTCCGCCCAAACTCTGTATCAAGGTCACTGGCCACGCTGTGTTGCTAAATCCGATGCTTAATTCTCAGTCCTAATCTCACTTTACTTGCCTGCCGGGTTTGACACAGCTAATCACCTGCTGTGCTTGGTTTCTCTACACCACTCTCTCCCATCTTCTCTTCCCACCCTGGGCTCCTGGTCAGCGTGAACCCCTGATCTCCCAGACCTGGGCTCCTGGTCAGCGTGGGCCCCCGATCTCCCAGACGGTGTCAGCTTGTAAATGCCCCCGGGCCAGTCTTCAGACTCCCCCCACTTGGTGTTCTTACCCACTTGAATGGCTTTCTATACCCTCTGTACACCGGCACTTCCTAAATCTGTGTCATAAGCCCGGTCCTCTCCCTTGAACTCGACTTGTGTACCCAGCTGCCTGCTGTGTCTCCACCTGGGGATCTAGCAGGCGTTTCAAATGTCACGTGTTAGGACGTGGCCATACCCACTGAACCTCCTCTCTCCTATCACAGACTTTCTCATCTCAGATATATTAATTCTGTCCTTCCCATTCAGACCGAAAACCTCGGTGTCATCTTTGACTTCTCCCCGCACCACAGCAGCGCAGGTACATATTTTATTCATCAGCAGATCAAAGCAGTCCACCTTCAAAATATATCCGGAATCAAGTCACTTCTTCCTCTCCCAGCTGGTTCAGTCCACCCTGGCTCAGTCCGCCATCATCTCTTGCTTGGAATATTTCCTTAGGCCCCTGACTGCTCCTGCCCTTGGCGCCTTGAGATCATTCTCAACAGAGCGGCCAGAGCCACCCTATCAAGATTCCTTTTTTTTGTCTTTTTTGCCTTTTTTTATGTGGACCCGCACCCACAGCATATGGAGGTTCCCAGGCTGGGGGTCTAACAGGGGCTGTAGCCGCCGGCCTGCACTGCAGACACAGCAACACGGCATCCGAGCCGCGTCTGCAGCCTACACCACAGCGCACGGCAACGCCAGATCCTTAACCCACTGAGCAAGGCCAGGGATCGAACCCGCAACCTCATGGTTCCTAGTCGGATTCGTTAACCACTGAGCCACCAAGGGAACCCCCCTGTCAAGATTCTTACTCAGAGAAAAGCCAAAGCTCTGTGAGGTTTTGTCGGCCCCTGCCACCATCTGACCCATTTCCTTCTGTCTGCTTTGTTCACTTCATCCACACGGGCCTCCTCACTATTCACTGAACACACCAGGTGCGTTGTCACCTCAGGGCCTCTGTTCTTACTATTTTATTTTATCTATAACAGGAACTTTCCATCAAATATCTGCGGGGCTTTCTAGCTACTTCCTTTTGATTTTAACTCAAGTGCCACCTTCACAGTGACTTTTCCCCTGATCCCCCGATTTAGAAAGCCGTCCTTCTCCCAGATTTTATTGATTTTTTTGGGGGTGTCCTGTCTGTCTGCTCCCTCACCTCCACCCAGGTGGTAAGCTTTACAAGGGTTTTGGTTTTGTTCAGGGCTGAACTCCTAGCCCCAGAACAGTGCCTGGCACGTAGGAGATTCTCAGTGACTCCTGGGTAGACAGACAGACAGATGCAAAGGACGGAGGATTGGGGATGGAAAGGAAGGAGGTTGGGGGATGGAAAAGGAGGTCAGGTTTGAAGGTTAGAGAGAGGAGTGTTCAGTAGTTTGCTCTTGGATATATTTGGTTTGTAAAATATATTTTGTTTGTAAAATTTCCTAGTGGAGATGTCAAAAGGCAAATAGTACCTGCATAACGTGTAAAACCTGGGATTTTGTTTGATTGTTTCTGAAACATGGGAAATTAATTAATTTGGGTGCATTGTTGATCATCCTAACGGTTTTTTTTTCCTTAATGGATTTTATTTCAATTATAGGTGTACATAAATCATCACAAGTCAATTTTATAGATTTTGTATCCCAAACCCACAGTGCATCCTCCCACCCCACAGCAACACGGGACCAATGCTGTGTCTGCAACCTATACCACAGCTCACGGCAACACCGGGGTAGGGATCCAACCCGCATCCTCATGGATATTGGTAGGGCTCATTACCACTGAGCCACAATGGGAACTTCCAAAGATCATTTTAAATAATATTTATTCCTTTAGTTATTAGTGTTCCTGATAAGCTTGGAAAGGTGCAGCAATTAAATTTCTTATATCTTGCCCATGGTTAAGATGATGAAGTCTGGGAATCTTAATTATTAGTAATACAAGCACCATAAAACGTGTCCTGACTGTGGTTTAGTTCCAGTTCATTTAGTTCATTATGTGGGTTTGATCACAGAACAGCAGCGTCCTGCTAATGTCTTTGCAGTTATTGAGGGAAATGAGACTGAAAAGTTTGTTCTTTTCTATAGCTTTAGATACTTTTTTAAATGGAAATATATAAGACCGATTTGAGGAAAACCTCCCACCTAAAGTCATCTATTTATACTATTAATATTTATGACCATTGACTCCCAGTACTTGGCTTAAAAAGAAAAGAAAAGAAAGAAAGCAGACACACCAACCCCATTAGTCAGTCAGATCTGAAATAGTTCTTTATCCGGGAACCAGTAAGGAAAGTTGTTTTTGTGGCACGGCACTGTAGTATCTAGTGTGGTACCACCATAATAAAACACACAGATGATCCGTTATGCATCCAGCCCCGTCTCTTCATGTACCCTTGTCTGCGAAAGTAAAAGTTTTCAGGTTGGGATGCTTAAGAGTATCCAGTACTGTGAAGATCAAATAAAATTAAAAAAAAAAAACCAAAAACAAAACACAAGCCTCTTCTGAGAGGCTTCGGATTTAAATCATTTTTATAGTAAACACAGTGCTGGATAATAGTAAAGAAAAATGTTTGTTTTGTTGGGTGGAGTGGGATATGTGCTCAGAGCACAATTCTAGAATCCTGGAATCAGGGATCTGTAAGTAACGTCAGCGCATCTGCTTTGGTCCACGGGTCGCTAGCTAGAATGGAGGCCTGGAGGGGTGGAGTGCTGGTCTCAGAGCCGAGCGTGAGATCCGGGCTCGGTGACCCCTCTGGTGGAAGGGTGGAGCTCGGGCCACCCAGCAGCCCAGCTGCCCGTCCATATCTGCGGTTTCTTTTCCAGCCATTAATCTAGGCCTAAGTTTGTGTCGGGGTTTGTAGGGAGTTTTTCTGGCAATGTAACATATATAGTGTAGCTTCATAGTATTTTGAGCCATAAGCAAGATACTGTTGCTATTTTACACAGGAGCAAGTTGAGACTTATAAACTTTGAATTGCTGGGCTGCTTTATGGTGACACACTGCTAGTGCGCGAGCTAGATTTTGAGCCCACAACCAGTGCTCCTTTGGTCACCCTCATACTTGTTGGATAATTGAAAGTTGGTGGAAGAATCTGATCCACAATTACAGAAATTAGAGATTGAAAAGACCTTGAAAATAAGAATTCGTCAATCACTTGAAGGCAACCATTTTCTAAATTTACTGTGTAGGAAGTTAAATGTTTGAAAAGTTTGATCCTTTAGAAGAAAAGAGATTATGTAATTTATTATCAGAGCCCTCGCCTTTGCATGTCACATAAAGAAGAAAGTAAATTATATCCAGCAGGTAAACATTACACACAATAAAACTGAACCAATGAAAAGCGTCCCTCCCCTCACAAGCCACCCCACGGTGTTTATGTTGTGCAGCTTAGAAATTTGTGACATTCTTTAAGAAGTTAGAAATTGTGTCATTTCAGCCAGCTGGTGAGGAACATTGCTGAGAAGAGGTCACGGGCTGTGGGAGTGTGTTTTTCCTGGAAGGAAGTTCTTTCCATGAGGCCTTTTCTTGTTGGCAGAGGTATGTCTGGGTGTTCAGCTGAATAGAAATGTTTAGTGTTCCATATGGTGTAGCTCCTTTTTGAAACAGTTTTATACCCATTCAGTTTTTAAATTACTCTAAGGTAATATGGTTTAGTATAATTTTTGGAGGTGTAACTCTCTAACTCTCAGAGCCTGCAGGAATTGAGCAGGCTAATCTAGTTTGTTTTTTTTTTTTTGCATTTAAAAACTTTTCCCTTCGTGGCTCAGTGGTTAACAAATCCGACTAGGAACCATGAGGTTGCGGGTTCGATCCCTGGCATCGCTCAGTGGGTTAAGGATCCGGCGTTGCCATGAGCTGTGGTGTAGGTTGCAGACGCGGCTCGGATGCCGTGTTGCTGTGTCTGCAGTGCAGGCCGGCGGCTACAGCTCCTGTTAGACCCCCAGCCTGGGAACCTCCATATGCCACGGGTGCGGCTCTATGTAAAGGCAAAAAGAAAAAATAAATAAATAAATAAAAACTTTTCAGCATAGCTTCATGGTTCAAAATGAGAAGAAATAGAGGTAGAAGGACATTTGAAATCTATAAATTCTCTACCAGCTATGGTATAACCCCCATTTTGATAAAATATGTAGGAGATTGTTAAAATTATCAAAAAAACAGTAACATGTCAGGACTAAAAGGTAAATATGACATATCAGTTATTGTGTCTAAAAGGATACAAGATTGTGAGCATTTTGGAGCTAGATTTAAACTCTGTGTATGTGTTTGTGTGTGTGGTCAGTTACGGTTTCAGCATAGCTCTGTATATAGACTTGTAGCCTAGACACTCGTATATCTGTGTAATACCAGCCCCTCATAGACACTGGATAAATATGTGGTGAATGAAAATGAGTTGTGTAGTGACCTCATTATTCAGCTGGCATGGAGCTCAGGGCCCAAGTTTCATTGCTTCTAGCATTTTTGCTTAGCTTACTAATTTTCTAGGTTATTAAATAGGGTACATTTATCTGTAGGTGATATTTAAGAAGTTTTAAATGCTTTTCAAATATTTCTACTTGATAAAAAGGGATAGGAGACAGGTAGCTAAGTGTGCTGAATTATACTTATGTAGACAGTGAGAGAATTACAGATATGGCATTGCTGGAAACTGGTATTTGCTTTCCTCATGGCAAGCAGTGGGAAATAAGTTTTGATTAATTTAGGAATAGAATTTACGTAAGGGTCTCTCCTAATGTGCTAAGTATTTCTATATGGCTAAGTATCCAGAAATGCTTCTTCAGTGCAGAGAGCCTCATGCCAGGAAAGACAGACTCCTTGAGAATGGGCTCACCTCAGCGTGTGGTCTTGTTTACAGCTGTGTTGGGTACTGACTGGCATTTCGTCCTGTGAAAGAACGTGGCAGAACCCCCCCTGGGCTCTGCACCACTGTCCACATGACTCAGGACCCCTCTTCTCTTCCTTTGGGTCCACAAGGTCAATGCTATTTTCCCAGTAACACCAAGACCTTTTTCACTCTCCTTCTCCACTGGTGTCCAGTAGAGTTTTCCAGAGGAAACTTGACATGTGATCTCACAGCAGAGTGAACGCAGAAACAGACTTGACAGTGGAGGTTTGCAAAGTAATCTTGTACATAAATAAGTGCCTCTCCCTACTTAACTCTGAAGTTATTTTTCCTAAAAATGTTAACATGTGGAGTTCCCCTCGTGGCACAGCAGAAACGAATCCGACTAGGAACCATGAGGTTGCAGGTTCGATCCCTGGCCTCACTCAGTGGGTTAATGATCTGGCGTTGCAGTGAGGTGAGGTGTGGTGTAGGTCGTAGACGCAGCTCAGATCCTGCGTTGCTGTGATTCTGGTATAGGCTGGCAGCAACAGCTCCGATTGGACCCCTAGCCCGGGAACCTCTATATGCCGTGGGCGTGGCCCTAAAAACACCAAAAAAAAAAAAAGTTAACATGTAATGGGCTTAGGTTTTGTTCACAAGTGAGTATTTGAACATTTTAATTAATTTACTTAATTATGTTATTTCAAGAATGTTGTATACGTGAAATAATAAAGTATGTAGCCTTTTAGGATGGGCCTTTTCACTCGGGGTAATTCTCTGAGGTTCATCCAGGCTGTTGTGCGCATCAGTGGTTCGTTCTCTTTTATTGCTGAGCCGTGTTGTGTGGTGTGAACGCACCACAGTTTGTGTAACCATTCACCTGTCAGAGGATGTCTGGGTTGTTTCTGGTCTGGGGCCATTACGAATAAAACTGACTGGTTTTTTTTTTTTTTTTTTTTT
>PVHT020004944.1:40725580-40772716 GCA_004024745.2 Catagonus wagneri
CTAGGGGTCTAATCGGAGCTGTAGCCGCCGGCCTACGCCACAGCCACAGCAACGCAGGATCCGAGCCGCGTCTGCGGCCTACACCACAGCTCACGGCAACGCCGGATCGTTAACCCACTGAGCAAGGCCAGGGATCGAACCCGCAACCTCTTGGTTCCTAGTCGGATTCGTTAACCACTGAGCCACGACGGGAACTCCAAAACTGACTGGTTTTTGTGTGAACATGTGTTTTTATTTCTCTGGGCTGCATGCCCAGGAGTGCAGTTGCTGCATTGTACGGTATAGTAGTTGCATGTTAGTTTTTTAAGAAAAGAGCCAAACATGTCCAGGGTGGATAAGGGGATCCTTAGATACAAAAATTGACAATCACCGCTTTACACAGACAGCTATGAAGGCTGATATGTAATATATACAATAAGACAATTTTCTTGTGTTGATAGCATCAAGCAAAAAAAGACAGAAAGCAACATTTTTCTGAGACTTTTGAAGATTAAGAAAGGAATATCTTATTCCTAGTTCATAATCACAAGGCAAGGTCCAGTATGTTGACTGCTTTGCAGCGCCACAAATAAATGTGCAAGTTTTCTCATATATTCACATAGCCATATAATACATCTCAGGCCTCTTGATACATTGCAGGCTCCAGTATGAGCCTGAGGACAATTTTTTTTTTTTAATTGCAAAATGTGTGTCAAGACCTGGGAATACAAGACATAAAGAAGATACTGTCGGAGTTCCCGTCACTACTCAGTGGTTAACGAATCCGGCTAGGAACCATGAGGTTGCAGGTTCGATCCCTGGCCTCGCTCAGTGGGTTAAGGATCCGGCGTTGCCGTGAGCCGTGGTGTAGGTTGCAGATGTGGCTCGGATGCCGCGTTGCTGTGGCTGTGGCGAAGGCCGGCAGCTACAGCTCCTGTTAGACCCCCTAGCCTGGGAACCTCCATATGCTGCGGGTGCGACCCTAGATAAGGCAAAAAGACAAAAAAAAAAAAAGAAGATGCTGTCTCTGCCCTGGAAGAGGTGAGAAGACAGAGCAGCGGGCATGCAGATGTAGTAATTGCTGAGATGAAGGAAGGTATGTGAAAAAAGCAGCGGGGACAGAGAAGGAAAGGGGCAGGGGGTCCCAAAAGGGACGGGGTCCCAGTAACTGGAAGGAAGCTGAGGGGATCTGACGGTGCAGCTGGAGGTGGAGCCAAGATTTGAGGCAGGAGCAGGGTTTTGCCAGGCCGCACAGGGAGTCAGCATTTATCGGCATGTCAGAGGACCAGAGCTCTTTCCCCTCTAAGGGTACTTGGGTGGTAACCCTTAGCTCATCACCTTTCCTCCTGGGCTGGATCTCCTAGGCTGGTGCCAGGGAGAACTGGTTCAGCCTGAATCAAAAGTACCATTGTGAGAAAGGATCTGAATAACGCGGTTCGGGAGTGTGCACATTAACTGTGAAAAACCATAGCTCGTTCCGAGAATCTTGATGATGTACCAGGCTGTTCTTGTCTTGTAAACCGGGAAGAGCAAGCACGTTAACCATAACTGAGGCTAGTGGTAAGCAGTGGCTTGTAACGCCCTCCGCTGCACCGGCTGTCTTTCAAGATGTTATTGTAAATGGGCTGTAATATTCCCAGCCAGTTTTATAGCATCCATTTGTTTACTCTTATTAGCTACACAGATCATGTAGTTTGTAAAGATATATGTTCTGCTACATTTTATATTTTGGAAAATATTTAAGACTACTCTTCATTGAACTTCAGATTGTAGTAATAGAATATGAAATCAAAGTTAAACCGGGGCCTATCCTCCTGCATACATACATGTATTTCTGGCCACCTAACTTAGCAGGAGTGAGCGAGCTTATTGTCACCCAGTGGGTCATTCAGTGTTTACTGAGCCTCTCCCCTGTGGGAGGCCCAGCCTGTAAGGAGCTCACAGTTGAGGGAGGGCCACAGTCCTGTGAGCTGTTGCAGTGCACCTGTCCAGAAGGTGCAGATAAAGTCACCTGCCTGGGCTGGGGGAGGAGGGGAGGGACTGGGGAGTGGAAACCAGGCTCCGGCTGCCTTTGGCCTTGTAAAATTCGTACACTGAGGCTTTTCCTCTTTCCTATAATTACTTAATTTACTATTGGGTTATTCTGAAACAAGAAAGAACTGGATTTCTCTTCCTCCTCTCTTACTGATAATTATAAGTTGTGTGGCTTTGGTCAAGTCATAAAATCTATCTCTACGTTTGTTTCTTAATCTTTAATAGTAGCAATAATAGCTAACATTTATACAACACCTATTATGTGCCTATTATTCTTTACATCACCCCTTCGAGGTAGGCACTGTTACCATCCCTGTTTTAGATACGATAAGGAAACTGGCCTCAGAGGAATTCAGTAAGGTCACAGGGCTGGTAAGTGTCTGAACGCGGATTTGAACCTCACAGATGGCCCCAGGGTGTGTGCGCTAACCAGTTGGGCTGTACAGTCTTGAAACTCTTTAATCGATCAGTGTCTGTGTGCACATGTTGGTGATCTCCCCATGATAAATTCTCATCTGATGCCTGTGTTACAGTAACACAGAGGCATTTCAGGGCTGTGGATAATGCAGTTGTTCTTTAGTACCTTATATGGGAACATGTTATTTTTCCTCATGAAAAGATTTTGTGGTAAAACGAAAATGTTCAGCCTAAGGTTATTTCGAGATTGAGAAAAGAGCAAAAATATAATAGCCTTAAGAGAAAGGCTTCCTTAGTTATTATGTGGGAGGCCAGAGTTGCAGTCTATTTTCTTGATTAAAAAAACTAGAATAAATACTAATCACAAAGAGCAAAGGCTGTATGAATTTTCTTGCCAGTTGAGTGGGAAGCAAGAGTCTGCGGACGTTCTGTATTAAAATACCCCGGTTGAAGCAGTCTTTGCCTAAGATAAATGACGTTTTTCTCCATAATCTCACATACCTTGGACTGATGTTTTAAAAGTTATGATGCTCAGAGAGTGAAGAGTAGCCCCATGAGTTAGACAATACAAGTAAGTGTTTACCCTTTTAGTGTTGTACTGATCGTTTATTTTTTTTAAATGATTTTTATTTTTTCCATTATAGCTGATTTACAGTGTTCTGTTAGTTTTCTGCTGCACATCAGGGTGACCGTCACACATACAGGTAGACATTCTTTTTTCTCACATTATCATACTCCATACAAGTGACCAGACATAGTTCCCAGTGCTATACAGCAGGATCCCATTGCTTAGCTATTCAAAAGGCAATAGTTTGCATCTATTAACCCCAAATTCCGAGTCCCTCCCACTCCCTCCCCCTCCTTCTTGGCAACCACAAGTCTGTTCTCCATGTCCGTGATTTTCTTTTCTGTGGAAAGGTTTGTTTGTGCCCTATATTAGATTCTGGATAAGTGATATTGTATTTGTCTTCCTCTTTCTGACTTACCTTACTTAGTATGAGAGCCTCTAGTGCCATCCATGGTGCTGCAAATGGCATTATTTTCTTCTTTTTTAGAGCTGAGTAGTAGTCCATTGTGTATATATACTACAACTTCTTTTTTTATTACTTAGAGAATTTTATTACATTTATGGGTGTACAGCAATCATCACAATCACATTTTATAGCAGCTCCATCCCAAACCCTCAGTGCATCCCCCCACCCCACAATTTGTCTCATTTGGAAACCATAAATTTTCCACAGTCTGTGAGTCAGTATCTTTTCTGCAAAGAAGTTCATTGTGTCCTTTTTTTAGATTCCACATGTAAGTGTAGCATTTGATGTTGGTGCCTCATTGTCTGACTGACTTCACTTCACATGTTGCTGTAAATGCCGTTATTTTGTTCCTTTTAATGGCTGAGTCATAGTCCATTGTGTGTGTATGTACCGCATCTTCCCTATCCATTCCTCTGTCGATGGGCATTTAGGTTGTTTCCATGTTTTGGCTATTGCATAGAGTGCTGCTATGAACATTGGAGTACATGTGTCCTTTCGAGTCATGGTTTTCTCTGGATAGATGCCCAGGCGTGGGATTGCTGGATCAAATGGTAATTCTGTTTTTAGTTTTATAAGGAATCTCCATACTGTTTTCCAGTGGTTGCACCAATTTACATTCCCACCAACAGTGGAATGGGGTTCCTTTTTTTCCACACCCTCACCAGCACTTTTTGTTTGTAGTCTTTTTGATGATGGCCATTCTGGCTGGTGTAAGGTGGTACCTCATAGTGGTTTTGATTTGCATTTCTCTAATAACTAATGACGTTGAACATCTTTTCATGTGTTTCTTAGCCATCTGTATGTCTTTGGTGAATTGTCTGTTTAGATCTTCTGCCCATTTTTTGATGCGGTTGTGGTTTTTTTTTTTTGGTATTGAGCAGTAGGAGGTGTTTGTAAATTTTGGAGATTAATCCCTTGTCAGCTGATTGATTTGCAGGACTCCCATTCTGTGGGTTGTCTTTTCGTTTTGTTTCGGGTTTCCTTTGCTGTGCAGAAACTTTGAAGTTTAATTAAGTCCCATTTGTTTATTTTTCTTTTTATTGTCATTACTCTAACAGATGGATCTGAGATGTTGCTGTCATTTATGTTGGAGAGTGTTTGGCCTATGTTTTCCTGTAAGAGTTTTATAGTATCTGGTCTTATATCTAGGTCTTTAATCCATTCTGAGTTTTTTATTTTTATTTTATTTTATTTTTTTGGCCTTTGTCATTTTAGGGCCGCACCCGCGGCATATGGAGGTTCCCAGGCTAGGGGTCTAATTGTAGCTGTTGCTGCTGGCCTACGCCAGAGCCACAGCAATGCCAGATCTGAGCCGCGTCTGCAACCTACACCACAGCTCACAGCAACACCAGATGGTTAAACCACTGAGTGATGCCAGGGATCAAACCCGCAACCTCATGGTTCCTAGTCAGATTCTTTAACCACTGCGCCACGACGGGAACTCCCTTGAGTTTATTTTTGTGTATGGTGTTAGGAAGTGTTCTGATTTCATTTTTTTTTTACATGTGGCAACCAGTTTTCCCAGCACCACTTATTGAACAGGCTGTCTTTGCTCCATTGTACATTCTTGCCTCCTTTGTCATAGATTAGTTGACTATAGGTGCATGGGTTTAATTCTGGGCTTTCTATCCTGTTCCACTGATCTATATTGCTGTCTTTGGGGCAGTACCATATGGTTTTGGTGACTATAGATTTGTACTATAGTCTTAGGTCAGGGAGCCTGATTCCTCCAGCTCCATTTTTCTTTTTCAGGATGTCTTTGGCTGTTCTGGGTCGTTTGTGCTTCCAAACAAACTTTAAACTATTTCGTTCTAGTTCTGTGAAAAATGTCCTTGGTAACTGGATAGGGATCGCATTCAATCTGTAGATTGCCTTGGGTGGTATAGTCATTTTGCTAATATTGAGTCTTCTAATCCAAGGGCATGGTATGTCTTTCCATCTATTCGTGTCATCCTTGATTTCTTTCATCAGTGTCTTATAGTTTTCAGAGTGCAGGACTTTTGTCTCTTTAGGCAGGTTTATTCCTAAGTATTTGATTCTTTTTGATGCAATGGTAAACAGGATTGCTTCCCTAATTTCTCTTTCTGATCTTTCATCGTTAGTATATAGAAATGCAGTAGATTTCTGTGTATTAATCTTGTATCCTGTGACTTTGCCAAATTCATTGATGAGCTCTAACAGTTTTCTGGTAGAGTCTTTAGGATTCTCTAGGTATAGTATCACGTCATCTCAAAATAGTGATAGTTTCCAGTTTGGATTCCTTTTATGTCATTTACTTCTCTGATTGCTGTGACTAGGACTTCCAAAACTATGTTGAATAGTAGTGGCGAGAGTGGACATCCCTGTCTTGTTCCTGATCTCAGCGGGAATTCTTTCAGCTTTTCACCATTGAGAATGATGTTAGCTTTGGGTTTGTCATAGGTGGCCTTTATTATGTTGAGGTAGGTTCCCGCTATGCCCACATTCTGAAGGGTTTTTTTAAGCAGAAGTGGGTGTTAGATTTTGTGAAAGGCTTTTTCTGCATCTCTTGAGAGGATCATATGGTTTTTATTCTTCAGTTTGTTAACGTGGTCTATCACACTGATTGTTTAGCAGATATTGAAAAAATCTTGTATGCCTGGGACAAATCCCACTTGGTCATAATGTACAATCCTTTTAATGTATTTTTGGATTCAGTTTGCTAGTCTTTTGTTGAGGATTTTTGCATCTTTGTTCATCAGTGAAATTGGCCTGTAATTTCCTTTTTTGTGGCATCTTCGTCTGGTTTTGGTACCAGGGTGATGGTGGTCTCATAGAATGAGTTTGGGAGTGTCCCTTACTCTGCAATTTTTTGGAATAGTTTCAGAAGGATAGTTGTTAGCTCTTCTTTAAATGTTTGATGCAATTCGCCTGTGAAGCCATTTGGTCCTGGACTTTTGTTTGTTGGAAGTTTTTAAATCACAGGTTCAATTTCAGAACTTGTGATTGGTCTGTTCATCTTTTCTGTTTCACCTTGGTTTAGTCTTGGAAGATAGTACTTTTCTAAGAATTTGTCCATTTCTTCTAGGTTTTCTGTTTTATTGGCATATAGTTGCATATAGTAGTCTCTTAGGATCCTTTGTATTTCTGTGATGTCTGTTCTTCTGCTTTTTCATTTCTGATTTTATTGATTTGTGTCCTCTTTTTTTCTTGATGAGTCTGGCTAAGGGTTTATCAATTTTGTTGATCTTTTCAAAGAACCAGCTTTTAGTTTCCTTGATCTTTTCTAAGGTTTTCTTTGTTTCTGTGTCATTGATTTTTGCTCTGATCTTTATGATTTTTTTTTTCTGCTAACTTTAGGTCTTGTCTGTTCTTCCCTCTCTAGCTGCTTTAGATGTAAAGTTAAGTTGCTTATTTGAGCTTTTTCTTGTTTCCTGAGGTAGCCTTGTATTGCTATAAACTTGCCTGTTAGAACTGCTTTTGCTGTATACCATAGGTTTTGGAGTGTTGTATCTTTGTTGTCATTTGCTTCTATGTATTTTTTAATTTCCTCTTTGATTTCTTCAGTGATCCATTGGTTGTTTAGTAGCATGTTGTTTAGTGTCCACGTGTTTGTGGGTTTTTTTTTTTGCCATTTTTTTCTTGTTGTTGATTTCCAGTCATATAGCATTGTGGTCAGAAAAGATGCTCGGTAGGATTTGAATTTTCTTAAAGTTACTGAGGCTTGATTTGTAGCCCAGGATGTGATCAATCTTAGAGAATGTTCCATGTGCACTGGAGAAGAATGTGTATTCTGTTGCTTTTGGATAGAAAGTCCTATAAATATCTATTAAGTCCATCAGATGTAATGTTTCATTCAAGTCCTGTGTTTTCCTTATTGATTTTTCTGTCTGGATGATCTATCCATTGCTGTAGGTGGGGTGTTAAAGTCCCCCACTGTTACTGTGTTATTGTTGATTTCTCCTTTTAAGGTTGTTAGCAGTTGCCTTATACATTGTGGTGATCCTATGTTGGATGCATAGATATTTAAAGTTGTTATATCTTCTTCTTGGATTGATCCTTTGATCATTATGTAGTGCCCTTTCTTGTCTCTTAAAATGTTCTTCATTTTAAGGTTTATTTTGTCTGTTATGAGTATTGCTGCTCTGGCTTTCTTTTGATGCCCATTTGCATGGAATATTTTCTTCCATCCTCTCACTTTCAATTTGTATGTGTCCCTAGAAGTGAAGTGGGTCTCTTGAAGAGAACATATATATGGGTCCTGTTTTCGTATTCATTCAGCTAGTCTGTGTGTTTTGGTTGGGGCATTCAGTCCATTAACATTTAAGGTAATTATTGATATGTATGTTCTTACTCCCTTTTATTAACTGTTTTGGATTTTTGTTGCTCTTTTTTCTTCCCATATTCTCTTGTCTCCTCTTGTGGTTTGATGACTATCTTTAATTGTATTTGAGTTGATTTTTCTTATTTGTTTGTGTATCAAAGACATTTGGTTTGCAGTTAACCTGAAGTTTTGATATAGGAGCCTGTATGTAAATGAGATTGTTTTAAGTTGTTGGTTTCTTAATTGCAAGTGTGTCTCCAGTGTCCTTCATTTCTGCTCTCTTCTCACAATTTCTGATTTTGGTAGCACAGTTGTGCATGGATGATTTTGTATTTTTACTGTATATATGCCTTTACTGGTGAGCCTTGTCATTTGTGGTGTTTTTGTTTCTGGTTGTGGCCTTTTCGTTTCTGCCTAGAGGAGTTCCTTTAGTATTTTTTGTAACGCTTGTTTAGTGTTGCAGAAATCTCTTAGCTTTTGCTTATCCGTAAAGCTTTTGATCTCTCTTCAAATCTGAATGAGAGCCTTGCTGGGTAAAGTATTCTTGGTTGGAGGTTTTTTCCTTTCATGATAAGTATATCATGCCACTCCCTTCTGGCCTGAAGAGTTTCAGCTGAAAAATCTGCTGATAACCTTATCAGGGTTCCCTTGTATGTCATTTGTTTCTTTTCCCTAACTGCTTTCAGTATTTTCTCTTTGTTTTTAATTTTGGTCATTTTGATTATTATGTGTCTCGGGGTGTTCCTCCTGGGGTTTATGTGGTACTCATTGCGCTTCCTGGATTTAAGTGAGTGGTTCCTTTCCCATGTTAGAGAAGTTTTTGGCCGTTATTTCTTCAAATATTTTTTCTCTCCCTTTCTCTCTGTCTTCTCCCTCTGGCACCCCCATAATACGGATGTTGGTGTGTCATTTAACATTATCCCAGAGTTCTCTGAGACTCTGCTCATTTCCTTTCAATCTTTTATCTCTTTTCTGTTCTGCATTAGTGATTTCTAGTAATCTGTCCTCCACCTCACTTATTCGTTCCTCTGCCTCCTGTATTCTGTTGTTGGCTGCTTCTAATGAATTTTTTATTTCAGCTATTGTATTTTGCTTCTCTTCCTGCTTAATTTTTGTATCTTGTATTTCTTTGCTCAGTGTTTCCTATAAATTATCAATCTTTATCTCCAGTTTATTTCCAGTGTCTTGCATCATCTTCAGCATCAACAGTCTAAAAAGTCTTTCCAGGAGGCTGATAATCTCCTCATCACTGAGCTGTTTTTCTGGGTTTTTTTTTCTTTCTCCCTTATCTGAGTTAGTTCTCTGTCTTTTCATTTTGAAAGATTTTTAGTGTGGTCACCTTTTTGCAGACAGTAGAGTTGTAACCTCTGTTACTTCTGGTGTTTGCCTCCCTTGTTGCTAAAGTTGGTATGGGAGTGCTTGCTGTAGGCTTCCTGATGGGAGGGACTGGTGCCTGCCCACTGGTAGGTGGGGCTGCTTCCTATCCCTCTGGTGGCTGGGGCTTTGTCTCTGAGTGAGATTAGAGGCGGCTGTGCCTAGGGGTCTTTAGGCAGCCTGTTTCCTGATGGGTGGGGCTGTGATCCTACCTGGATTATTGTTTGGCGTGAGGTTTTGCAGTGCTGATGGGAGGGGCCAGATTATCCCAAAAATGGCCACCTCCAGAGAAATGCAGGCTGACGAATGTTCCCAAGAGCTTTGCCTCCAATGCCCTTCACCCACAACAAGCCACAGTCACCCCTGGTTTCCCAGGAGATCCTCCTAGAACTGCAGTCAGGTTCGACCCAGATTCCTCTGGAGCCTTTGCTTTGCCCTGGGACCCAGTGCACATGAAAGTCTGTGTGCGCCTTTCAAGAATGGGGTCTCCATTTCCCCCAGTCCCGTGGAGCTCCTGTCCACACGTCCCACTGGCCTTCAATGCCAGATGCTCTGGAAGCTCTATCTCCCAGTACGAGATCCCCAGGTGTGGGGATTTGACACGGGGCTTGGGACTCTCAGTCCTGTAGGTGAGTCTCTGATATAGTTACTTTCTAGTCTGTGGGGCTTCCCCCAAGTGTGGGGATGCTTTTATTGCGTAAGCTCCCCTCCTGCCTCTTGATGTGGTCTCCTCTTTGTCTTCTGGAGTCGAATATCTTTTTGAAAGTTTCCAGTCCATTTGGTTGAAGGTTGCTTGGCATTGGTTGTAATTTTGTTGTTTTTATGAAAGAAGTTGAGCTCCATTCCTTGTATTCCACCATCTTAATCCAGTCTCCCCTGGAAATACATGATATTTTCATTCAGCTGTCTTGAAGACATTTTGACAGCACTGCCTTCTTTTTGTTCTCATAGACTGGCTAGGATCCATTATAATACAAGCCATGCCTTATAGGCAACTTGTTGTGAGTTTTATTGCCTCTCACTCCTTCAGGGATCTTCAACTTGCCATTTGTCAGCAGCATCCAAGCAGGCTCTCTTCTCTCCAGTATGTACCACATCTTCTTAATCCAGTCATCTGTCTCTGGACATTTAGGTTGTTTCCATGTCTTGGCTATTGTGAACAGTGCTGCAATGAACATGCGGGTGCATGTGTCTTTTTCAAGGAAAGTTTTATCTGGGTATGTGCCCAAGAGTGGGATTGCTGGGTCATACGGTAGTTCTGTGTTTTGTTTTCTAAAGTACCTCCATACTGTTTTCCGTAGTGGTTGTACCAATGTACATTCCCACCAACAGTGCAGGAGGGTTCCCTTTTCTCCACACTCCCTTCAGCATTTGTTATTTGTGGACTTACTAATGATGGCCATTCTGACTGGTGTGAGGTGGTACCTCATAGTAGTTTTGATTTACATTTCTCTAAAAATCAGCGATGTTGAGCATTTTTTCATGTGCTTGTTGGCCATCTGTTTATCTTCTTTGGAGAGATGTCTCTTCACGTCTTTTGCCCATTTTTCAGTTGGGTTGTTGACTTTTTGCTGTTGAGTTGTATAAGTTGTTTATATATTTTAGAGATTAAGCCCTTGTTGTCTTTTTTTTTTTTTATGGTTTCCTTTGCTGTGCAAAAGATTGTCCGTTTGATTAGGTCCCATTGGCTTATTTTTGCTTTTATTTCTGATGCTTTGGGAGCATCAGAAATAAAATGTTTTCTGAGCTAAGAAAACATTTGTAAGGCTGATATCAGAGAATGTTTTCTCTGTGTTCTCTTCTAGGAGTTTGATGGTGTCTTGTCTTACATTGAAGTCTTTAAGCCATTTTGAGTTTATTTTTGTGCATGGTGTGAGGGTGTGTTTCATTGTCATTGATTTATATGCTGCTGTCCAGTTTTCCCAGCACCACTTACTGAAAAGGCTGTCTTTTTCCCATTTTATGTTCTTGCCTCTTTTGTGGAAGATTAATTGGCCATAGGTGTCTGGGTTTATTTCTGGCTTCTCTATTCTGTTCCATTGGTCTGTATGTCTGTTTTGGTACCAGTACCACACTGTCTCGATTACTGTGGCTCTGTAATATTGCCTGAAGTCTGGGAGAGTTATGCCTCCTGCTTGGTTTTTGTTCCTCAGAATTGCTTTGGCAATTCTGGGTGTTTTGTGGTTCCATATAAATTTTTGCATTGTTTGTTCTAGTTCTGTGAAAAATGCCATGGGTCTTTTGATAGGGATTGCATTGAATCTGTAGATTGCTTTCGGTAGTGTGGCCATTTTAACAATATTAATTTTTCCAGCCCAGGAGCATGGAATATCTTTCCATTTCTTTGCATCCTCTTTAATTTCCTTGACTAATGTTTTATAGTTCTCAGCACGTAAGTCTTTCACTTCCTTGGTCAGGTTTATTCCCAGGTATTTGATTTTTTGGGGTGCAACTTTAAAAGGTATTGTATTTTTATGTTCCTTTTCTAATATTTCATTGTTAGTATACAAAAATGCAACTGATTTCTGAATGTTAATCTTATATCCTGCTACTTTGCTGAATTTGTTGATCAGTTCAAGTAGTTTTTGTGTGAAGTCCTGAGGGTTTTCTGTATGTAGTATTGTGTCTTCTGCATACGGTGACAATTTTACCTCTTCTCTTCCAATTCGGATACCTTTTATTCCTTTTGTTTGTCTGATTGTTGTGGCTAGAATTTCCAATACTATGTTGAATAACAGTGCTGAGAGTGGGCATCCTTGTCTTGTTCCAGATTTTAGTGGGGAGGCTTTCCACTTTTTTCCATTGAGTGTTAAATTTGCTGTGGGCTTGTTGTAAATGGCTTTTATTAAGATATGTTCCCTCTATACCCACTTTGGTAGGAGTTTTGATCATGAATGGATGTTGGACTTTGTCAGATGCTTTTTCTGCATCATTGAGATGATCATGGGACTTTTCTTTTGTTAATACGGTGCATGACATTGATTGATTTGTGGACATTGAACCATCCTTGTGAACCTGGGAATGAATCCCACCTGGTCGTGGTGTATGATCTTTTTTATATGTACTGACCGTTTAGATCATAGGCTGCTATTATTATTTTATTAAGTTGTTTTTAAAACCATTTTATCTGAAGTCAGCTATCCCATCTGAGTTTTGTCCCACCCCCACATAATTCATGGCACATAATTCATGTTAATATCGTTTTTCTGATAAATACTCCAGGTAAATATAATGGCCAGCACACATA
This sequence comes from Catagonus wagneri, assembly GCA_004024745.2. Classification (NCBI taxonomy): domain Eukaryota; kingdom Metazoa; phylum Chordata; class Mammalia; order Artiodactyla; family Tayassuidae; genus Catagonus; species Catagonus wagneri. Next base: position 40,737,948 of record PVHT020004944.1, read on the forward strand.
CGTGATCCAAAGGGAATCTTCCTGGACACAAATGCTAGTAGCGTGAGCATGGTGTCTGTCTGTTGTTTCCCATCTCATGCAGGACACCGGGCTTCAGGATCCCCGCCCTGAGTTCATTTCCTTGCCTCAGATGGTCCATCCGCTCATGTTCCGGATGTGCCACGCACGCAGGCCCTCTGACTTGGCCAAGATGCCCTTGGCCGTTTTCCTCCCTGGCCAGGGCTTCCTGTTCCAGCCCATCACCCATATCCCCACCCCAAGAAAGCATTTCTGGCCACAAAGCCACACTGAGTGAGATGACAGTTCTGCTCTGCTGTCTCTGCATTCACGGGGCACCATGTGCGCAGGTGCTTAGAGAAGGCAGTTCCTTGACTTTGCATAATGGGCATTCTGCACTGTCCTCTCCCTCCCTTTCCTGTCTCCTTGCTCTCTGTCCGGCACGTAGCAGAGACTAAATTCTCCCAGCAAATGTAGCTGTTGCCCTTGGAGGAGCTTTTTTTTTTAACACTTGGTGCTACAGCAGCAGGAGGTATGGAGACCCTTATGAGAGGAGAGCATTCCTTGATGGCCCTGCACTAACCGGAGCAGGCTGTTGTCCCAGAGGAGACGGGCACTGCGCGTGCACACAAACACACACACACACACACACACACACACACACACACACACATGCACGCACTGCTGCTCTGAGTAAGCAAGAACCAATGAGGGTGAGGGAGTGTGGAGTAATATGAATGGGACTGACATTTATAGCATGCCTTATCTGTTTGGTTGAATTATAGCAGTTTTTTTTTTCTCTTAATGACATAAAATAGTATTGAAGTGGAATTTGCAGAGGTGTTATTTATATATGTTCTACAGATCTGTCTTTCTATAATCTGCATTATGTGTAGAGAGAATATTCAAATCATACATATGTATCTTGAAATCCATTTTTCCCCCAAACAGTGTAGAGCAAAGGTCATTTTTTAATAGACACTGGATTATCCTTGAGACTACATTTCAAAGTCACAGCCTTTGGGGTAGCGCTATAAATGCATAAAATCAGTCAGAAGCAGGGAACCAGATGCAATCTCGAATTGCGTTATTAGCATATGAGGTAAATTAATTGGCGTTGAAACTGCCATTGAGCAGTGAACTATCAGGGAATTTCAGTCAGTAAAACAAGTTGTGTCTCAGGTCACACCTCCTATTAATATACGTCTTTGCTGTTAACCATAAGTCCTTTTTTCATTGAGAATTTGGCTACATGAGTCATTCTTCCTAGCCAGCAAGCAAATTAGTTAATTTCACTTTTATGTTTTTGTGATACATTTAATTCCTGATCTAAATTTTAATTTTTTTTACTTATGAAAGAAGTTAACTGGAGTTCCCATTGTGGCTCAGCAATAACAAATCTGTTATCCATGAGGATGCAGGTTCGATCCCTGGCCTCGCTCAGTGGGTTAAGTATCCGGCGTTGCCATGAGCTATGGTTTAGGTCACAGACGCAGCACAGATCCCGTGTTGCTGTGGCTATGGTGGAGGCCAGTGGCTGCAGCTCTGATTCAACCTCCATATGCCGAGGGCACAGCCCTAAAAAGACCAAAAAAAAAGTTAATTACTAATATTACGCTGATTCTTTTTGCCTATCTTAATTGATATTACTTTTCTGGTTGTTTGGTCGTGTCTAAAAAAACAGGCCTTGGTTTTAGTCTAACCCATCACTGTCTTTTCAAGGAAACCACTGCTTTAGTGGAAGTCTAACACATGAAGATACAGAGACATCTTCAGTTGATTCCAGATGGGAACGACAAGTGATGAGATGGTGTCTGTGGACCAGAACTCCTCCTCCTTCAATCCCCTGTGTTTTGAGTGTGGCCAGCAGCACTGGACGAGAGAAAACCACTTATACAATTACCAGGATGAAGTGGACGACGACCTGGTCTGCCACATTTGCCTTCAGCCTCTGCTGCAGCCGCTGGATACTCCCTGCGGACACACGTTCTGCTGCAAGTGCCTCCGAAACTTCCTGCAGGAGAAAGATTTCTGTCCATTGGACCGGAAGAGACTCCACTTCAAGTTGTGTAAGAAGTCTAGCATTCTAGTTCATAAACTCCTGGACAAGTTATTAGTTTTATGTCCGTTTTCTTCAGTGTGCCAAGATGTAATGCAACGCTGTGACCTGGAGGCACATCTTAAAAACAGGTAAGCAAAAAAGAAAGAAAGAAAGAAAGAGAAGTAACTCTGGGTCATAAAAAGGTAGCCCGAATGAATAAAAACTAGATCAAAAATACCAAGATATCACTAAGTAAATAGACACATGGAGTACAGGACGTACAATAAATAAGCTGTATGGGACAGTTTTTTGTTGTTGTTGTTGTTGTTGTTTTGCCTTTTGTCATCTTTAGAGCCACACCTGCGGCATGTGGAGGTTCCCAGGCTAGGGGTCTAATCGAAGCTGTAGCCGCAGCAACGCGGGATCCGAGCTGCCTCTGCGATCTACACCACAGCTCACGGCAACACCGGATCCTTAACCCACTGAGCAAGGCCAGGGATCGAACCCGCAACCTCATGGTTCCTAGTTGGATTCGTTAACCGCTGCGCCACGACGGGAACTCCTGTATGGGACAGTTTTTATCATCACTATTGATCGAGTGCTATTATGACCATCCCATTTTATACCTATTAATATTTTTACCAGTTTATACCTATTAATATTTTATACCTATTAATATTTTTGCTGATATGATAAGTTACATTCACATGGAGAACAGTATATAATGATAGACTTTTTTTGGGGGCAAGGCAGATTGGCAGTTTGTTTCAAAAACTGTAAATGTTAGTATCCTTTTTATACACTTTATTATCCTAAGGAAATAATCCAAAAGAAGTAAAAATTGTATATGAAGATGTTCACTGCAACATTGTACAGAGTTCAGTAAACTGGAGTCAAGGTAAGTACTTATCAGTAGGGGAAGGTTTAAAAATACAGGAGTAGGAGTTCCCGTCGTGGCGCAGTGGTTAACGAATCCGACTAGGAACCATGAGGTTGCGGGTTCGATCCCTGCCCTTGCTCAGTGGGTTAACGATCCGGCGTTGCTGTGAGCTGTGGTGTAGGTTGCAGACGTGGCTCGGATCCTCCGTTGCTGTGGCTGCGGTGTAGGCCAGTGGCCACAGCTCCGATTAGACCCCTAGCCTGGGAACCTCCATATGCCGCGGGTGCGGCCATAAACCCGCGGCCATAAAATGACAAAAGGCAAAAAAAATAAAAAATAAAAAAAAAAATAAAAATACAGGAGTACATCAGTGCATCAGGATATTATATCGCTGTTAAAAACGATAATCTTGTTGCAACATGGACCTACATCTAGGTGCATCTCACAGATGCTGTGCGTTCGCCTCCAGACTGCTGAAATCAAGAGAGTGACAAATATGTAATACAGGAGTTCCCGTCATGGCTCAGCGGTTAGTGGACCTGACTAGCATCCATGAGGATGCAGGTTCGATCCCTGGCGTTGCTCAGTGAGTTAAGGATCCGGCGTTGCTGTAAGCTGTGGTGTAGGTCACAGACGCAGCTTGGATCCCACGTAGATGTGGCTGTGGTGTAGGCTGGTGACTGCATCTCCGATTAGATCCCTAGCCCGGGAACCTCCATATGCTGCAGGTGCAGCCCTAAAAAGACAAAAAGACCAAAAAAAAAAAAAATGTAATACAGAGCCACATGAATTTTTTGACTTCCCAGCACATATAAAAGTCGTGTTTACACTGTACTGCACACTGCACACTGTCTGGGAAGGGCGCAGTACATCTAGAAATTTATGTACCTTGATTGAAAAAGACTTCATTGCTGAGAAATGCTGACGACGCACAGAGTTGCCACAAACCTTCAATTTGTAAAAGAAAAAAAATGCAGTATCTGTGAAGTGCTATAAAGTGAAGTGCCATAAAGTGAGGTCTGCCTGTATTCGTGATTTTATTTGCTTAAGGCCTTGTAAAATTCTGTCTTCAGAAACTAGACCGAACAAGTACCAGGGGCTGGAAACTCTGTGCTATTTTGTGGGGATTTTTGTTCTACCAAAAGCTTTTTTAAAGGTTAAGTAATTTCGCTGATTGGTGGTGAGGTTTATAATTTTACTTTGGTAAAAGAGTTGATCTTTAAAATGATTTATACCCTTAGGAAGGGTTAAAATACGTCTCTTTTGTTGTCAGTAGAATCACATAAAATGACCAAAATAAGTGTATTGATCTCTAAATTTCAAAGTTAGCAAATATAAGTCTGCAGTAATCTTGACTGTGAAAAACAACACCTAGTACCATATATTGGATTTAGAAGTAATAGTGTAAGTCTGATATAGAAGAGTTTGTCCTTATCCTTATATATGAAATCATAGCATTGAGTCTAATCTCATCAAGTCACTTTAAAATTAGAAAACCGAGCCACACAGATTTAGAGACAGGTCGTGGTATGGTTAGGCTTAAACTTCAGCATTATTATTTCCCATCCTAACAGGCCGGGCTGACCTTAGCACAGCTGAATCATGTTGTCTGCTAGTACGTGGTAGTGAAAGTTGGATGTACACCTGAGCATACACGTTCGTTGCAGTCCGAAAAGACTGTACTTGTTAGAAGTAATGTAGGTGAGAGAACGGATGAGATGTCATTTAAATGTCAGAAACGTGAAGATTTATAGAGAAATTACTTCAATATAAGCTGCACTGTCTACAAATAAGAGCTAAGAAAAAAAGAGTGGGCTAGATGTATAGATTTGAAAATGCAGGTAGGTTTTTGTGGATCTCCGGTCACCAGGAGGCGTAGACCCTGAACGTGGTGGGAGAGACTCCTGGAAACTGACACCCACACTGCCTGGGTCAGGCCCAGTTATAGAAAATTTTAGGCTTGTCTTATTTCTCGCAGTAGAACTATTCTTTGCAGGAGATAAGTTTTTTATGCGACTTTCTTATGAACATCAGTTTGGGGATGTTAGAGGAACGGAACGGTCTCAATTCAGTTAATTACTTTGATAGTGAGATTAAAAGTACACTATTATTTTAGGATTAGTAACTAAAATGCATGCAAGAATTTAATATTTGTTGAAGTATCATTGGTATTTTCAAGCTGTTTATGTTGATGAAAAACTTGAGCATTGCAAACCATCTCCATTTATAGGTTGATAAAAGCTAACCAATTATGTCCAGTTGAAAGTTCCATTTTCTAAATGTGCTTATGAATATTTGATCTACTCATTTAATCATTTCCAAAGTGTCATAAGCCTGTGTTGTGAAAGATACTTTAAAAACGGTGAACAGTTTGAAAAGGTAGGTGACGTGCTTCGTGTAAAGCACGAAGGGTGACTATTGATTATAAAAATTAGAAAGTTGATACTATTCAATTAAATTGTTCATCTGTGTTCTGCTTGTCTATTGCTGAGACACTAACCACGCCAAATACGGTGACGTCAGAGAGCGAGCACGTGGTTCAGCTCGTGGATTCTGTGAGTCTGTGGTTCAGACAGGGCACGGCAGGGGTGGCTTGACTCTCTTCTGGCCTGTCTGGGCCACAGCTGGGAAGAACAGAAAGGCGGGGACAGCAGCAGCTGGAACTGGAGGATTTACTTCCAAGATGGCAACTTCAGTCACAAGTCCGGCACTTTGATGGAGCCACCAGAGGCATGGGTTCAGCTGGGACTTGTCCACTGGAGAGCCTGGAGGTGGCATCTCCAGCAGGGCGGCCTCGGGGTTTTTAAAGTTCTTACATGGGTTCCAGTAAATGAGGCAGAAGCTGCATGACCTTGTATGATCTGGCGATGAAGTCGTTAGCAGCCTTTAGGCTGTAGTCACAAGACCGCCAGGTTCCAGGCGGGATGCAAACTTCACCTCCTTAGGGGAGGTCCCCAGCTTTGCAGTCAGTTTAAAACCAACACAGACTAGCAGTAAGAGTGATGTCATGAGACTCAGGATTGTGACCATTTTAATTAGTGGTAGAAATGTGGTATTAGGAATAGTTGATTCAGTCTGGTAATTCTGAGTTTAAAATTACCTTCCCTGTTTGAACAAAATTCTGCTCCTAAGAAATCTTCTTCAGTTTGAGAACAGATGACATTTTCCCCTGTGGCTAAAAGTAAAACATTTATGAAAGATGAGGGTGTTTTTAAATAAAATTACCAGTTATTAACTGATTATATATTAGAAAAACAACAAAGAATTTTAACAGACATGGGAAAGTACCCATCTTTGAAAGGAGAGCTAAAGCCCTTAAGAAATATTGTGTATATTGTATGACGCATGTAGCGTTTTGGTCATTAGTCTGTGAGATCCTGCCCAGCAGCATCCATCCCCCCGTACCACTCCTCCCTGCCTCATGCTCAGCAGTTTAAGGTTTAAAGCTTATGGTAATTATAAATGCTTTTTTTTTTTTCAGTTAAAGTGAACCTTTGTGCCCTAATTTATAGCAAGGTTTAGAACCATTTTAAAACTTGGTTTTAAGAACCTCTTAAAACTTCAGAGTTTAACAGTATTCTAAAAAAACTCTGAGGAAGTTTTGTTTTTGTTTTTATGCTGAGAGCTTTTCTAGTTCATCGAATGGTTTTGAAGCCTTTAAGGGTCAGGGTAGGCTGAGACAAGATTGCTTTTTTAAAATCACATTTTAGCTTGGAGAGAAGTCTGTGTTTGCTCCATTTTCACCAGCATTTTTTTTAACCTATATAAAGTAAAAAGCAGATATATATTTGTACATTTTGTATCTGGTAAGAGTCTAGTATCCAGAATATGTAAAGAATGCTTACAACTCAAAAAAAAAAAAAAGTAATCTGATTTTAAATGATCAAAGGATTTGGATAGATATTTCTTCAAAGAAGATATTAAAGGCCCGTAAGCACATGAACAGATGCTTACCATCATTAATCCATTTTTATGATGAATTGTGAGCAGTCTGTAGCTACTCTGGCCCTTATTAAATGTAGGATCTGCAAATATTCTCTCCATTCAGTCAGTTGTCTTTTCATTTTCCTGTGTCCTTCAAAGGACAAACAAGTTAAGGTTTTATGAAGTCCAGTCTTTCCGTTTTTTTCTTTGCTCGTGATTTTAGTGTCATAGCTAGAAACCATTGCCTAATCCAAGCTCATGAAGTTTCACACCTGTGTTTTCTTCTAAGACTTTGATAGTTTTCGTTCCGATGTTTGGGTTTTTGATCCATTTTGAATTAATTGTCATTAGAGAACATGTGTATGATTTAACACTTTAAATTGTATTGAGGCTTTTTACATGGCCTAGTACACTGTCTATCCTGGAGAATGCTTCATGTGTACTTGAGAGGAATGTGTATTCTGCTGTTGATAGGCGGAATGTCCTACAGATTTCTGTTAGGTCGAGTATCGTTCAAGTCTCTTTTCTTGTCCTTATGTCTAGTTGTTCTATCCCTTTTTTTTTTTTTTCCTTTCCGCGTTGGCCATCCTGCAGCATATGGAAGTTCCAGGGCCAGGGATCAAATCCAAGCCAGGGTTGTGACCTACGCTGCAGCTCCAGCAGCACCAAGTCCTTAACCCGCTGTGCCAGGCCAGAGATGAGAGCTGCATCCCGGTGCTCCAGAGACCTCGCAGCTCCCAGCGCACCACGGCAGGAACGCCGGCTAGCCATTATTGAAAGTCGGATATTGTAGACTGTAACTTTTTTTTCTCCCTTTAATCGTGTCATTTTTGTCTTCATGTTCTTTGAGGGTCTGCTGTTAGTTATGTTTATAATTGTTATCACTTCATGGTAGATCAAACCTTTTCCTTATTGTACAGTATTTTGTCCCTGGAAACAATTTTTGTATTAAAGTCTGTTTTGTCTAAAATTAGTATACCTACTCAGCTCTCTTTAGGTTAATGTTTGTATGGTATGTCTTTTTTCCTTTCCTTTTAATTTTAACCCATTTGTGTCTTTGAAATGTATCTCTGATTGGCAACATATAGTTGGATCCTGTTTGTTTAGACTTGAATCACTTAGATTTTTTTTTTTTTTTTTTTTTGCTTTTGTAGGGCCACATCCACAGCATATGGAGGTTCCTAGGCTAGGGGTCGAATCAGAGTTGCAGCTGATGGCCTACACCACAGCCACAGCAATGTGGGATCCAAGCCTTATCTGTAACCCACACCACAGCTCACGGCAACACCAGATTCCCGACCCACTCACTGAGCCGGGCCAGGGTTGGAATCCACATCTTTGTGGATATTAGGCGGATTCGTTTCTACCGTGCCACAATGGGAATTCCCAATTAGAATTTTTAATTGATTCTGCCAGTCACTGGCTTTTGATTGGCGTGTTCATTCATTTATATTTGCTGTAATTACTAATAATGTAGGATTTATGTCTGCCATTTTGTCATTTGTTTCTATATATCATTTCTTTTTTGTTTCCTAAAAGTTCCTCCATTTCTTCCCTTTTTTCTTTTTTTTTTGGTTAAATAGATATTTTCAAGCATGCCATTTTATTTCCGTTGTCATTTCTGTTCATATATGTTTTTCAAATTATTTTCTTAGTAGTTGCCTTGGGGACTACAGTTAACACATTAATTATCAGTAGTACAACTTGATTTCACCAGTACATAAAAACTCACTTTAGTTTATACCTTCATTCCTGTCCCTTCCTTTTGCTGTTATTGTTATGGGGATTACATCTTTATGCATTATATGCCCGTTGAAACAGAATTATAATTATTGCTTTGTGTGGGGTTGTCTTTTAAATCAAATAGGACCATAAAGGCGTTATAAACCAAAAAGTATTTTGATGCTATCTTTTATATTTATCCATGTAGTTACCTTTACCAGCGGACTTTATTTTTTTACATGGATTAGAGTTACTATCTATAGTCCTTTAGTATCAACCTGAAGGATTTCTTTTAGTCTTTCTTGTAGGGCAGATCTGCTAGCAACAGACTCTTTGTTTTCATTCATCTGGGAATATCTTAATTTTTCCTGTTTTCGAAGGATAGTTTTGCTGCATATAGACTTCTTTTTTTTTTTTCTGTCTTTTTGTCTTTTCTAGGGCTGTACCCTTGGCATATGGAGGTTTCCAGACTAGGGGTCTAATCAGAGCTGTAGCTGCTGGCCTACACCACAGCCCCAGCAAAGCAGGATCTGAGCCACGTCTGCGATCTACACCACAGCTCATGGCAAGGCTGGATCCTGAACCCACTGAGCCAGGGATGAAACCCGCAACCTCATGGTTCCCAGTCGGATTCATTAACCACTGAGCCACGACGGAAACTCCTGCACATAGACTCCTTGGTCTTTTTTTTTTAGCACTTTGAATATGCTATCCCTGGCCTTCGGCTCTCCATAGCTTCTGAAGAGAAGTCAGTTGGAAATCTTATTGAGGATCACTTAGACCCCGAGAGGTAGCTCAGTCTTCTTGTCGGGATTTATCAAACTTGAACAGATTTTGGCCATTATGTCTTCCAATATTTTGTCTACCCCTTTCTCTCTGTCTCCGTTCTGCATATATTAACACTCTTGATACTGTCCAACAGGTCTTGAGGCTCTATTCTTTTCTTTTTTTTTTGGCTTTTTAGGGCCGCATCCACGGCATATGGAGGTTCAGGCTAGGGATGGAATCGGAGCTGTAGCCGCTGGTCTACACCACAGCCACAGCAACACCAGGATCCAAGCCACATCTACAGCTTACACCAAAGCTCATGGCAATGCCCAATCCTTAACCCACTGAGCGAGGCCAGGGATCAAACCTCCATCCTCACGGATGCTAGTCAGACTCATTAACCATTAAGCGCTGAGCCACGATGGGAACTCCTGTCCTTTTTTTTTCTTTTTTCCATGCTTCTTTCTGTTCCTCAAAATGGAAAATCTCAGTTGACCTATCTTCAAGGTCACCAATTCTTTCTTTCACATGCTCAAATCTCCTATGAATTCTGCTACTGAATTCTTCATTTATTGTACTTTTTAAATCCAGAGTGTTTTTTTTTTTTTGATTCTTTAATACAACATGTATCTTTACTGATATTTTTATTTGGTGAAATATCATTCTCACATTTTCCTTCAGTTATTTAGACGTGGTTTCCTCTGCTCTCTGAACAGCCCATTTAAGTCATCATCTGGTAAGGCCAGTGTCTAGGTTTCCTCAGGGGCAGTTTCTGTTACCTGCTTTTTTTCCCACATGTATGGGCCATACTTATTTCTTTGTGTGTCTTTTAATTGTATCGAACACTGGACATTTTAAGTAATATAACGTGACAACTCTGGAAATTGACTTCCGTTCAGGATTTGTTATTGCTGTTTGTCATTTGTGTTTGCTTGCTCAGTGATGTTTCTAATCAGCTAATGATGGGACAGAGAATTCCTTAGGTGCCTGTAAATCTGCCACCCCTCCCGAGGAGCTCAGTGTGCACGGTGGGGCACACGGTCAGCACTCAGGCGCTCAACCAACTCTTCCTCTTTAGCCTTTTTTTTTAATTTTATGGTCGCACCCAAGGCGTATGGCAGTTCCAGGCCAGGGATTGAATCTGAGGCCCAGCCGTAGTCTGCACTGTAGCTGCGGCAGTACTGGATCCTTTAACCTGCTGAACCAGGCCAAGGATCAAACCCACATCTCCGCAGCAACCCGAGCCCCTGCGGTTGGATGTTAACCCACTGCACCATGGTGAGAACTCCCTCCTTAGCCTTCATTTCCTGCTTTCACATAGCTTCAGTGCTGGCCAGAAGTGAGAGTGTAGGGCCTTCTCACTTCTTTCCTGTGCACTCATTTGGCCCTGGACGTATCAACTCTGATGGGCATTTTATTGCCCAGCTTTTCCTTTTAAACTTTTTGGTTAGCCTTTTGTCTGTCTACCTCAGGCAGCCACAATCTTATACAATAGCCCTTTCTCCCCCCCAGCAAGTGCCTTCAGTGAAGAGACCGTTTGTACTGGGTGAGCCCCAAGTCAGGTCAGATGAAGATGGCCTTGCGAGCGAGGTCCCCAGGGAACCAGCAGTCAGTTACTGACAATTCTCTACAAGCGGGGCTTCGAAGGCGCTTCCGTCAGCTCCTCCAGTGGCTGCCAGACTCCTGTCTCCACCGTGAGTGTGGGCCGTTGCTTTCCCAGGCTCCTGCGGACGTGGCGATGGGAAAAGGGCCAGTTCGGATGCTCCAGAGCTCACCGTTCTGTCTGAGATTCAGCCATTTTTCCTGAATAAATGTACTCCAGATTGCTACAGAGCTCTGCCTAACTTCCAGAGGTCAGAAATAGTTGGTTCTGATCATTTTTGCCCGAGTTTGCATTGCTTTACGGAGGAGAGAGAGGCTTTTCAGATCCTCTTAATCTGACATTTTCACCGATATCACCTAAACTGATTTTTGCATGTTGTAATCCGTAGCTGTTTTTTACCATTTTTCTTGATTCTAAGCGGCTCATGTTCTTGGAGTGTTGTTAAGGACCTGGCAAGGTGCCGGCGTTACCCACGCATTGTCTCACTCCACCTCTGCTATCACTGCCGCTGCTGATGCTGCTCATAGTAAGTCCTGTTACACTGTGTGCCTCCTCGTGTGAGTTGTTATGTCTGAGATTGATGCCACTGTGTCATAGATCAAGTGAGTTCCTTTGTAATTTTTCCTCCATAAGGGGAGCCAGAAGAGTGGAATGAAATTACAACCTTCGGCAGGAAAGGAAAAGTTCCCCAGTTTGGCTCTGGCTGCTGCAAGAGCCTTTTGGCTTAAGCAGATTAAAAAACCCACCTGCCTACAGAGAGCTGTCCTTAGAGGGTGCGACCCTCAGCCCGCGGCAGGTCGTACCACCTCCTGGGCCCCTGTCAAGGGCAGCCCTCTGTCTCAGAGCTGCGCATGCACACCCTGTGACCTGATTCAGCCTCACGTGCACTTCTTTCCTGTTGTCTTTAATCACAGGTAAGAGCCTCTGTACCAGCCTTCTGCTCCACAGAGTTACGCGTTTGAATAATCTAAGCCATATCCTTCAGTGCCAGTTGCAGTTTGTGTTATTCATGTTAAATGCTCCATTTTAAAAGATTCATAGGGTTTTGTTAATGTTTGTGATTTTTCTTTGTGTTTTCCTGACCACCAAGGCCTTTCTCGCTCTAAAATCCTGTGGTTGAGTGTTTCTAGGTACAAGTTTGTGGGACAAATTCAGTTGATGTGCTCTGAAGGCCTAGAAAAAGGACGCCATAGGAATGAGTTCGTTTAGTGTGATACAGTGTAAAGAACAAGCACCTTTGAAATCAGATCTGAGTTTGTTTGGATTGGGGCTCTGTAACTTAATACCAGTGTGAGGTTGGCTTAGTGAGTTGTCTGCAATTTCCATTATGTAAAGTGGGGATAATAGAGCGCCTGTGAGGATTCAGTGAAATACTGTCATAAGATGTACACAGTGACTGGCACAAATGAGGCAGTCAGAAAGTGCTGGCTTCTTCCTTTCTCTTTCAGTTCCACGTGTTTATAGACTTGAAGGACGGTGGCTCTGGGCTGCCTGTGGTCAGGAGCTTTTCTCTGTTCAGGCCTCCTCGGATCTACTCATTCCCTGACTGTCTTTAAAAATAAATAAATAAAAAGTTTTACTGAGACCTATTTCACCGGCCATGAACGTCCCCTGTTTTTAAAGTATGCATTTCGCTGGTGTCTAGTATATATTCACAGCATTGTGGAACCGTCATCACAGTCTGATTTTGGAACATTGCAATACCCACAGAGAAGCCCTTCACCCTTAGCAGCCATTCCCCATTCGCAGACCCACCAGGGTGAGAAAGGCCTCTTTTCCTCAAGCTCTGCAGGTCTCAGTGTGCGGTGTGTGTCGAATGCGTGTATGTTGATCGCAGAACTGCTTGTATTATAGTCTGGGCTCTTCCTGCATCATTAAAATAACCTTCTAGTTTCCAAATCAAACCAGTGCTTTGGCCCCTATCTTCTTTGCCCCTTGATGGCGTCTGCACAGTGGGCCACTTTTCTTTGTTGACATTTAGGTGTAGTTGCTGTCTCAGTCTGCTCAGCTGGTCCATCGTGTTTGAATATGGATGTCCCATAGGTTCTCTCTGTAACCTTCCTCTAATTCTGGGCAGGGTCATTCTTCCGTATTTTCACATGGCATTGTTTTGTAGTATCTTTAATTCCTGTTAGGAATTTGCTGTCCTGTTGGAAACTTAAGTATATCTGTTTCTTCACCTCTCTAACCACTTCGTTTTGCTTTTTAAATTTGTTTTCCATGTTTAATAACTGTAAGGTAGGCTTTATGGTTACTCCGTAAGTTTGTCAGTCGTTAGCTAGGCTAATCACCAAGTGTTCATATTGTTTATATTTCCTCCTCAATTCCTGCTTCTAGCCCTTTTTTTCCATTAAAGACTAGCTATTGCCCATGTAGGTATTTGTGTGTAATGTATACTTTGAGAACGAAGTCATTACCTCTTTTCTTTAATCATAAGTGTTTTTTTTGTCAGTGTTTTAACCGAATAAAACGTTTTTAAATTGAATTAAATGTATTTTTAAAAAATTTCAGAGTTCCTGTTGTGGCTCAGTGGTTTAAGAACCTGATACAATATCCTGAGGCTGTGGGTTCGATCCCTGGCCTCGCTGAGTGGGTTGAGCATCCCATGTTGCCATGGGCTGTGGTGTAGGTAGCAGGCATGGCTCAGATCTGGCATTGCCGTGGCTGTGGCTGTGGCCGGCAGCTGCAGCTCCAATTTGGGGAACCTCCATATGCGTGGGTATAGCCCTTAAAAAAAAAAAAAAAGGAAAGAAAGAAAAATTTCATATACTTGACAAAAATAAATTTTTCAGTGATACAGTTTTCAACAGCATTCGCTAGGCTCTAGCAGGGACACTCCCTGCAGTGCTGCACTGCCACGTGGAAAGGAAAGTCAGTTTTCCTCCTTAGCAAAGCGAAAAGAAAACAAGGCAGGAGAGAGTGTTGAATACAGAAATTTCATAATGAGCCTTTTCAAGAACTTGAAATCGAAGACCTAACATAATCTTTAGTTCATGCAGTAGATTTTATTGCTCTTATCTTTAAGGAATAGCTTTTCCTTTTAATTGGATTTAATTCTATACTTAATTTTGATTGAAACGTTAGATTTTTCAGAATACCGTCACTGAGTGAATCACCGCAACCCTAGACCCAGGACTGTGGCCCACCCTGCCCACCCTCTGCGGCACCACCCTGAGGCCCAGAGCGGGTGGTGCCGGGTCCCAGGTGTGCGCTGCTCTCCCGGATGCCCGCCGCCTCCCTCTCCTCACCCCGGGCCCTTTCCACCGCTCTGTCCCTCAGGGTGTCAGGCGGAAAAGAGCTGGCATCTTACAGCACTTCTAACATCTGTGTCTAAAGACTTACTTTCGGTGTTTACACAAGCACGCATCTGGCCCTAAACAAGTGAAAAACAAGCAAGTGACCATTTCCTGTTTCTTGGGGCTTATGTAAGTTTCCCGAGCGCTTAGACTCTTCAAGTTCCAGGGCATATCTGTAATTCCACTGCTGCAATTCCGATGTTACAGATCAGGAGGTGTTTATCTCCTTGCATGCCTGAAATAAAGTAAGCTGTTTGAGCCTTTGCTCTGCCTTCCTGCCCAAGGTAAAGCTTCCGTGTATTTCTGCCACCTAACAGGTGGATGTGTGTCTTTGGCCACGAGAGTGGCGAGGCAGGGGGTGCTCAGGGCCTCAGGCACAGCGCCTGCGGAGGAGGATGCTGAAGCCCACTCCTGGGGTCCAGGCTTCAACCTGTAGAAAGGATTATGTGATCAGACCTCAGGAGAGTTCTTGATTGTGGAGACCACTGTACTGCTGTGCTTTACTGGTGTCTGTATTTCTGATACTGACATAGTCCTGAATACAATTTTTTTTCTTTTTTCTTTTTTTTTTTTTAAGGCTGCACCTGTGGCGTGTGGAAGTTCCCAGGCTCGGGCTTGAATTGGAGCTGCAGCTGCCGGCCTACACCACAGTCACAGCAACACTGGATCTGAGTCATGTCTGAGACCTAGGCTGCAACTTGCGGCAATGCCAGATCCTTAATCCACTGAGAGGCCAGGGGTTGAACCCACATCCTCTTGGATACTAGCTGGGTTCTTAACCCGCTGAGCCACAGCAGGACCTCCCTGAATATAGTTTCTTATTGAAGTACTCTTTGAGATATTATACCAAACCACTGTTTGTGCAGATACCTTGTTTTATTTATTTTTATTTTTAGGGCCACACCCGAAGCATATGGAGGTCCCCAGGCTAGGGGTCTAATCAGAGCTACAGCCACCGGCCTACACCA
Organism: Catagonus wagneri; assembly: GCA_004024745.2. Lineage (NCBI taxonomy): Eukaryota > Metazoa > Chordata > Mammalia > Artiodactyla > Tayassuidae > Catagonus > Catagonus wagneri. The sequence goes on from PVHT020004944.1 coordinate 40,753,147, forward strand.
CAGCCACAGCAACATCAAATCTGAGCCACGTCTGCAACCGACACCACAGCTCCTTAACCCACTGAGCGAGGCCGGGGATCAAACCCGCAACCTCATGGTTCCTAGTCGGATTCATTTTCACTGTGCCCCGATGGGAACTCCAGATACCTTGTTTTAAATTTACTATGTGGAGCAGTAAGGACTTAGTTCGAGAGGAGATTAAGGCCAGGATTATGTACGGCTTGGGGCTTCTAACAGGTGCTTTTTGCCTAGAGGCCGTTGGCGTTGTTGGGGTACAGACTGTTGAGCGCTTTTTTCCTCTTGCTTCCAAATCACCTGGAAACCGTCTGCCGCTCTCGTTGCAGATGCCCTGGGGCGTCTCATCGGAGAGCTGCCCTGGAGAGAAGGAGAAGCAGTAAAGCTCAGTCGGAGCCTGAGAATGAAGGTGGAGCCGCCGTCACAGACCTTCCCGCGGCTCTGCCGCCTGACGGGGACTGTTCGGCGCCGGGCCTGGCGCCTGCAGAGCGGACCCCGACGCCCGCGACCCTTCCCGCCTGGTCGGAGGAGCCGGGCCTGGACAACCCGGCTTTTGAGGAGAGCCCCGCGGCCGACAGTACGTGTGCCCACCTCCTCGTCCTTCGCCGCTGCCTGCAGCCGGGCACCCCCTTGCTCCTCACCCCCAGCTGCTCTCTCAGCGTAGATTGTTCTTTGTCCTTTCTAGAACATGAATTTTGGGGCTGTAATTCACCTGCCACACAGTCCACCCTTTCAAGTGTACTGTTCTCCCGGTTTGCATTTTACAAACAACGGGATCTTCCCTCGAGGAACGGGCTCCCCCAGCCCCCACTCCTTCTGGTTATTAGTCCGCGGTTCACTGGCCGGTGCCCAGCTTACCGTGTTCAGAGTAACACCCCAAACGAAGCGCGAGCTGCGTCAGGCACGGCGCCCGGCCCTCACACCCGCTGACTGAGTAAACGCCCCGACGGTACCGCGAGGGCGTCCGTGGCGGGGAGGGCTGAGCGCCGCCCGGGGCCGGCTGGCAGGGCTGAGCCCAGGCCGCGCTGCTGGCCGCCCCCACCCGGCCGCACAAGCCCCTGGGCAGGAGTAGGAGGCCCGTGGTCACGGACCGTGGGCACGTCTTGAAGGCTGGCCCGAGGTATTTGCTTTTAAATATAATTTTCTTGAACAAATGCCAGATTTTACTACAGATTTGAATTTTCCCTTTTTCATCTGCCAAGGCTCAGTTCAAGACCCACCTCTTCTTAGGGCCGATGTGACCGCTGTCCCACCAGGTGACGACAGACCGCGGAACGGTCTTTGCTCTGCACTGCCTTCAGCACGGACGCTTGTTCCTCAGCGCACACCTTCCCTTTATTTATTTTATTTTTTGTCTTTTTAGGGCCGCCCCTGCAGCGTATGAAGGTTCCCAGGCTAGGGGTCGAATCGGAGCTGCAGCTGCCGGCCTACACCACAGCCACAGCAACGAGGAATCTTAAGTCACTTCTGCAGTCTACACCACAGCTCACAGCAACACGGGATCCTTAACCCACTGAGCAAGGCCAGGGATGGAACCCACAACCTCGTGGTTCCCAGTTGGATTCATTTTCACTGCGCCATGACGGGAGCTCCCCACACCTTCTCTTAGCAGTTAGGACGAGATGACATCCGTTCGTACTTCTTTCTCAGGTCCCGGGCTTGTCCGCCGTGGCCTGACACGTAGTAGACATTTGTGGTTATTCACTCTGGGGGAAGAAATGCGTAGATAATCTCAGCCTATAGATACTTATTGTCATTCTGTTTTCTTTATCCACTAGTATTGCATAGTTATTAATCATCTGTTAATGTAAGATGACTTACCTGAAGATAATCAACATATAAAATGTTATTTTTCTTTCCATGTATTTTTCTCTCTCGTTTTTAACTCGGCAGCCACACAGCAACCACTTAGTTTACCAGAAGGCGAAATCACCACAATTGAAATTCACCGCTCTAATCCTTACATTCAGCTAGGAATTAGCATCGTGGGCGGCAACGAAACACCACTGATTAACATTGTTATCCAGGAAGTCTATCGAGATGGGGTAATCGCCAGAGATGGAAGACTCCTGGCTGGGGACCAGATTCTTCAGGTACGGTTTTTATCACTGTTACCTTGCCCTCTGGTTCTTATTCCTAAATTTAAAACGTAACATTGTGATACTTTGGAACCTGAATCGTATGTAAGTTAGTTTTACTGCTTTTATGTGCAGGACAGATCAGAATTTATCTGTAACTTTTCCTACTTCCCTTCTACGGGGAATGAGTTTTTTTCTCCCCACCTGGGCTTTCAGTGGCATGTGTGCTCTTCCCAGCAGGCCTGCAGGGCTGGCTAGTTCAAGGCCACCCCGCTCACGATGAAATACTCCTATCCCAAGTCCAGTTTTCTCATCCATCCACCACCTTCACTGTCCAGTTTATCTTTCTCTACCACACTGGTCACTAGCATCTGGAAAAGACAAGATTGTGTAGCGCTGGTTACTTGATACCCTGGAGTTTAAGGTCATTCACAAGTGATGCCATTTCTATTGGCCCCTGACCCACTGTCCTCAGTAGCCCTCGGTGCTACCCTCACCTTCTTCCTTTCAGAAGATGATCTTTAAGAAGAAATAGCTGTTCCCCAAAAAGAACTAGCTTGGGAGGAAGAGATGTTTTATAAGGGGCGTGTTGACACGGGGGCGGGCAGAAGGCTCCGTAGAAAACTGGAGTTCTGTAAATACTGGCCTGGATCTCTGACTCTTACAAGCGGAGATGATAGTTGAAGCTAAAAAGAAATAATCACTTCCAGAAGGAGAGAAGAAATATTCACAAACAAAAAAAAATGCCTTCTGGGAACCCAGGCTCCAGAACCCTTCCCTCCTCGATTTCGGCGTTTGGTCCTTCCCGTGGCCCGTTCACACACACACACACACCCTTTTCCTGGATCCCTCTTCAGGCCAGGCCCTCGCTGCTAATTCAGTAGAACCCCCCCACCAGACACCCCTGCTGCCCAGCTCTCTGCTCCTAAATCCAACAGGATCCCTGGCAGGCTCACCCCTCGTAACTCCGCTTTCCTCGGGAGGATGCGACTGCAGCAGCAGGCCAGCCCCAGGACTGTTTCAGGTCCCTGGGTCTCTTAGCCAGCCTGTCACCTCGGCGTGCTCATCTCTGACCATGTCCCAGGCACGGTACTGCTGCTGAGGGCACACCCAAGGGCAGAGTACTCACCCCCTACCCCACCCACCCCCGCCACCTTGTCCTTGTGGAGTTTCTAATCCAGACATAAGCATCTTGCTGCCACCTGCACACCAGGCTGTCCGCATGCTAGTTCGTCCACCTTCATCCTTAAGGTTCTGCTGAGCCCTTCTCGCCCACCCTGGCCTGTCCTTACGTTAATAACTGGCCCCGTGCAGGGCTTTACTCATCGTCCCCTGGCACAGCGTCACAGTGACGTGTTGAAGTGTTTCTGTCCCTGTGGGGCTTGCAGCCATTTCTCACGGGAAGTACTTGCTGAATTAGAGGAAAAGTGGATTTGGATGTAACACCCTCTCAGAAATAGCCATCTCGGTGTTTCTGCTGTGGCACAACGGGATGGACAACAACCAGGATGCGGGTTCAGTCCCCAGCCCAGCACAGTGGGTTAAGGATCCAGTGTTGCTATAGCTGTGGTGCAGGTCGCAGCTCCAGCTTGGATTCGATCCCTGGCCAGGGGTCTCCATATGCCACAGGGTGACCAAAGACGAAAAGGAAACAGCCATCTCTCTCTCTCTCTGTCTCTCTTTTTTGGCCACGCCCATGGGATGCAAAAGTTCCCTGGCCAGGGATCAAACCTTCACCACAGCAATGTCAACACCAGGTTCTTAACCCTCTGAGCCACCAGGGAACTCCACCATCTCCTTCATTAACACAGAACTTGGAACTTTTTTGCTCCCACTCGCATGCCGCCCCTCATGGTGTGTTAGTCCAACTTTAACAGTGGGGCCTCAAACCCTTCCTTCATGGCCCCTTGCAAGGCTGACACGGACTGAACTTTCTAGCAGTGTTTTATTTCTTGCTGAATCAATACCAAGAAGAGGTAGGAGGCATAACCAGTCCGCATACGTAAAGTCAGCTTCCTGATGCCACCAGAGCAAGCTCTTCCCTGTGTGGGCTAGTAAAAGCTAGCCCTTTACTGAATGGCTGCATTTGCCATCATATATGGCATCAGTGCTCTAGCTGATCGAGCTGGCCAAACCCTTGCCTGTGCCCCTGACCTCTGGGCTCCTGGTCTGGTGCTGCGGCCTCCCTGGGTGCTCCAGACCGGGAGAGCCAGGCCGCCTGTTCCGCAGCTCGCCTAGTGTTCTTTCTTTGCCTCGCTTTCTCTCACTTCAGCCTCTCCAGTGATTTTTTTTTGCACATTCATTTTTGTGTTTTGGTTTTTTGCTACCAGCGATGTGCTAGATTAGGTATTGACATTTTTATACGTTTCTCGTTCTTTGTGTAAATTTTAAAGGTAAAAACAAATGCTTTGCTTTCCTTTGCATTTCTTTGATACAGCTTGAGGCTTCATTTGCTAATATATTTCAGCAGTGAGCTTTTTTGTTTGTTTGTTTTGTTTTTTTTGTTTTAGGGCCGCACCTACAGATATGGAAGTTCCCAGCTAAGGGTCAAATCGGAGCTACAGCTGCTGGCCTGCACCACAGCCGCAGTAACTCGGGATCCAAGCCGTGTCTACGACCTACACCTCAGCTCACGGCAGTGTCAGATCCCTGACCCACTGAGCAAGGCCAGGGGTCAAACCCACATCCTCATGGATATTAGTTGGACTCGTTTCCACTGCCGCCACAACGGGAACTCCAGCGGTGGGCTTTTTAAATCTATTTTAGCAAATTGTTTAGTAACATAATCGAATCTTTGTAACTCAAAATTATATTTTTCTGAAATTATCAACTATTTTGGGGGATTTAAAGCTATAAATTCATATTATAGACATTCCAAGGCACTCATTGTTTACTGTTTATCTAGTAATGATTTTAAGTTCAGTTTCATGATTCAAATTGATAAAGAAAAGTATGAACACGTAACCCAATTAATGAATTCAAAAGGATCTCTCCTCCTGTGGGCCCTGACTAATGCCTGGCCTCTAACTGGTATGCTGGAGCCAGTGAGTAAAGCCACAGCCCTTACCCACATGTGGAGTATTTATGGTCATTCATCAAAAATCAATGCTGGCAAAGACGCTGCTTGGAATTTTTTACTACCTGGTTATCTCCAACTCTGTATAAATTGTATAAATAATACAGTGAGCCAATGTGAAAATACCCGAGTCATTAAAATGGTTTATTTATAGATCAAAGAGCTAGCAAGCCTGTGCTTTTATATTAGCAAACCATATGCAGGCACAGGGTGTGGCTCTGGTTTTCCCACATTAGACACACACACCTGCTTCTATTAAATAGCCTCTTTGAAGAGGAGAACCATATACCTTCAGGGCCTTTGTGATGCTGCCTTTTGAGCAGTTTGAAGAAAAAATGCTGTTATAAATACATCGATGTCACTATTAATATAGCTTTTTTTTTCTTTGTCTTTTTAGGGCCACACCCGCAGCATATGGAGGTTCCCAGGCTAAGGGTCAAACTGGCGCTGTAGCTGCCGGCCTACACCACAGCCATAGCAACACAGGATCCGAGCCACGTCTGCAACCTACACCACAGCTCATGGCAACGCCAGATCCTTAACCCACTGAGTGAGGCCAGGGATCGAACCTGCAACCTCTTGGATACCAATCAGGTTCATTTCCACTGGGCCACAACAGGAACTCCAGTATAACTTTTAGCACATCATTAAGAATGGATATTTTCAGTTTGGCCCATCATCAGTGATTGAGGCATGTTCAGTTTTGAAGGAAAATAATTACAGCCATGTGTTGACTGCATTGGTATAATGCACATTTAGGCAAAGTGTAGAGTTTACCACACGGGTGCTGTTTTTACAAACCCAGAAGCCGTTTTTTCACTTGTTCTCTTCTTGCTCTGCATTTCACCAGCAACCACTCATTCATGAAGGAGAGAGCTTTTGCCAGAAGTTCCCTGGCCGTCAGGGTCTGGCGTTGTCACTGCTGTGGCTCCGGTTTGAGCCCTAGCCCGGGAACGTGTGCATCTTCTCCGGTCGTGGGATAGCCCACCCCTGCCTCACTGGGATAGGATGAGGCCACAAGCTTGCACACGGCTCCAGCCAGGATTCAGCAGGCATTTCCTAGTCCTTTGTGAGTGATATACCTGAAAATAAGAAGGAAGAATGTGAGCCTAGGAATTTTTAGCTGAATCACCGGAAATGGTTTTTGATTAATGGATTCATGTTAGGCTAGTTATTTTTAGAAACTGCCTTGATTCTGGTCTTGACCCTATATTATTCAGCGTTTGAATCAAGGACTCATCAATGTTGCAAGTAAGTTTGTGCCATCTCTGAATTTGGTGATGGGATTTTTTAAAGATGTCAGCAGACCAAAGTCAACAAAATTCAGTAAGTGTTCATAACCATCAGCCCTAGATTAAGAGAAAGGGGGAGGCCTTGCTTCACGCAGATTCACGTGAAAAAAATGTAAGGATTTGGGGTTTTTTTTTGTTTTTTGTTTTTTGTTTTTCTCTTTTTGCCTTATCTAGGGCCACACCCGCGGCATATGGAGGTTCCCAGCCTAGGGGTCTAACAGGAGCTGTAGCTGCCGGCCTTCGCCACAGCCATAGCCACGCGGGATCCGAGCCACATCTGCAAACTACACCACAGCTCACGGCAGCGCCAGATCCTTAACCCACTGAGCAAGGCCAGGGATCGAACCCGCAACCTCATGGTTCCTAGTCACATTCGTTAACCACTGAGCCACAACCGAAACTCCAAAAAAAAATGTAAGGATTTGAAGTATCAGGCACCTAACCCAGTGCCTATCACGTAGCGGGTGTTCAGTCCGGGTTTTGGTTTCCCCTTAGGTTCATGTCAGACAGAGGGAGAGGAGGTCTCATTGTGACAGATGGTAAGAATTGTGCTCACCTCTTCCTTTAACTGGGTAAATAATTTAAGCTGGGTGTATCAGTGATGGTACGTGTTCAAGGATCAGTCACTATACTTATTTCAAGGTTATAATGTTTAATAAATAGGTGTTCTGTATTAAATTATGCTTATGGTACTAGATATATGTTACACATGTGTGCCAGAGAATTAGATTGAAATTATCATTATGTGCTTTTCTTTAATGTAAGTCACTCATCTAAAATAAAGTGCACTTGGGGTATGCCACTTTCCTTGAAACCCAGTTTCTCTAGCTTGAGTGTATTTCATTTGGGAAAGCATTTTTGTAATTCATTAGAACTTCAATTTCTGTTCCACTAGAACTCGCTTTTCATTAGCACCTGCTGCATCTGCTGATGTCTGGTGATGCGCATCCTACCCTGGGAAGTGGGTAGTAAATGCGTTTTACAGGTGAGGAAGCAACAGGTCCTGCAGTTTGCCAGAGGTTATGCAATTAGATGGGACAGAATCAAGGACCCTAAATCAAGACTCATTAAAGCCTGTGATTTTAACTACTCTTCTGTACCTAATACTAGTCATTGCCAGTTAATTTGAGGAACTCTGGTTTTTAAGTGCCTCTGCAGTGCGTTTTTGTAGGTAATGATTGTGTGTTGTAGGTAATGATTGTGTGTTGTTGGTAACGATTGTGTATCATTTGCATTGTGTTCGTTTCCCTTGGAAACGTTACATAAACACTCCTACCTGCTGGGAAGGTAACGCTTTGGTCGCACCTCCGTCCAGGTCAACAACCACGACATCAGCAGCGTGTCGCACAACTACGCGCGCGCCGTGCTGTCGCAGCCCTGCAGCACGCTGCAGCTCACCGTGCTCCGCGAGAGGCGCTTCGGGGGCCGCGCGCACGGCCACGCTGAGGGCGGCTCGGCCCGGGAGGAGGTCTTCCAGGTGGTTCTTCTCAAGCGGGACTCCGCCGAGCAGCTGGGCATCAAGCTCGTGCGAAGGACGGACGAGCCGGGCGTCTTCATCCTCGACCTGCTGGAGGGCGGGCTGGCCGCGCAGGACGGGAGGCTCAGCAGCAACGACCGCGTGCTGGCCATCAACGGGCACGACCTCAAGCACGGCACGCCGGAGCTGGCCGCCCAGGTCATCCAGGTGAGCCCCGCCCCGAGTCTGTGCCCGCCGGCAGGTGGCGCGGGAGCCCAGGCGCAGTCGCTGCCCCAAGGACTGGCGCCCCGTCCCAGCCCGTGCGGCTCCGTCGGCCTGACTCCCCCGTCTGCGCCGCCCGGCTTCCAGAGCTGAGGCCCTGCGGGTCACCTCCTCCTTACACCCCTGCCGCCCCTGCCCTCCACCGGGTACCACGCGTGGCAAGCGAGAAGGCCAGACTCCCAGGAGCTTGGCCACCGAGGGGGTAGCCCACCTGGTCTCTTCACTCCCCTCCACACCACGACCCAGAGTACCAGGGGAAGAAAATCAGTTTTTATTCCACGTAACTCATCTCTGTACTGCCGTTAAAATACGTATGGATACAGAAATTCAGAGCATTTCAGACACACAGCGTTGTCCTCACAGTATCTCTAGAAGTAAGGATAGTCATTATTAGAAAAAAAAAAAACAAAACATGTTTTCAGTAAGAGCATTGAAACAGATAGATTAATAACCATCCAGACAAGAGCTTGGGTTTCTGCAACATGAATCTGCCACAGCCTGGCAGGAAGTGAAGCAGACGTGCTAAAGTAAACATGATACACGCTGCAGGCCAGCCCAAGCGTCTGTTCTTGTAACGGACCATTAGGAATTAAAGTAGGATGGTAGCCACTAAAAATGAGTCTACACACAGAATCAAATGACAGTGAGAATCTAAGACCAAGGACACCCACCTCTCCCTGCAGCCTGCTCCCTTTTCCGTGCACGCAGCCATGTGGCATTGAAAGAGATTCAGATATTGGGCTTATTTCATAGACTTGAGGCTTAAAAAATTGAATGCCTTGAAAAACCCTCACATCAGAGGCAGCATCAGGGGCACCAGGAGTTGTGCCCGAGGGTTGTGCCAGCTGCTGCACGGCTGGAGTCAAGTTCATCTCGTAAGGGTGGGGGTTGGTGGAGGGAGATGGGGAAAAGGAGAAAGCTAATCCGATGTGGGGATCTGTTAAAGGAGACGGAAGAGTCCAGTGGACTTTCTGAGTGAGAAGTCAGGTTAGTGAGACTAGTCATATTTCATGCTGTTTTTTTCCCCAAACGATAGAAAACTGAAGTTGCTCCATTTAAGTTTCTTTTGGAAAAAAATTGACTTACTGTTTTGAGGATTGTAAAAATACCATGTACCGTGTCTAAAAAGGAGCACATTGAAGATAAAGTACCAATAATACAAAAAATGCAGAAGTTAAAAGCAATTGAATCTGAACATCCCAAGCTACCAGTATCACTGGGGAGCAGCATTACGCACTCTTGGGTGTGTACGTCCACGGGCAGGTGCACAGCTACACAGCATGTACACGCGCGCTCAGGTCAGCCGTGCGTGTGGACCTCCGCCCCGAGAAGGGGTGCAGGACCACGTGGTGACCTTGAGCTGCGGGGTCGGCGTGTTGGCCTGCAACTCAGTCATCTCCACGGACGTGTTCCGTTTTCATTTTAAGACCTTTTGTTAAACTTCCCTCTATAAGGATCAGGGCACACCAGTTTATACTCCCCACAACAGAGTGTACCACTTGCTTATGAATTAAGGGTATCATTTTTTGAACGTTTGTCTATTTTTAAAAATCTTGATTCTAACGGAACTTTTTTTTTGCTGTGTTTGAAATCCTGGTGCGTTAGACGTGTGTCTGTGTAAGGTCAGCCTAAACCCCAGCGTTGGTCCACCTGTTACCTACCAAATGCCCACCTTTCTCACAGGCATAGAAGCTTGTCTTTCAAAGAAACAAAGATTTGTTTCTGTTAATAGCTTTGCAAAAGCATGGGTTTTCCAGGAAACCCAAAAGCATGGGTTTTTCCATGTTAATAGCTTTGCAAAAGCATGGGTTTTCCAGAAAACCCAAAAGCATGGGTTTTTCCATGTTCATAGCTTTGCAAAAGCATGGGTTTTCCAGGAAAGTTGAAATACTAGGGTGAGTACTTGGTGCTCACGTGGCGGAGGGCAGTGACAGAAGTAACTCAGTATGTGGAAGTCACAAAGCTTCTCTCCACATCGCGCGTGCGGTGTCAGGGTTTTAAACATTAGGAGTCCAAACATTCTTTCATATTTACCCCTTAGGTCAAGTACCCAGGCTCTGTGCTTTGGGACTCTAGCCATGTGTTAGGTGCTTTTCTTTCCGTTATTTTGAGGAACTTGTCTGAAACTTAGCTGAATAAAATGCTCAAATAACATTTTTTAGTCGAACATAAAAAGTTATCACTTACCCTCAGTTTGAGATTAAAAATAATTGTGCTGTACGATGTCAGTTTGTCTCAAAACTGGGGGGGGGGGGCTGAAAACAGCGATGTCCTAACATTGCTGACTCTGATCATGGGGGGCCCTCACTTTCTACCGCAGTTCCTGGAAAGCAGGCGATCAGCATTTCCCACAGGAATAATAACGAACTCGGGAACTGTGCTCATGAGTAAGAGTAGCATCGACTGAGTCGGGCATGTACTTTAAAGCAAAGAAAATAACTTTAAATATATATATAAAGAAAATAACTTTAAAAATATATATAATCGATGTGAATCTATGTTTAATATATAGATAATGGGCCTCTAAATTTAAATTGAGTCACAAACCTCGAAGATAATGTAACAGGTTTGTGTGTGATACACACATTGTATTTATATACATACTGATCTTATGTAGGATCTGTAGAATTATTCTTCCCAGGACTGTTTAAGCTGATGTCCTATTTTTGACTCAAACTTACAGCAAACAGAAACAAAACTGTGCATAGTTTCACTGAATGTTACTTCCAAGGTAGCCACCGTGGAATTTATTTTAAAAATGGAGATGGATTTTTATCATTTTGGATCAGTTCTTAGCCTTACATTCTTTCCTTCGCTCTCTCCCCGCCAACGCCACAGCCAACCTTGAAGGGACACAGAAGTATTAAAACAAGGTGACTCTTCCAGAAATGATGGGGCGAGTTTGAGTACTTGGCCTTGGTCATTGCGGAGGTGGGCTGGGAGGTCCGCCCAAGGGCTGGGCGTGCGCGTTGCGGCTGCAGAAGTTTGAATTATTAGCTCAGGAAACAGCTGCCTCCTCCTACCACCGGGCGCTTGCGGTCTCCCCCTGCAAGACCCTGGTCCCGGTGAGACTTGGTGAAGTGAGAAGCCTCGCTAATGACTGGCGCCCCGTCTGTTTCCTCCAGGCTAGCGGAGAGCGGGTGAGTTTAACAGTTGCTCGACCAGGAAAACCCCAGCCCGGAAACTCGGTCCGCGAAGCGGGAGCTCAGAGCAGCAGCCAGCACCACGCGCAGCCACTGTGTTACAGCAGACCTGGCTCACATAAGGTGAGGGGCCCTGTATTTGTGGCTTTACTTCATCCACCCTCGAAGGATGATTGTTATGAGCTGGTAGGATCTATTTTTTTGTCTTTTGTCATTTTAGGGCCGCACCCGCGGCATGTGGAAATTCCCAGGCTGGGGGTCGAATCGGAGCTGCAGCCGCCGGACTACGCCACAGGCGCAGCAACGCCAGATCCAAGTGCGTCTGCAGCCTATACCACAGCTCATGGCAACGCCGGATCCTTAACCCACTGAGCGAGGCTGGGGATCGAACCCCCAACCTCATGGTCCCTAGTCAGATTCATTTCCGTTGTGCCACAACGGGAACTCCTGAGCTGGAAGGACCTTAACCAGGACTGTGGCGGTGGAAGGAGGTGAACCTAGCATTTGGGGTATGAATGCAGTGTGTGCTTTGCTAGTGTGGAGAGCTGAGGGCACTGTCCCGGCTCCTCCTCGGGGAGGCGCTCTACCCGGTGACTTAGGGGAAGTGTGTGATGGTCCAGAACCACCTTCGGTTTGTTTAGTTCTACGTGAAAGTGGGGTTTATCTAGGGTTGCTCATTTAAGTGTAATGCTTATGTAATTAGAAAGTATAATGAAGACAGTGACCGACAGTCTGTCCCTACCAGCTGGGCAGTCGCCTGCAGTGGAATTAGATATGTGAATATTAAACATAAATACTCAACTTCAACAGCTACAGGTATAGCATGTGTTTTATGTTACGGTACTGTACAAGTCCCATATGCTGAACTTTTTCCCTGCTTTTGTGACATATACCTAGGTTATTATCTGTGCTGTCTCACTTCAGTTGCAGAAATTTAAAAAGGGTGGTGCTTGATTCCCGATATTATTTACTTCATCTGATCCATCATGTGAACTTTTGTCTTGGTAGGCCAGGATTTTTTTTTTATTAAGGTAACACTGGTTTATAGAAAATGATCCGTGTGTACCGCATTATGTTTCTCCCGTAAACACTGTACCGTGCTCACGACGAAATTGTTACTTTCCACCCATCACCATGCAGTTGACCCCATACGGGCGATGAATATTTCTCTCATCTCCCACCCACCCCGTCCCTCTGGTAACCACTGCTTGTGTTCTCCAGTCCACACGTTTGGTCTGGTTTGCCGTTGACTTGTTTTTCATATGGTGCATGTGAGTGCGATCGCACAGCGTCTGTCTTTCGCCGTCTGACTGACTCAGCATAATGCTCTCAAGGTCTGTCCATGTTGTTGCAAATGCCAAGATTTCATCTTTTTACGGTTGAATGATATTTCGTTATATATATCTAGTATCTGTCTCAAAACTTCTCTATCCAGTCATCCATTAATGGGCACTTAGGCTGTTTCCACACCGTGGCCGCTGTAAGGAGTGGGCAGGCCAGGATTTTTAAAGTGATGGTACTTCCTCAACTCTGAAAACATAAGCCAACTCTGAGTTGCCAAAGCCATTCTCCTTAGGAAAAACTGAACTGCTTTACTAAACAAAACTGTATCTGTTGGTTTGCTTAAAACCATAGGAGGTTCTTTGTGTGCGAAAATGACTTCTTAATGTAAATAGAGCACCTGGGAGAATAATTACCTTTGGCATGTCACAGGTATCTTAGAAACCATCCCTTAAAGGCACAGTATTTGGACCCATCAGGTTTACCTGGTTTTCTGAGCTTAAGTACAGACTTGTCACTGGTCTTCGATTTAGTTAATACTTACAAGAAATTGTATCCACAGGCTTGTTCTCATTTCTGAACCAAAACTGAAATGTATGAAGGAAACCCATAATTTTGCCTTTGTAATGATGACTGTGAAAACGGAGTTACTGAATAGTAGTTTCATATAGCTTGTCCTTGCTTTCCCAATTTATATAAATAGATAAATTCCTAAGGAACTATAATGTAAGGCAAAGATTTACTATTGAATCTTTTTGAGCATTGAATTTTACACTAATGTGAGACATAGGTGTCTATGAAATTATGATTTTAAGATAATTTTTAAAACTGTACTTCATTATGCCAAGATTCATATAGAGAACTCAGCCTATTTTATTTACCTGTTTGGGGCATATCTGTTTTTCTCAACTCTATTGCTAATTCTTATTCTTTCATTGTTTATGATAATATCTTCAATAGCGATGCTGAACTTATTCTAATATTCTGCAAATCTAGTTATACCAGCCATGCAAAATGTACTTTTAAGTGTTAATTTAGCTATGTGCTACTAACATACCGCATTTGTTTTATCAAATCCTGATTTAGAAGAATAAGGATCACTTAGGGAAAACAGATTCACCCAGAAAATTTATTTGTACAATTACAGTCATTGTCAAAGTATATACGTGCAGTCCGCCGCTGGGTCTCTGGGTAACGCACGTAAACATCACCGTGGTTTGGGAGCTTCCTTGACGTATGCAGAGTATGACCTTTGAAGGTTGGTTTGGTTCCTCAGGGAAAAATGCATCCCTCTGAGCCAACTGGAGGAATAAAACCACTACCTTTAATTGATTACATACCTGAAAGCCAAAACTGCTTAAATCAGTATACTCAGGACTGAGTTTACCTGAGTTGTCTTCCTAAGAAAGAGTGTTCTGCCCAGTTTTGAAGGATACCGACGTAGCTTTTATACCTTTAAAGGGGAGACTGCCTTAAGACATTTTCCAAGTTTTCTTCTAGGTCCTAACGTTTTCCAAGAATGCTAGGATGTTATTGCAAGCGGTTCCCTTAAGATGTTACAATACTGGGATTCCAGGGCCAGAGGAAGAGGGAGGGGCCTGACACAGACACGTCAGCTCTCAGATAACATCACTCAAGGAAAATGTTACAGTTCTGTAACATGGAATAGAATTCATAGATTTCCTTTGTCGATATTGTTAATGTTATTATCTACGTTTTCTTATAGTTGTAAATGTTGGAAATCTTTGGGGACATTAGCTCCCGCTAACGTTACACTTGGTAATGGGAAAGTAACTGTTCCTTGAGAGTTACAGTTGTGAGATTAAGAGTAACTTACTTAAGAGTTCCTGTCGTGGCTCAGTGGTTAACGAATCCGACTAGAAACCATGAGGTTGCGGGTTCAATCCCCAGCCTTGCTCAGTGGGTTAAGGATCCGGCGTTGCCGTGAGCCGCGGTGTAGGTTGCAGACGCGGCTCGGATCCCACGTTGCTGTGGCTGTGGTGAAGGCCGGCAGCTACAGCTCCTGTTAGACCCCTAGCCTGGGAACCTCCACATGCCGCAGGTGCGGCCCTAAAACGACAAAAGGCAAAAAAAAAAAAAAAAAAAAGAGGAACTTACTTAGTAATAGGAGAGTAAGAGTAACTTGAGTAACTGTGTGGGGTGGGTGCATATAAACAGTACATGGTACGTCATATGTGCAGCTTTGCAAAGCATAGTTATATACATGAACCGGCTCAAACCCCTATGCAGGAGCTTACACAGCGGCATGCTTTGGGGCAAGGTCCAGTGCCTGAGTTTGTTTCCTCATCCGTAAGATGGGACCAATAACAGTACTTACTTTCAGGACCACTGTGAAGATTAAATTACGCGCTTAAAGCCATTAGCTTCACACACAGTAAGCCTTCAGTAAATGTTCGTTATTTTAACACTCATTGCATAGGCACACTTTGATTTTACTGAATTCTAATTCAGAAGAAAAGTGATATTCTAGATTCTCCTTTTCTTATTTCCAGGAGCATCTCAGTAGTAAGTAGCAGTAACGGATGTCAAGAAAAATAGCTTTTCCCTGAGAATAGACTTTGTTGGGGATTTACTTCATGACTCAGTAAAATCCACACATTTATACCACTGTCAGCTCTTCTTTCAAAGAATACAGGAGAAAAATGCAGGTAAAATTAATTGGCTTGTCTTCAGAACATTAAAATTCAAATGTATTATTTACTTTTTCGTAATTGATGATATCTGGGAGCTCAAGCTAATTTTATAAATGACGTGCTTATTTTACTTTGAGTTCCTTACTTTGGGGACATTAGTTCCCGCTAACGTTACACTTGGTAATGGGAGAGTAACTGTTCCTTGAGAGTTACAGTTGAGAGATTAAGAGTAACTTACTTAAGAGTTCCCGTCGTGGCTCAGTGGTTAACGAATCCGACTAGAAACCATGAGGTTTCTGAGCCCTAAGCAACTACAGATCTGTGTTCTGTGTCTATAGTCCCGAGTTGTTCAGTTCCATACAGAGTCACAGGAAAATACAGTCCACAGTTTCCCAGTGTGACCCACAGGGTTCATGAAGAACCGTGTACTGCTTTCACTCCTATGGTGATTTTTTTTAAATGACTTTATATTTGCTATAGAAGTTTTTATTTCAGCTGCCTTCAACATATACCTATTATTCATTACCCAGTAACTTTTTTCTCTTGTGTGCAGGATCTCTCCCAGTGTGTTACATGCCAAGAAAAACACATCACTATCAGGAAGGAGCCACACGAGTCCCTTGGAATGACCGTTGCGGGGGGCCGAGGAAGTAAGAGTGGGGAACTGCCTATCTTTGTGACCAGCGTGCCACCACAAGGCTGCCTTGCACGTGATGGCAGAATCAAGAGAGGTAAGCTACGATCTGGGCCAGAGTCTTCTCCCACATTCCGCTCCCATTTTCAAAAAGAGAGAGTATCTACAAAGTTTTCTATTAAACATGGCTTTTAACAATCCTTCAAAATGTCCCTTACATAACGGAAGCATAAAGTTAGAAAAATGCCTAACAGTTATTCAGACCGTTAGAGGGTCTTTTCCAACATAAGATAACCTGAGAGATTTATGCTTCCAGCATTGTGGCAGACCAGACACTTTGAAGGATCATCTCCCTGAAATACACATTATTTATTTAAAAAGTGTCTGTGGGAATTCCTGTCGTGGTGCAGTGGAAATGAATCATTCTAGAATCCATGAGGATGTGGGTTTGATCCCTGGCCTCGCTCACTGGGTTAAGGATCCAGCATGGCTGTGAGCTGTCGTGTAGCTCGCAGACACGGCTCGGATCTGGCTTTGCTGTGGCTGTGGCATAGGCGGGCAGCTGTGGCTCCGATTCGACCCCTAGCCTGGGAACTTCCATGTGCCTCAGGTGCAGCCCTAAAAAGCAAAAAAACAAAAGCAGTTCCATTCCTACAGAATTGAAAACATAAATTCACACAAAAACTGGAAGATTTATAGCAGTATTTTTTTCATAATAGCTAACAAGTAAACATGTCTACTGACTGGTTATTGGATCAACAGATGAGGTTTATCTATACAGTAGAATATTATTTGGACATAAAAAGGAATGAAGTATTGACGCATTCTGCAATATGGATGAACCTTGGGAATATGTTAAGTGAAAGAACCCAGTCAAAAAAGACCATGTATGACTGCATTTTTAGTAAGTATTCAGAACAGGCAAATCTATAGACACAGAACATAGATCTGTAGTTGCTTAGGGCTCAGGGAAGGGAACTGACTGCTAGTGGGTACACAGTTTGGGAGTGGTGATAAAAATGCTATAAAAATGATGAGTGACAGTTGTACTACTCTGACTATAAAACCATAAAATTATTTGCTTTAATTGAATGCTGTGCACATTATATCTTAGCAAGGCAGTCTTTTTTTTTATTTGTCCTCTTGTGGGATTTTAGGTGATTTTATTTCCTTGCTGTTTTATTGCATTTTCTTAGTTTTCTACAATGAAAACATTTTGCTTTAATAATCTGCAAGGTGATGAACTGGACAGGCGGCTTTTCTGTGGGCTTTCTTAGTACAGATGCTTGTGCATCTTGTAAAACCACTCTGTTCCTTCCTAACCTTTTGTATAATCCTCATTGCTCTTTTGTTTCACATTACTTGGCAAAGAAGCAACAAACACTACTTTTCTTCCTCAAGACATGTTCCAGTCACAACTTTGGTGTGTCTGTGTGGGCCCAGGGGTCTCGTCTCCACATGCAATGGGCCGCATGCACTGAGTGAACTGTGCAGGGCTGTCTCTATATACAGTGGTGTAAAGTAGACTATTAAAAATTCTTAAGAGCCGGAGATTCGGTCATTTTTTTTTTAATTGTAAGGAATGGTAGCAGGAGAAATGAACGTGCCTGGGGCCTGTGCACAGCTAAACCAAAGCGGTGATTTGGACTCCAGCTGAATCACAGAGCCTCGAGCCACCCCCTCTCCTATCAAGTATTATTTTAAATTTTGAATTGGAGTATTGTGCATGAATCGGATTCTTCCTTGGTATTAAAAAACATCATAAAGAAGAGAAAAATGTCTTTGACCTCCTGCGAGTCCGTGGAGCCAACCTTTGGCGGTGAGCTTGCAGGTCCCGGGGCTACAGGGAGGTGATCGCCTGGTAGCTCATCTCTTTTTCTTTATCCGAACAGGTGACATCTTGCTGAATATCAACGGCATCGATCTGACTAGCCTAAGTCACAGTGAGGCCGTCGCTATGCTGAAAGCCAGCACCGCGTCACCCACGGTGGCCCTGAAGGCGCTGGAGGTGCAGGTCGCGGAGGAGGCCGGCCAGGGCCCCGACGGACAGCCAAGCACTGTCAGCGAGAACGAGTACGACGCCAGCTGGTCCCCGTCATGGGTCATGTGGCTGGGGCTGCCCAGGTACCGAGAGCTGTCCTCGTTTTATGGGACAGTCACAACCTTTATCGGCGTACAGCACAGCAAATTCACGCTTCGAGGAGAGGGAGAGGCTTTCATAAGATAAAAGTAACAACATCAAATCAGGTTAATTTTTCTTAGGTTGTGTTTTCAAAGGTAAACTTAATTAACAACTAAGCTGAAAAGGCCTCTGTTTATAAAGTGAAGAAAGCTGCCCTGCTCAGGAGGGCCAGCCGTGGGCCTGGGTGGTCACTCTCTCCCGACACGCACTCTGACACGTGTAGTTTTCACCGGAAAAACCAGGTCAGAGTGTGGGGCCTCTCCCTATCCTAATTTCTAAAGACCCTTTCTTAATCCTGTGAACACTTCCTAAAAAGGCAGAGTGTAAAATGGAGTTTTTAGTGGACCTAAGTCTTTGGGCCAAACCCCCGGAGTTCCAGAATAGCTGCTGTAACTACCTTTGTGAAGAGGTCATGGCTCATGACTGAGCCGCCAGCCAGGACGTTCTGTGGTTGGCCAGTGTCTGGTCGAGAAGCATCTGGAACTCCAGCTGGTGGCTGCGTGGTCTGGCACCGAGGAAGGGAGGATGGGCGTTACTATCCCCACGGGTTTCCAGCTCAGATTAGAGTCTTGATGTACAGGAGAGTCCTGAAACTGAACTAGGATGAAACATTCTGATTTTCAACCTGGTATGACAATGACTGATTCTTTATAATAAGCAATAAGAATGTTCCAGTTTCTAAGCCATCTAGGTTCATTTGGAATAAGTTTATAACAATATTTAGTATTTGCATAGTGCTGTATGGTTTATACAGTACTTTCCCATAAAGAACAGCAAAAAGCAAGGATATTATTGGATTTCATTTGTTAATTTAACTTGCTGACTTGTCTTCTTGGTTAAAAGGAAGAGGGGTAAAAAAAACTAATAAGGTCTAAAACTGCCCCGGAATTACAGAGCCCTTGTGGAGACTTTTTTTATGATGGAAATGATTAACTGCCTCATATGTTTATTTCATGAACCAAAAGGTTTTCTCCCCATTGAAAAATCAACATAGAGTTGTTTTTTGTTTTTTGTTTTTTGTTTTTGTCTTTTTTAGGGCTGCACCCGCGGCATATGGAGGTTCCCAGGCTAGGGGTTGAATCGGAACCGCAGCCGCCGGCCTACACCACAGCCACAGCAACGCGGGATCCGAGCCGCGTCTGCAGCCTACACCACAGCTCACGGTAGTGCTGGATCCTTCCTTAATCCACTGAGTGAGTCCAGGGATTGAACCTGAATCCTCATGGGTATCAGCTGGGTTCTTAACCCATTGAGCCACCACAGGAACTCCGAAAAGTCAGCATAGACGTAAAAGGCTGCTGCACCCCCGCAGAGCCGCCGTCGGAGCTGTCGGCCTGGCCGCTCTCCCTGAGGAGGGACGTTCCTCTGCTGCCCTGTGCCGGGTGTACCAGAAAACCGCTAACTTGCGTGTCACTTTGTTTTCTCCAGAAGTTTTAGTATAAAGTGACAGTAACCTACACTGTCCTAAAATCCCAGG
>PVHT020004944.1:40772816-40848753 GCA_004024745.2 Catagonus wagneri
GCGTTGCCGTGAGCTGTGGTGTAGGTTGCAGACGCGGCTCGGATCCTGCGTTGCTGTGGCTGCGGCGCAGGCCAGTGGCCACAGCTCCGATTAGACCCCTAGCCTGGGAACCTCCACATGCCGCGGGTGCGGCCATAAACCCGCGGCCATAAAATGACAAAAGGCAAAAAAAAAAAAATCCCAGGGCAACGCATGGGCCTCTTCTCCACCCCAGAAGCCTTTTTTAAAAGCTCATCATTGAGCTAACAAACTAGACTAGACTGGACCTCCAGCATGTTGGGTAACAATGCATGCAACCTGCTGCGGAATGGCAGCGGTGATGAGGGGCCGCACAGAGCCCTCACACTAACTTCCCCGCGTGTCTGCGTGTGTGTTCAGTGCCCTTCACAGCTGCCATGATGTAGTTTTACGAAGAAGTTACCTGGGAAGCTGGGGCTTCAGTATTGTCGGTGGATATGAAGAGAACCACACCAACCAGCCTTTCTTCATTAAAACCATCGTCTTGGGAACTCCTGCCTATTATGATGGAAGATTAAAGTAAGTCCTGCTATATTTAATGATGGGATTCGGGATTACTGTGATGGACACACAATCTAGACTGGGGTCAACCCCGAATCCAGTCAGTTGTCTCTTCTTACGTAGTTTTGTTAAAACACGCCCGATCTTTTACGGATCATCAGTGGCCGTGACAGAAACGCAGCGATTTGCAGAGCCTGGGATGTCTGCTCACCAACTGGCCCTTGACAGGCAGGCTTGCCAGCCCTGATCTCGACTGAGGCATGGCCTCTGCCGCCCTGGCCCTCGCAGCTTTGTTCTGGGAATCTAGTGACAGGCACTGACCCTGAGCCCTTTGGACACAGAGTGATCTGAGCACTCAGGCCAGTCCCGCTCTGAGACGCCTGTTTCTCCCCAGCCCCGACGGCCACCTGTGTGTGCGGTCGGTTCTTCGTAAACAGCGGGTGGAGGAGGTGCCGCGCCAGGTTGGGGCGGGTTATGGATCTTCTGAGCAACGCTGGCAGCTGAGTGCTGCTCTCATTCCTGTTCACAGGCAGGATAACTGAGGTCTCGGTGGGTTAGGAAGTGTGCCCGCACCCGAGCAGCTGGGGCGCTGGCAGCAGTTTAAACCCGGGACCATCGGGCCCAGAGCCTTTGCCGTTAAGCCCCTGCTATTGTCACCACTGGGCAGAAAGTGCTCTCAGCCTCGGCGCGGCCTCTTTTTCAAAGCTCAGGTCCTGTCGGCAGAGGTGTTCTATTAAGAGATTATACAAACAGAGGAGATGGTTAGTTTTAAGTTCTTAGTGCCTAGTTTTGGATGAAAGAAACAGTTCTTAAAAAGTGAACACTGGAGGAGTTCCCGTCGTGGCTCAGCGGAAGCGAACCATGAGGTTGCACGTTTAATCCCTGGCCTCGCTCAGTGGGTCAAGGATCCCGTGTGGCTGTGGCGTAGGCCGGCAGCTGCAGCTCTGATTGGACCCCTAGCCTGGGAACCTCCATATGCCGCGGCTGTGGCCATGAAAATATTTTAAAAAGTGAACTCTGGAGTTCCCTCGTGGTGTAATGGGTTAAGGATATGGCATTGTCTGCTGTGGTGCAGGTTCAGTCCCTGGCCTGGGAACTTTCGTATGCTGCGGCCAAGGCTTAGGGAAAAAAAAAAAACGGAATGCTGACATCCCGGTCAGAACGCTGCACAAATGTTTGCAAACAAAGTGCCAGCTCAGCAACACTGGAGAAAGCGGATCAGAGTTCGTGTGCTCCCGGTCGGTCTCAACTGGACAGAGATGGAAAAGATCACAGTTTTAGGAGGGAGAGCTGATGAATTCACCGTTCTCTAGTTAGGTTACTCAGCCAGTTTGGGTCACGTGGAAATTAAAAACTAATTTGTATTCAAACTAAAGGCCAGAAATCATGGGGGATAGAAAGGTTTTGGGGATTCAGCATCGGTTTGTGATAACCCGGCTTGGAGGACGGGAGCACCACCAGCTGAGAGCGAGGTAGGGGCCTCATGCCCGCTCTACCTGAGCGCTTGAAGGCCGCGCTGTAGCAGTGAACAGTCAGAATAGTAACCGCGCCTGCCCGTGTATCAGTTGGTACTTTTAGAAGCAGCAGCATTTATCATCTTAGCTTTGTGTTGCGGAATCCACATGAAAATTACCCTGCTTGCCTCGAAACCTCCCCCAGCTCCAGGAGAGGCCGTGCAGGGTGACTTTGATGGGCAAGGGAAAGCCAATACAGGCTTAGAAGTCGCCCCAGAGGTCTCTCAAAGCACATAATCAGACAATTAATGTTTAAGTGAAACTGGTGTTCACGCTAAACGCACCTCAGGATAACATTTTCGATCCCATGGAAACAGTGACTCCGTCTCTGTGTGTCGCTGTCCAGGTGTGGAGACATGATCGTGGCCGTGAACGGCCTGTCCACGGTGGGCATGAGCCACTCGGCGCTGGTCCCCATGCTGAAGGAACAGAGGAACAAAGTCACGCTGACGGTCATCTGCTGGCCTGGCAGCCTGGTGTAGAGGCGAAGCTGGCTTTGAGTCGGACACCCTCCTTTCTCAGGTTGTGGCAAGAGGACCCTTGGGTGTGTCGTTTGTTGTACTGCGGCCACAGCAGGTCGCCGCGGGGCCCCAACCACCAGGCTTCTCTTGTCTTATACTTTAGGGGGTTTCCTCCAGCTCACCCCGTTTCTTTCTGCTCAGCAGCGGGCTTCCACTAATCTTGTGAGATCCCGTTTTCAGAACTGGGACTCTGCTGTCAGGACGTGCCCGGTGACAGTGCACGGAGGCCGCCCAGGCAGGACGCGGCCCGCGGCTCGCACGGCTTTGGGGGCTCTTTGTTTTCAGCACCTGAGTCACAGGGTCCACGTGTCCAGGACAAGCCTCAGCGGAGACGGCAGGTACGCCTTTCCCAGTTTTCATCGGTGCCAACATTTCAAAACTTCATAGTTTATAAGGTGATTTTTCTGGCTTATTTTATTTCTACTTTAATCTCATAGATGAAGACCCAAGTCTGAGACCACGAAAGAGATTTTTTTCTTTTAAATACTGTACCATGATTAGAATAGCAGAGAATAAAACATAATATTATCCAGTGACAGAGGAATTTGGGAAGTAATTATAGGTTAGTGCTGGAGATGGTAAAAGCTGCCTTTACTTGAACAGTCCAAAAGCATTAAAGATTCATTTCCAAAGGAGTGTTTTGTTATGTAGGAAAATTTTAAAGCAGTTTTTGCTAAAAAAAAGAAATTATTTTCTACCGTTTGTATTCTATTTCTATCAGCAAACTTGACTGGGAATGTATTTGTGACAGAAGCAGCGAGCGGAGAGACCTGAGGCCGTGTCACTATTCAGTACACACTCATGCAGGTCGCAGCTAAGCGAAGGGAGGACTGATTCAGCCTCCTGGGTGTTGTCGAAACCCTTATCTCCCCCTTGTTTCTTTCCTGGGGAACTTAGTTATTTCAGGAAAAAGGCTTAAAGATATTAACACCTGAAGCCTACCCGATTTGGCAGGAAAAAAAAAAAAAATCAATCAGTCCTTGGCCACTAGACTCTCCTGTTTTTTTTGAAAACTGACCAGCCACCCGTTTTGTTTGTCCTTGTTTCATCACGATTGTCGGCTGGAGAACACATAAAGCAGTGAGTAAAAGGGGAGCCTGGACCTTATCGATCTTATGCATTTCAAAACTTGAAAGAAGTTTCCTGTAGAACCTAGTTCAGAAACTGAGCTAATTTACAAGGGACCTCTCGACGGTGTCGGTGGTCCGAGTGTGTCTCAGAGTCCTGCAGTACATTAAGAAGCATGACCACTTGACTTTAAAACTTAGCAACTACATCTGTAGCGTATCACAGATTATTCCAGTTAGTTTTTGTACTGATTTGAAAAAAAGAAACATATCTCTTGTCTAAAGACATGGCAATAACGGTCGTTACTGACGTGTTCAGCCCCTTGGCTGCACTGCATGGTCGACAGTTCGCCCAGACACAGTGCAGTGTGCCCCGTGCAGTATATTACTGTGACATGACGGCTGGCCTTTGAAGCAGTTTGTTATTGCAGTGCTTTGTTATTCTAATTGACATGGAACAAGTTTGTTTCCAGATCCCCAAGCAGAATTTTGTAACCTGCTTTTCTTATTTTTTAAAACATTTTCTAAGAACGTACCGTTCTTGGGGAGTGGCCATCAGCAAATATCCCAGCTGCCACTCTGTTGCAAGTAAAATGCTGACAGCCGACCTGGCAGCGTAATGAGAGTTTTGAAAGACAACTCTTTTTTCAATATTATTTTTATCATGGAAGTCTTGAAATCAGGTTAAGCTCAATAGGTTTTACTACAAGAGGCTAAAAGCTTTTGGTCAGAATGATATTTGGTGATGGCAACTTGTTCATAATTTATTGTTACTGTCAATTTGAATTCTCTCATTTTGAGCTTAGTCAAGTGTTTTGATTTGTTCTGTGCCTTCAGATTAAATTACTTCAGGATTTTCCAGCTGTGTATAAATCATGGTGTGATAATCCTTCAGGATGGAAATAAAAATCATCCTTGCCCTAAGAGAGACACCGTCTCCTTTTTTGCACAGCAGACGCTGACTCGTGTGTGGTCCTTATTACTGGTTCAGGCGTCACGTCATCATCACAGCATCCCCGGCTTGAAGCCTGGGGATCACGAGCTCATCTTCTAATTAATTCTCGTCCTGTCAGCAGAACCCGGGTGATCCCCAGTGACGCGCAACACCCGGCCACCTCTGCAGGACCTCCAGCGGGTGGCTGCTGGGCGCCAGAGACAGGACTGGTGCCACATGTCCACACGCTGATAGCCTGCCGATGCTGGGTTATATAAAATGACTGACCTTACCTTCACCAGTTTCATTTCTCTTTTTAAGGTGGCTACTAGAAAACTCTAGAGCACGTGAGGCTCACCTTGAATTCCTGTTGGCCGGTGGCTGTGGTCTCACCCCTTCCTTTCACACTCCTACCAGGCAGTCCCGACACGGTGGTTCTGGAGCTCTGCTTACTCGCTGCATTAAAAAAGAATTTTTAATTGAAAATCTCCCAATTTCCTAGAAAATTAAGCCTAAACCACGGCCTCTGGTCCGAACCCCAGTTGGGTTGGCGAAGGCCCTGTTTTCCCCGCCCCTCCAGCAGGTGCCCCACGGCCCCAGGTCCCACCTCCACACACGCTGGGAGTGTCCCTTCTCGGCACGGTCATGTGGTCCCACGCTTGGGGGCACAGCTTCAATGGCGCCCCCGTCACCTCCACCCCCCCCCCCACTTTGAAGAGAGTTACCCTCCGTGGGGCGAACCTCAGCAGGCCTTCCTGTTGGCACTCATCGTGGCCCCGCCCACCTGCTTGCCCTTAGCTTTCAGGACCGTCTGGGACTGCCACCTCGCAGCTCTGAGCACCCGGGGTGCCGCGCTCGGCGACTCCCACAGCCTGCAGACACAGTACCCCATTGCTTTTTCAGCTCCCCCAAACCTGAAATGTGCGTTCCCAAGCAGTGGCCTCCTCCACCTCTTTCAACCCAAACCCTCACACCCTCCGGGGAACTTTCTACAGCTGCCCAGATCATCACTGGTCGTGTCCTCGCCCTGCTTCCACGCCTCGAGTGGGTCCCCGGCATCTGCAGCAGACGTGGCGCCACAGCAGGGCTCCACACGACCCGGACCCCGCCTCGTGCCTGGTTCCTGACCCACACCCAGTCCCCGCCCCCCGTCTGGGGCCAACCTGGCTCAACTGACGCCACCTCCAGCCTCCCAGGGCAGGCACCTGCTTCTCTAAAAGACCTGATGAAACTGTGTTTTTATGGTCACGGGTGAGCACCAGGAAAACCTGCCAGCAAGAGGTTCAATGATCACTGTTTCCAGCGGTTTTTAAAACCAGCCCTGGGCGTCAGAGTCTGCCCCTCCTGAGGTACCCAGGGGGGTCGCAGGGGACAGTGGAGGCCTGCTGGGCTTCTCTGTCCCAGGGCCCACCTGGGGCCACCTGCCATCACGGCGCCTGGGGCTCTCCTCCCTTCTGCGGGCCTGCGCAGTGTAGCAGGGGACAGGTCAGGGCCATGGCAGGCCGCCCTCTGTCGTCTGATGGCTAGACTGGGATCCTGGGTCTGGCGGAGACGAGCACCGTGTGCCACTGTCCTCAGATCAGTCCAGGGTCCACACTGTCACCCTGACTCAGACCGGCACTGCTGCCCTCGGCCACCCGGCCCAAGTGGGTGCGGCTTCTCCCCAGTGTTAACTCTTCCCGCTAACCCCCCCTCCCCCAGGAGCCCCCTCCCCGGCCTGCAGGGGGACCTTCGACCCCAGCCCTCCCTTGTCAACCACGGTTCCTCCTCGTCTCCAGTCAGTCGTTATTGTTTACAACAGCCAAGATCTGTTTACATTTGGTTTCTCAACTATGTGAAATACAGAAAAACTGAGAGCAGCACAACCTGTATGGGGTGTTACTGTAACACTCCACAGCGAACACGCGGGGAAACCTTAACGGCACTGCCATGGTCACCGCAGCGTCATTCGCAATAGCTGAGGTATGGGAACAACCTACGTGTCCATCGATGGATGGATGGATGGATGGAGCCATGTGTATAGACGGCGGGATACTGGAGGCCAGGGTGGCGGGAGAGTAGGACGAGGCGCTCAGCTTCTCCCACAAACGTACCAAAAACCACCACCACCCGTGTTCATGGTCGATGATTTGCACACAACATCTGCTGAACACTGACAGAAGACCTCAGACCTCCAAGGACAGAACCCTCCACGTAACTGGGCAGAACAAAAGGGAGTGAAAAAAAGAGGAATCCGACAGGACCAGCACTCCTGAGGGATCTGTGAAAGAGGAATCTGGGAGTTCCCGTTGTGGCGCAGCAGAAACAAATCCAACTAGAACCATCAGGTTGTGGGTTCAATCCCTGGGTGGGTCAGGGGTTCAGCATTGCCTGTGAGCTGTGGTGTAGGTCACAGACATGGCTCAGATCCCATGTGGCTGTGGTGTAGGCTGGGGGCTGCAGTTCTGATTTGACCCCTAGCCTGGGAACCTCCATATGCCGTGGGTGCGGCCCTAAAAAGCAAAAAGGAAAAAGAATCTGCACCCTGAGAGGCCCCCTAACTGGCGGGGAGATCAGGCAGGATGGACAGGGAACCACAAAGCCTCAGAGAAAAGCAGAGCAGCTGGACTAAGGACGGTGGAGCAGAGAGAGCCGGCCGGGTCCCCACAGCTGGCGACACGCGGGCAGGGGCTGAGCGCTGAGACTCGGGCTTCAGAGATGAGTTCCAGGAGAGGACTAGGGTCGGCTGTGAGGTAAGACGCAATCTTGAACGGGCCTGACTCACCCTGTTAAATTCCTTAGAGACTAATGACCCAGGAACACACGGCGCAGGCCCCACGTAAGGAGATGTGTGTGCCCTTCAGGAGCCAAGCCCCCGCCCACGATACCCAGTCCAGCCTCCCCCTCTGTATTCCACTGAAGGCCACCGACACACAGTGCACTCCAAGGGGGACGGTAGTCCCGAGCTTCCATCATGGCAGCTCATCTTCTGACCATCGTAGAGGTAGATGTGGGCGCAAATATAGTTTGTCAAGATTGTTTTTTTATATGTAACCACGTTAGGAAAAAGACAAGCCACGGACGGGAATGAAGCTGTGATAAGACTCAGCGAGTAACTGCTGAAGAGTCGACAAGCAGCTTTTTCATTCCCATACACCTTGTATTACATACAAAACTTCTTAAATCTAAATCTCATATACAAATACTGTGCTGGTGAGAAGAAGAGACTCATTAAGAATGAAAGCTAGGAGAATTCCATTCCAGATCAGCCTTAGCCTTCCAGTTTTTATTAGCAGGAACTGTTTTAAGACGCCTCTGGTAATTTCAAACCTCTGCCATCTTCACTGAGTTCTGCTGGACCAAGTATTTCAAGTCAACCGGTCACTAAAATCTGGGCATAACAAACAGCATTCTCCCAAAGGTCCCCATAAGAAGGGTCCAAGATGAAGCAAAGAGGAACAGGACCAAAGTTCCTGGCCTATCTCAGGCACTGTTAGTTGCTATTTGAACATTTTTAATCAGAGAAAAACATGTCCTAGTCCACATAATGCCTCTTTGTATTAGAGAATCTATTACATACGTATGTATACATATAGGTGTTTATAAACATGAGTTTATAAATACGTGTATATTTACATATGTACACACACATACATAAATGGTATTGCCTCGGCCTAAGGATTCCTGTTAGATTCCTTTTGAAATAATTGACTTTATGTCCAAATACTGTTTCTCCCTCTGCATGTCACCACCTGTGTGTGCTGCGTGTGCCCTGGACTCGGTGTGCAGGAGCCAGTCGGGGCTGAGGAAGTCTGTTCCCATCCTCGAGGACACACGGTGCAGCCAGTGCTGGGGGCACAGCGGACATGAGGAGCCTAGCACCAGCGCAGGGGACAGGAGAAGAGGGCAGCCCTGCCGAGGCCCAGCCTCCTCCCCTCCGGCCCCACAGCCGACGTCTAAGGACCATGGGGCATATGGAAACAGGAACAGAAGGGGGCCCACAGAAGGCGGAAGATGAGGTTCAAATGCTTTAAAATCTAGCCCCAAAGCCCGAGCACTGACACAGAGGCCGAGCCCCTGGAAAAGCAGCCACAGGAGCAACAAAACCTCGAGGATGGGGGGG
Source organism: Catagonus wagneri (assembly GCA_004024745.2). Lineage (NCBI taxonomy): Eukaryota > Metazoa > Chordata > Mammalia > Artiodactyla > Tayassuidae > Catagonus > Catagonus wagneri. Next base: position 40,781,474 of record PVHT020004944.1, read on the forward strand.
ACAGGCAGGGCCTGCTCTGTTCCTGACAGCACAGCTGTCCCAGGGCTAGAGGTGGGCGAGCCCCAGCTGAAGCAGGCAGAGCTCAGATCCTCCAAGTCGCCAGGCGCGAGGCAGGGACGGGAGGAAGGCAGTGTGAACGCAACGCTCAGCTCCCCTCAGGTCTGAGCTTCCCCTGGAGGGGGTGGCCTGCAGGGCCCCCCCTGCGACGGCCCATGGGAGCCTCTGCCAGGTCTTTCCTGTGTGAGGACAGGATGGACACCTGCTTCCAGTTCCATCAGCGACTTCAGACACTCTGCAGTGATGAGTGGACACGCTGGCTACACACCCCTCAGGAAGAGGACGCCCTCGCCAGACCCATTCGAGCCACAAAGCCAAGTCTCATCTTGAAAGAGGCCAGTTACTGCCTCCAGCCACACATCCCAGCCCAGCCCTGTGAGGCCAAGGCTGGACTCTGCCTGTAGGGGGCGCCAGAGGGAGCCTGACAGGCTGGGAGCCCCACTGCCCACTGCCCCTTGTCCACTGGCCCAGCCGCCATCTGGCAGGAGCTGGTACTGAACGAGCCTCTTTGTGCCCCCACCCCCCAGGGACCGGTCCCAGCCCCACCTGTAAACACAACAGGGCTTTGCCTTCAAGCTTCTAGATGTCACTTCCAGGTCTTCCCTTTGCTGTGGCCCTGGGGGCACTAACAACTTCCCCTAGGTGATGAGCCCATTTCTCCTACGTTACTGCAGTTTCAGGTCTCTCACCCCTGCTTCACCAATTCCTTACACAAATTCTGGCAAAAATTACTGGTGTGACAATGGCCTTCTCTACTAAGGCAAATTATACAAACATCTTACAACACAGCATCTCTACTCCTGGAGTCCTACACAAGAGAACTCAGAGCTTATGTTCACCAAAAGGCATGTTCACAATGTTCCGAACTCGAGAGTTCCTCTGTGGCTCAGCAGGTTAAGAACCTGGCACTGTTACTGCTGTGGCTCCGTCACGGCTGTGGCACGGGTTCTGTCCCTGGCCAAGGAACTTCCACATGCCATGGGCACAGCCAATAAAGAAAAAAAAAATGTTCCTAACAGTATTATTTTTTAACAACCTCAAACTGGAAATAACCCCAAGCAGCCATCATTAGTAGAGTGGATACCTGATTGTAGTAGTTTCCTAGGGTGGAGTACTACACAGCAGTGAAAGGGAATAACTGGCTTAATTCACCAGTCGTCATAGTATCACGTGAAAGAACCAGACACAAAAGAGTACATATGGTGTGATTCCATTCGTATGAAGTTCAAAACCAGGCAAAGCAAATCTACAGCAATAGAAAAAAGAACAAAGCTGGTGGCATCACTCTCCCAGACTTCAGGCAATACTACAGCTACAAAGTGACAGTAACCACAACAGTGTGCTCCTGACATAAAACTGGACTCACAGATCGATGGAAGAGAATAAAGAGCCCAGAGATAAACTCACACACTTGTGGTCAATTAATCTACAACAAAAGAGGCAAGAATATACAATGCAGAAAAGACAGTCTCTTGAATAACCAGTGCTGGGAAAACTGGACAGCTACATGTAAAACAGTGAGATTAGACCATGTCCTCACATCATATACAAAAATAAACTCAGAATACATTAGAGACCTAAATGTAAAAACTGAAACGATAAAACGAAAAGAGTACATAGGCAGAACATTCTTTGACATCAACTGTAGCCATGTTTTTTGGATGTTTATTCTAAGGCATAAGAAAAAAATAAAGTAAAAAAAAAATGGGACCTTATCGTACTTAAAAACATTTGTACAGTAAACCAGTAAAGTAGACCATAAGCAAAATGGAAAGACACCCACAGATTAGGTGAAAATATTTGCAAATGAGATGGGCAACAAGGGGTTAATATCCAAAATCTATAAACAGCTCATACAACTCAACCTCAAAAAACCAAACCAATCAAAATATGAGCAGAAAACTTGAACATTTTTCCAAAGACGACACACAGATGGCCAACAAGCACATAAAAAGATGCTAGACATCCCTTACCATCAGAAAAATGCAAATTAAAACCACACGTAAACATCACCTCACAGCCGTTAGAATGCCTATCATCAAAATGTCTACAAATTTCAAATGTTGGGGAGGATGTGGAGAAAAGGGCACCCTTTGTACACTGTTGGTGGGAACGTAAACTGGTGCAATTGGTGTGGGAAACAGGTGGTTTCGTCAAAATCTAAAAACAGAACTACCATGTGTCCTAGCAACTCCACTCCTGGATATATATCTGGAAAAAAATAAAAACAACAATTCTAAAAGACAATGCACCCCAATATTCATAGCAGCATTACTTATAATAGGGAAGGCTCAGAAGAAACACAAGCACCCATCAAGAGACAACTGCATTAGGAAGATGTGAGGGTATATATGTAAGCATACACACAGAGGAATATTACTCAGCCATAAAAAAGAAATAACATCATTTGTAGCAATGTAGATGGACCTAGAGAATGTTATATTACTGGAAGGAGTCAAACAAGGACAAATAATGCATTAAAATATGTGCAACCTAAAAAATAATGCAAATGAGCATATATAGCAAAACAAAAACATTCTCACAGATGTAGAAAACAAACCAGTGGTTACCAAAGGGGAGAGGAAAGGTGGTAGGGGCATTAAGAACACATATCAATAATTATCTTAAATGTAAATGGACTGAATGGCCCAACCAAAGGATACAGACTAGCTGAATGGATACAAAAACAAGACCCATATATATGCTGTCTTCAAGAGACCCACTTCACTTCTAGGGACACATACAAATTGAAAGTGAGAGGATGGAAGAAAATATTCCATGCAAAGGGAATCAAAATAAAGACAGAGTAGCAACACTCATATCAGACAAAACAGACTTTAAAATGAACATTTTAAGAGACAAGGAAAGGCGCTACATAATGATCCAAGAAGGAGATCTAACAAATTCAAGTATCTATGCACCCACCATAGGGTCACAACATATAAGGCAACTGCTAACAACTTTAAAAGGAGAAACTGACAGTAACACAATAATAATGGGGAACTTTCAACACCCCACTTACAGCAATGGATAGATCATCCAGACAGAAAATCAATAAGGAAACACAGGCCCTGAATGAAGCATTAGACCTGATGGACTTAATAGGTATTTATAGGACATTCCATCCAAAAGCAACAGCTCAAGTGCACACAGAACATTCTCCAAGACTGATCACATCCCGGGCTACAAATCAAGCATTGGTAACTTTAAGAAAATTGAAATCCTATCAAGCATCTGACCACAATGCTATACAACTGGAAATCAAAAACAAGGGAAAAAACAGCAAAAAACACAAAACATGTGGAGACTAAACAACTGATGGATCACTGAAGAAATCAAACAGGAAATTAAAAAATACCTAGAAGCAAATGACAACAAAGATACAACACTCCAAAACCTATGGGATAAAGCAAAAGCAGTTCTAAGAGCAAAGTTTATTGCAATATAAGCCTACCTTGGGAAACAAGAAAAAGCTCAAATAAGTCACGTAACTTCCTATCTAAAGCAGCTAGAGAGGGAAGAACAGATAAGACCTAAAGTTTCTTTTTGCTCCTTTTTTTTTTTTTTTTTGCCTTTTGTCATTTTAGGGCCGCACCCACGGCATGTGGAGATTCCCAGGCTAGGGGTCTAATTGAAGCTGTAGCCAGTGGCCTATGACGCAGCCACAGCAATGCAGGATCCAAGCCCCGTCTGCAACCTATACCACAGCTCACGGCAACGCCGGATTGTTAACCCACTGAGCAAGGCCAGGGTTCGAACCCGCAACCTCATGGTTCCTAGTCGGATTCGTTAACCACTGCACCACAATGGGAACTCCAAGACCTAAAGTTAACAGAAAAAACAAATCATAAAGATCAGAGCAGAAATCAATGAAATAGAAATGCAGAAAACCACAGAAGAGATCAATGAAACTAAAAGCTGATTCTTTGAAAAGATCAACAAAATTGATGAACCCTTAGCCAGACGTATCAAGAAAAAAAGACACAAATCAATAAAATTAGAAATGAAAAAGGAGAAGTAGCAACAGACATCACAGTAATATAAAGGATCCTAAGAGACTACTCTATGCAACTATATGCCAATAAAATGGAAAACCTGGAAGAAATGGACAAATTCTTAGAAAAGTAAAATCTTCCAAGACTAAACCAAGATGAAATAGAAAAGATGAACAGAAAAGAGCAATCACAAGTTCTGAAATTGAAACTGTAGTTAAAAAACTTCCAATAAACAGAAGTCCAGGATCAGATGGCTTCACAGTTGAATTCTATCAAACATTTAGAGAAGAGCTAACACCTATCCTGAAACTATTCCAAAAAACTGCAGAGGAAGGGACACTCCCAAACTCATTCTATGAGGCCACCACCACCCTGGTACCAACACCAGACAAAGATACCCCAAAAACACAAAATTACAGGCCAATTTCACTGATAAGCATAGATGCAAAAATCCTCAACAAAATACTAGCAAACCGAATCCAACAATACATTAAAAGGACTGTACATCATGATCAAGTGGGTTTTATCCCAGGGATGCAAGGATTGTTCAACATCCACAAATCAATCAGTGTGATACACCACATTAACAAACTGAACAATAAAAACCAGATGATCCTCTCCATAGACACAGAAAAAGCCTTTGACAACATCCAACACCCATTTCTGATAAAAAAAAACCCTTGAGAAAGTGGGCATAGGGGGAACCTACCTCAACATGATAAAGGCCATCATAGATTTGGAAGTCCTTGCCACAGCAATCAGAGAAGTAAAAGAAATAAAAGGAATCCAAATTGGATTGGAAGAAGTAAAACTATCACTATTTGCAGATGACATGATACTACACCTAGAGAATCCTAAAGACTCTACCAGAAAACTGTTAGAGATCATCAATGAATTTGGCAAAGTCACAGGATACAAAATTAATACACAGAAATCTACTGCACTTCTATATACTAACAGTGAAAGATCAGAAAGAGAAGTTAGGGAAGCAATCCCATTTACCATCGCATCAAAAAGAATCAAATACTTAGGAATAAACCTACCCAAAGAGACAAAAGATCTGTCCTCTGAAAACTGTAAGATGCTGATGAAAGAAATCAAGGATGACATGAACAAATGGAAAGACATACCATGCTCTTGGATTGGAAGAGTCAGTATCATCAAAATGACTATACTACCCAAGGCAATCTACAGATTCAACACAGTCCCTCTCAAATGACCAAGGACCTTTTTCACAGAACTAGAACAAAAGAGTTTAAAGTTTGTTTGGAAGCACAAAAGACCCACAATAGCCAAAGACATCCTGAAAAAGAAAAATGGAGCTGGAGGAATCAGGCTCCCTGACTTTAGCCTATACTACAAAGCTACACTCATCAAAACCATATGCTACTGGCACAAAGACAGAAATATAGATCAGTGGAACAGGATACAAAGCCCAGAATTGAACCCACTCACCTAGAGTCAACTTATCTATGACAAAGGAGGCAAGAATGTACAATGGAGAAAAGACAGCCTGTTAGGTAAGTGGTGCTGGGAAAACTGGACAGCCACATGTAAAAAAAGATATTAGAACACTTCCTAACACCATACACAAAAAATGAACTCAAAATGGATTAAAGACCTAGAGATGAGACCACATATTATTAAACTCTTACAGGAAAACATAGGCCAAACACTCTGCGACATAAACCACAGCAACATCTCAGATCCACCTGTTAGAGTAATGGCAGTAAAAATAAAAATAAACAAATGGGACTTATTAAACCTAAAAGTTTCTGCACAGCAAAGGAAACCGTAAACAAAACAAAAAGACAGCCCACAGAATGGGAGAAAATATTTGCAAATGAATTGACTGACAAGGGATTAATCTCCAAAATTTACACACACCTTCTACAGCTCAATACCAAAAAAGCAAACAACCCCATCCAAAAATGGGCAAAAGATCTAAACAGATAATTCGCCAAAAAAGACATACAGATGGCCAAAAAACACATGAAAAGATGTTCAACATCACTTATTATTAGAGAAATGCAAATCAAAACCACAATGAGGTACCACCTTAAACCAGCCAGAATGGCCATCATCAAAAAGTGTACAAAAAATAAGTGCGGGAAAGGATGTGGAGAAAAAGGAACCCTATTCCACTGTTGGTGAGAATGCAAACTGGTGCAACCACTGTGGAAAACAGTATGGAGATTCCTTAGAAAACTAAAAATAGAATTACCATTTGATCCAGCAATCCCACACCTGGGGATCTGTCCAGAGAAACCCATGACTTGAAAAGACACATGTACTCCAATGTTCATTGCAGCACTCTATACAATAGCCAGGTCATGGAAACAACCTAAATGCCCATCAACAGAGGAGTGGATAGGGAAGATGTGGTACACATATACAATGGAAATTTAGCCATTAAAACAATCGAAATAATGGCATTTACAGCAACGTGGATGGACCTAGAAATTACCATATGAAGTGAAACCAGTCAGACAATGAGACACCAACATCAAATGCTATCACTTACATGTGGAATCTAAAAAAAAAGGACACAATGAACTTCTTTGGATAACAGATACTGACTCAAAGACTGTGAAAAATCTGCGGTTACCAAATGCGACAAGGTGGGAACGGGGTGGGGGTGCATTGAGGGTTTGGGATGGACCCACTATAAAATTTGGTTGTGATGATTTTTGTGCACCTATAATTGTAATAAAATTCATTAAGTAATAAACCCACTATGAGGTATCACGTTACACCAGCCAGAATGGCCATCATCAAAAATTGTACCATCAAAAACTGCTGGAGAGGGTGTGGAGAAAATGGAACCCTATTCCACTGTTGGTGGGAATGCAAATTGGTGCAACCACTGAGGAAAACAGTATGGAGATTCCGTACAAAACTAAAAATAGAATTACCGTTTGATCCAGCAATCCCACTCCTGGGCATCTATCAAGAAAAATCCATGACTCAAAAAGACACATGTACTCCAGTGTTCATTGCAGCACTCTACAATAGCCAAGTCATGGAAACAACGTAAATGTCCATCGACAGAGGAGTGGATAGGGAAGATGTGGTACACATACTCAATGGAATATGACTCATCCATTAAAAGGAACAAAATGATAGCATTTATAGCAACATGGATGGACCTAGAAAGTATCATGTGAAGTGAAGTCAGTCAGACAATGAGACACCAACATCAAGTGCTACCACTTACATGTCTAATCTAAAAAAAGGACACAACGAACTTCTTTGCAGAACAGATACTGACACACCAACTTTAGAAAACTTATGGTTTCCAAATGAAACAAGTTGTGGGGTGGGGGGATGCACTAAGGGTTTACGATGGAAACGCTGTAAAATTTGGTTGTGATGATTTCCATACACCTATAAATGTAATAAAATTCATTAAGTAATTTAAAAAAAGAAGTAGATTATTTGAACAGGCTGATCACAAGAAATCAAACTGAATATGTAATTTAAAAAACTCCCTGCACAAGTCTAGCACCAGATAGCTTTGCAGGTGAATTCTACCAAACATACAAAGGAAAACTTATACCCATCCTTCTTAAATGCTTCCAGAAGACTGAAGAAGGAACACTCCCAGAGACAGTCTATGAAGCCACCATCACCCTAATGTGAAAACTAAAGATACTACCAAAAAAGAAAATGACAGGCCAATATCTTTGATCAATATAGACACAGAAATTCTCAACAGCATTTTAGCAAACCAAATCCAACAACACACAAAAAGATCACACACCATGACCAACTGGAATTCATCCAAAGTTCACAAGGATGGTTGGGCAAATCAGTCAGCGTCATACATATTAACAAAAGAAAAGTCAAGAATAACATGATCATCTCGATAGATGCAGAAAAGCATGTGACAAAATTCAACACCCATTCATGATAAAACTCTTACCAAAGTGGGTTTAGAGGGAACTTATCCTAACATAATAAAAGCCATTTATGACAAACCCACAGTCAATACAATACTCAACGGAGAAAAGCTGAAAGCCTTCCTGCTCAAATCTAGAATAAGACAAGAATGCCCATACTCACCACTGTTATTCAACATAGTACTGGAAGTCCTAGCCACAGCACTCAAAAGAAATAAAAGGGACCAAATAGGAAGAGAAGTAAATTTGTCACCACATTCAGGTAATATGATACTCTGTATTAAAAACCCCAAGGACTCCACACAAAAACTACTCAAACTGATCAACAAATTCAGCAAAGTAGCAGGATACAAGATCACCATTCAGAAATTGGTGCCTTTCAATGCAATGTTAGAAAAGGAACACTTTTAAAAATACCTTTTAAAATCACACCCCCCTGGAGTTCTCACTGTGGCTCAGTGGTTAACGTATCTGACAAGGAACCATGAGGTTGCGGGTTCAATCCCTGGCCTCGCTCAGTGGATTAAGGATCCAGCGTTGCCATGAGCTGTGGTGTAGGTTGCAGATGCGGCTCGGATCCTGCGTTGCTGTGGCTGTGGCAAAGGCCAGCGGCTACAGCTCCTGTTAGACCCTTAGCCTGGGAACCTCCATATGCTGCACGTGCAGCCTTAGATAAGGCAAAAAGACAAAAATAAATAAAGTAATAAAATAAAAGTAAAATAAAATCACACACCCCCCAAAAAATACCTAGGAATAAATGTGACCAAGAAAGTGAAAGACGTATACTGAGAACTATAAAATATTAATCAAGAAAATTAAATAGGATTCAAAGAAATGGGAAGATATCCCATGATCCTGGGTTGAAGAATTAACATTGTTAAAAAAGCCATATTACCCAAAGCCGTCTACAGATTTAATATGATCTCTATCAAATTATCCACAATATTTGTTCTAGTTCTGTGAAAAATGATCTCAAAAGGTATATGGAACCATCAAAGACCCAGAATTGACAAAGCAATCCAGAGCAGGGGCGGGGGGAAGCAGGAGGCATAATTCTCCCAGACTTCAGAAAATATTACAAAGCTACAGTAATCAAGAGAGGGTGCTACTGATACAAAACCAGGCATATGGATCAAGGGAACAGAACAGAGAGCCCAGAAATAAACCCCGATACTTATGGTCAATTCATCTTTGACAAACAGGCAAGAACATACGAGAAAAAGACACCCTCTTTAACAAGTGGTGCTGGGAAAGCTGGACAGCTGCATGTAAACCAAAGAAACTACAACACACCCTCACAACAGACACAAAATAAACAAAATGGCTGAAAGACCTCAACACACGACATGACACCACAAAAATCCTAGAAGAGAACAAAGGCAAAACATTCTCGGACATAAAATTGTACCAATGTTTTCTTAGGTCAGTCTTGCAAGGCAACAGAAATAAAAACAGAATTAAACAAATAGACCTAATCAAACTTACAAGCTTTTGCACAGCCAAGGAAACCATAAAAAAAGGGGGGGGGGACCTACAGAATGGGAGAAAATAGTTGCAAACAATGCAACCAACAAGGGCTTAACCTCCAAAATATACAAATAACTTGGGGAGTTCCCATTGTGGCTCAGTGGGTTAAGGACCCAACTAGCATCTGAGAGGATGTGGGTTTCATCCCTGGCCTCTCTCAGTGGGTTAAGCATCTGGTGTTGTCACGAGCTGTGGTATAGGTTCCAGACACAGCTCAGATCCTATGTTGCTGTGGCACAGGTCAGCAGCTGCAGCTCCAATTCAACCCCTACCCTGGGGACTTCCATATGCTGCAGGCATAGCCCTAAAAAGAAATTTTACACACACACACACACACACACACACACATATATATATATATATATATATATATACACACATACATACATACATATATACATACACACACACATACATACATATATATACACATATATATATACACACACACATATACATATATACACACACACACACACATATGTATATGTATGTATACACAGACACGCACACAACTCAACAACAAAAAGAGAAAACCGAATTGAAAAGTGGGGGGATTTCCCACCGTGGCTCGGTGGTTAACGCATCCGACTAGGAACCATGAGTTTGATCCCTGGCCTTGCTCAGTGCATTAAGGATCCAGCGTTGCCATGAGCTGTGGTGTAGGTTGCAGACGCAGCTCGGAGCCTGCGTTGCTGTGGCTGTGGAGTAGACCAGCGGCAATAGCTCCATTTAGACCCCTAGCCTGGGAACTTCCATATGCTGCAAGCATAGCCCTAAAAAGAAATTCTACATATATATAGATCTACATATACACATACACACATATATACATACATACACACAAACAACTCCTACAACTCAACAACCACAGAAAATAACCCAACTGAAAAGTAGGCAGAAGACCTAAGCAGACATTTCTCTAAAGACAACATAGGAAAGGCCAGTAGGCACATGAAAAAATGTTCAACGTCACTATTACTAGAAAAATGCAAATCGAAACTACAATGAGGCACTACTCATACTGGTCAGAATGGCCATCGTTAATGAGTCTACAAATAAGTGCTGGAGAGGGTGTGGAGAGAAGGGAACCCTCCTACAGTGATGGTGGGAACTAAAACTGCTACAATCACTATGGAAGACAGTATGGAGGTACTCAGAAAACTAAATACAAAACTACCATATGATCTAACAATCCCACTCCTGGACATATATCTGGACAAAATTATAATTCAAAAAGACACACGCACCCCTATGTTCATAGAAGCACTATTCACAACAGCCAAGACATAAAAGCAACCTAAATGTCCATCGATAGATGAGAGGATTGAGAAGATGTGGTACATTTACACAATGCAATAGTACCCAGCCATAAAAAGAACAAAATGATGCCATTTGCAACAACATGCATGCGACTTGAGATTCTCATACTAAGTGAAGTAAGTCAGAAAGAGAAGGACAAATACCACATGGTATGTATTTGATGTGGAACCTAAAACATGGCACAAATGAACCTGTCTACAAAACAGACCTGTGGTTGCCAAGGGGGGAGAGGCAGGGAGTGGGACAGACTGGGAGTTTGAGGTTAATAAATGCAATCTATTCCATTTAGGCTGGATAAGCAATGAGGTCCTGCTGTACAGCACAGGGAACTATGTCCAGTCTCCTGGGACAGAACATGATGGAAGATAATATTAAAAAAAGAATGTATATATGTGTATGACAATCATTTTGCTGTATGGCAGTTAGTGGCACAAAACTGTACATCAACTATACTTAAATTTTAAACATTTTAAATCACTGGAATATTGTTTAGACACAAGATTGTACACCAACTCAAATAAAAATTTGGAAAAAAAAAAATAATGGAATACTGTTTAGACATGAGAATGAAATCTTGCCACATAGGGAAACATGGATGAGCCTCGAGGGCATTGTGCTAAGCGAGGTAAGTCAAAGAGAGACAAATATCAAAGGATTTCATATGAGGAATCTTAAAAGAAAACAGACTGCTGGCTTGCCAGAACAGGGCTGGGGGTGGGGCAGAGAAACGAGCCAAGGGGATCAAAAGGTACAAACCTCTAGTCAGAAGGAAGTCATGGGAATGTGATGACCACAGTGAGCACTGCGTCGCATACGTGAAACTTGCTGCGGGAGCAGATCTTTAAAGATTGCATCACAAGAAAAAAACTGTAACTAGGTGAGGGGATGTGGCTATATGGTAAAATGATCGCAATTAACATCATTTTCATCATTTTACCATATGGCAAATATCGAATATTGTTGATACCTGAAACTGATGTTTGTTATGTCAATGACATCTTTAAAAAAAAAAAAAAAACAAGTAGGAACTCACAGCCAATGGAACACTCAACGGCAAAAAGCTGAAAGCCTTCCCACTAAAATCTGCACAAGGACACCCTCACTCACCATTTCTACTCAACACAGTCCCGGAAATCCTAGCCCCAGCAATCGGACAGGACATACGAAGTTTCCAAATTGGAAACGAAGACATAAAATTGTCCTTGTGTGCAGATTACAGAAAACCCTCAAGACTCCACACAAAAACTGCTAGAACTGATACATCTGGCAAGGGAGCTGGATACAAAATTAACACAGAAATCGGTGCATTTCCTGACACAACACTGATATATCAGAAAAAGTGTTAAAAAAAATAGTACCTTTTAAAATTACACCCCCCCCCAAAAAAAAACAGGAATAAACCTGACCGAGGAAGACAAAGACTTGTATACTGAGAACTATAAAACAGTAATAAAGGAAATCAAAGCTGAATTAAAAAAATAAAGAGAACGTATGTATTTTGTTGTTGTTGTTTCTTTTTTTTAGGGCCACACCCATGGCATATCTCAATTCCCAGGCTAGGGGTGCAATCGGAGCTGCAGCTGCCGGCCTACGCCACAGCCACAGCCACAGTCACGCCAGGTCTGAGCCATGTCTGCAACCTACACTGAAGCTCACAGCAACATCCTTAACCCACTGAGCAAAGCCAGGGATTGAACCCACGTCCTCATGGAACTAGTCAGTTTCTTAACCCGCTGAACCACAGCGGGACCTCTGAGAACCCATGGTCTTGGACTGGAAGAACTAAGAGTTACAATGGCCACACTACCCAAAGCGACCTACAGATTTAATGCCATCCCTACCAAATTACCCTTGGCATTTTTCACAGAACCAGAATCATTCTAAAACTTAGACGGAACCATCAAAGACCCAGAATTGCCAAAGCTATCTGCAGGAGAAAGGACAAAGCAGAAAGCAGATTTCAGAAAACCCTGTGGTCTCTGGCAATACGACAGTCATCACAACAGCAGTAATGGTACAAAAACAGACATACGGATCAATGCAACCCAAGAGAGAGCCCAGAAATCAACAAACCCACACACCTACAGACAATTCATCTTTGAGGAGGCAAAAATATACAATCAGAAAAAGATAGCCCCTTCAGCAGGCGGTGCTGGGAAAGTTGGACAACTGCCTCACACCCTGCACCAAAACAAAACTCAAGATGGCCTAAAGACTTAAACATAAGACACACCACCACTCCTCAAAGAGAACACAGGCAAAACATTCTGACATCATACCAGTGTTTTAATTCAGTCTCCCAAGGCAATACACAGAAACTTACTAGCTATTGCACAGCAAACAAATGGGACCTAATCAGACTTACAAGTTTTTGCACAGCAAAGGAAGCCATAAACTGAATGAGAAGATAAGCTATGGAATGGGAGAAATTATTTGCAAATAATAGGACCGACAAGGGCTTAATCTTCAAAATAAAAATGACTCATGCAATTCAATAACAAAACCAAACAACCCAACTGAAAAAGGGGCAGAAGACCTAAATAGACATTTCTCCAAAGACGATGTACAGACGGCCAACAGGCACATGAAAAGATGTTCGATGTCGCTAATTATTAGAGAAATGCAAATCAAAACTACAGCGAGCACCGTCTCACACCAGCCAGAAGGGACATCATTAAAAAGTACAAATAAAGGCTGGAGAGGGTGGAGAAAAGGAAACCCGCCGACACGGTTGGTGGGAATGTAAAAGTTAGTACAGCCACCATGGAGGACAGTATGGAGGTTCCTGAAAAAGCCGAAAACATGTTGTCATATGGTCCAGCAATCCCATTCCTGGGCATATATCCAGACAAAATTCTAATTCAAAAAGATACACGCACCCAGTAGTCACTGCAGTGCTGTTCACAATGACCAAGGTACAAAACAACCTAAACGCCCGTCGACAGACAAATGGATGAAGCAAACGTGTTATATATGCTATGTATATACACACATACACATACACACACACACACACAGTGGAATACTACTCAGCCATAAAAAGAATGAAATAATGCCATTTGCAGCAACATGAATGGAACTAGAGATCATCATACTAGGTCAGAAAGACAAATACCATACTATTTCATTTGCACGTGGAATCTAAACTATGACACGAATGAACGTATCCACAAGACAGAAATGGACTCACAGACATAGAAAACAGATCTCTGGTTGCCAAGGGGGAGCGGGGCTGGGGAGGGACAGATGGGGAGTTTGGGACCAGCAGGCGCGCACCACTATACACAGGATGGATAAGCAATGCAGTCCCACGGTTTAGCTCAGGGAACTATATCCAGTATCCGTGATAAGCCATAATGGAAAAGAATATTTTAAAAGAATGTTTATATATATACATATATGTACAACTGAATCACTTCGCTGTACAGCAGAAATTAACACAGCCTTGTAAATCAACTCTACTTCAATGTTTTTAAATGTAGGAAACAGGCCAGAATGAGATTTTTTTTTTTTTTCGTTTTAGGGCCACACCCACGGCATATGGAGGTTCCCAGGCTAGGGGTCTAACAGGAGCTGTAGCTGCCGGCCTTCACCACAGTCACAGCCAAGCCAGATCCCAGCCTCATCTGCGACCTACACCACAGCTCACGGCAACGCTGGATCCCCACCCACTGACCAAGGCCAGGGATTGAACCCACATCCTCATGGACACTAGTTGGGTTCCTTGCCACTGCACAACAACAGGAACTCCCCAGAGTGGGATTAAAGGCAGCACTGACCTTCACAACCTGGGAGCTGAGGCCGTAGCCTAGATGTTGGGAGATTTCACAAAAGCCTGCGATGCAGCAACACCGTCACCATCAAGCTGCACCTACAGACGGGCTACGGATCACTGTTTCTAACACCTAAGTTTGTCTTCCATAATCTAGATTCTCTTCCATGTGTCCTCACTTGGTGACAAATGAAGCCACACAGGCCTGCTGAACTGCTACCTGGTCACCTGCTGGGAACTCAGGAAATGAGCCTTTTCCCTCCAGACTCTGCCCGCTGAAGGGAAGGTTTCAACTCCTCAGGGTCCTTATTAGGAGGCTCTTTTGCCGTTTCACAGTGTAAATCTGTGCCATTTAACACGCTACCAATTAGTTTCTATGGCAACGCGGAAGCTGTCTAGAAGTGATGTGCAGACGCTCAGCACCCACCCCCTGGGAAGGGCTCAGTGAGAGACGTAAACTTCGCCAGCACAGGAGCAGACCGCTTCTCGGGGACCTGCCACCAACTGCCGGCAGCCCAGATGTAACCATCAGGACTCCCTAAGGCCTTTCCAGAGTGAAGGGAAGGGACACAATCCCCACTCATGTCCTCCACCACCTTTTTATCCATAGAAAAACTTTAGTCAAAGAACCAATTTAATTTTGTTTTATTTATTGATTTAGGCTTTTGTCTTTTTAGGGCCGCTCCTGCAGCATATGGAGGTTCCCAGGCTAGGGGTCTAATCGGAGCTGTTGCTGCCGGCCTACGCCACAGCCACAGCAACGCGGGATCCAAGCGGCGTCTGCAACCTACACCACAGCTCACGGCAACACCGAATCCTTAACCCACTGAGCGAGGCCAGGGATTGAACCTGCAACCTCACAGTTCCTAGTCGGATTCATTTCCGCTACACCACGACGGTAACTCCCAAAGAACCAATTTTATCAGGGAAGTGGAAAAAAAAAATACAGAGTAAAAAGAAAACAGTAATAATAATAATTCAGCCACTGAACAAGTCAAGGGCCATCAGTTCGTCAAAGACTAGAGATAATATTCTGAGCCGTGTCCTTGGAGCTGTTTTGGAGGCGCTGAAATCCCACCAAGCGGAAGAAACCAACTATGTGCTGCCCACAAGCAGGGAGACCAGGTGGGACCAGAAGACTGATGACGCTGACTGCCGGTTACGTCACCACGCACCAATCAGGACAGTGTCCATGAGCTGACCACGCCCTGCTCCTCCAACAACTCCTCACTTCCCCTCCAAGCCGGGGGTTTGGTCCTTAGGGCATCAGCCTGCTGTGCTCCCTCTCTGCCTGGCAATTAAAGCTACTTTTTCTATTTCCTCTAACTCTGTCTTTCTATTTGGCATCTGTGTACAGAGACAGCCAATATTTTGGCAACACAGAGAGAGCCACACCCTGCGCCCTGCCTGCCCGTGAGGCTTTGAAGTTGGGCTATTTCTAGAGCCTCTACCGGTTCCCACCTGCTTTCTCAAGTGTTTTCGGTTTTAAGAGTGAATCTTAACAGCCCTGCCTCGCATCGCCTGCAGACTGACCACTAGCTCTAGAGAGGTCTAGAAAGATCTTATTGCTTAGGCTCTGATGAAAAAGAAGCAACAATTTTCCCGCATGAGGTTCTGAGAGTCGAGGCAGGTGTTAAAAATAAAGTTTTTCTTTACCTAGACTCTATTCTATGAAAAAGTCCTCTGTTAGCCGGGACTCAGAACCCACCTGAGAAAGTCTGAGGTCGCGGGATGCCTGCAACCACACACCCTCTCCCGGGGCGGCTTTGCAGGTTCCCGCCCTTCCCGGGCCTGGCCTGGCCTCCTGCTCAGGGCGGCCCAGTCTATGGGCAGTGGCGGGTGCTCCGAGCGGCAAAGCTTATCCTGCGGCTAATTAGCAAATGTTGACGGAAAAGGGGTTCTTGTCTCACCTTGTTACCAAACGGCCCTGGTTCCTTTGCCCGTCATGCAGCAGCCACGATGCGGGGACGCGAGGTTTGCAGCAACTGGGCGCTTTACTCAAGAGGCAGCAGAGCCAAGCACAGACCGCATATGTGCTCACCAGTCCCGGGCCGAGTATTTATGGAAGGAGAAATATAGCGGAGGCGGCCCTGGGCCTGACGGGGGCGTGGGGAGCCCTGATTGGAAGGAGGTGCGAGGTTCTGCGCAGGGTATCTAGGCTCCACGCCTCTGCGCTTAAAACTGGGGGCGGGGCCGCGAGCTGAGGGTGGAGTTTTGAAGGCAGGAGGGTACCCAGGGGCACTTGCGCATGCCCAGGGGGAGGGGGGTTCCTATCCAGTCTTAGCAGGCTCAGCTGGAACTAGACACACCTGACTTCAGGCTTCTAGAAAACATCTTGTTTCGGCTGGTGCCAGGTGGAGGACACCCAGGTTATTTGACGCAACAGTTAAATAGGGAGCAGGTTGCAGGTGAAATAGATTTAACTTACCACGTTACCGACGTTTCACGCTCAACCATAAAAGTCTTCCCGTAGAATATGACGGCCTTGTGTCAACCAAGCCCCCACACCCTGTTGATTAAACTCTTCCCCCACAAGGATCCCAGTTCACAAACCCTTAGAAGGGGAAGTTCCCTGGCCCCGTTTCTGGTATAGACATTCCACCTATAAAGGAGGAGGTTGAGAGACGGTCTCCGGATGACTGGGAAGACCCGCGGCCCAGGGGGAGGGCGTGGATGGAGGCCGCGGGCTGCTCTTGTCAGAAGTTTGGCAGCCAGGCAAGTGTTCTTGGATGAAAGCACGATCTGAGATCCGCTTTCAAACCCTCCAGCAAACAAAGAAGGACAGATGGGAACAAGGGAAGACAAGGGAGCAAGGCAATGTTTGAAATTTTCCATAGAAATGGCACAACAGGAGTTCGTGCTGTGGCTCAGCAGTAAGGAACCCAACTAGTATCCATGAGGATGTGGGTTCGATCCCTGGCCTTGCTAAGTAGGTTGGGGATCCGAGTTGCCATGAACTGTGGTATAGGTCCCAGATGGATCCTGAGCTGCTGTGACTGTGGTATAGGCTGGAAGCTGCAGCTCCAATTCGACCCCTAGCCTGGGAACTTCCATATGCCGCAGGTGTAGCCCTAAAAAAGATAAAAAGAGAGAAAGAATTAGCACAATAGCAACAAACCAATAGAAAAGTTTAGAAGTGAGACAAAGGCTGTGGTTGGCCAGACCCCTGTGGTTTGAAGTTAGTACGATGAATCTGAATAACAAACACAAGAGTGTGATTTATTTATTTTCACTTAGCTATTTGGGCATCATTTCTAGGCAGAGTCACTAGTTTTTGTCTTCTCATATGATCAAGTGCAAGTGACCAATGACTAAACCTAGGCATCTGTCCAAAAACACTCCATACACTCACCAGCTTTATGTTCACATTCTTGGCATTCCTTACAAATCTTCCATCTGAGTCTCAGAAAAATTTTAGGAGGTCTGTTAGTACAGATTAGTCCCACTTGACAGAATAAGAAAACTCACGTTGAGTGGCTTACTAATTTTTTTTTCGGTCTTTTCTTTTTTAGGCCCACACCTGTGGCATATAGAGATTCCCGGGCTAGGGGCTGAATGGGAGCTGTAGCTGCTGGTCTACACCACAGCCACAGCAAAGCGGGATCCAAGCCATGTCTGTGACCTACACCACAGCTCATAGCAACGCCGGATCTTTAACCCACTAAGCAAGGCCAGGGATCGAAACTGCGTCCTGGTAGATGCTAGTCAGATTCGTTTCCACTAAGCCACAACGGGAACTCCAAGTGGCTTAGCTATTTGCATAAGGCTGGCAAGAGGAAAAACACATACCAGAAACCAGGCCCACCGCCAGCTGAAGACACCACCCTACTGCCTATCATCCTGGACACATGACACAGCCTAAGAACAGGAGAAAGAACTGCTTTCCACCTCTGCGATCAACATTCACTCAACAAACATGAAAATGAAGAAGAGAACCTTGCCCTGTGGGATGTCTATGGAAGAAGGAGCCAAGTCTGATGAAAAGTTAAAATTTCATTGTACCCTGCTGGACCTCCTGAAAGGCCAGAAGTTAAATCTCTATCAAGTAGGAGTGTTCTAAGCTTGCCAACTATGCTAATTCTATGTTCTAATTTACTCTTATCTTTGACTTTAAAACAGATCGGCATTCTTGGTTTATAGTGTCAAAACTAGCTGATTTCGGCCCATCCTTTGTATCTGAGCTCTTTGCTTTCAAAATTTTCCATTTTGGTTTCTAAACAGGAGAACTTCCTTGCAGGCCTCAATTCCTACTCTTGCTGCTGACATTAAGTCTGGGCAGAGAGTCTCAAGGGTACTTCAGGATTTAGAAGCTGCAGTTGAGAATTTGACATTGAGATTCAATGCAAGATGTGGATAACTGCAGAAATATAGCATCTCAACCTGAAAAGTTTTTTCCGCCGAGCACCCACAGGGCGGGGGTGAGGGACGTTTGCATCACTGCCTCCGCGGGTGCGCAGTGATACCACCGCCCCTGCCTGCCTATCCAGCCACGGTGACACGAAGGCCAGGGTGGACCTGAGCAAAGGCTCCCGGCTCGAAAACTGCTGCTGGGGAGTTCCCGCTGCTGGTTAAGAATTAGGTGTTGTATCGGCAGCGACGGTTCCATCCTATGCTGTTGCAGTGAGTTAAGGAACCACTGTGGCATCTGTGGCTCAGATTCAATCCCTGGCCCGGGAACTTTCATATGCCCTTGGTTCGGCTAAAAAATAAAATATAAAATAATAAGATGAATGAATGAATGAATAAATAAATAAATCTATTGCTGGTTCCTCAGGCCACAAAATAAAGTTCGGTTTCCTTGGCCTGACAGGTTTATGAAGCACCCATCACCTCTGGCCCCGCCTGTTTGTGGGGTTTTACTCCCTCCCCCGCCCCGCCCCGCCCCACCAGCCCGCCTGGGACTAGTCCCTGTCCCTCCCGCGTTTGCTCCTGCTAGTCCCTCTGCTTCCGCCCCCACCGTGGACCACTGCTAGTTCAGGCTCAGCAACATTTTGCCGTCAAGCAAGGAGTGATGGATTATCGCCTGTCTCCGCACCCCCGCACATGCACCCGGTCCCGGAGGGGGGACTGAGTCGGAGCTGGTGCATCTGCTCCGCGGGGGGCCACGCCCCGTTGTCCCTGCCGCCCCCTTGCTGGGCAGCTCGTCTGGCGGGTGTGTTTGTAAAATAAGTTTCAGTTTAGGATGAAAGGGGACGCCTGTCCCGCTCTCTCTACCCCCGGGCCCCCATTGGAGTTGTGGTGGCGAGGTGGCTGCTGCGGGCACTCCCTTGGCATCCTACTGTCCTTTGCGGGAAGGGGAGAAGGGACCAACGGATGACAGCGCTGCCCAGAGGGCCGCGACCCAGGAGCGTTCTGCACGCAGGAGGCAAGCGGAGGGGACTGGCTCGCTTGCTCCTGCGCAGGGCGGCGGCTCCGGGAGAGACGCTCTCACGCCCCCTGGTGGCTGCGTGAAGCTCCCACGCGCGCCTGAGCGCCCAGGTCTGCGGTCCCGCCCCGCGAAAGGGGTGCGAGGGGGGCTGCAAGCCTGAGGGGCAAGCTCCCTGAGGCTCCAAGATCTTCCAGAAACGAAGGGAGTATATTCCCTATGTCCCCCTCCCGTGAGGGATGACGAGCTCACACTATCGCAGTAAACTAGAAAAGCAAGGTGTGCAAACACAGGCGGCTTTCCCCGCGGTCGTTTCTCCATCAGAACGAAGACCGCAATTTGCCTCGTTCCCTGCATGCGAGTTTAGCATCCATGGTTTGGGCTCTTTGAATGCCAATGTTATTGAGGTTTTCATAATTATGTACCTTCAAAAGATGTTCAATGTAATTCTGATCATACTCCTCTAAAAATGCCTCAGATTAAAAGCTTTTGCTGGCTCTTTAGACCGTGGGCCTGCAATTACAGAAAATGAACTGCATTTTAGCTTTCCATTGAAATTAATAACAGCGGCTCCCCAGTTGACTCTGTGAATAGTTAATGGAACAAACAGGATACTTCAGTACAATGTGGGTTGGGAAGCCATTTGAGCAAGATTCTGGGTTTCAAATGGGAAAATAATTCACGCAGTGCAAACCTTTCTCATATACCCTCTGGGCATGAGGTGTTTTTCCAAAATAAAAACTGAACAGTTTAACAGATGAGTAGTGTGTTACTCTGATGAAGACAACTTGGGTGAAGCATCTTAGCCCCTGGGATTTAGGGCTGCATAAGGACGGACCTCCTCATTGGACAATAAAGAAACTCAAGTTTAGCAACACTGGGTCTTCTCTACAGACACTCAGCTGGGAAGGGAGAGAGATAAAACTGGAATTCAGTTTACTGACCCAGAGCCAAGCCAACCCCGCAAGCATTATCCTTCCCATTTTACAGATGTAGGATTAAGTCAAATAACCAGTTAGGCAAACCCTCCCCGTTAGAGACCCCGGAATGGAACTTACAGGTTCACGATGGGAGTGTTTCCACCTTTTCCCCCATTAGTTGTCACCTCCCACCCCTTTTTCCAAGGCTCTGTGTCTCTCCCACAGCCGGGAGGGGACTTTAGGAACACTGGTTGGGGACATTAACTTTGGACTTCTTCCCCAGCAAATTCAAATGCCCACTTTAGGGGGATTTCATCTTTATAGGTTGAGGCATAAGGGAGAAATTTCAAAATTAGGTTAGACAAGGTGCTGGTGGTTCAAAAAAAGCTAAGAGGGATAAAAAGTAAAGGAATGTAATATTAAGACAGAGGCGTAAGAAAAATGCTCCCGCCTCTCCTAAGAAGCTCAGTCATGAGAGCCACCTTCCTTGTGTCTTTTCACACACATTCAACCTCATTACACCTGGAAGAGGATGAGTGACACAGGAACAGTACACCTAGAATGTGGTGGAAGATTCTGGAGAAATTAGTGAGAGGTGGTTACATGCGTTTGGCACAGTGTAGATGCTTTAGTAAGAACAACCCTCACAGATGACCGACAGGTACACGAAAAGATGCTCAAACTCTCTAATCATCAAGAAAGTGCAAACCCAGATCACAGCTGTCAGAATGGCTAACATCAAACAGATAAGAGGAGCTCCCTGGTGGTGCAATGGGTTAAGGATCTGGCATTTTCACTGCTGTGGTTGGGTTCAGTCCCTCAGTCCCTGGCCTGGGAACTTCACATGCTGCAGGTGTGACCCCCCAAAAACAAAAAAAAGACAAGTAATCAGCGCTGGTGAAGATGTGGAGAAAAGGGAAGCCTGGTGAACTGCTGGTAGGGATACAAATTGGTGCAATCAACTAAGTGTCTATTAAGGGATGCATGGATGAAGAAATGGTGGCACACACACACACAGTGGGATATTATTCAGCCATAAAAGGAAAAAAATCTTGCCACTTAGGGCATGATGCTAAGTGAAATAAGTCAGACAGAGAAAGACAAATACCACATGATCTCATTCATATGTGGCATCATAAGAAAGAAAAAGAGGAAGAGAGAGGGAGTGGGGAGGGAAGGAAGAAGGAAGGAAGCAACCCAAGCTAACAGGTACAGAGAAAAGGTCGGTGGCTTGTTTGCCAGAGGCAGGGGTGGGCTAGGAGATACCCGTAAGACAGTCCAAAGGCATAAATTTCTAGTTCTAAGTCATGAGGTTTAATGTAAGGCCTGTCAACTACAGTTAATGATGCTGCCCTGCCTATATGAAAACTGCTAAGAAATAGATCTTAAAAGTTCTCATCACCAGAAAAAACTATGAAGCTATGCGTGGGAACAGATGCTAACTAGACTCATTCTGGTGATCACTTACTATATATATAAACATCGAGGAGTTCCTGTTGTGGCTCAGTGGAAACAAATCTGACTAGGAACCATGAGGGCACAGGTTCCATCCCCAGCCTCACTCAGTGGGTTAAGGATCCAGTGTTGCCGTGAGCTGTGGTGTAGGTCACAGACGCAGCTCGGATCCCGCGTTGCTGTGCCTGTGGCGTAGGCCGGCAGCTGCAGCTCCAATTCGACCCGTAGCCTGGGAACCTCCATATGCTGCGGGTGTGGCTCTAAAACAAACAAACAAACAAATATCCAATTATCCCATTGTACACTTGAAACTAAGATAATGTTGATTACACCTCAAAACCAGAGGCTAACTCTCCCAGTCTGCCTCAACTGTGAATAAAATGGACTAAAAGTACAATCACCGCAATGAAAGGATTTTGAAAAAGAGATTTCTGAGACACAGAACAGATGTCACAACACTCAGAGCCAATAAATGCAAATGACACGAAAGAGATGTCAACGCTCCAGAGTCGACTGAGCAGAGATGGTGACACCCCAGGTCAGAGCTCTGTCCTTGGGGTTATTCTCGGTGACTTTATACCTCAAAACGGCAGGAAGCCAGGCGGAAAACTGAAAGGTTAGTTCCTGTTGTGAAATATCAGGATTCAGAAAGACCTTCATAAGCTGAAACCAAAAGGATGAGCTTTCCCCCCCCCCCGGCTTTTTGGTCTTTTTAGGGCAGCACCCGCAGCATATGGAGGTTCGCAGGCTAGGGGTCCAATTGGAGCTACAGCTGCCAGCCTACACCACAGCCACGCAGGATCCGAGCCACGTCTGCAACCTACACCACAGCTCAAGGCAATGCCAGATCCTTAACCCACTGAGTGAGGCTAAGGATCAAACCCACATCCTCATGGATGCTAGTCAGGTTCATTAACCCCTGAGCCACGAAAGGAACTCCAGGTTGAGCTTTTAAAAGCAGTGTCTCTTTTATGTTCACATAATTCACTGTATAAATAACAAGATGGGGTGGGGGGGGGTCAGAAATTCTAAGCAGGCGCAAGTTCAGCCTGCATGCAACCTGGCGCATCTCTCGGTTATACGAACTCAGTGGAGCCCAGCGTCGGCTTGACTGCGGGTGTGGCCCCACCCAGCTCTGCTCTAAGTGCCTCGCAGCTGGCTGTCGCGGGCGCTTCTGAAGGTGGACGTGGGAGTCTGGACTGGGTCCAGAAGGGAGCTCTGGAAACCTTGTCATCTGCGGAGTGAATGAGAAAAGGAGACGTCTGGCCTGGAATCACCCGGGCACACCCCTGCTGTGCCCAGGGGGCTGGGCTGGCGCCGTGCTGGGAGCTGCAGGGCGCAGCTGGGCTCAGAGACACTGCTTGGCCACCCAGGCATTTCAGCAAGCAGCCCGGTCTTGGCGTTTCCTGGAGAGACCAGGTAGGCATCAGGGGCGCTGGGTGGGGCGGGACCTTGCCTTGGGAAAGAAGTTAGTTACAGGAGGTGGCCTCTGAGGTCCCTTCCAGCTCTGAGACTCTGGTTGGTGCCATTAGCACCAAGGAGGAGCTGGCAGGGGCCAAGCCTCTCCATCAGGTCCGCCAGGCTCCTCTGGACAGCGGCTGGGGTTAGGGAGGGGTTCTGGCCGGGAACACTGGAGGAAAAGCGAGTCGGAACACAGTTAGTGCCTGCGGCTGCACAGGCTTCTCTGGCCCCTCCCCCTCTCTATAGGAAGAGGTTACAGGACCCATTACCTGCTTGGGGCACTTCTGACAATCAGCTCAAAGCCCAGTGACTGGGGACTGCCCCAGGGACAAGAACACAGCTCTAGTCCACAGAGTATGTCATTGTGCTCACGGTACCGACATGCTCTGGGATGGGGGGACTCTGCACTTTCTTGGCTTGAGTTGCCTTTATTAGCTGAACTTGGCTGACAGTGGTGGTGTCTTGGGCCAGGTCACGTGCCCCCCACGAGGGCTGGTGGAGGATGTGAGAGGAGTAAGGGAAGCGGGTTACCGAGTCCTGGACCACAGCCAGTGAGGACATCCTGGCAGAGGATCACCTGACCACATGGCCAGTTTGGAGATGAGGAAACTGGGAAAGGAGATGCTATTTAAGATGAACACAGAGAGAAAGACAGACAGACAGGCAGAGACAGAGACACACACACTGTCGCTGTCTGGTTGGTGTGCGTGAGACGGAGAACCACACACATCTCTTTTTTCAGTGGGCAGGCTTCTTTCCCGGTTCCTGGCTCCTTGAGGCTGGGACGTTGCTGGAAGGGGCTCCCTGAGGGGCGGCTGCCACTCCTGTCATTGCCATCACTGTCCCCTAACCACACGCCCCCCTGTCCTGCCCTGGGACTGGTCCATGGCTGCTGCCCAGGGGAAGCAGAGCACGGGTAGACCCAGCTCCAGGTGGCGTTGGAAGAAGAGAACCTGGCATCTCAGAGGACCCCTCACAGCCCTGCTTCCTGTACCTGTCTGTTCCCTTACCTGCTGCTGGCCCTGGATTGGCAGGTCCCATGGAAGAATCCAGGAGCCAGTCCGTGATCTGAAAAGCTCCGTGGCCCAGGGTACAGTGGGATTTCCTACAGGCATGACGGATAGCTGCCCAGCCTGCTGGCAAAGGTCAGCAAGTGACACCGACAAGAACCACGGGGATCTCGGACTCTGTCATCAGTCAGTGCCGCCCCCCTCCGGCCCTGGGTGGCTGGCGGCCTGTGACAGCAGAGTGGGACAGAGAGCCTCTTGTGACAGCCTGCAAATCAACCTGTTCTGAGCCTCTGGCGTGAGTACAGGTCCAAGCAGAACCTCCTTGCCACATCTTGTTTTAAAAACAAACCAAATGCAGTGCTATTCACAATAGCCAAGACATGGAAGTAACCGAAACGGCCATCAACAGAGGGATGGATAAAGACACTGTATTACATAGACACTACGGAGTACTACTCAGCCATAAAAAAGGATGAAATAAGGCCATTGGCAGCATCATGAATGGACCTAGAGATTATCATACTAAGTGAAATAAGTGAGACAGAGAAAGACAAACATCATATGAGAGCCCTCATATGTGGAATCTAATTTTTAAAATGATACAAAAGAACTTATTCATAAAATAAAACAGATTCAAAGATTTTGAAACCAAACTTATGGTTACCGGAGGTGAAATGTTGGCGGAGGCATGAATTGGGAGGTTGGGATTGGCATATAAAAAATCAGTGAGCAACAAGGACCTACTATACAGTACAGGGAACTCTACTCAATACTATATAATAACCTATATGGGAAAAGAACCTGAAAAAGAATGGATATGCATATACGTAGAACTGATTCACTTTGCTGCACACCTGAAACTAAACAACACTGCAAGTCAACTATACTCCAGTAGATCCTTTTTAAATAAAAATAAAAGTCAAACAAAATCAGCACCAAAATAATATATATATATAGCTTCACAATGCCATCCAGATAGTGACCACGTGGCCCTCTGGCCAAGGGTATTTCACATCTGCTGTGAGGACTGACTTCTACTTGCTGTGTGTACAGGGCCGGGAGGGGAGGCCCTATTGGGCAGAGCTTGCCAATTCCCACGGTGTAAACACTCCCACTGCTGCCAGTTTCAAGCTGCTGACACAGTGTCACTGAAGGCCATGTTGGGAGGAGATGGCAGAGTTGGCTGCTGGGGGCTGGCAGGACCCGGCTCAGCTCACCACAGCCTGAGGTCTTTTCAGGGCTCCACCTCAGCTGGGGGACGGTCACAGTACCCAAGGGGAGCCCCTGACATTTCCTCCAACACCGAGGCTCAGGGCATCTGCCGAAGGGACCTAAGAACTTGAGAGTCCACCCAAGGACAAAGGGGTGCCAAGATGGAACCTGTCCCTGGCACTTTTGACCTCAGGCAGCCTTGGAGCTTCTCTCAAAGGCACAGCAACCCCAGCGAGTCTCCTGTCTCTAGAAGGAGGCCAAGGGACCACTTGAGTTCAGACACCACGGAGAGTGTTGACCTGCCCCAAGGGAATTCAGATTTCCTTGGCCTT
Source organism: Catagonus wagneri (assembly GCA_004024745.2). NCBI lineage: Eukaryota > Metazoa > Chordata > Mammalia > Artiodactyla > Tayassuidae > Catagonus > Catagonus wagneri. The sequence continues at coordinate 40,807,805 of PVHT020004944.1, forward strand.
TTCTGTGGTGGGAAAAAAGAAAGAGCACAGGAGCAGGAATCAGAGAACCCTGACCCAATTCCAGGTCTTCCTAGTAGCCTTGGACGCTGGGCAAAGCATCTTGCTCCCAGACCCTCGGTGTCTTCCTCTGTTCCACGGGAGGCAGCTGGCAGCCTGTCCAACCACCCACAGAAAAAGAGGACACAAAGTCAAAGGGGACCATGCATGTGAACACACCGCGTAAACCAGAGAGCAAGGGACAGATGTATGTACTCTGGGCTGTTCTCTATGTCGTACATAAGGCAAGTGTCACTGCAGGGTGGCCCTGTCGCAGTAAGTGCGGGTGTAGACGTCGCCGCTGACCCGGGAGCCGACACCTACCGGGGCTGTACCTAAAGCTCAAGCTGATGCTAAAGGCGGGCAGAGAGCGGCCAGGCCCGGCTGATTGGCTTGCAGGCGGCCCTGCAGCAGCCTTCTGTGCTTCAGAGACCGTGGCACCCAGCAAGCACCTAGCCAACGACTCCGAGCCTGGACCAGTGATTGCCAGGACCTCGCCCACCAGGAGCCAGGAGACAGAGCAAACGCATGTCCATCTGACTCCTAGACCGGGAGACACGCACAGGGGATCCTGGTTCAGGAAGAGCCAGGCTCCCTTTATTTTATGGTGAACGTTTTCCAAGACTTTAAAGAGCAGACACTGGGAGGGGACACAGAGGACAGGGCTTCTGGGATCCTCCTAATATTTTGTTTCTGGTCCAGGAGTGGCTCCGGGCTGAATTCATTCTGTGAAAATTCATCCAATTGGACATTTATGGTCCGTGTCTTTTTATTCATGTACATTATGCCTTAATAACTGTTCACTGTTTTGATGTTACAAAAGCATCAAGCTCAATTTTCAATCCCCTTTCTAACTCTCATATTTTAAAACTTAAGACACATCTAAGCAGCTGGATGTGAGAAGTTTCCAGGTGCAAGTCCCCAGCACCATGGCTGCAACTGCAAGGAGACACAGCCCACCCTCTGGGGACAACTTGCAATTTGGGCATAGCACCGTCACTAGGAGCTGACACAAATCATGGATAGGTCCTCACAGCCCATGCCACCTCCTCCAGGAAGCCCTCGGCCTCTTCCCTCCAAGTACAAGTGGTCACTTCCCCCTCTGTAATCACTCAGAACCCTCCAGACCAAATGCAGTTAATTCGGCAGAGACAGATCAGGCCCCTGCTGTGCTCCGGGTCCTGCTGAGACCCCATGGGGGCAAGCTGGGTACATCATCCTGGAGCTGTTGGACGTGTGGGGCGCTGCAGACACATGCAGCCAGGGAGTTAACGCAGCCCAGAGTTCCCGGGATACTTCTTTGCAAGGGGCCCCGAATGGGTCAGTAGGACTCAGCGCGAGGTGGGTGACATCCTGGACCGAGAGTGAGAGACAGAAAGAGCTTGGGGAAGTTCAGGAAACAAAGCACTTCTGGAGCAGAGGTATAAGGAGGACAGACGGACAGTGGCCAAGCTGCCCAGGGCGGCGGGGGCAGGGGAACCAGAGGGGGGCGCACGATCCCGGGTTGGGGGGCAGTCCTGCAGGGGTTAGCAAGGGCAGGACATAACCCGCCTGTGCTCCAGAAAGGTCGCCTTTGGCTGGGATGGATGTTTCCTTGGGGGAGCAGCATCGTCTTCCACCAGGAGCTTCTTGCATCAGAGCTGTGTGCCCCCCCCGCAGCCCCCACCATCCCCGGGCGACCGGAGGACGCAGCCGTCCTCATTCTTGGCGAAGGGACAGAAAGGCATTTTCACATGGACCCACCCACCATGCCCTGCAGACCTCCCCGCCACACCAATATCAGCACTTTCTCCGTCCTCGGCATCGGTTCCAGCCGGTTGCTTCCCCCGTCTCTCCTTCAAAGACCCCATTTTCCTCGAGAAACATTCCACTTTAAAAAAACTTTTAAAAAAGCGCTGTCACCATAAATTTTGGAAACATGCTTTCTCTGTTCATTGCTTGTTTTCTTTAACCTGCCTTCAACCTCTTAAAATTTGGTTAATGGTTAATAGAAATAAAAGAATGTATATGAGACATAATAATAAATGAGCATCATGAACCCACCTGGCCTGAAAACCAGACTGTCACCAAGGTCACTAAAAGTACCTGGGGGAGCTCCTATTGTGGCTCAGCAATAATGAACCCTACTAGCATCCCATGAGGATGTGGGTTCAATCCCTGGCCTTGCTCAGTGGGTTAAGGATCTGGCATTGCCGTGAGCTGTGGTGTAGGTCGCAGACACAGCTCTGATCCCATGTTGCTGTAGCTGTGGTGTAGGCCGGCGGCTACAGCTCTGATTCGACCCCTGGCCTGGGAATCTCCATATGCCGTGGGTGTGGCCCTAAAAGTACTTGGTGTCCCTCCCTGAAACCATCTCCTTGTCTCATCCTAAGCCCTGAAGTAACCACCATCCTACACTTCCTATTTATCAACTCTTTGCTTTTTTATTTACAATTTTATAATATGAAGGTGGATTCTGCTGGATTTCGAACTTCATAAAACATGTATTTTTTTGGCTTTTTTCTTTTTAGGGCCACACCTGTGGCATATGGAGGTTCCCAGGCTAGGGGTCAAAACGGAGCTACAGCTGCCAGCCTTCGACACAGCCACAGCAACACAGGATCCAAGCCGCATCTGTAACCTACACCACAGCTCACGGCAACGCCGGATCCTAACCCACTGAGCAAGGCCAGGGATCGAACCCGCAACCTCATGGTTCCTAGTTGGATGCGTTTCCACTGCACCACAATGGGAACTCCTGATGAACAGATTTCTTAATTTTAATGTAGCTGCATTTACCAGTCTTTCCATTTAGAATTAGTACTTTGGGAAACTTTTTGAAGAAATTCTTCTGTTTGCTGATGTTACTCTGATCCACTCCTTTATTTAAGTTTTGCCTCTCAAATGTTTAAGTATTTCTTCATTAGAATGGATCTTTGTGCCTGCCGTCAGATAGGAATCTGATTCCATTTTTTTCCCTATGGCAACAGCTGCATAATGAGACTTTCTATTTGTTATGAACGTCCCTCTGTTTTTTTTTCCTTCTTCAGGAATTCTTTGTCCATTCTTGGTTCTTTACTCCTACATAAAATTTCTGATTCGGCTTGCTAAGGTCCTTGAAAAAGACTTTGGAATTTTTTTTTCCGGCCTTGCCACAGAATGAAGAAGTTCTTGGCCCAGGGATTGAACCTGAGCCACAGCAGTAACAACACTGGATCCTTTTTTTTTTTTTTTTTGTCTTTTTGCCTTTATGTAGAGCCGCACCCGCGGCATATGGAGGTTCCCAGGCTAGGGGTCTAACAGGGGCTGTAGCCGCCGGCCTTCACCACAGCCACAGGAACGCGGGATCCGAGCCACGTCTGCAAACTTCACCACAGCTCACAGCAATGCCGGATCCTTAACCCACTGAGCAAGGCCAGGGATCGAACCCGCAACCTCATGGTTCTTAGTCGGATTTGTTAACCACTGAGCCACGAAGGGAACTCCAACACTGGATCCTTAAGCCACTGAGCCACCAGGGGCTCCCAAGACTGTTGGGATTTTGATTGGAACTGCATTTAGCTCATTCAGAGAAAACTGACATCTTTATTATAGTATATTTATAGTATCGATATTTTCTAACTATGAACTTTATTATTTCTCCGTTTATTTGGGTCTTTTAAAATAGGTTTCAAGTCTTCCTTTTTGTGCCCATTGCTGAAGTGCAGATGTATGTTCCTTAAAACCAGGAACAGGTAGTTTCCATTGTGGCTCAGTGCTAACAAGCCTGACTAGTATCTGTGAGGATGCGGGTTTGATCCCTGGCCTCACTCAGTGGGTTAAGCGTCTGGCGGTGGTTGCAGATGTGGCTCACATCCAGTGTTGCCGTGGCTGTGGTGGAGATCAAAGCTGCAGCTCCAATTCAACCCCTGGCCTGGCAACTTCCATATGCTGCCCTAAAAAGAAAAAAATAAACTGAGATTGCTTTAAAAAAAATAGCAAATACTATTTCTTTTACTACATATCAGGAGATGTCAAATGTGTACAATTAAATCTTTGTTAGTGGATCTGAGCCCTGCATTTTTTGGATGCATAGCATGTGTTTCATTGCATTAACTCCCAGCCGCTAAAGGATGTGTTTCCAGAATGCCAACTCCAGCTTGTTGGATTTTTTTAGAAGAGCTATTTTTTTGTATTTTTTTTTTTTAGGGCCATACCCACTGCATATGGAAGTTCCCAGGCTAGGGGTCAAATTAGTGCTACAGCTGCCGGCCTACACCACAGGCACAGCAACACCAGATCCGAGCCACCTCTACGACCTACAGCACAGCCCACGGCAATGCTGGATCCTTAACCCACTGAGCGAGGCCAGGGATCGAAACTGCATCCTCATGGATGCTAGTCAGATTCGTTTCCACTGAGCCATGACAGGAACTCGCCCGCCTTCACCACTTTAAAGTGTATAAATCAGCGGCCTTAAGTTCATTCACCTTTTTGTGCACCCATCAGCACCCTCCACCTCCAGAACTTTTACAGCTTGCAGAAGTGAAACTCCCCTGTCAAACACGAGTGCCCACCTCCCACCCCCACCCCTGGCAACCTCAGCCCTACTGCCCAGCTCTCCGAATCTGACTGCTCTAGGTACCACATATAATTGGAATTATACAGTCTTCATCTTTTTGTGACAGGCTTATTCATCGAGTGTAATTCCTCAGGGTTCGCCCATGTTTTTGTTTGTGTCAGAATTTCCTTCCTTTTTTTGTTTTGGTCTTTTTAGGGACGCACCCACAGCATATGGAAGTTCCCAGGCTAGGGGTCTAATGGAAGCTACAGCTGCTGCCCACAGCCACAGCCACAGCCACAGCAACACGGGATCCCAGCTGCATCTGTGACCTACACCACAGCTCGCGGCGACACTGGATCCTTTAACCCACTGATCGAGGCCAGGGACCAAACCCATGTTCTCACGGATGCTAGTTGGGTTTGTGACCACTGAGCCACAACGGGAACTCCCGGAATTTCCTCCCTTTTTAAGGCTGATCGATACTCCGTGGCATGGAGGGACCACATCTCGTTTATCCATCCTCCACGCTTCGGTTTTTCCACCTTTGGGTTACATGACGAATGCTGCCATTAATGTCAGCATATAAATATCTTTTTGAGACTCTGCTTGCAATGCTTTTGGGTGTATACTTAGTAGCTTATGTGATTTTTAAAAAAGAAAGAAGTCCCAGAGTCCCAGCCCCAAGGCCTCTCTAGCAAGCAGTCCCCCATCATCAGGAAGGCAGCGAAAATTTGCCCAAAGCCTCTCACGCTGGTCAGGAAGAGTAGTATATTTAATGTCTGGATTGTCTGCTCCAAAGCCCGTGTTCCACCCCCTGTAATTTGCTGTCTCCCTCACCAAACAGAAAATTGCTGCAGGCAATCAACCGAGAGTGACATGCTGCGACATAAGTCCACCACAATCAATGACTTTCTAATGCATGAGAGAAAAAGAAACCACTGAATGAGGCAACCCCATTCACAAAAGTTTTACAGAATATGCTTGGAAATTAACCTGGTGTGGTGATTTCAGGGTCTGTTGAAAGAAAATCGTAAAAATGATGAAGGTTTGGAGTTCCCATCATGGCTCAGTGGTTGAAGAAGCTGACTAGTATCCATGAGGATGAGGGTTCGATCCCTGGCCCCGCTCAGTGAGTTAAGGATCAGGCGTTGCCATGAGCTGTGGTGTAGGTCGCAGACACAGCTCGGATCCTATGTTGCTGTGGCCGTCATGTAAACCAGCAGCTACAGCTCCAATTGAACCCCTAGCCTGGGAACTTCCATGTGCCATGGGTGGAGTGCTAAAAAGACCAAAAAATTAAAAAATAAAATAATAAAAAAAATTATGAAGTTTTGAAAAGTTGGGTTGTCGGGTTCTGTTTTGGACCTGACAGAGTCAAGATCAAAAAACTCCTACAGTTAATTATAAATAGAGTTCAAACTACTGGCTCTCAGGCTCAAGGAGGTACTGCACAATGCAGGGAATAGAGCCAATATGTTGTCACAACTGTAAATGAAAAGCAGCCTTTAAAAAGTGTATAAAAATAAATTAAAAATCACAGAGTTCAAAAACTAATTAACATTTCCCCAGCAGTTATACTAAGAATGCAAGTGGAAAACTAAGTAGGCAAGAACACTGCACTGCGGAAGGGAAATGAAAGCAGAATCAGGAGAACTCACTTCCCAGATAACTATGAACTATGTCATCAACTGAGAATAGAACTCTGTGACGGCGGCTGAAGAACAGAAAAATAACCGTCAAATAAGCGTAGATTCTAGAAATAGGCCTAAACTTTCTGAGAGCCGTTACTAGGACCGACCTGGAATAAGACAACAAAGGGAAAGGAAGCAACTTTTAATACAAGCCATTGAAGAAACTGAGTGACAACAATGGCTGGTATTTAATAACTATCAACCCAGTGCCAGGGGCAATTCTAAGGGCAGTGACTTATCAGTCCTGTTCACAACTTCAAGAGGCGTATGCTCTGTTACTTTCCTAATCTTATGGGTGAAGAAACTGAGTCACCAAGAGGGAGTAAGAACTTGCACAAAGCCACTCAGCAGCCTTGGTGGCAGTGGCAGGTTTCACCCCCAAGACCTCAGGCCAGGCCCAGCCTCTTGACCCCAGGCTGCTGCTCTGGTCATCTTACAGTGAGGACAGAGTTTCAGCCCAGTTGCTTAAATAGTTACCCTTTGCAAGTCCTGCCTCAAAAAAAAATTAAATTCCTATCTCCAGTGGAGAAGGAGGTAGACACAGTGATGCTTACAGTCAGAAGAGACTGACAAAGGAATTTTAAAATCTCAGTATTAGTAGTTCCCGTCGTGGCGCAGCAGAAACGAATCCAATTAGGAACCATGAGGTTGTGTGTTCAATCCCTGGTCTCGCTCAGCAGGTTAAAGGATCCGGCGTTGCCGTGAGCTGCGGTGTAAGTCACAGACATGGCTGGGATCTGGTGTGGCTGTGGCTGTGGTGTAGGCTGGCAGCTGCAGCTCCGATTTAACCCCTAGCCTGGGAACCTCCATATGCTGTGGGTGTGGCCCTAGGAAAGCAAAGCCAAACAAAACAAAAAGCTGGAAACAACCCAAATGTCCATCAACAGTATGGCCAGATGAACCGTGGTCATTCACACAAGCTGCTGCTCCTCAGCAATAAAAAGGGACAAGTCCGTGACCCATGCAGCAATGAGGACCAGTCTGCCAGATACTCGTTTAAGTGAAAGAAGTGAGGTATAAAGGCAGGTACCATGTGGTTCCATGGATATGCATTCAAGAACAGGCAGAGCAACCAAGGGTCAGAAAATAAAATCAGGAGTTACTTTGGGGAGCGGTTATTTGACTGCTAAGGGGACCAAAGGAACATTTCAAAGGCGCTACAAGTGTCCTGTCTTGATCTGAACAGGTATCAACATATCTAAAAATGCGCTGAGCTGCACACTTCAGAATAGCGCACTTTAGGTAAGTTGCAGCTCTATGAAATATTAAACCCAGTATATCGACAAAACTAAAACTAAATATGAGTGACAAAACATTTTTTTCTTCATTTGGCAGCATTTCTAGAGTACCTATTGCACAGTGGATGCTGAAGACACCTGGCTGACAGAATGGGACCACCACCTAGGAACTCAGCAGCTGAGGGGGATGCAGATAAGCAAATAAATTCAGGACCTCTCAAGACAGGTTAAAGCTGGGAACAGTGGTCGGGGGGTGCAGGCAGGATGCTCACTTTGTTTGAAGAATTACAGCAATTCCACTTCTGGGTATACGCCACAAAGAACTGAAAGCAGGATTTTGAAGAGATTCATACACCCGCCTTAACAGCAGCACTATTCACAATAATCAAGAAGTGGAAGTGGAGTTCTCACTGTGGCACAATAGGATTGGGCAGCATCTTGGGAGCACTGGGACGCAGGTTTGATCCCAGGCCCGGCACAGTGGGTTAAGGGGCTGGCGTTGATGCTGCTGCGGCTTAGGTCACAACTGCAGCTCACATCTGGCCCCTGGCCCGGGAACTCCATTTCCTATGGGGTGGCCAAAAAAGAAAAAAAAAGAAGTGTAAGCAACCCGTGTCCACTGATGGCTGAGTGGACAAGCAAACTGTGCTGTTCCCATACCATGGGATAGCCCTGGGCCCTGAAAGGGAGGGAAATTTGGACGCAGGCCACAGCATGGCTGGACCTTGAGGCCATTATGCTCAGAGAAATAAGCCAGTCACAACAGACAAATACTGCATGATTCAAGTTCACAGAGCAGAAAGCAGAATGGGGGTGCGGGGTGGGGGAGGGGGAGGGAACGGGGAGCTGCTGTTGAAGGGTACCAGGTTTCGGGTTGCACGATGAAAAGCATGTGGAAGATTGGTACACACCCTGATCACGTTCCCAGGGGCCTCTCCCCAGGAGCACCTATCCCTCTACCAGGGCAGGGCTTTGCACCTGGAGACTGTCATATGCTCGTGGCCAGCACGTCCCTTGTCATGCAGCCTCCCCTCTGCGCAGACCCAACAAACCCCTCGGCCCAAGGGCCTCTGTGCTGGACAGACCCGAGTCCGAGTCCTGCCCAGGTCATCAGCTCCCAGCCGAGAGATGAGAGCACACCCCCCAGCCCCTTCGGGGATAATGTTTGATTGCTTCAGATCTGGTGCTTGGGAGATTTACTTAGGTGGGGGACAGGGCTCAAGTCTCCCCAGCATCATGACTCCTGAATCACCCAACACGGGCTTTGGGGCACCAGGATACCCCCGGGGAGATTCCTTCCCCTGGGTTCCACAGCAGGCTCTAACTTCAGCAGCAGCCAAATCTTCTCGGATGGATTCGTAACCACTGAAATAGAGGTTTCTAATGGAAATCCCTGCAGCCTTTTACTCAGAGCTGCTCTGGTGGGCACCACGCTAATTATTCAATTGCCTAATTCCATTTATCTTTCATGATCCATTATGCGCCGCTGACAGGCTGCGCCTTCCTCAGCAGATACATAACCCAGTCTAATGGACTCTGGGTGAAACCAACCACACTGACTAAGGGATGTAGCTGGTACCTAATTCCCCTAAACTATTATGCTACAAATGAACAAAGCAGACAGACACATTTTCTGCTTTAGGATAAATATCTTATGAATTGCCCCCTCGGATCCATCACATTATTAGTACATTATCCTTCATACCTCCCCAAGGTTTGCAGAGCCTGGGCGCACCTACGCTCAGGAGTTCATCTGGCTGCTTTTAAAATCTGTGTATCAGTGGAGAAAAGAAATACTTTTGGCTCACAAAAAGGAAAGATTCTTGAAATGCTGATTCGCTATTTCAGCATGAAAGTCACCACTTGGGGGGACTTTGGGTTCGATAGACATGGCCAGGGGCTCATTTCAAAAATCAGTGCCTCTCCTTTCCTTAGCTCTCCCCGTGAGACCAGCAACCCCAGGGGGAGTTTTGCATGGATCCAGGAAAGAGAAGCTCCCTTATCTTGAGAACAAAGCATCGTAAGAAAGTCGACCCTTCTTTTCAGTCAAGTTCCCTTTTTAAAAAGATGTAGCTTATAATACAAAAGCCTGTTTGTCACCAAACAGACTTATGTTTCCGCTGCGGCCACAAAGGCATTTCAAGCTGGAATGGCAGTACAAGGGGGTGGCTCGTGGGGCCACTCAGGCTAGGACTTAGCATCTATCCCGCCCAGGCTGTAAAAAGAAACCCACTTGGAATGGTGGCAATGGCCTTTCTCTTATCCGGGACAAATATTGCATACTTTTCTCCATGTTTGTTAGCCGTCACACGTACCTTATTAAAATGATCGCAAGCTCTAATCACTCTGCAATCTGAGAGCCTTCATGTCACGTGAAAGGAGAGGAGATGACCTTAGAAAATGATGCCGACAGGCCAGAAGCAACCAATTCTGTAATCTTTCCCCGTCAGTGGGGGAAATACAAAGATTTGGCACCAAGAGTGAACAAACTACATCGTAGGAGTTTTCCTGATGATAAAGAGCCTTCGTGTTTTGTTCCAGATATTATGTCAACATAGTGGCGTGCAGAAGTGAAGTCAGTCGTCACGTTTCTTGCGGATTAAATAGCATCAAATTGATAGGACACACTGCCCGCTCACCTTTGATAAAAATGCGCTGGTGGAGTTCCCGTCGTGGCTCAGCAGTTAACGAATCAGACTAGGAACCATGAGGTTGTGGGTTCGATCCCTGGCCTTGCTCAGTGGGTTAAGGATCCGGCGTTGCCGTGAGCTGTGGTGTAGGTTGTAGATGTGGCTCCGATCCTGCATTGCTGTGGCTGTGGCAAAGTCCAGCAGCTACAGCTCCTGTTAGACCCCTAGCCTGGGAACCTCCTTATACCGCGGGTGCGGCCCTAGGAAAAGGCAAAAAGACAAAAAAAAAAAAAAATGCCCTGGAGAAGCTGAAACAGGAGTGACGGTGCAAGAGCAAGCGTGGTTCATGCATTTACACCTTCTTAGAGTCTCTCTTGAGTATATTTTTGCCTTTGCCATAAAATGAAAACATTTAAATTTCTTTAAAATTACATCGGACTTAATTATACCTGGGGCCCTGATACCAGTAAGCCCCTCATCCTGCCTGTTCTTCTGCCATAAATAGCGACCAGGCTCATCATTTCATAAAGAGTTGTTTTCTATGGGATATTCGCTATGTGCAGAATGTTAATAGGCGGCTGGATGGGAACAGGCTCTGTGGCTCCACTTGAAATATAGAAAAATGGCCCAGACATTAAAAAAGATAAAAGGGAAAAGGGCAGTAATGAATTTAGAGGAAAATGAACATTAATGGTACTAGCATTACTCATGCTCCACATAACAAATTATTGGAAATCTGTCAAGCACACCAAATTATCTACTCGTCGGCTGCTGTGGGGCCCTCCGCAGCCATCCAAAACCAGCAAAAGCAAGACAATTTAAGCTAATTTTACTATTTATAACAATAGAACAGGCCATTAAGATAAATTAATGTCATTATCAAGTTTCTATGAAAATGACAAATACCACTATTTCGAGCAGCTTAGAGGCTGTTGTCTATAATGAAATCCGCTGCACAGGTACTAAAGAGAAACACTCCAAGTAATTATTTTCTAGTAGCCTGTTTGTTTCCTGACCATTCATTTGCTTTCACCACAATTAGTTCTGTACACAATACGGTGGTGACTAAACAGTCAACACCGCACAGCATTAGGAGTAATTGGGCCATTAGGATGCAGTTTCCAGCCTTTTCCTCCTAAAGAGAGCTGGGAGTAAACAGACCACAGGCAACAATGAGAGAACCGTGCTGGCAGAGATTGTCTTCATTTAAAGGAGCTCCAAAGGGGACAATAAACCACACAGGTGAAAAGCCCTGCAGACAACACCCTGGAAGGAGCTGGACAGTCACCAACTGGACAGCGCTGGGGTGCAGCCCCGCCCTCCCAGGATGCTAGCCCAGGACGGCTTCTGCAGCGGCATCCTTGGGCTGGGAGAAGGGCCCTCCGAGTGTTAAGGGTGCCTTGTTGTCTGAACCTGGGAATTCCTCCCCGCCTTGGGTCCTCAGTTTCCGAGCTGTCGAAAGCCACACTGCAGAAAAGCCCAGCTCCCTGACACAGCTGTCAGTGTTTGCTTCCGGGTCATTGTGTTAGGATCAAATTACTCCAAGACAGTCTACAGATTTCCCTAAATCAGACATGCAGGGGAAAGAAGGTCCCCGACAACGGTGGTGAGCGATTATTAAGAAGTAACCCCACAGGCATGCTCTCTGGAGCCCCTCTTGCCTGTGGCAAGTGGTAAGCTTTGCAGCAGGCAGAGGCCTGGCCAGGAGGTGTGGCCCCTCAGTTACTCCACCGGGAGATTCCAGAAGCCCCTCCGGGGGGCGCAGACAGCGCTCCCACGGCCACGATGCTTTCTGCTGCCAGGTGTGTGAGCAGACTGCTCTGTGGATACAACTCAAACGCTGCCCCTTGTTCAGGCCCACCCATCTTTCTCCTCTTCCAGCTGAGACGAGGGTGGGGTGTTCCGGAAGCTCAGGGATTCTAACATAGACAGGAGCACATGCACCCGATCTCCAAAGAACTCGGAGCACATAAGGCGCGGGCAACAACAGAACTACTAAACAGACGCAGAAAAGAGGCCGCCCAAAGAAAGAGGAGCAGCGGCCACAGCAAGAAATGGCACCCCAGAAACGGCCTGCCCTAGGATGTGCGATTTGCGTCAGTTTCAGAATGTGACACCTGCCAGGGCACGTGAAATACGGAAGCAGGCAGAAGTGACCTTGGAGGTGAACTCCCCCCACCGCCAGCTGCAAAGAAGAGTCCACGTGGCACAGGTGCAAGCTGATCGCGCTTGATTCCCTTGCCTGAATCCTTCTCGCTGGACCGCTTTGAGGCTCCACACCTACACAGGTATCGGGGGCCGTGTGCGCGTGCATGTCTGGTCCTAACCCCCTCTCAACTCGAGAATCCTCCGCCTTCCTGCCTTCCCTACCTTCAAACCACGGTCACTGGCAAACCTCTTGAGCATCATGAACTGCAAAATCCGGCCCTTCTAAGAAAAGGCAGGACTCCAGTCTCAGGGGGCCGCTGAGACCTTGAAAGCAAAGCACGACGCCCTCGGCATCCTCCGCAAATCCACACCACGGTCACCGTCTCATCCTTGCTGCTCCCCCGTCTGCGCCCCAAACTGTCTTTTCTTCCCCCTGCACGACCACCACCACAACTGACAATGGGAAAGGCAGAGAGAATGTCTCATTTCCTTCTTGCCTAGAACAGAGTTAGCATCCAATAAACGAATGCTTTTTCAAAGAATATCAGCATGGGTTTCTTGCCCGCAGTGGCTTGGGAAGAAGGAAAATGCAGGTGGGCCACGGACCTGGAAGGAGGAGAGAAGCGGGCTTCCTGTGGATGTGGCTGCCACCTGGTGCTGGCAGCTTAAGAAGGACGATTTTGAGACAGGTTTGATTCTGAAGCCTGTGCTGCGGTGGTTTTACTGACAGGGGCAAAGGATCCTCAAAGCGGTGGGTTGTCCCCAATCCCCTTTGGGATACTCAGACACACCAGCCCAGGACCACCCCCGCACTTGCTTCCAAAGTCTCCTGCTGGCTGCTGACCAGGATGGGGCCATCCAATTTGTAAAATTATAAATGATGGGTTTCAAAGACACGATTCCTGGGAAAACTCTACAGGGAGTTAATTATACCCGCTATCCCAGTAGTGATCATCATCAGCATGATACACCCTAGCACTCACGAGTTCAAAGCACTTGAAATAATTAGATTAGTTATTCTCAAAGTCTCCCCAAAGGGTGGGCCACTTCATTACGCCTGCTTCAGATGAGGAAGCCGAGTAAGCCAAAAGCAGAAATCCAGGAAATGGGCTGGAAGCTGCTGCTCAAGGATTGTCTGCCCACAGAGGGTGGCATTTGTGGGGTGCTATAGCACTGGGAGGTGACACAGGAGCCAGCGAGCCCGCCCGGGCTGGGCTGGGAGAAGGAGGCAGGTGTGTGGAGCGGCCTGGACAGTCCTGGCCTCGCATCACCTTCTTTCTGGGCTAAGCACACTGGCGCATTTTAACCTGCCCCACTGCCCGGCAAGGCAGGGCCACTTACATGAAGAAACTGAGGTGCCACAAGTCAAGAAGATGCTCAAAGCCACCACTTGACCAGTGTGTATACAGGCGGGAGAGCAGAACCTGGGTCGTCTAGTTTGGGAGGAGGCTCCACCTTTCTGAGGCTGCTCCAGCTCCCTGTGCTAGGTGACAGAATCCCCGTGGCCTAAGCCTCAGCTTCTCCATCCATAAAATGGGCTTGATCCTGACCCTGTCTGATTCTTGTGTTATACTGTGTTATTAATTGATTATGGATATTCAGATAAACTTGTTCACATTCCACACCAGGCACAGAGCCTCCTTCCCAGCTCCCACTCTCGGGCACACAACCCTGTTTTGACCCCATCTGCTTGATTTCAGGGTTTCTGGTGCCGCACGAGCCGATTACTGGCTGCAATAACCTCATTCTGCAAAAATCACAGTGGCTTTTACAGGTCTTTACAGGAAGGAAATAGGCTAATGCACTGTTTTCCAGTGCATGTCACTAGCCCAATCTGGCTCTAATGGGCTCAAATTGCAGTTTTAAAACCTAATCTATGAACTTAAGCTGTCCTACAGACATGCCCAGGACAGGTCTCCTCGCTCGGTGTGCTTCCAGTAAAAATTAAGAGAGAGAGAAACATTTGGTCCTGCTTCCCCTGAGTGGCCGGGCTCAGACACAGGAGTAAGTGTGACCTCAGCTGAGTTGTTCTGCTTAAAGGTGAGCAAGACCGACAAGCCAAGAGAGCTTTCTGATTTCAGAACTTACAGTAGCTGCCCACACGGGCCCCTCACTCTTTTTATTTATTTATTTATTTATTTTGGCTTTTTGCCTTTTCTAGGGCCGCACTCATGGCATATGGAGGTTCCCAGGTTAGGGGTTGAATCAGAGATGTAGCCGCCGGCCTTCGTCACAGCCACAGCAACACGGGATCCAAGCCGCTTCTGCGACCTACACCACAGCTCACGGCAACGCCAGATCCTTAACCCATGGAGTGAGGCCAGGGATCGAACCCGCAACCTCATGGTTCCTAGTTGGATTCGTTAACCATTGGGCCACAACGGGAACTCCGGGCCCTCACTCTTATTGCCCTGCGTTGTCTGCATTACTCTGACTCGGGGAATACAGAACAGAACCTCCGGGCGCAGGTGGAGGGGTTGTCCGGGGCCACCACTCTGTTTTGCTGCAGCCCTTGACCTGCCAGATCTTCCTGGAAACCAGCCTTACATTCTCTCTGCTGCCTCCCAGCCCTCTGCTGCCTAAATCCATGGTACCCCCCGTTTTTTTTTTAGGGCCGCGCTCACAGCATATAGAAGTTCCCAGGTTAGGGGTCAAATTGGAGCTGCAGCTGCCAGCCTACATCACAGCCACAGCAACATGAGATATGAAACATATCTGCAACCTACACCGCAGGTTACTGCCACGCCGGATCTTTAATCCACTGAGCAGGGCCAGGGATTGAACCCGCACCCTCACGGATACTAGCTGGGTTTGTAACCCGCTGAGCCACAATGGGAACATCCCATGTTACTCTTAATCAGAGAAAACAAACTGCCCTCCACATTTGAATTTCCCGCCAAGAACTCTTGGCAGGACAACAGCCTCTGTGCCGCCCCTGCACAGGCATCACCCTATGGGAGGAAATAGGCTCAGACTCACTCAGTTGACCTGACCAAGGTCACACAGCCAGTGGGTGACTGGAAAGAGACAGTCACCTGGTCGGCCTGGCTTCATAAGCTACCCTTGATCTCTCTGCGTGGCTGGATTCCTGGTGGCGGCCCCGGCTAGACTGACCTGTCCCTTTAGCGGCCAAGAGGCACGGTAGCAGAGCACCGGGTGTCCTCACGGGACAAGGCAAAGGGGATGTAGTAGCTTAATCTGATTACTGTGACGATTACCATTTTGCTTGCTCCCCACCACTGACCGCGTGCTCCTGAGGTCAGGAACTGCACCCATTTTCCTCACTTCTTATCCCCAGTGCTAGCGCCGGCGGGGGACAGGGTAGTCAGGTGCAGATCTGTTGAATCTGAGTGCAGAGCGATGAAGATCCCCAGTTGGGCACCGGAGTGTAGCCATGTGCAGGCTCCATGTCGTTCCCTTGGTATTTGAACAGGGGCCCAGGAGCAGAACCGCAATGGTTCAATGTTCACAGGGGCCGGGGGTTTTCAGAACAGAGCACCAAGCACGTGACACAGCCCGAGCCTTGGTCCTCGCCTTCTCACAGGGAGGGGTGGTGGGGCAGACACCCCACCTGGCTCCAGTCCAAGTAGAGCATCCAGGGGGAGCGAGCAGGGGTGATGGGCTCCTGGCGCTTCACATCTTCTTTCTTCTCTTAGCAAGAATGCTCTTAGCGCTGTTTTTAAGTGTTCAGCTCGCGATAACCAGCGTCATGAAAGGGAGTCAGGCATGCATGTCTCTTCTCCACTGACATACAGAACGCGACGCAGAGCGAGGCTCGCCTGTATTCCCAGGATGCATGCGCTGGGAGAGCAGGTGCTGCGGACACGCGCTCCATCTGCTGAAGCCGCTGGTTGCCCCGGCGCGGTTGTGGGGCTTTCTTCGTTTTGCTAAATCTGCTGTTCTTGCCTAAATTTAGCAGCTTATTAACTCCAGAGGCTAGACTCCAGCTGGCCGCAGAGCGATGATGCCAGTATATTCATGACCAGGCCCCAGACGTGGACACTGGGTGTGGGGGGTGGTGAGAAACAAGCAAGCGGGCAGCCTCCGCCCCCTCCAGGATTCTGGACACTGGGGCCGTCAACCGTAGGTTGGGAGCTGGGGCTGGGTCTCTCGCTCTGTCCAGCTAGCCTGAAGCAAGGATCTCAACCCCTTTCAGGCACCCCCCTTCTCATCTGACCTATGAACACTTGATAACCCCAAATTCTATTTCGGTTCTTAAAGAAAAAAAAAGAATCCTTTGAGGGAGTTCTATAGCTCAGTGGGTTAAGAATCCAACTGCTGCAACTCAGGTCACTTTGGAGGCATAGGTTCCATCCCTGGCCCAGAAACTTCCATATGCCGTGAGTGTGGGCATAAAAAAGAAAAAGACTACCCATAGTTCTTTGACAAAAAAATATTCATTAAAAAAAAAAATCCTTTGAGGAGTTCCTGCTGTGGCACAGGGCATTAAGGATCTAATGTTGTCTCTGAGGTGGCCTGGGTTGACATGCCATCCATGGCATGGGTTAAGGATCTGGTGTTGCAGTAGCAGTGGGGTCACATCTGTGGCTCAGATTCAATCCCTGGCCCAGCATCTTCCATATGCTGTGGATTCACCCATTTAAAAAAAAAAAAATCCTTTGATTCCAGGAACATACAGATTCTCCTCAATTTTGCTGGGTTCCCCCCCCCCAGATTTTTTTTTTTTTTAGGGCCGCACACGAGGTATATGGGGGTTCCCAGGCTAGGGGTCGAATCAGAGCCGTAGCTGCCGGCCTACACCACAGCCCCAGCAATGCTGGATCAGAGCTGCGTCTGTAACCTACACCACAGCTCACGGCAACGCCAGATGCTTAACCCACTGAGCAAGGCCAGGGGTCAAGCCTGTGTCCTCATGGACACTAGTCAGGTTCGTTAACTACTGAGCCACGACAGGAACTCCTGATTATCCTGAACTTTTGTGCTGGATTCAGAATCTATTTTTCAGAACACGACGTCTGATTAACTTAGCTTACTATCCAATCGAGGGTAAGGGGTAAAACCCCCGCTTCAGGTACATACACGTGTCCCCAGAACACAGCACTTTCCCTCCCTTTCAGACAAGGATGAGCAGGTGGGGGTCACTCGTAGGCTCCCACAGCTCCTCCGAATCATCTTCTGAACATCCACACAGGTCCACAGGGCACACGGTGGTGACCGAGGGTTCCCAGCGAGTGTGGGAAGCACCCAGCGAAGTAGGAGTTTGACCCGGGTGCAAACAGGTGCTCTCCTTCCTAAGCAACAGTAACGACCTCCAGCACTTCCCACCTTGAGTCCTAAAACGCCAGATCATAAGCACATCCCTGTAACTGGGTTTTCCAGTTGGGACTCGCTGACAGAGGGTTTGTTAAAGAGACTTTACGGTCAAGGTAACGGTTGTGATGAATTCTGACTGACTAATTCTTCACATTTACTGGCCCAGAGCAGCTGGATTTTATGGTCGCTGTGGCTTCCCAATGGTGTGAAGACAGTGCTCCCTAAATGCCCACGAGACAGCCACTCCCAGAGGCCCGGAAACACCGTCTCAGATCCAGAGTCTAGGCTTGCCTGACAGTGAAGCTGAAGGTAAAGTGACCCAGAGGGTTAACTGAGAGAAGACAGGAATTCATTTCGTCTCTTAGAGCCCCGTCCTTTCTGGTGTTTTCAGACGTCTGTAACCAACTACTAGCAAATGATTTCTTAAAGCAGTGGTGGCCTTGCAGTGTCACATGTCCTGGAAGCCACCAAAACACCGGATCCTTGACCCACTGAGTGAGGCCAGGGATCGAACCCGCATCCTCATGGATCCTAGTGGGGTCCTTTAACCGCTGAGCCACGACAGAAACTCCTGAAAGCAGTGTTTTGAGGCCACTTAGGGTTTTCAGAAAAACAGGAGATTAAAGCCTCCACCCCACCCCCCACCCCCAAGCTGGCTTTGGGGTTAGAAACTGGGAGAGAAATTCCACAAAGATGGGAGGTCCAGCCCGGCCCCCAGCAGGGAGAGTGGTGCCCCCCCCACTTCAGGACAATAGGAGCAACAAAAAGCCTGAGGCCACCACGGAGGTGGGGGGAAACGCGGGTTCTCAGCCTGGGAGAGATGAATAATAATACACTGGAAAGCAAACATCAGCATGGTTTCCCTTCTAATCAGGATCATGAAGCATTTTACAAATTAACCACTTTCCTCCGACACTTACCATATTGAGTGGCTCTAGGTAGACCCATCGGGGCAGACTCTGCCATCTGCATTTAGAAAATTGCCTATACATTTATTAAAGTGAAATTCACCCCATTAATTAATGCTGTTCTCCCTGAAGACTCTCATTAGCACATTGAGCTAATTACTGAAACCACAGGCCCCCGGGTTGGGTTGCGGGTTGTTGTTTTTTTTTTTTTTTCCTATTACAGTAAAATTTGCTTCCTCCTTACATTTACAGGATTTACAAAGAGAATATGGCAGAGTCAGAAGAACCCTCGGATGCAGGACTTGAATAAATGTTCAGGCCGCTTTCATGCTGGCGGGCTTGTCCTTCTCTGCGGGAGGCGCATGCAGCTGTTATTTCAGGAAGAAATACTTCCAGTGTAAGAGAGGCCCAAGCGTCCAGCCAAAGCTGCAGGCTTCTAATAGCTCTGCTGCTGGGCCGGAATGAGTTAGGAAATAAATTTAGAAGGAAAGTGGGCTAGCTAGCATTCGTTCACTGTTCCCTCCCATGCGTTGATTTTCTTTTCTCTGCTACCATCCACACGGCTCCTCCACATCCTTTTCATCCAGCAGACAGCAAAGGGATTGCAAATGATCGGCAAGGGTTAGACATATGTCTAACTTTCCACTGAAAGCATCTTAAGCTGTCCTGGGGGTGAGGCACTGGGGGACTGGGTCTTGAGGCCCTAATGTGGACTTCGGGGAAGACAGCGTGGTACAGACCTGCCAAGGAACACGCGGCCCCTCGTGTTTTCAAGAAGTCTCTTACCCTCTTACACATTAGAGAATAATTTAAAAGTAGATTCTGCTCCTGTTATGGTGACTTTAAAGTAGAGAAGGGAAAAAAAAGCAGAAAAGAAAGTTGTGTAAATCCTATGACTGCATTAACCTAAAATTACATCAGCATTTAGCCAAGGATGGGATAGAAAGCCAGAAACATCCAAGCCATTGAGGGGTTCAAGCGATTTTTC
Source organism: Catagonus wagneri (assembly GCA_004024745.2). NCBI lineage: Eukaryota > Metazoa > Chordata > Mammalia > Artiodactyla > Tayassuidae > Catagonus > Catagonus wagneri. Next base: position 40,827,240 of record PVHT020004944.1, read on the forward strand.
TCTCTGATACTTTTACAGATTTACAGATAATATCCTTACGCTGACATCCGCAAGCGAATGATTTACTTGGCTCACTGACCCTGGCCACTCTCCCCAGATCCTTGAGGATACGCTGGGTGGAGTCAGCTGAGAAACAGCCCGCAAGGAGTCCACAGCCTAATCCTCAGAACGTGCACAGTTTACCTAACACGGTGAAAGGGGATGTGCTGATGGGACAGAACCCAAGATGTGGGCTGGGGGGGAATACCCCGGATTATCTAAGGGGCTCTAAGTATAATCAAAGGCACCCTCTAAGAAGGAGGCAAGAAGGTCACGGAAAAATGTTTCTTCTCTCACCAGCATATGCTCGGAGCCCAAAAGGAAGTGGGGGTGGTTTCTGTGTCACCAGATTTCCACCCTGACAGAGACCAAAACAACTGTGCTATATATACTTTTGTCAAATTAGCTGTCTGTTCAGCATTCACGTCAAAGTGATTATTAAAACCCAACACGGACTTTTCTCATAGAATATAAGATCAGCTACATTCGCGTGGTACCGATAAAAGAACAAATGAGAACAGAAAGCCCAGGGATAGTCCCAAGCGTCAACAATAAGGACAATAATATCTGCCCGTTGAGAGAATGACAGCATGACTGTTTGTGGAGCATTTCCTATATGCAGATATCAGGAGGGAATTCTCCGGTTTTTTGTTTTGTTTTGTTTTGTTTTGTTTTGTTTTTAGAACCACACCCACAGCATATGGAGGTTCCCAGACTGGGGTCCAATCAGAGCTACAGGTGCTGGTCTACATCACAGCAACAGCAACGCAGGATCCAAGCCGCATCTGCAACCTACACCACAGCTCACGGCAACAGCAGATCCTTAACCCACTGAGAGAGGCCAGGGATCAAACCTGTGTCCTCATGGATGCTAGTGAGATTCCTTTCCCCTGAGCCACGACGGGAACTCCTAATTCTCCCTTTTCTGTGTGTCTTGTAGGAGAGACACTAAACCATCCTTGGTACTATCACTTTTAGGATGGTCACAGAGCAAATGGCCTTGGAAGAGAGACAGAAAGAGAGGGACACACGCTTACTGAATGTAGGCCATGCGGGGGTCCTAACTCGGGGCTCCCTTCTATAATGCACCACACCCGACCGACAGCAATCCTCTGGCCCCGCCCACTCCCTGCCTGGACGTGGGGGATGGGAGCTGAGGCCTCCTGCAGGGTGATGCTCCCGCCGGGCTGGACCATGAGTGAGGAGGTCCGTGTTTCTGGTACAGGAGCCTCGTGTCTCCTGCCAGCCCGTGTGAAACCCTCGGCTGGAATGCAGGTTAAATCTCAGACTCTGCGCAGATCTTGAAAACAGGCGACTTGTGAGGAACTGTGCCTATACTATGTTATTTAATCATTGTAATTCAGCCAAGCAGCTGTCTTCCGTCTCTGCTTTACAGAGGAGAAAACCATTGTTCAGAGAGATGAAGCAACTTGCCTAGGGTCACAGAGTAATTCAAGCCTGGGCCAGGATTGCAGCTCAGGACTATTTTGTGTTATAAAGTTTATTACTTATTTTATGGAAACAACCTAAATGCCCATCGACAGAGGAGTGGATAGGGAAGATATGGTACATACACACAATGGAGTATTACTCAGCCATTAAAAGGAACAAATTACCAACATTTATAGCAACATGGATGGACCTAGAAATTATCATGCGAAGTGAAACCAGTCAGACAGACAGCAACACTCAATGCTACCGCTTACATGTGGAAACTAAAAAGACACAATGAACTTTAATGCAGAACAGACAATGACTCACAGACTTTGGAAAACCTTTGGTTTTTCAAATAAGACAATCTGGGGGGTGGGGGGGATGCACTGAGGGTTTGGGATGCAAAGGCTATCAAATTGACTTGTGATGATTTTTGCACACCTATAATTGAAATAAAATTCATTAAATAATGTAAAAAAAATAAATAAAGTTTATTACTTATTTTGGAGGGGAAGTTAAATTCCTACCTCACAATGTAGACTAAAATTTCACATGACATACAGAATAAAATGTAAACAAACAGACATGATAAATATATATATATATATGATATCTAGGTGAATAAGAACTATTTAATGGCAACTATAACTAACAATACTGTATGATATACATGAAAGTTAGACCAGATATAAAACTTATTACCACACACAGACACACAGACACACACACAAATGGTAATTGTGTAAGGGGATGGAGGTGTTAACTAACCTCATTGTGGTAATCATTTCACAATAAATATGAGTCAATTTATCACACTGTACACCTCAAACTTCTATATCTTTTACATTGATAATATCTCAATAAAACTGGGGGAAAACTTAAGTATAAAGTAAGATATTAAGATGAATTTTTTTTTTGTCTTTTTGCCTTATCTAGGGCCGCACCCGTGGCATGTGGAGGTTCCCAGGCTAGGGGTTTAACAGGAGCTGTAGCCGCCAGCCTTCGCCACAGTCACAGCAACGCAGGATCCAAGCCGTGTCTGCGACCCACACCACAGCTCATGGCAACGCCGGATCCTTAACCCACTGAGCAAGGCCAGGGATCGAACCCGCAACCTCATGGTTCCTAGTCAGATTCGTTAACCACTGAGCCACGATGGGAACTCCAAGATGAATTGTTTTTGAGAAATAAAAGTTTTAGTTTAATTTTTGGAAAATTAAAAAAATTATTTAAGCATAAAGAAAAATTCTAAGAAAAAAGTTGTCAATGCCTGTCAAAAAGCACAGTTAGAAAGGAAACGGAAAACTGAGAGAATACTTGAATTTACTGGGACAGGGAATTAACATCTTTCACATATAAGGAGCTCATAAAAATCAACAGAAAAATATTCCATAAGAACAATAAGTAAAGGACTTACAGAGTACAGCAATTTACAAAAGTAAATCAAATAGCCAAAAACCATTTTATAGTTTCAAATACATGGATTCATAACAGTCAAAAAAAAAAAATCCCATCTAGAAAAAAATGTTTGACTTCATTAAAGAAATACTGTCCTCAAATGTCCTTCTTTTCCACAAGATAGCTCGGTTTTAAAAAAATGAAAATATGCAATATTGGTGAATAGTCAACGAAACAGTTATTACACAGCCTGATGAAAACATACTTGGGTACATTTCTGAAAGTCAACTTGTCAGTTTTTTCCAAAAGCCTTAAAACTGTTCCTGCCTAATGACCTCATTGATAACACTTCTAGGAAACTCCCCCAATGAAAGAATGAGGTGCGTTCCAATTTTTACTCATACAACTAAAAATTATTTTTCACAATTTTAAAATGAAAATATCTTTATACTTCTTACTGAGATAAAAAGAAATCACATCTCTAGTGGGGATTTGTTACTTTTATAATTAACAACTCAAAAGTCTTGAGAAGACTCTTTGGAGGAAAAAAATCAAAACTTTTTGCAGAAATCTTGCAGGCTCTCTGTAAGTAATTTATTTAAATATAGAAAAACGGCTGATATAGCCTTCTCTCCCCTCGTTTTTGGAAGTTTCTGCCTAACAAATATGAACATGTATCTTTTATCAATGTCAACAATTAAACACTATGTATACAACTCCGGTTTCACCAAAGTTGCAATATTTAGCACACTTTTTCTCTTTTCTATCTCCCTCCCTGGGTTGAAATACTTCTGTTGAAATCACCTAAATGTTTGAGCTTACGCTATTATGAATTTTTACATTATTCCTCTTCTATTTTAAGAATACTTGGGAAAAAAAATTTTTTTAAAAGAATACTTGAAAACTCTACAACTTAATAACCTTATTATCGATAATGATTTAAACCCAGTTACAACTTCTATTGTTTACCACTGTTTCTAATCTTCATTCTCTCCGGAATTATTTAATTTGGGGCATTTTTCACTTAGTCCCTGGAGGTTTTTTAGTTTCATGTCGTTTTACATTATTTATTCATTTCAGGGGTACAACAGCATGACCTGATGTTGGTATGTATACTGCGAAGTGATCACCACAAGTCTAGCTAACATCCACCGCCACACACAGCTACAATGTTTTTTGTTGTTTTTCTTTTCCTTTTGAAGAGAACCTTTAAGCTCTACCCTGTCAGGAACCAGGCTTTGTGGTGAACACAGGGCAGGGGTGGGTGTTCCAGCGCAGGCAGGCTGCACAGATGTGCACTCTGAGTCTCAGTTCTTTTTCTCAGGGCTCTGAGAGTACTGTTCCACTCTCTTCTAGCGCTTGATGTTATAGGCAAGAATTTTGATTCTCATTTCTCTGAGGGTAAGTTTTTTGAGGGAGGGGGTTCTAGTAAATTTTTCTCTTTGACCTTGGAACTGAGAGATTTCATTGGACTCTATTTAGCGGGTTTTTTTTTTTTTTTTTTTGATTCCTACTTGGCATTCAATGGCCTCCTCGCCACTCGGAAGAAATTAATTATATATTTTCACTGACTATTTTTCTTCTTTTCATTCTTTTCTCTCTTCATGAAAGTCCTAATATTTAAGACTTGGTTCCTCTGGATTCAAATTTTATTCCTTCTTATGACTGCCACCGCTTTTCCTCTGATTCACAGATGCCCTTTTCAGGTGAATTACAAATCAGAGTTTTTCTGCAGGTAGGTTTAAGTGCTTTTTTTTTTCTTTTTTGAGAGAGATGTCTATTCATGCTGGTTTTGCATCTTTTTTAAAAAAATGCTGTATCATATTTACACAATAAAATGCACACTTTAAAATTTTAACTTTTAAAGTACACAGTTCAGTTGTAACAAATGTGTACTCATAACCCACATAACCACTCAGTCAAGGTGTGAAAACATGTCCAGCATCTCAGAAAGTGCCTTACACCTCCTCCCAGTCATTGCATGCCCCTCCCCAGAAACCACTGGGAAGAAGGGTAAGAAATCCACACAAACTCTCCAGACCATAGCTTATGGTGGCTCGTTTCAGAGTTTCACATAAATTAAACCACAGCCTGTAAACTCTTTTTCTGGGTTTTTTTTTTTTTTTTTTTTTTTTGCTTTTTTAGGGCCACACTTGTGGCATATGGAGGTTCCCCAGGGTAGGGGTCAAACCAGAGCTACAGCTGCCGGCCCACTCCACAGCCGCAGCAATGCTAGATCTGAGCCATATCTGCGATCCACATCACAGCTCACGGCAACACTGGATCCTTAACCCACTGAGCGGGGTCAGGGATCGAACCTGCATCCTCACCGACACTATATCGGGTTCTTAACCTGCTGAGCCACCAACAGAAACTCCCTAAGCTGTGTCATCTTTCATGTCTGGTTTCTTCAGCTCAACACACCTAAGAAAGCTATGACATCAGTAACACTGTCCTGCAGGGCCATGTCACTCCCTTCTGCTCTGTCATCTTGTCTCTACCCCAACCTCAGGTATTGACTGCATATGCTATTTCTCCCAGGCTTTTGCTCTAAGCTGTTCATTAATTCCTCTGAAAATGTTGCCTGATGATTACTTAAGAATCAGCCAAGGGTACTTTTATAGAAGAAATAAAATAAAATAAATTTTTTTTCTGACTACAGAAGCAATATAGGTGCCCACAGACACTTTGAAAAACTGTAGAAAAGAAACTAAATTCCAGCTTCCCAGATATAATCTCTTTTAACACCATGGTGATAGGGTGCAATCTTTCTTCTTCCCAATTGCACGTGTGCACAAGTTCTGTGTGTGTTTTCATAGCTGAGGTTCTATCTGGCTCGTGGTCTGTACCCTCGCTTTCATTACTTCAGAAACAAAGACTCTTCAAAATCAAAAAATCCCTAGCCCTCAACCCAGAGCGTGAAATTAATTCAATTTAACACCCGTTGATTGAGTGCCCCGCATCTGCCCACCAAGTGCAGGGGTCGCCCTGGTACAAAGAATCCATGGTTGTGGGGACAGGCTCTGGGCACTGCATACAGAATCCAAGAGTTGGCCCGTGTGTGCATACAAATCAGGTGACAAACTGTGAAAATGTGGCATTTAGGGGAAGTGGGCAGCAGCAGAGGAGGGCAGCCCCTGCCCACGGCTGCCTGACGTGGCAGAGAAACAAAACACGTCTCCCAGAAAAGAAGGCGGTGGTGGGAACCCGCTGTCCATCCCTCTCCATCATGGAACAAACCCTCCGTCTGGAGGACACAGGTCCTCGGTGCTAAGCATTTTTTGCAGTGAGCACATCACCTGCGCAGTTTATCCTCATGCCTCCCATGACCAGGGTGACACAGAGCACAGTGAGGGGCACACGGCAGAGGTGGGATGCAGAACGCCCTTGAGGTTCTGGGCTTTTTCATCCAGGAGCAATTAATCTTGGCTTAATTTTGTTCTTTACTGAAAAACAAAGCTTCCGGGATGTGGCTGAGCAGGTAAGAATAGAGAACAGCCAGCGGAGACAGCCCTACCTCTGTCAAAAAGGTGCGCTGTATTCTCCAACCCTGCTGAGCTTTTCCAGCCTGTGAAATGCTTCCGAGGAGAGAGGCTAAGGGGGACGCCCAGGGGAGATTATGTTAATGAAAAGCGGGAGAAATGCTCAAAACGGTTTGCACAGAAAGAACCTGACTGGCTGATATTTGAAGAGGGAGCCCCGGGGGAAAGATCTCCCCATCACCAGCCTGCCTCTATCAGTGCCTGAACCTAGGGTAACAAGTTCACAGTCTCTCCCTTACCGGCCAAGGCCCACGCTTGCAAGGTCCATGTAATCGCAACCCTCATTCTGCAAGCGTCAGGGCTGCATGTTTGTCCTGATGTTTGCTCTCCCCTAGGGCACGGGCTCCGTGAGGAGGGGGCGTGAGTTTGTGCCCGGCTCCCGGCAGAGCACAGTGTCCCACCCACTGGTGACTTTGCACAGTCACCTGAGCCTTCCTCGGAGCCGGGAGGAGGTCAATGGGCAAGGTACCAAATTCTCAGGAGGACTTCCAGCTACCGCGCACGCGTGTTCCCATTACCGTCAGCATCGCGGCTTAGAAGAACCCGCAGAGGAGCTGCTCAAGGTGAGGAGGTGGGGGTTCAGGGTCACGACAAGGTCTCTGGACTGCAGGAGGTGGCCGGCACCTCAGAACCCACCCCCCTTCTGTTTGTGGAGCAGGACAGTTGGGGCACTTAGAGGGGCAAGTGAGTTCTGACCCTCGGCCCCTCCGGGCTGGACTTGTGCAAAAGAAAAGGAGGGCAGCGGCACTGCTGAGCACCTACTGTGTGCTTGGCACTGAGCTGGTGCTTTACTCCCTTCACGCTCCCAACAAACAGGCTGGGTTGATGCAAGGGTCCTGAGACAGAGGAGGAAACTGACACCCAGGAAAGCGGGAGCCCGGCTCAGGGTCAGCGAGGATTTGAAATCCAAACTTCCACCCCTGTGCTCCTTCTGGCACTTCTCCCTCCTTCTCACCTTCACCCTCCCCCGCCTCCCCCCTTCATTAACATTTGCTATTAATAACAGGGGTCAGCATTCCAGGAGCACAGAGTGAACAAAGCTCTGGGCTTGAAGTCCAGCTGCAGAAACAGGCCACACACACACACACACACACACACACACACACACACACACAGAACCAGATGCCCAAGGCCAAGTGTGCACGGTGGTGCCAGGGGTATGCACAGGGCTGCCCGAGAGGGTAACTGCCCTCCTGACCGGAATGGCGCCCACGGGCCAGTGCCCTCCAAGCAGAGACCTGTAGGGCGAGTGACCCAGGTCATGAGGGTGGGGACGGCTTCCCTGGCTCAGAGCCCATCAGGCGCCCAGAGGTGATGCCCCGACAGGATGGGAAGACGAGCCCGCAGGGAGCGCAGCCTGCCCTCCCAGGTACAGGCTGAGGCTTAGCCACTTCCTGGGATATAACTGGATTGGTATTTTTTAAACAAGATTCTAAAACAACACAAACGTCCACCTGTGGATGAACAGACACACAAAATACGGTCTCTCCAGACAATGGAATATTTTTCAGCCTTCGTAGGGGAGGACTATCTGACACACGCTACACCGCGTGTCACTTTGAGTGACATAAGCCAGTCACAGAAGGAAGAGCAGTGTATGAGTCCACCTGTATGAGATACATCGAGCAGTATACATGGAGAGAACATAGACTGCTGGTTGCCTGGGGGAGGGGATAACAGTGAGTTTGTGTTTAATGGGGATAGGGTTTTCATCAGGGAAGCAGAAAAATTCTTTGTCAAGATTGTTTTGGGAATTTCCCGTCATGGCTCAGTGGTTAGCAAACCCGACCAGCATCCATGAAGACTCGGGTTCGGTCCCTCGCCTCGCTCAGTGGGTTAAGGATCCGGCGTTGCCGTGAGCTGTGCTGTAGGTCGCAGATGCAGCTAGGATCCCGCGTTGCTGTGACTGTGGCGTAGGCCGGTGGCTACAGCTCCGATTCAACCCCTAGCCTGGGAACCTCCATATGCTGCAGGTATAGCTCTAAAAAGACCAAAAAAAAAAAAAAAAAAAAGGTTGTTTTGGCTATTTAGGGTCTTTTGTGTTTCCATAACAAATTTTAACATTACTTGTCCTAGTCCTGTGAAAAATACCATCAGTAATTTGACAGAGATTGCACTGAGTCTGTGGATTGTGGGGGATAGCAGAGTCATTTTGACAGTCCTGATTTTTCTAGTCCAGAAACATGGCGGTCTTTCCATCTGCCTGTGCCATCTTTGATTTCTTTCATCAGTGTCTTAAGAGTCTTTAGAGCACAGGTCTCTCACATTCTTTCTAATGCAGTGGTGAATGAGGTTGTTTCCTTAATTCTTCTGATACTTCATTATTCGTGTAGAGAAATGCAGCGTATTTCTCTGTATTAATTTTGTATCCTACAACTTTCCTGAATTCACTGATGAGCTCTAGTAGTTTCCTGGGGGTGTCTTTACCATTTGCTAAGCACAGGATCATGTCATCTGCAAACAGTAACGGTGTTACTGCTTTCTTTCCAATATGGATTCCTTTTATTTCTTCTTCTTTTCCCATTGCCGTGTCTGGGACTATAAGTACCGAGGAGTTCTGTGGATGGGTGGCGGCGGCGGCAATAGGTGCACAACCATGTGAAAGTACTTAATGCTACTGAGCTGTGCACTAGAAGTGGCTACAATGGGAAACATGAGGTTATGTACATTTTATCACGACCATAAAAAGAGAGCGTTCTCAGCTGCCAGGCCGAGATCAGATTAGGAGGATGAGAAAGGGGACAGGAGGACCAGATTTGATGCTTATCAGGAGTGTGGGCAGAAATGCCACCACATTAATGCCCCCGGATAGAAACGACTCCATCTAAAAATGATCCGGGGAACCGGTCTTCGTTTTCTGGAATGTCTGGCTGGTGTCTGTCCCAGCGAAGGCTCCGATGCCCTCCTGGACATCCCCTGTAAACAGGCTGCTGGTGGTGCAGACAAGCGTCCTTGGAGCCTTGGCAGCACAGTGTGAGCTGACTGCACGTCAGGCGGCCCAGTCCTGGGTCTGTCCGTGTCTGCCGTCCTTGACTCAGGGGGATGAAAGCAAAAGACAGTGGCCACCACCCTCAGGCAGTGCCCTGAGCAGGTGCCTCCATAGCACTCAAGCTTCGGTCGTTTAAATATAAAAATGAGAGGAACCGGCACACAATGGGCAGATGAGACCTTTGACTGCTTCTCGCTTTACCGGGCATCGAGACCTTTGACTGCTTCTTGCTTTACTGGGCATCGTGGGTCTCCATCCGGGAGGAAGACATCTTCTGCGTGGCATGTCTTTTCCCTCCTCCCTGCTCCTTACCTTCCAGGTCAAGGTCAGAGGGGCGTCCTCTGGTTGTACCTTGTTGGATGCTTCCCCTGGGGAGCGGCCCGGGCTGGCCTTCTGGCAGTGAGGCAGTTGCGTAACTGGGAGTAAAGACTGATTTTTAAATACACACAGGAGGTTTGTCCTCATGGGACAAGGTTCTGCCTCCTAAACAGCAGGCTTCCAAGGCTTGGCAGTCCCTCCCAGGACTGCACCTGCCCCTTCAAACAAGGCCAGGAGGCGAAAGGGCAGAAAAGCCTGGATCTAAAAAAGTCTGCCTGGAATTTAAAAAATTAACAAAGCCTGCCTCTCTGCCCCTATGTTGGTGGAAGTGGGCAGGTCACTGAATCCAGATCTGTGTTATTTCATTTTTTTTTTCAGTTTTTAATGGATTTTATTTCAATTATACGTGTACATAAATCATCACATGTCAATTTTTCAGATTTTGTATCCCAAACCCACAGTGCATCCCCCAACCCCCCAAACTGTCTTATTTGAAAAACCAAAGTTTTCCAAAGTCCGTGAGTCATTGTCTGTTCTGCAAAGACAGATCTGTGCTATTTCAGAGTCGGGTCACCTGCCACCTAAACCCAACTGTCTCATCTGTTTTTCTGAACCGTTTCCTCTTTTGTTGATTTTTTTTTTTTTTTTTTGACTGTGCCCAAAGCATGTGGAAGTTCTCAGACCAGGGACGGAACCCACACCATAGAAGCAACCTGAGCCACTGCAGTGACAACACTGGATCCTTAACCCACTGCACCACATCGGGAACTGCTTGATTAACTATTTTGAATTGAGAACTTCATATGTAACATATATGTATGTACAAACAAAATAATAAGCACAGAAGATGCTAACCCATCATTCAAACAGATTAATTTGGTCAATTTTCCTGGAACTCCACACTTATTTTTTTTAATAGGCTTTTTTTTCTTTTTATGGTCATAACTGTGACCTATGGAAGTTCCCAGGCTAGGGGTCAAATCAGAGCTGCAGCTGCCAGCCCACACCACAGGCAAAGCCACACCAGATATGAGCCACATCTGCAACCTACGCTGCAGCTATGTCAATACCAGATCCTTAACACACTGAGGCCAGGGATTGAACCAGCATCTTCTTGGATACTAATCGGGTTCTTTTTTTTTTTTTTTGGCCTTTTTGTCATTTTAGGGCCACACCCGTGGCATGTGGAGGTTCCCAGGCTAGGGGTCTAACAGGAGCTGTAGCTGCTGGCCTACACCACAGCCACAGCAACGCGGGATCCGAGCCACGTCTGCAACCTACACCACAGCTCATGGCAACGCTGGATCCTTAACCCACTGAGCAAGGCCAGGGATCAAACACACAACCTCATGATTCCTAGGGGGATTCGTTTCCGCTGAGCCATGACAGAAACTCCCTTAACAGACATTTTTTTTTTAAAAAAAGCAGTTTTAGGCTCATAGCAAAACTGAGCAGAAAGTACAGAGGAACCCCTAGTCCCCTGTCCCCACACAGGCAGCGCCTCCCCCGCTGTCAACACCACCCCCCGCCCCACGCCCCTGGCCGCCACTGCCCCGACCCTGCCTCCAGAGTTTGCCTGCTCCAGGACGCTGTACGTTTGGAACCAACGCCAAGCCGCTCCCCTGACTGCCCTCACTCATGTGAAGTCACGAACCACAGGGAGAGGGCAGAGCCTGGCTGGCCCCACATGGAGACACTCACTCATCCGCTTCAAGCTTCAGCGTCCTCACCCGTAAACGAGGCAGGGTGGGGAGTTGAGTCCTAACCTGTCCTCCCTGCAGTGTGTAAGCTTCTGAATGGTGTCTGGCACATAGGGGGTGGCCACCAATCCAGCGTCGAATGAATTTTGTTTTTTTCATTATTTGGCTTAAGGGTAGTGATTTCTCCAAACATTAAAAACATTGATTGTGAAACATAAAAACCCCCTCCAAAGTCACATTCTAAATTTCATCATGACTGTCCTTATTTTATCACAAAGATACCATAGATTCTATTAATTTCTCTCCTTTACCAAAAAGTTTAAAAATATACAGTGCAATACCATGAATGATTCCTGCGATGGATGAAAGATCAGAGAGGGGAGTAGTGTGTGCTTAGGGACTACTGATGCATGACCACTTTACAAATGCTGAAAACTGGGAGAAAAAAAAAAAAGAAAAATCGCTCAGGCATGGTTACCTAACACAATCTCATCACATTAATGCTTTGCGAAGTAAACAGTCGCGAAGGAAACAACTCCCAGGACCTTGGCAAATAAATGTAACTGTGTATTCTTTATTGTTTAATCACCAGTCCTCACCAAGTTTCAGAAGAGGGATTCTGTTGTATCATTTTTAGAAAGCAAATTAACAAAGCCAGGTGTTGATGTATCATAGGGTAGTAATCCTGTCACTAATTTTTGCTGCATCACATTATTTGCAAGTTTTTTTTTTCTTTTTAGGGCCGCACCCACATGGAAGTTCCCAGGCTAGGGATCAAATTGGAGCTACAGCTGCTGGCCTAGGCCACAGCTACAGCAACTCCGGACCCAAACCTCATCTGCAACCTACACCACAGTTCATGGCAATGCCGGATCCTTGACCCACTGAGCAAGGCCAGGGATAGAACCTGCATCCTCATGGGTCCTAGGTGGGTTCCTTAATCACTGAGCCATGAAGGGAACTCCTGCAAGATTTTTATTTTTTTTAGGGCCACAGTCGCGGCATATGGAGGTTCCCAGGATAGGGGTCTAATCAGAGCTGTAGCCGCTGGCCTAGCCACAGCCACAGCAACACAGGATCCGAGCTGCGTCTGCAACCTACACCACAGCTCATGGCAATGCCGGATCCTTAACCCACTGAGTAAGGCCAGGGATTGAACCCGCAACCTCATAGTTCCTTGTCGGATTCGTTAACCACTGAGCCATGAGGAGAACTCCTGTTAAGTTGTTTATTTTTTTTTTTTTAATAATGTCACAATGAACATATTGCAGGCACACTGCTTTTTGTTTGTTGAATACTTTAGGCTATTAGAGGAGCAGGATTTCTGCTTCCAAGGATATATATAGCCTTTTAGATTTTCATAACTATTATCTTTTCCCTTTCCCAAAAGAGTAGTATTTCTACTTCCTTAATATTAGTCTAACCCCGTATTAGTGGCATCAAATGACCAGCCTTTAACAATCTCCTGTGGTTCTGAGGGCTGATCAGGACTCAGCTCAGCGGCTCTTATGCTGATCTCACCTGGGGTCTCTAATTCGGCCGCAGTAAGGGAACAACTGGGCATGTCCTGAGAATTTGCTATTAAACCTCCAGGTTTCTGGCAAATTGCTGAGCAATGCATGGGGAAGAAGACAAAGGGTTCAGGAGTAGGAGAAGGAAAGGCTGCTTTAAGATCAAGCATTTCCGGAACTCCTGTCGTGGCTCAGTGGAAGCGAATCCGACTAGGAACCATGAGGCTGCAGGTTCAATCCCTGGCCTTGCTCAGTGGGTTAAGGATCTGGCGTTGCCAGCTGTGGTGTAGGTTGCAGACGCGGCTTGGATCCCGCGTGGCTGTGGCTGTGGCGAAGGCCGGCAGCTACAGTTCCTGTTAGACCCCTAGCCTGGGAACCTCCATGTGCTGCAGGTGCGGCCCTAAAAAGCAAAAAAAAAAAAAAAAAAAATTCAAGCATTTCCATCTACATCTTCTCCCCAGTTATGGGTGAAGGATGCGGGAGAAAAGTCATTATACGGACCCCAAAACTCAAGATATGATGGACTTCAAGGGCATGAGAGTCTTTCTTTAATGTATTATTCCAAGAAGCTTGCTTTAGCTAGAGTCGAAGAGGACGGCAGCTTCCCCAGCACAGAGCACTGGGGGTAGAGTGTTTATGTGAAAGCTTTTGTTCGGAGTATGAAGTTAGTAATTACTAGTTTCTTTTTTAAACACTACTTCAGCGGAGCTAGAGTGTCACCAATAACGGAGGCAACTCTGAAACGGAGACCAAAATGTATAAATAGCCCCTGCGAAAGCACCACAAAGGCTGGGCTGTGACCTCCCCAGAGGAATCAGTATTTCCAATGAGCTTCAGTGCTTCTGGAAACATAATTCTATCTTGTCACCAGCCCTCGCCCCTCACTCCTCCCCGTGGTTTCCTCCGCACGCCCGCCTGCTCCCCACCAGCCTCCTCCTTCTTCCCACCTCCAAACAAAAGAGCAGCCTGATCGCCACACACCAGTGCAAACAGGACTGCCCGCAAGCCATGGCTCCCAGCTGCGAACTTCCAGAAGGAACAGGGACTTAGCACGGGGCTATGCCTTTAGGAAATCTGTAAAGGCTTAAGAGTGTCTTCCAGAGGGTTCCACGTGATCAACTAAACAGAAAACCATCTCTCCAGACACTGACCTGAAATTCTCCCTGTGAACAGAATTGTAGAGAGAGAAGAGGGCGGGGACAAGCTGGGGGGAAAGACAGCGTTAAGACGTTAAGACGGGGAGAGGTGGTGACGGGGACCCCGGATGTGAATGGGTCTCTCTCTCAGCTTCGCCGCTGCCTCCCAGGCCACTGTTGAGCAGATTCAAGGTTACAAGATCTGATGGAATGGTCGGGAAATCAGACCCGATCCTGCCTAGCCTGCAGCGCTCCATGTGACGTTTCATCGCCAAGCTGCGAAAGCGGTAACACTGTGGCCTCTCATATACACGACACGTTCCAGCTACACACTAAATCGTTCGTCTCACTTTGCAGAGGAGTGGGTCAGCAATCCGCCCAAGGTGACAGTGCGCAAGTGCCAAGGTCAGGGTCCCTGCCCAGTTTATGTCTCTTTGCCAGGCAGCTGCAGCTGCCCTCTGACCAGGAAATACTGGGGGTGGGGGCAGACCCCCTGGGAGAAAGGCCAAGTGTCCCCCTTCTAGCTAGGAGAACACACTCTCTCCCTCGAGTCTGTCCTCGTCCCAGGGGACAGCAGCAGCCACCACAGCCACTTACAGAGCAAGCAGGGGTTGGAAGGGTCCACTGTCAAAAACCCACTCTGGAAGCCGTGTTCTGGAAAGGATGCTGTTCCCCGGCTGTCCTGACCCCGGGCCCCAGCTCCCGGGTGCACAGCAGTCACAAAGGCGACATATTCACTTCCTTAACTACCATCCCCAGTGCTCAGTTGGCTCCTTGGCCCCCACTCACCCTCAGGAGGGTACCGAGGGGCTGGGGAAGCTGGGCTGAATCCGCAACGTGGAAGGAAGTCCCCACGTGTGCAGGGTAGGCTGCGCCAGGGGAACCCATCCTACCCAGACTAGGACGGCAGTGTAAACAGCTGGTGTAGACGGCTTTGCATTCCCTCCCAGGGGGGCCGGCGGGGACCTTTCTCCACCCTGACCCGGAATGGTCCGTATTTGGGGCCCTCCCTTTCCTTCACCACCCCTTCTGCTGCCCTCTCGGGGGCCACTCTCCGTCGGTGTCTCAGGACCCCGGTGAAGCCACGGTCACTTTGTTCAGTCAGGGCTGTGGGGCGCTTGTTCTCGGCCCCCACCGGGAGGTCTGAGGGCAGGACCGGGGCTGCAGCGCCCACCAAGGTGCCATACATGGAGCAGAGGCAGGAGAAACAGTTACCGAGTTTAAACTCGCAGGTGACATTTCCCGAGTCTGGCTTTGAAAAGTCCCTTCCAAGCCAAAGCATCCTGTTTGCACAACACGTGGACAGAGGTGAAGCCTCACAAAGAGGCCAAGGTCTGCCCGGTGTCTCGGGAGCACTTGCCGCCCCTCCCCCACCTCCCCGCCCCCTCTCTCCATCACTTCCTTCCGCTGGTGAACGTTATCAAGCTCTGGGGATACCGAAATTACAAATATAGGCTTCTAGTTTAGGGGGAAAGCAGACTTGAAACCTCTCAGCCTACGACCCAAGAGCGCCTGGCCGACGGGAGCCAGAGGATGGAGATAGGACTTACCGGTCAGAGGGCGGGGGGGGCTTCACCCGAGCGCGTGGGAGGATGACGGAGGAGGCCAGGCCTCAAGGGCAGAGGCCGAAGGGCTGGAAGCACCGACCGGATGGAAAGAGCCTCCAGGTGGGAGGAAGCACAGGCGAAGGTGTAGGCGTTGCTACCGGGAGTCGGACTACACGACTACAGGCTGTGGGCGGAGGGTCCTCCCGGGGGCATTTGAACAGCATCTGGAAGAATGAGAAAGGGCCCATCAAAAAGGACCTGCTCTCCTTAAGCAAGCATCTGATTTACCCTCCCGACCTAGTGATCGGCCGCTTCCAGAAGAGTCCATCAATATTTGCTGAATGGTGAATGTTAAAAAAAAAAAACCAAAAAACCCTACAACAGAGCTTCTGAAGCCTTAGAGCGCATCAAAATCACCTGCAGGGCTTGTCAGGCAAGACTGCTGGGCTCCGCCCCACAATCAGTCTCTGAGAACAGACCTTGAAACTACTTTTCTAACAAACTTCCAGGTGATGCTGGTACCGCTCGTTCGCAGGCCAGACTTGGAGCAGCACTGGTTTAGGAGGCTCATGTCCTCTTGAGTTTATGCACAGCAGTCTGAAAACTGAGGCATGAGTATTCGGGGGGGGGGGGGGGGGCGTGGCATCAGGAGATGAATAATAGCTTACACTTCTATATTGCCGGAGAGTTCCCAAAGCATTTTCACTTACCTTGTTGATCCTTGCACTTCTGTGGTATTACCCCCACAGAAGGTTGAAGGATGAAGGTTGAGGATGAAGACGCTGAAACGAATGGCTCAAGGAATCACAGGAGGTCAAATGTGGAGTTAAGAAATAAATCCAGGCCCCATGCTCTCACAGTGGCTCTGTCTCCACGTGGGGAACAAAGAATTTTGGGGGGAAAAAGTATACACTAATATAAATACTCCTTTCTAGCAGATGATTTTCAGGATCACCTCTCTAGCAGTGTTTTTGAGAAGTGAAGGAAGCTCTTGGACCATAACTCACTTTAAGTAAGACCTAGGTGTATATTTGATTTGATAATAAATCACTATTATTATTACTTTGCTTTTTAGGGCCATACTTGGGGCATATGGAGGTTCCCAGGCTAGGGGTTGAAACGGAGCTACAGCTGCCGGCCTTCACCACAGCCACAGCAATGCCAGGTCCGGGCTGTGTCTGTGATCTACATCTCAGCTCATGGCAACACCTGATCCTTAACCCACTGAGCAAGGCTAGGGATTGAACCCACAACCTCATGGTTACTAGTCGTATTTGTTTCCACTGCGCCACAACGGGAACTCCTATTATTATTACATAAATAACATAGCACAATATTATTTTAACTTTCATTTATAGTAGAATGAACTCTGGAAACAGACCTCCTAGGTTCTAATCCCAGTTCCACTGTTTATTAGCTATGTGACCCTGGGCAAGTTCCTTAACCTCTCTTATCTCAGATTCCTTTTTTATGAAAGAATACATAAGAACAATGATAGTACTTAATCAGAGAGTTTCTATGAGAACTATATGAGACAACAGATGTTACCGTTTATAAGAGTGGCTGGCATACACAGCAAGCAGTAAACATACAGACATGCATATATAATCATACGTCATATCACTATTATTACTAGTGCCCCGAAGCTGTTTAGCCTTCAGTCTAGGGTCAACTGGGACCTGCAGGAGACCTTAATTCAGGCCAGGACCCCTGGGTATCAAGGCTCAGTTTTCTTTTCTTTCTTTTCTTTTTCTCTTGCTTTTTAGGGCCGTACCCACGGCATATGGAGGTTCCCAGACTAGGAGTCATATAGGAGCTACAGCCGCCGGCCTACACCACGGCCACAGCAAAATCAGATCTGAGCCGTGTCCATGACCTACACCACAGCTCACGGCAACGCCAGATCCTTAACCCACTGAGCAAGGCCAGGGATCAAACCCACAACCTCATGGCTCCTAGTCAGATTCGTTTCTACTGTGCCACGACGGGAACTCCAAGACTCGGTTTTCCTTTTTTTTTGGCCTTTTTGCCTTTTCTAGGGCCGCTCCCATGGCATATGGAGGTTCCCAGGCTAGGGATCTAACAGGAGCTGTAGCTGCCGGTCTTCGCCACAGCCACAGCAACGCGGGATCCGAGCCGCATCTGCAGCCTACACCACAGCTCACAGCAATGCCAGATCCTTAACCCACTGAGCGAGGCCAGGGGTTGAACCCACAACCTCAGGGTTCCTAGTCAGATTTGTTAACCACTGAGCCACGACGGGAATTCCCAAGATTTCGTTTTCTGACCCAGAATTCTTTCTAAAAACACAACAGAAACCCTCCATCAGTAAGGCCTGAAAGGAGGCATGCTCAAAAAGGAGCGTCAGAGAAGAACTCACAGAGCCCCTCGGACCCAGCCCTGGTCGTGGAGGCAGGAAAAGCCCAGGCCCGTGGGAAAGCAGGCCCGGGATGCCGGAAGGAACAGGATGGGAGGTGAGCCCGACTGGCTGGCACTCACGACCCCGTCCCCGCCTTGTGTCCACATGGCTGGTCACCTGGGCTGGGGCTAAGTCACAGTGTCGTTTCCAGAAAGGAGCGGAAGCTGCACAAGATGGCTGGCAAGGGCCTCCCCTGGTCTGAGCAGGGGTGGCACTCGCTGCAGGTGGTGGGCTTGGAAGTCGCTTCCCAGGGCCCTCTGACCCCCGTGGACTCCCTTTGTCCGCGGCCTTTTATCTCACTGCCCTGCTTGGCTGACAGTCCCTTTCTGTGGTCAGAGACCCTCCTGCACGGATTTTTCATATGCAGCCTTGCTAAAGGTTGTGTGTGCTGCCCCCCTCAGGAAGCCCATGCGTCCTTTGTCATGGAATTAGGGACACAGTTCACCAAACCGCTGAGTTCCTGTCCTCAGAGGCCTGACACCCTTTCAGCACAGCCTCGTCAGGGCACAGCAGTAACACAGTCACCGAAACCATCCAACCAGCGAGACCAGACTCACCCTAAAAGGTTTGAAGACAATGGCGATTCTTGTGGACTCTGCAAGACTAACTTTCAGACACAGCTTCTCCAGGGCACCTTGGTCACTCAGACACTCTGAATATAAGGGGTCAGCTCTAGCCCAGTCTTCTCTCATCAGAGTCTCATTCCCAGGCTAGGGGTCGAATCGGAGCTGTAGCCGCCGGCCTATACCACAGCCACAGCAATGCCGGATCCAAGCCCCATCTGCAACCTACACCACGGCTCACGGCAACGCTGGATTTGGATCCTCAACCCACTGAGCAAGGCCAGGGATCGAACCTGCATCCTCATGGATCCTAGTCAGATTTGTTTCCACTGAGCCACGACAGAAACTACTCATGAGAGTATTTTAGACAGCTTTTGGCAAAGACAAGAAATCTGTTTTCATGGAATAATAAGTGTTACTGTTTATACAGGTTAATTTATAAAAGAAATCTTATTTACACAAAAGCTGAATTTATAAACGATCTCTCACTGAAACTGATTCAAACTCTGATGCAAAATTAATCTGTATTTTTTTTTTTTTTTTGGCTGAGCCTGGGGCCTGCAGAAGTTCCCAGACCAGAGATTGAACCTGCACCACAGCAGCAACCCGAGTCACAGCAGTGACAACACGAGATCCCTAACAGCTAGGCCAGCTCAGAACTTTAGCTGTATTTTAACTTTCATTTTACATAATAAAGTATGCTGTCAACAGTAAGCAAGTGATACTTTCAAGTTGTGATAGTTTTTAAGCATAAACCTCATGAAAATTCTGCTAAAAACTCTACGTCGTGATGCCTAAGATGAAAGTATAAAGTCTGAGCACCCTCAATTCCACGGAATTCTGACTCACTAGGGAAAATAAATACATTCCTATCTAATACCACATAAACTGAAATAAGTACAAGCTTCTTTTTTGTATAATAGTAATTTTAAGAAAGTTAAAATGCAGTTCATAGTTAACATCCCAATGAGCAACTTACAGGTCACTGAGAAAAAACAGAAGCAATGCTAAAAAGAAATTTGGTAAAATGCTGATCTTTTTACATAGAAAGATTTTCCTAGAAGTGCTTTAAGTCATATTAAAACAATGTTTCCTTTGGCTTTTAAAAAAAATAGGCTTACTGATATATAATGTCAATGCACACCATGAAATTTACATACTATAAAATCAAGCCATTTCAACTACTATTCAACCAGTTCTAGTAAATTTACAGACCTATGCAACCATCAGCACAATCTAGTTTTAGAACCCTTCCATCACCCAAAAAAAAAAAAACCCTTTTTTCTTTCTTTTCCTTTTTTGTTTGTTTGTATTTTGTCTTTTTAGGGTCACACCCATGGCATTTGGAGGTTCCCAGGCTAAGGGTCTAATCCGAGCTGTAGTCACCGGCCTACACCACAGCCACAGCACTACCAGATCTGTGCTGCATCTGCAACATACACCAGCTCACAGTAGCACCCAATTCTTAACCCACCGAGCGGGGCCAGGGATCGAACCTGCGTCCTCATGGATACTAGTCGGGTTCATCTCTACTGAGCCACAACAGAAACTCCCCAAACTCTCTTTTAATTTACAATTATTCCCCATTCCCGTCTAAGCAACCATTACCTACTTTTTGCATGGGTATATTTTTCATTTGAAGACATTTCTTATAAATGGAAAAACAATACATGTTCTTTTGCAATTGGCATCTTTCACTGACAAGAATGTTTCTCAGGTTCCCAAGAAGCCAAACCAGCTCACCTGTCACCTGCCTCCAGGTCTGTCCTCCTGCTCAGCCTCACTAGTCCAGCATCCACCCCAGGCTCTCCTGACCCCCTACCCATGCGGAATCTCTGCTGTCCTGTTTTCTTCTCTGACTCTGTCAGTATGTTCACTCCGTTCGTCTGTTCACAGTATGAATGTGTTTCTCAGTCTGGCTGTGCCCCTTCCTCTGTGCCAGCACCTTTGCCTGGAAAGCAAGTGTTCCCCCCCCCCTGCCGAGAGCCCCCTGGACACACTTGGTATGAAAAGGGAGCAGGCAAAGGCCTGGCCTAACCAGGTTTGGGGTAAGGTGCCACCTACGTTCTGCCAGCGGTAACTGAGCAGCAGTCTCAGCCCAGCTCAAGAAAGCAAGTGAGCTAGAGGCCACAGTCACAAAAGGCACAACTTCCAAGTCCATTCCAATCTGTAAACAACAAAGCAGGTAAAATTGGTGGCATTTTTGTGACTTAAACTAGTATTTGTGTGGAAGATTCACCCACACTGGTGTGTCCTGACATGCTGGCTGAGTGTGAAAGGGAGCTCTAGAAACTGTCAACGGCTGTTAGTGAGAGCCTATAATGAGACATAAGAAATCTGAGCTGCTCATCCTTTCTTATTCATTGGTCACCATTATTCTGTTGCATGTTCTCACAGTGACAAAGATGCAGTAAGAATCACGCATGGATCTGCTATTTGATTTGTTTTTTACTGCAAGCATTAGTATCAAAACATTTGAACACAGCAGTCATAGAAATCCGTCAATCGTGCAAAGAACTACAGAAGTAGTTAAACTAGGTGTTTTACTTCACTGTGAACTTTCTGTCTTGAAGGCAGCGAGGTCAGCCCCGTGTTATACAGCTGTGATCATTTAATAACCCTTTGACAATTCTTACTACGATTACATGGAATGTAGGTTACGATTACAGAGTCTACCATATGCTTAATAATCCAAGAGAATCCACAGACCTTGCTATTACTCCTTTATCGACACCGATTTTCTCTGTGATTTTTTTCATCAAATATTTAGACTTTCTGTGCTTCTAAGTCGATAGTTGTAAATTACTACAGTAGCAGGAATGCAACTTAGAAGTTTGTCTCAAAAAAGATGCCAGTCTCAGAGAGCTTCCTGAATGGTTTATAAAGTTTCCTTCTAAAACGGTAATACAGCACCCGCT
>PVHT020004944.1:40848853-40897977 GCA_004024745.2 Catagonus wagneri
GGGGGGGGGGGGGGGGGGGGACACCTCAACCACATCACCAGCAAAGGCGCAGCCCCTCCCTTAGAGGCTCTGACATCGCAGAGGGCGGGCTGTGTCAACAGTCATGCTACATTAGCAGTCAGAGAAAAGTCTACCACAGAATAAGCATAGGTAAAGTGACAGCGTCGGAGGAAGGGGAAAACTCAACTGCTTGGGCTCAGAGAAGGCTTCGTGAGGAGGTGGTACTTGGGCTGGGTTCCGGGCAGAAGGTGGAGCAGGAACGGAGGCAGAGAGGCACAGACACATTAGGGAACAGCAGAGGTGGGTGAAGAGGGGTCAAGCTGTAAAGATGTCTGGTTTCAATCAACAGAGAGTTAGCGCAAGAAAATCCACCGATCAACAGAGAATTAGCGCAAGAAAATCCACTGATCAACAGAGAGTTAGCGCAAGAAAATCCACTGATCAACAGAGAGTTAGCGGTTTTGATTTGCATTTCTCTAATGAGGAGCGATGTTGAACATCTTTTCATGTGTTTATTTGCCATCTTCATGTCTTCTTTGGAGAACTGTCTGCCTAGATCCTCTGCCCATTTTTGGATGGGGTTGTTTGTTTCTTTGGTGAAAAAAAAAAACAATATTGAAAGAATGTCTCATCATAAAAAAAAATAAAATAAAATAACAGAGAGTTAACGCAAGAAAATCCACTGATCAACAGAGAGTTGGCGCAAGAAAATCCATTGATCGACAGAGTTACCACAAGAAACTCCACATAAGGGTTATCCAAAGACAGGAAATGAAGCCCAGGGGGCCTCAGGAGGTAGAGTTAGAAGGCTGGGAACAAAGGCTCCCACCCATCCTCACAGGGGCCCCGCAGTCCGGCGCCCGTGCGTGCCTAGTTCATGGTTCTGCTTCTCTGCAGACCAACTCATCTGAGTGGAGAACTCCAGCCAGCACGTGACACTGGCTTGTATCGTGAAATCAAGTTTACAGACTTTTTAGTTCAAGTGCCATGTTGATGAAGAGTCGGTTCAGCTGCAGCATAAATGCTTGCTCGTTTCTCCATCACAGTCAGGAACCCAGAGGCCCGGGTACCACCGCGTCAGGACCTGTGCTCCACTGTGCACGGTTTCCATGCCACCCTCCTCACGTTCCAGCTGTCACGTCTGCCTTTAGGCCAGCAGAAAGGAGGGGGCGAAGAGCACACCCTCCTCCTGAGAAAACTTTCTGGAAGTTGCATATAACATCTACTTATTTAGGGTGGTCACTTAAAACTGGGACTCTTGGAGGTTCCTGATGGCCTAGCAGTTAGGGATCCCGCGTTGTCACTGCTGTGGCTCAGGTCACTAGCTGTGGCACAGGTTTGATCCCAGGCCTGAAAACTTCTGCATGCCATGGTTATGGCCAAAATAAATTTTAAAAAGTAAAATTATAATAAAATAAAATAAAAAACTGGACCCTAATAAGAAAGAGGATGCTATTAATAATTGTACCAGGATAACAGGCACAAATTAGCACTTTCCCAGAGCTCATAGGGAATAAATATATGCATGTGTATATATATACACACACACACACAGTCCACTGGCCAGAAGGCGGTCATGCAGCCGGGTGCGTCTATAAGGGAGGTCACACATACCTGCCCTGTGTGCTGTGTGCTCAGCTAAGACCTGGGGAAGAGGACTATGGCTATCCAATCAGTATCTCTGCCCCACATGCCCTCTGACACCCAAGGAATCTCCCAGCTTGACTCTGCAGGCTGTGCCAGCACGTGGACTGGTCTCCTGCCTGTCAGGCTTCTGCCCTGGTCCCATCAGCTATGAACAAGAGAGGGCACAGAGGCAGGTTCGGCTCCTCTCTCAGGGGTCGTGTCCAAGAGCCGAGACTGTGAAAGTAGCCTGGACAGAGCTGACAAAGTGACTTGTCAGCTACCACAGGCTACAGATGCCTCGTGGAGGGCGATGGGTACCAGAGCACAGCACTACAAGCCCATCCGGCAGGCAGGCCATGGAAAAGCCAGCAGTTCTGCCAGCAAGGCAACGGTGTGAATGGAGTTTCATGGAAGCAAAGTTATCCTGGCCACCGGGTGTGCGCTGATATGGAATCAGGTAGGATGGAAAGATACAGGCCCCCTTAAGCCGTGCTTGCATTAGGCCAGGTGAGACTGAACTTGACCTTGAGCACAACTTTAGGAGCTAGAGAGAACCATTAAAGCTAGGTAGGCACTTACAGCAGCAGGGGCTAGCAGGCAATAGAATGGCAAGAGAGGAATAAGAAAGGAGAATCACAAATTCAAAAATTACGACAGTTTGGGACACAAAGTGTAGTGACATTGAGTACAGTGGGACTGTCTTAGATGCCACCTATGATGGTGTGTAGTCCTGATGCTCCCATTCTTTTCCCCCTTTTTTTTTTTAGGGCTGCACCAGTGGTATACGGAGGTTCCCAGGCCAGTCAAAGCTACAGCCACAGCCACGCCAGATCTGAGACGCATCTGCGACCTACACCACAGCTTGTGGCAATGCCCGCTCTTTAACCCACTGAGCATGGCCAGGGATCGAACCCGCAACCTCATGGTTCCTAGTCGGATTCGTTAACCTCTGTGCCACGACGGGAACTCCGATACTCCCATTCTTAAAAACAATATTCATTAAATCATGTTTCAGAAAGCGATAACATTTGGAATACATTATATAAAACACTTTTAGTCAAAATGGTAAGTAAGAAGTTTTGTGTTCACTGAGAGGTAAGCTCAGGTATTTGGAAGATTCTCTTAATACAAAAAAAATCTTATTTCCCAAATAATAATTAAATAAGGCCTCACCATACCTGAAACCATCAGACTGTCAAACGCGTACTACAAAACAGCAGCTGGATGCACAGGCTCATCTTCCACTGGGTGTGTGCAATCTAGAGTAAACCCGAGAACCCGTGTCTTTTTTTGCCCCCTCTTCGCCACAAGCTTTATCGCAGATGCCATGGTGGCAGCAGAGGCAGAAAACCTGTGGCCATCTTTTTTGATCACCTAGAAATACAATAAACCACTCATTTTGCCCAGTATGATGCTCTAAATGTAAAGAAATACATGTGAGGAAATTCAAGAGGAGTCGTCTTTGATCATTTTGAATAACAACTGGGAAAACTGTACCAGAATTGTTGAAAGGAAATACAAAGAAGTGTCTAGAAATTGGAGCCTCCTCATCTGACTGCTGAAGCAGCCCTCCCTTTCTAATAGAGATTTTTTTAAACACCCTTCACAGATTATTTTTGACTTAGCCAAGCAGGGAGTCTACTTTAAAGCTCTCAATCTGAAAGTTATGGAAGCTTTATAAAGTTCTCCACCTGCATCTCTTTTTAGGAACCCAGTTCTTTATCCTCTAAAGGATGAAAACCTCGACCATATAAAAACTTTGTTAAGCTGTCACTATCAATAGGATAGAAAAAAAATAATAATGGTTGACAAAGAAGAAATAGAAAAAAAAAACAATGGTTGACAAAGAAGAAACAAATTGCATCTTCGAATAAGTTTTCTTGAAGCTCTTGTTAAAAGCTATAACCTCTGATGTTAACTCAATTTAACCCATCCTGACCCTCGTGGTAACCCTTAACCTTTTTTCTTCTGCTTCCTGCGGCTGCTGGAGAAAACGGCCCCGTTCTTGGAAAAGCGTCCTCTGTAGCATACAAAAGCCCAGCCTTCCTGCTCCCCGTCAGGAGGCCCCAGACCGACCGAGGTCAGCACCTGTGCGGAGAAGCAGGTGACAGTGGCCTAGAGCAAGCTGTAAGAGTGTCTGCCCTTCAACTACCGTGCTGAAGCTTCAGGCATTCAAGCCACTGCAGTTCAAGTTTTCTTTGTGAATGCAGACTTTAAACAAATTCATCTATTGCTGTTCAGCTGACTGTAAAATTGGTAGATTTACTGTTGCAAAAAAAAAAAAAGAAAGAAAAAAGAAAGAAAGAAGAAAAACAGAGCTTTGAATTCCCCTTGGGTAAGGTCACGGATGCGGCCCAGGCTGCCAGCAAAACAGCCTTTAAAATCTTTGCAGTAGAACCTAGCAACTTCCAGGGGGAAGCAGCCTAACAATGACAGAAACATACCTCAGAAAAGTTTCCCCTAGGCAGCCAACATGTAAAACTCCCCATCTGAAGAACTTCCCAAGACGGAATGATTTGTTTTTCGTTCCATTTCCCTCAAAGATGGGAAACAGTACAAATTTGTTTCATCACTAACATATTTGCTGTCAGTCCGGCCTCCCTTAAATAGCCTTGTAACTCTATCTCATGTGGGTGCTTAAAAATTGAGGGTGTTATTTAAAATGTAGAATACTCAATAACTTGGTTCTGCTTTGCTCTGACCCACACTGAAGGAAAGAGTGCACGTTTGGTAAGGTTTCCTGTACCGGCCCTTCGTGTTTCTGCAGGACATCTTATGATGATAATGAAAACGGTTTCCTCTAAGTGTTTCAAAAATGACCAATGATAACTGATGCACCCCAAACTTAACATCTTTGAAATGGAAACATATGGCCCTGTAGCTTTTCCGAAGGAGACTTTAGAACCTATTTTCTGCTTCCTTTAGTTGCACAAGAGACTCTTCGCAGAAGATCAATGGCCCTTCCATATATAAATATGCTTTTACTTAGCGGACATGAGAGCTTTTGAAAGAAACTCATTACAGGGCCATTCATTTTAGACAGACTTGCTTTTGCTCATTCAGCCACCACCATGTTGTCATAATCGGTGCTGTCATTTTTTTTTTATCTTTTTGCCTTATCTAGAGCCGCACCCGCAGCATATGGAGGTTCCCAGGCTAGGGGTCTAACAGGAGCTGTAGCTGCTGGCCTTCGCCACAGCCACAGCAACGCGGGATCCGAGCTGCGTCTGCAACCTTCACCACAGCTCACGGGAACGCCGGATCCTTAACCCACTGAGCAAGGCCAGGGATCGAACCCGCAACCTCAAGGTTCCTAGTCGGATTCGTTAACCACTGAGCCACGACGGGAACTCCTCGGTGCCATCATTTTTGATAAATGTTTCATCTGGAGTCCAACATTATGGGAAATTTTACACGTGATAAGGAAATTTGTTCTAAGAATAGTCTGAGAGTCCGTGAGGGTTTTAACACAGATGTGGTCCCCAGATGTTATAGCTATTCTGAGGAACCAACAGCAGCAGCCACATGATGGATTTAGGTCACTTAAGATTCCCTCAGTCCCCACAAATACTGAGACAAGCTACTGATGGAGGCCTTTATCTCCTGGCCTGAAATTTCCTTTAAAAAAAAAAGTTGTCTTTTTGTCTTGATTGCTTTTTTTTTTTTTTTTTAAACAAATGCTTACATGTTTAGAATTGACTAATCAAAGTTCTGCCCGGGGATAATGTAGATTCTGTGAAAAGGCTTCCAGCTTTCATACCTCACGATAATAGACATAACAAAGTATCAGGCTAAGAGCATCTTACAGAGGTTTTGAAGTTATCCCACAGTCAGCCACAGCCCTGGGCACACCTTGCTTCTCTACCCCTTTCGACAAGTTTATAAATACACACTTAGGAGAGAATGAACCCTCTCTGTTATTAGACAGCACTGTAATGAGCACACTGCTGCCATTTAAGATAACACTGTCGCTGGATTCAGTCTGCATGGTGGAGGCTCTCACACGGAACAGACTCCCAACCTTTTGTTTCAGCTAAAGGGTCCCAAGGGGAGTTTACAATTTGAAGGAGGAAGGGGACAGGGTATATAAACCAACCCATTAACAAGTACTTGAAGAATATGCTGTGTATTTGACCCCACACAGGACTTCAAAATAAAGTCATTATCAGATTACAGGATTACCAGATTAGCTTCTAATTTGTTCCTGTCCCTGGGGCATCACGGAGACACAGCCATGTCTTTTAAAGAAATCACCCAGAGGAACGACTTTATGGGACAGGTTATTTTGAATCTCAACAACCCAGGCGAAGCAACTGTTTCTCAAGTCCCCCTCTGCACCAGTGGGGCGGGGGGCAGAATACACCTTTTAATCCTTTGTCAGAGCAAAGCATCGATACATGCGGAAATGAGTCACTGGGGCCGACAAGGAAAACTAACAAGGAAATCGCCCTATGGTGGAAAATGTCTAAGTTTTCGAGTCACCAGGATTTGAGTCATAATGAGTTATGCTTCTATATTTGGGGCTCTTTATGGGTAAAAACAGTAACAGCTGGGAAGGCACCATACACTTCTGAGTCCTGTTCTATGCACGCGGTACAGCGCTTACAGGGGCTTTGTGGCACAGTCATATTACTACCACATCCCCAAAGCAAGACGGTGCCTTAGCAAGCAGAGGCCGTAAACACAGGACGGGGTCCTCAAAGAGCCAATTGCTTGGTTTACTATCATTTTATTCAAGGGTCTTCAAAGTCTGCCTCCACTGGAGTTGAGCCCCAAATGCTCAATGGTTCTTTAAGAGCTGCCCCATCCCATTTGAGCTGAGGTCAAAGCAGAGGTCAAAAGAAGGGATAAAAAGAAGCTGCTTCCCTCTCTGAGGGAATGGCTGCAATGCCCACTCTTTTCTGCTCCTCGCCTTCCAGGAACACTGAAGCACCTGTTGAGGTATCTGACAACGGCAGCCTAGGAAATTCCCCCAATCTACTCTGGCCACACATACCTTCTAAGAGGGGCTGCAAAAGGCATAGTGGCAGGTAGCTGTAGTTACCAGTGATGATCTTACCAAATTTCAAGTCCTTAATTTGGGTATTAAACTCTTCAATTTCACCCATTTCACTTAATATCTTCACAGACTTGTAACTTCACTGATTCACTCACTTAGAAAGGGACATTCAGCATCAAGGAGGCCAACTCTGGCACTAGACTGCCTGTTTTTTTTCATTCTTGACTCTGCTACCAGCTGTGCGACCCCGGGCAGATTACCAACCTTCTTCAGGATTCAGCTCCCTCATCTGTGAAACAGGGTAACCGGGTTTTCCTGAGGATTAAATGATTTGTTGGAACTAGAGGGCTCAGGACAGCGCCTGGCAAGCAGTTACAAGTGAAAGCAGTCCCCAAGTACTGCTGGTCACTCTTAATTCCAGATCTACCCTAAACAAGCACATCCTGCTATTAAGGAATATCTGTGGCAGAATAAAATGAATCTGATTCCTCTCAACTTGGAAAAGACCAACACGCAAATCCTAACCTTGGTCTCTGGGTCACATACAGTGTTTTCTGGGTTTACCACTTCGCTGTTTTCATTTAGTACCTACTTTGCTTGGCGCCACGTATTTGATGAGCAAACGGAAACTTGGTCTTTGCTCTCATGGAGGTACTTAAGGCTGAACTAGTCTCCTCATCTGGAATGAAAGAGGTAATGTGTGATTTGAGGAGCTATTTGAGAGTAAAGCGACGCGTTCCGCTGGACTTTGTAAGTATGCAACTAGGTGGCTTCGTTGAGTTCCGATCACAGATTCCCACTCTGCCACTGAGCAACTTCCTATGGGAGAAGCGGTGAGAGGGGCAGGGGCTGGCACAGCGGCCTGCAGGCTAGCGGCCCAGGGTGACCTCAAAGCACCCTGGGAGAGACCAGGTGCAAGGCCCGCACCCACGGTTAAAACGGCTCCAGTGCTGAGCAAACCACGCACCCACCACGCCCGTCTCCCTCTGGGATAAAACGCTGCCTGCTCTGAGCTCTCGAGGTTACCGACACCACATGGAACTTCCCCACCCAGGCTGGCGCTCAGAGACCGCTTACCTGGGAACCGAGGGGAGCCTCTACTTTCCGAATCTGTCTGCTCACTTGCAAATCTAGACAGTGCTCCCGAACTCACAAACGTTTACAGACACTTAAACGTATAAAGACGTTTATAAAGCGGTTTATTAAGTATACATCAAAATTCTATATTATTTAATAAAACAGACGTGCACAAAAACTAGGCCCTACTGGGAACACAGCCACACCGAGGTTGGAGCCAGCTTAAAAGATCGCGGGGAAAGGATGCTCTGATCTCTGCTCAACCTGCAGCAGCCGGCCAGGAGAGCAGCAACTTTACACAGGGAACTCCCCTCGCCAGCGACGTTTTCCGTCGGAGGACGTTAAGCCTCAGACCGGAAACACCCCGCCTCACGTCGCCTTTACTTTAAAGACGCAGGCCGAAGCCCCGCCTACTACGGAAGACGAAAAGGAGCCCCGTTTGCGGGCTCTTTTGGCCAAATCTTACCAATCGGCGACCCGGTACAGGTAAAGCTAAAGGCGAGGGGTTGCTGCGCGAGTCAGGGGACCTGGGGCGGGAGGACGGGATCGTGGGGCTGTGCCTGCAGAGGACGCGGCCTTGTCCTTGGCCATGTCCCCTGTCGCTATGCATGGAAGGTCAGTGCCGCCCACCCGCCAACGGAGAGGCCCGGTAGACCCTGCCGCGGGGTCGGGAATTCGGCCGGACTGTAAAGCTGTCTTCGGGCCCACGCCGCCGACCGCCCATGCCCGAGCCGCAGGACCTACATCCGCCACCAACCCGAGTCCCCCGCACCGAAGACCCAGCTATACGGGCGCGCGCACGCACGCCGTACGTCTCTACGGCCCAGGCGCGGTGCAGGGGCTGAGCCTGGGGTGGGCGTGGCCACAGCGGGTGCACATGACCATTCTCACTGGCGCGGAGGGTCCTGCCCCTCCTTACCTGGCTCTGCACCGAGAAGGGGAGGTGGAGCCGACCCATCTCCTTGCACCCCTGGAAGGCCTTAGTCGGGTTTTCGAGGTTGGCGCGTGATGGTGGGATTTCCCCCCACCCCATTTCCATCATTTACTAGGCTCCAAAGCTTAACATTCCTGAAAGGAGTCAGTAAGTTCCCGCACTAAGAGCCACGGTTCCAGGAGTTCCCATTGTGGCTCAGTGGTTACTGAACCCGACTAGCATCCATGAGGTTGCGGGTTCGATCCCTGGACCCACTCAGTGGGTTAAGGATCGGCATTGCTGTCGTGTAGGTCAGTAGCTGTAGCTCCAATTTGACCCCTAGACCGGGAACTTCCATATGCCCAGGGAACTTCCATATGCCCAGGTGTGGCTGTAAAAATAAATCACCCTCCTTTAGCTCATAGGCACAGTCCTGATCAGGCCCATAGTCCTGATCAGGCCCATTTGTGAAGGGCGGCAGGAAAGAAGTTAACATCCCCTCGAGTCTGGCTGGACCCGGCACCATCCCACCTCCCCTCTTACTATAAAAAAACCTGAATTCTAATTGGGGAAGATGGTTCTTTGGGGCACTAGTCCACCATCTTCTCACTCTGCTGGTTTTCTGAATAAACTCACTATTCCTTGGCCTGTATGGCGAGCAGCATTTAGTTGGATTTTTCCAAGTGAAGACTGATGTGAAAATGTAAAGGACGAAGCCCTAAGCTCACTGGAAATGCACAGACTAGGGAAGTAACCACATGGTTATTTCAAAATTGCCCACTTTGCTGCCCAATTTTTTTTTTTTTGTCTTTTTGCCTTATCTAGGGCCACACCCGCGGCATATGGAGGTTCCCAGGCTAGGGGTCTAACAGGAGCTGTAGCCGCCAGCCGACGCCACAGCCACAGCAACGCGGGATCTGAGCTGCGTCTGCAACCTACACCACAGCTCACGGCAACACCGGATCCTTAACCCACTGAGCAAGGCCAGGGATTGAACCCGCAACCTCACAGTTCCTAGTCAGATTCGTTAACCACTGAGCCACTATGGGAACTCCTGCTGCCCAATGTTTAAATTATTTCCAGTTCTTATGGACTGGGTGAATCAAACACTAAAATTACCCTGTGTTGTGTGTATTTGGAATAACATAATTGACGTTTCTTCTAACATCATTAACAGGAAGTTGGGGAAGTGGTTACGAAGAGGCCAAGAAGAGGAGTGAGGACTGGAAGCAACAGGAGCTGCAGGAGTGGAGCCACAGCACAGAGGAGAGAGGGACTCTAGGGACGACAGCAGTCTGTCCTCCAGTGCTTGGGGGACGTGGAGTCTTCCAGTGACCCAATCTCAAGTAAGGAACAACAAAAAGTGCAATTCTGTGTTTCCTCTAGAACATGGAGTTAGCCCCGGAAATTAAAACTACCAATAGATGTGACTCCTGCATCAGACTTCAGTAAGGTCTGAGTGAAATCACAAATGGATATCTCATGCTATTAAATTGTACATTTTCAGTAACTGACTTTTAAAATATTTTTGGATTCTCAGAAATGATAGCTGTGGAAGTGACTAAGTATATCAGTATTGTCATAAGAACATAAGCATTTTTTTTTTTTTTTAATTTTTTGGCTGCCCCAAGGCCTGTGGAGTTCCTGGGTCAGGGATCAGAGCTGAGCCACAGTTGTGACCTAGGCCACAGGTGCAGCAATGCAAGAACCTTTAACCCACTCTGGTGGGTTGGGGATCGAACCTGTGTCCTGCCGCTACAGAGATACTGTTGATCCTGTTGCTCCACAAAGGAAACTCCTGTAAGCATTTTTACTTAGATTTAGATTTGGATTTGGTTTATTCATTCTGCTATATATTTGACAGAGGTATCAAAGACACATTAACTTTTAGCTGTTGGCTGGCAACACATTCTTCCTCAAACTGAAACCACCACCACTTATGCTGAGACACCTTGAGGCTTGATTTGATTAAAACCAGAGGGAAAAATAACGATGATCTGCATTATCAAAAAGCTCAGATTGTTAAGTTTGTAAAGTTCCTTAGCCACAGGCTTCACTTAGACATGGACTTAAAGCTAATGAGGGGAATATTTTTTTTAAAGATACATAAAGCCAGAGTGCCAGTTTATTGAATTACAATAAACACACAGCTTATGCAGAGTGGAATAGTCATAGTGGCATGACTAGTGAACTTTTTCCTCCCTGGAGGCTGTTGATTCTGTTTCAAAACTTTTTAATTAGGAAAAAAAATTAAAGTTGAAAGATTACTAACACTCATATAACCATAACTTAGATTTGGCAAATGTTGGCATAATTACATTTATATTTTATGCAAAACCATTTTAGGGTAAGCTGAAGACATCATGACATTATCCCTAAGAACTTTCTCAAGATGCCATTTTCACAGCTACGAAAACTATCAGTACTTTTCTGATAGTATCTAGTCCATCACAACTCTAGTCCATATGCACATTTTCTCTCTTTATCCCCACATCTTTTTAGCTGCTCTTTTTCCAAACACACTAGAATGTATTGTTCTGTTTTGTTTTTGCTTTTTAGGGCCATACCTGAGGCCAATGGAGGTTCCCAGGCTAGGGGTCGAATTGGAGCTACAGCTGCCGGCCTACAAACACAGCCACAGCAACACAGGATCTGAGCCACATCTGCAACCTACACCACAGCTCATGGCAACGCCAGATCCTTAACCCACTGAGCAAGGTCACGGATCGAACCCACAACCTCATGGTTCCTAGTCAGGCTTGTTAACTGCTGAGCTATGAAGGGAACTCCTAGGATTTATAATTATGTCTCCTTAGTCTTTTAATTCAAGCTCCCAGTGACAATGAGTTTTTTTTTAAGACTCAAAGAGAACTGTCTTGTTCCACCATCTGGATTTGTTAGACTGTTTCCTTGTAGTGTCATTGAACTTGTTCCTCTCTGAGTCTGGCCCTTGTATTCTGTGGAAACTCGAAGCTAAGTCTGGTTCAGGCTAAACCCTGGCAGGACTGCTTCCCAGAACGACCACCTGTCATCTGCAGAGGGGCCTGCTGGGTGTCAGGATGCTGAGTCCCACCTTTGTTACCAGGGCGACAGCCAGGGCGTGTCTCCCAGTTCAACTTGGAAGTACTCTTTGGGTCACCCTTTGGGACCACATGAATACCTTGTTTTCTCACCAGCTTTTTACCGAATTATCTTTGCATCCATCTTTGCCTGAATCAGTGGTTTGATGGGAGGTGGAAAAATGGTTTAAAAGTTACTTTTACCTTTCTTTTCCAATATTAGCCAGCACTTTCCTCTAAAGAACACTTTTCTTCTTCAACTGGGGATTATTAAAATTCTTCCTAACAAGGTAGGATAAATGCTTAGTTTTCTTTGACCACTTTCCAAAGTAAGAGTCAAGGTAGTAGTCACATACAGTTGTGGCAAGTTATCTTTCTTACTTACAGATTCTCGTATATTCAGTGTGTAGAACTGAATTTCAGTCACTAATATTTACATTATCACGTTTGGCCAGTGGGAGTCTCTTCATGATACCAAATGGAATAAAAACAAAGTGGTGATACTCTTAGGGAAATCTGAAGACTGGATATTAGATGATATAGAGGAACGCTTATTTGGTGGGATATGTTATTGTGGTTGTTGAAAAGCTAAGAGTCGTCACCTCTTCGAGATGACGTGCTGAAGTGCTGCTGCTGAGACGGGGTTTGCCCTGAGATGATGTGTGGGTGTCAGGGCTGGAGGAGCTGCTGGTGGAGAGGAGACACGGGGGCCAGGGCTGTGAACTGGGGAGAGGGGTGCTGGGGGCTTAGGGCTTTATTACACTATGTTTTCTGTACACGCTTGAGAATTCTCCTATTAAAACGCTTTTCACTTACTTTATATTGATATTTTCAATTCAAATGTAGTATCAGGGCTTTTTTAACCCTGTATTTATATTTTTACCATGAAAAGCTTATTTTGAAAAAACAAGTATATTTTCCATCTTGCTGATATAAGGCCAAAATTTAAGTAGTACTGAAGTTTAACTACTGTATAAGTCGAGAAAATTTAAAGTCTTTTAAAATTGGAAGGGTAAAGAACTTAAAAAAAAACGGCAATTTCTACTCTTTGCCTTTTCTTCTTGGAAAATGTTTTTAAAGCTTAAAAAATTCTACATCATTTTCTTTGAAATTTTGAAATTTAGTTTGTAAATACATGTAGTTTATTAATATGAAAATATTTCTTTAAAAAATTTTGAGAAATGGTAATTAGGAAGAGTGGGGATGTCTGTGAAATTACTGTGTCTTCAATCTTAGGAAAACCTCAGGATTCTGCTTAAATTTCTTTCCATCTTTTTCCTGTGCTTAGTTTGTTTTCTTGTTTTAAAAAATCCTACATTTTGAAATAATATCTTTTATTTAACGTGTTAATCGTTCATTACACGTGACACAATAGCTTTCATCCGTCACTGCTAGCTGCAACCTAACTCTGGAAATCTGGGACTTGATGCTGCAACTCTTTTTCTGGCGATAAATGGTCTCTTTTCCGGTCTCTTCAGACTCTTCTGCTTCTTTGTGGTTTGGGGGCTTCCTCCACCAAGAAGTACCTCAGCTATTTAGAGCCCAGTTCAGCCAGCTCTAGAGCCTTTACGGCATCTGCAGCTGGAGGCCTGTAGTTAATAATGTAAGTTAACCATTCACTGTGGATGAAACATCTGGCATAAATCTCACTGAGGTCGGTGGACATTTGAAATGTCAGCAAAGAATTTTTTTTTTCTGGTAAAGCATGGATCATTTTATTCAAGGTTTATTCATAAACCAGACAGTATCTTCTCAATACTATAGAAAATCAGCAGAAGAAAACTGACAGTGGTATGGTTGAATACTCCTGAAAAAAAGGCCCTAGCTTTTGAATAAAGGAAGAAAATATAAGGAGGAAAGTTCACTATTTTTAGAACAGAAAGAGAGCACTTACCAGCATCTGTGTGGTGGGTGGGGATGGAGACTCTGAAGACCCAGGGGCTAAATGCCCGCAGACACCACCTCCCTGCTGGCTGCTTGCTTGGGCACACATGTCCGTTCAGCACATACAGTCTGCCTGCCACTTCCACAGGTTCTCCATCCGCGGATGCAGCCACCGTAGCTAACCATACTCAGGAAAAATATTCCACAAAGTCCCAAACAGCAAAGCTGAATTTGCTATGCCAGGCAACGACTTACATAGCATCCCCTCATGTTGGTACAGACGTAATCTAGAGATAATTCAGGGTGTGTACATGAGACGTGTGTAGGTTATCTGTAAACACTGTACCGATCCTTTCCCACGTGAGGGACTTGAGCATCTGTGGACTCTGGCATCCGTGCGGGGAAACCTTGGCGAGATCTTGTGGGTACTGAGGACGGCTGTACATACTGAGACAGGCTCTGGGTGCCAGGGCTAGGAGACCAGCAGTGGACAAGTTACGTTTTCTCACGAAGCTTACGTCCTAGTGAGGAAAGATCATGAACGTCACATGTAGATAAATGTCCGTCAGCAGGGAATCCTTATAAAAGGCAAGATCATGGGTTTGAAAGTATGGGTGCACGTTTTACAGAGCGGACGGGGAGGCCTCACTGAGGAGGAAGCGAGCCTGCATCTGAGGGAAAGGCTCACACCCAGAGGCACGTTCACTGTCTACCGGGATGGCAAGGGGGCCTGTGAGCCTGGAACAGAGCAGGCAGCTTGGCCCTGGGATGGGAGCGCAGAGGGCTGTGAGCAGAGGAGGGCCGTGATGTGACTCCTGTGTTTTAAAGGATCACTCTGTGCCGGAGTTCCCATTGCGGCTCAGCGGTAACAAACCCAGCTAGTGTCCATGAGTACTCCGGTTCAATCCCTGGTCCCCCTCACTGGGTTAAGGGTCCGGCGTCGCTGTGGCTGTGGTGTAGGCCAGCAGCTGCAGCTCCGATTCAGCCCATAGAGCCTGGGACTTCCATATGCCACTGGTGTGGCCCTAAAAAGACCAAAAAAAAAAAAAAAGAGAGAGAGAGGGAGGGCGAGAGAAAGGACCACTCTGTGCCAAGTGGGCGGTAAGTCCCACGGAGCAAGGGCAGTGGGGGCGAGGACGGTCGGGAGGCTGTGACCATAACCCGGGTGAGGGACTTTTGGAGCAGGGCGATAGCAGTGGAGGAGACGTGGTCAGATCCTGATTATTTTGAGAAGTTGAACAGTAGGTTCTGCTGATAAATCGTTAAAAGAGGGGTCAAGGATCACTTTTCTAGTTTGGCCTGGGCAGCTGAAGGATGCGTCTGATTACAGGAGACAGGAAGACTGAGCTGGGAGCAGGTGAAGAGGGGAATTCAGTTCTGGAGGGGCCGACTTGGGGTGACTGCCGGATACCCAAGTGTGGGGGAGTGGGCAGGTAGTTAAGTGTGACGTTTGGGGGAGGTTGGAGCCGGGGCAGTGGATCTGGGTGTTATCTAACTTCCTGTTGATTTACTGTTCATCCCCCTCCCCCATCACTGGTCGACGCTGGGCGAGGGTGGTGCCGGGGGGGTAGGAGTGGCGTCATGCCACCCCGTGGGATCAAGGCTGGACTAGAGGGCGTTCCCAGCCCCACCACCCCAGGCAGTGCTGGCGCAGGCATCCCAGGGAGCACCCTGGGAAGCACTGCTAAGGCGGCCTGTGCTCATCTCTGCCATCTTTAACGAACTGCACACTCCTTTCTGAGTTCTGGATCCTCGTGTTTCTCAGCAGACAGGAATGAGATGAGTAGGCGCTGTCGTCACTCCTTTAGACACCTCTCAGGTCTGCCTGAGTGTGGCTGGAAGGGCAGAAACAGTACGGTAGACAAGCGACTAAAAAGTCAAAATGCCACTTAGCAGTGCAGCACTCACAGCCATGAATTCAAACCAGGGTCGCCATGTGTGCCTGACGCTCAACTCTGGTGCCAATGCCTTGCCTACCTTGCAAACAGTTGCTGTAGTTTGTGAGGCCCGCACTTTAATGTCCGGGCACTGCCTTTGTGACAGTCCATTATTCCTCCGGCGAGTCAGTTCCCTTCATGGCAGGTCCCCTTTCCCATAACTGTCTTACCTCTTGTAGACTAGCTGATGTACTGATAAAGTGCTCACCGTATTAGAAGTTCGGGAACAGGTGTCTATATACCGCATTGTCCTAAACACACCCTTAGGATAATATTCGCTTCTGGAGTTGGTACTGTAAGATCCAGGACAAATGGAGTCAGATGCGGTAACTTTAATTTCCTGTGCATGGATCCAAAATATCACAGATGACACGGCTCCCAAGGGCTCACACAAAGCCTCCATCCACAACATCAAATCATGGACTGAGCGATGGAGTTTTCATGAACTTTTCTCCCTGCTTTTTAGGATGGCTGCTCTTTTTCTAAAGAGGTTAACATTACAAACCATGAAGACTGAAAACAGCTGCACTGGAAAATGTCTGAGTAAATCCATAGGACAAAAGACAGCACCAGCACAGCCGCACCATATCGCTTCTGCTCCCAGACCGTCCTGCCTCATTCACGCAAAAGCTTTTAGTACTGAAGACACCCAGGAGGAAAGAAAAAAGAAAAAAAAGAATGAAGCGGCTTTTAGTAACATCGGGAGAAAAATTCATGAGCGCATCATCCACGTGCTGGACGAGCAGGGCAACGACCTGGGCCACATGCACCGAGCAAACGTGATCAGGCTCATGGCCGAGCGGGACCTGCGGCTGGTGAGACGGGACCCAGGCGCTGAGCCCCCACAGTACCAGCTCCTGACGGGGGCACAGATCCACCAGGAGCGGCTGCGACTCCGAGAGGTGGAGCGGGCCGAGCCTAAGGCCAGTAGGTGTCCTGCTGTCTGCCCCCGAGTGCCTCAGGGCCGCATGCCCACAGCGTATCTGGTGTTTGCTGAGGTGACTTGTAAAAAACCGGGGAGGTCAAAGTGTCACCCTATTTCCCATGTCTTTTTTTAATCCCTCACTTATTTCTATGCCTCTTTTCTTTATTCTTTATTATTCTGTTTCCAGTATCTCCTCCTTTATACCTGTGTGAAACAAGGGAAAACGAGGTAAATACTCCCAAAATGTCAAGAATGCTTTCCCCTCTGACCTCAGCTTGGCCTCCCAGTAACTGACAGTGTGATGACGTGGGGCGAGTTCTTGCTTCTGTCCGGGCCTCTCACCTGTCCTGGGTGCCCTCCTTCCCTCATCTCTAAGGTAGAGGCTTGGGTTAATTACACAGGAGCACTTTTCTAAATTCTGAAGTGACACCCAGAGCGCCCCCTGCCCACTTCATTACAGCCACAGTGCCCTCACCCACGTGGTTTGCCAATGCACTTGGCATCCGAGCCTTAGAGAAGCCGAGAGTTGGCTTCTGAGTGGAGAGGTTTGTCTCATGATTCCTAGTTAGTGCTGATCGTCACACGAGACTGTACGGCAAAGGGTCAGAAGGTGGCCCCAGGCTGCCACAGCAAGGCTGGGTGTCAATTCTGTGACCCCACATTTAACAGCAGGGACACTGACTGGAAAACGGAAGATAACCAGAGGAGCCAACTGGGGTGGATAGGACATCAAACTGTGTCACAGTAAAACAGTGACCAGCGCGAGAAGTTTGGCTCAGAGAACCTGGACCAGCCAGCAGGGCTATAAGGAAGCAAGGAGTTGTTAATAAAAGCACTCCTTTTTAGAAAATTACTTTTAACTAGTTACTTTAAATGAAAAAGCATAAAGAAAAATACAATGAACACCTGTCACCCACCATCCAAAATAAGAGCAATAAGGATTCACTGGTTCCTTTTAAAAGACCTTCCCTTTGTGCTTTCATCAAACAAAAGTACCTATAAATGCAGGCACTGCATACTACTCTTACTCGGCAGGTGAAAAGTTGGTGTTTTACTTTGTGTCTGTCTCTGAAACATGTCAGATAGGGGACACGAGGCTTTAGGACACTCGTGTGATAAAGCTCTCACATAAACTAGCACCAAGTCTCTCTTTCAAACCAGGACCCACCCTGACAAAGGAACTGACTTTTTCTGCAAATATTGGACAACATGATTTGGACACAAAGTGTAAACAGATTCAGCAATGGATTGAGAAAAAATACAGAGTTCAAATTACAGTAAAGAAAGGGAGGAGCGCAGAGGACCCAGAAAACAGGACGGTGAGTCAGAGCAGGCACGAGCGACTGCCTGTGTCTTGTTCCTTTTCTGATCTTGAAAAATAACAATTCACGGAGTTCCTGTCATGGCTCAGTGGTTAGTTGACCTGACTAGCATCCATGAGGATGAGCGTTCGATCCCTGGCCTCGCTCAGTGGGTTAAAGATCTGGCATTGCCATGAGCTGCGTGTAGGTCACAGATGCGGCTTAGATCTGGTGTTGCTGTGGCTGTGGCGTAGGCCGGTGACTGTGGCTCTGATTTGACTTCTAGCTTGGAAATCTCCATATGGCACAGGTGTGGCCCTAAAAAGACAAAATGACCAAAAATAAAAATAAAAAATAAAAAACTATAGAAAATCTGGGAAATGTAAAGGCAAAGGAAAGTTAAGCAGTAATTCTGCCCAGTGATGGTAGTAGCTTTCCAATTTGTTTTTCAGAATGCAAGCATCCTGTGCATGTTACTTTTTCCTTGTAACATAAATACTTTGCCACGTAAAAACAGTCAACTTCATAACTTAAGGGCTACATGCTATTCTATTTTACAGATTGTTGAGTACCTAACATTTAAATAGGAAAACTAAAAACTATATGGGTTTGGAGTTCCCATTGTGGCTCAGCAGAAACGAATCCAGTTAGGAACCATGAGGTTGCAGGTTCGATCCCTGGCCTTGCTCAGGTTAAGGATCCGGCGTTGCCATGAGCTGTGGTGTAGGTTGCAGACACGGCTCCGATCCCACATTGCTGTGGGCCGGCAGCTACAGCTCCTGTTAGACCCCTAGCCTGGGAACTTCCATATGCCACAGGTGTGGCCCTAGATAAGGCAAAAAGACAAAAAAAAAACCTTTATGGGTTCATCTTTTAAAGTTTGTTTCCTCTTTATACAGGCCTATGAGAAGCATTGCCTATAAACTCAAATCGTCTTCTCGAAAGCATACAGCAGTTTGCAATCCCAGGAGAAATCTAGGGGGACATCTGGCTCACTTTTGGAGTTGGATTATCCAACAGCAGCTAAAATACAGTGGTCTTCGACCCCAGTTCCATATTAGAATCACTGAGGCTGAGGGCCCAACCCAGCTGATCCAGAATCTCTAGAACTGCATCTGTTTTTTTCCTAATCACCCCAACAATTCTGTGCATTCAGTGTTGGGAACAGCACTGGCTAACAGCGTGTGGATAAGGAGGGGATCTTCCAAAGCCCAAACCCACTGCTTTGTACCTTCTGCGAGAGGGCAGTCTGGGCCAAACACACCCCTCGGTGCCACAACAGGGAATTTAAAACTATCCAGCCTTAGTGCATTAGCCCAGTGACATGGAGTCTATCTAACCACCTTGTTATGGTACAGGTTCCAATAAGCTTAACTGGGGATGTGCAGTTTGATTTAGCAGGTCCCTTAAATAGCAGAAGTTCAAGAATGCTGGGTTTTAGGGGTATGAGAGCCTTACAGTGGGAAGAATTTAAGTGTAGGTTGTAAATTAGTCTTTGTTTTCTTTTTCTAGGAGGAGCTATGCAATCAAATCCTCCAGACTATGCCTGGAATAGCTACCTTCTCATCCAGACCACAGCTCATCAGAGGGGGAAAGGCAGTAATGTGTGTTCTTCGCCCCTTGAGCAGAAAGGAGGAGGACGCGAACAAAGTGGCTCAGGGGACCCCGAGAGGAGACGCCCTGAGCAGAGAAGACGGGAACCATGGGGCCTCCGATGTGCTGCACCAGTGATTTTAATAAAAGCACACTGCTGAGGGGCCTAACTAAGCTGGCTGGTGAGTGGTCCTTCAAGCAGGGCAGTCCTGTGGCTCAGCATCCGGACAGCGGAGGGGCACACGGCCCTCAGGGCCGTTCAGCAACTTCTCGCTTCTAGGCAAAGACTCGCCCTGGTCCTGTTTCCTCTTAGGAGGGATGTACCCGCTGAGACGAGAGGCCAGACTCCGTTTTTCACGAGACGGTTTCACCTTTGGGGAAAAGGAAAACATACAGTCGGCCCTCCACATCTGCAGGTTCAACCAACAGCTAATCAAAAATAATTAAAAAAAAAAAAGAAAAGGAGTTCCTGTTGTGGCTCAGCAGGTTAACAATCCAATGTAGTCTCCATGAGGATGCGGGTTTGATCCCAGGCCTTGCTTAGTGGGTTAAGGATCCCACACTGCCACCAGCTGTGATGCAGGGCACAGCTGCAGCTCCAATTAGACCTCTAGCCCAGACACTTCTATACGTCAGAGGTGCAGCTGTAAAAAGATAAAAATGCGGAAGGTTTCAAGAAGCAAAAGTTTGAATTTGCCCTAAACCAACAATATTTCCACTGTATTGGGTATTATGAGTAATACAGAGGTGACATAAGGCGTCCGGGAGGACACAGGTAGGTTCTATGCACACAGAGGTGACACCTGAACAACTGTGGGGTGAGCATGTGACACCTGCATGGTCAAAAATCCTCATGTAACTCTATTTGAGCACCTGCGGGTTTTGCTACCTGGAGGATCCTGGAACCAGTTCCCCACGGATACCAAGGGATGACTGCTATTTGAATTCAAAATTAAAACTGTCAGGCTCAGGTACCTATCAGGTATATAACTACCATAGTATATACAACAATACAACTATGGCCATGAAATTAGAATGTTAGGTCCAGGAGTTCCCATTGTGGCTCAGTGAGTTACAAAGCTGACTATTTTCCATGAGGATGCGGGTTCAATCCCTGGCCTCACTCACTGGGTTAAGGATCTGGCATTGCTGTGATCTGTGGCGTAGACTGCTGATATGGCTTGGATCTGACCTTGCTCTGGCTGTGGAAGAGGCTGGCAGCTGCAGGTCCAATTTGACCCCTAGCCTGGGAACTTTCATGTGTCACACAAGTGGCCCTAAATGCAAAAAGAAAAAAACTTGAGGTTCACAAAACTGCCTTCCATAGTACAGAATCACACAGTAATAAGTAGTTGAAAATATGCTAAAAAGACTGCATCTGGTTTAAGCCATTTATGTTTGAAGATAACTGCTTGCTGAGTTGTCTTAACATACCTTGAGCTTCATTTTCTTCTTGTCAGGGTCGTGCACGACGGCATGCCTACTGAGACTCTGCTGCAGGGAGGGAGAGAGAAACAGCCATGTGTGTAAAACAGTGCCGTCTGGTGTCTGTTACTGTGAAAACCCCCTGAGTTATTTAAATAAACTGTCTGTTTATTAATTGTTTAGATAATTTCTGTTCTGTTCAGTTCAGGGGTCTGACCTCTACCTCTGGAGCAGAACTGCTCCTTAAGTCACTGCCTTTTCCAAGGCCCCAGCTTAGGAATTTTTACATTCTCACCACCTGTGGCTTCCTGGTCCTTCGCAGGGAAGGGGTGCACAGTTGGGGGCAGTCCTGAATGAGCTCTGACGATTGGAAGGAGGCTCTTTTAACCGACTATGTCAGCAGCACTCCCAACACCAGTGGAAAGTCTGACCCAGGTCTTGCTGTCCTCAACCAACTGACCACCGGCAGTTCCCATGGCTTTCTCAATGCTGGGGCTGTGCCAGGCCAGTGCCCTTCCCCCTTCAGTCTCTCCATGATTTGCGGTGAGTGCCAGCCAGACAGAATCTGCAGCGCTGCACCTGGGGTTGTTCTCACCTATTTGAGTCACACCAAAACCCAGACTATGGTGTGTCCCCTGCTTCTCTTCTCAGTTCCTAGATGAGGGCAGTCCAACAGGACACTCAAACATCAGCATATGCTTATAAATAATAAGCACATGGTGCCTCAGGGGCTCAAATTCATACGAATCACCTGGAGGGAGTTCCCGTCGTGGCTCACGAATACTCCCGACTAGTCTTCATGAGGACATGGGTTCGATCCCTGGCCCTACTCAGTAGGTTAAGGATCCAGCGTTGCCATGAGCTGTGGTGTAGGCCGCAGGTGTGGACTGGATCCAGCATTGCTGTGGTTGTGGTGTAGACCGGCAGCTTCAGCTCTGATTCCACCCCTAACCTGGGAACCTCCATATGCTGCGGGTGGGGCCCTAAAAAAAGACAAAAAAATAAATATATAATCACCTGGAATGTTTGTTTAAACACAAATTACCAGGCCCACCCCCAAAGCTGAGGATTGAGTGGGTCTGGAGCAGGGCCTGTGGATGTGTGTTTCTAGCAAATTCCCCAGTGGTGCTGAGGGCCACACTTTGAAAACCATGGGCAAAGCCAGGTCTGGTGGTTCACAGACCTGAGCTAAGAACCACTCCTGCCACAGCAAGAGCGACGGGCCAGAGCCCTGCCCCCAGCCCCCATCTGCAGGAGCGGACGGCAGCAGGGAGGGGAGGACTGACCTTCATGGCGAAGGCTTTGCCACAGCCGGCGTGCTCACACACGAACGGGCGCTGCTCCTCGTGGAACGAGAGAATGTGGCTCTGGAGGTTGAACACGGTGGTATAGGTCCGGCCACAGCCCTCTCTGGGACACCGGCATACGTCCCTCTCCACAGTGTGCGTCTTCGTGTGCTGCTTCAGATGATCCTTGCGTTTAAATGTTTTCCCGCAGACGTCACATGTGATTGCCTCTGGGGGAGCAGAAGCCAAATTAGCGCATCTCCCAGGTGTACCCCTGAGGAACAATGATACTAAACACCTCAAGTAATGCGTGCGATGCCCCAAACCTTACGATTATACATAACCCAGCCATTTCAGAGGAAACAGACTTGGTTTTTACTGCTTGAACGTCTGTCTCCATTCCCAAGTTCTTGTGCACAGTCAGCCCGTCTGTCTGCCGAGGAGCAGGGGTTCTGTGCATGGGGCTATGGGCAGGGGGTGGAATTAGAGCCGTTTCCTTTCTTGTCCTCCAGCACAGGGGGCACTGCTTTCCAACCGTCTGCACACCACCAGCCGGTGGCCCCCCAGTGCCCTCCACCTGCTGCTGGAGCCTCTGTAAGGCCAGGTGTGCGCAGGCCTCTGAGACCTGAGGCCACAATCCCTGCTCATGCATCAGGCAGCTGGGGAACCCCGCACAGAACACAGCTAACACAGAAACTACATCTAACGTTTCACCCTTTAAAAGCACTCAGTCACGGAGTTCCCATCGTGGCGCAGCAGAAGCAAATCCGACTAGGAACCATGAGGTTGCGGGTTCGATCCCTGGCCTCAGCAGGTTAAGGATCTGGTGCTGCCGTGAGCTGCGGTGTAGGTCGCAGACATGGCTTGGATCCTGTGTGGCTGTGGCTGCTGTATAGGCTGGAAACTGTAGCTCTGATTCGAACCCTAGCCTGGGAACCTCCACATGCTGAGAGTGTAGCACCAAAAAAAGGCAAAAAAATAATAATAATAAAAGCACTCAATCGGTTCCACAGGGCCAAATGTTTTTATCAGGCCACTCACATCTGCCTTACCTTTATGAGTTTCTCTCACGTGTTTCAGAAGCTCTGTCCATGTTTTTGCCACAAAAGAACATTCTTTTTGACAAATATAGCCTATTGTAAAAAAAAGAAAAAAAGAGACCGTGGATCGTCTTTTGTGAATATTCAGTACAAAAAACCAATCACAAATAGATTGTAAGGAGAATAATTATCACAAAAAAACAGATTATCAAA
Organism: Catagonus wagneri; assembly: GCA_004024745.2. Classification (NCBI taxonomy): domain Eukaryota; kingdom Metazoa; phylum Chordata; class Mammalia; order Artiodactyla; family Tayassuidae; genus Catagonus; species Catagonus wagneri. The sequence goes on from PVHT020004944.1 coordinate 40,872,132, forward strand.
AAAACCCCAGATTGTAAGGAAACTTAGGTACCTATACAATTTTTATGCTACCTCCCAACAGTATTCTATCCTGTCAGTCTCAAGACAGAGTTACAAAAACTAAAGAAAACTTCATTTTCCAGCAAAACCAAATAACTGCCCAGCAAGGCCCTTCGCAGAGGCTCTCCGTGCAGAAGACTCTGGGCGGCTGGGAGCACTGCACATGGACTCCCAGATGCTGTGGCCTCCCCCACCCGTGGCTCTAGGCCCCTTTCCCCTCCCTGCTCTATGTCTGCCTCCTTTTTTTACTCAGCAAAAGAGCCAAGTGGTCTTTGCCCTTGGTGAATCACCTAAGATAAAGGAGGGGTTCACCCTCTGGCTTCCTCGATTGTCAGTATCATATAACTTTCATGCTGCAAAAAAGTAGGAAGATGCAGCTAAGAAAAGAAAACGAAAGATCCCAGGATAAAACTCTGTGAACAAAAACGGACATTGGGAGTTCCCGTCGTGGCACAGCAGAAATGAATCCAACTAGGAACCATGAGGTTGCAGGTTCGATCCCTGGCCTTGCTCAGTGGGTTAAGGATCTGGCGTTGCCATGAGATATGATGTAGGTCACAGATGTGGCTCAGATCCTGCGTTGCTATGGCACAGGCCGACAGCTGTAGCTCTGATTTGACCCCTAGCCTGGGAACCTCCATATGCCGTGGATGTGGCCCTAATAAAAGGAAAAAAAGGGACACTGTGCAAAGCACAAGAACTGGATTAATTAGTAAGTGTAACAGCTAGCCCGAGTTTCTGACTAAATACCAGATAGAAGTTAAAAGAATCAGGCTGCTTCTCAGCCTCAGCTACTAGTCTTTTGCCTTAAAACAAAACAAAAAAAAAGATTCTAGGGCTTGGGAAATTAGAATACAGGCATCAAAAATCCCTCATGGAGGAGCTCCCTGGTGGCACAGTAGGCTAAGGAACTAGGGTTGTCACTGCTATGCCTCGGTTCCAATCCCAGGGCCAGTAACTTCCACATGCCATGTGCACAGTCAAAAAAAAAAAAAAATTTCCTTATGGAAACAGATAATAGTCAAGCAGCTGACTTTCATCAATTCTTCTTGAAAAAAGTTACAATCCCATTGATCTGAAAACCTCAAACTATAATCCAAGCCCTGCGAATGCCAACAAGAAGAATTGGCACAGGCAGGAAAGAGAACAGACACAACACTCAGTGGCTCTTTGGCCAAGAGCTAAGCCAGCAAAACAGTGCTGCTGCCTCCATAGTTTCAACTTCTCAGGATGAGCCCGGAATCGAGGAGAGGACTGAACAAACACACCACTGCTGCCATTTAGTCAGCACGAGCACTGAGGCCACCGAACGCACCTTCGTGGACCTTCCCATGCCTCTTCAGGCTGCTGGGGGAAGCAAAGTGTTTCCCGCATCCGTCGTGGGCACACCTGGGTTAACACAAGGGGTTATCAGCTGATCCGTTTGCAGAGAGAACTGCACTTATGGATACTGCTTTGGTCTCATCCTACCACACCTCCCCTTCCCACAACCAAACCAGTCATGAAAGTGGGATTTCTCAGAGTTCCCGTTGTGGCTCAGTGATAACAAACCCGACTACTAACCGTAAGGTTGTGGGTTCAATCCCTGGCCTCACGGAGCGGGTCAAGGATCCGGCGTTGCAATGACCTGTGATGTAGGCCGCAGACGCAGCTCGGGTCTGGCATTGCTGTGGCTGTGGTGTAGGCCGGCACCTATGGCTCCAATTAGACCTCTAGCCTGGGAACCTCCATATGCCACGGACACAGCCCTAAAAAGACCAAAAAATAAAAGGGAAAGAAAAAAAATTGTTTCTGACCAACAAAGACCCATTGTATAGCTCAGGGAACTATACTCAATATTTTGTAACAACATATATGGGAAAAGACTCTGAAAAAGAATATATGTGCATATGTGTAACTGAACTGCTGTGCTATACTCCTGACACCAACACAATACTGGAAATCCACTACACCTCAATAAAAACTTTAACCTTAAAAATTAAAAAAAGAAACTGTTTCGAAACATCCGTACCCAAACTTTGCATTTTAATCGTATTGCCTCCTGAGATTTAAGAGATTCTCACTCTGTCAGGTACCTACTTGAACAGCGGTTCGTTGGTGTGCTGGCACTGGTGGATTTTCAGCTGTTGATGCTTCTTAAAGGTCTTCTTACAACCTTCAACACTGCACTGTTTAGTAAAGGTTTGTTAGTCTTGAAAACATCAAAGAGCAGTTCCTAACAGAATCCTCTCAAAGAAAAAGCAGAGATTACATACCTGCTGCTTTCATCCACTTAATTACTGAAGAATTCTGTGTCAAGAAGTTTTGAAGAGTGACACATTTGTTTTTTGGTCATTTGTTTTGGGCTTTTTTCTTTTTTAGGGTCGCACCTGCGGCATATGGAAATTCCCAGGCTAGGGAGGTCGAATGGGAGGTGCAGGCCGCCACCACAGCTACAGCAATGCGGAATCCAAGCTGCGTCTGTGCCCTATGCTGTACCTCGCAGCAATGCTGGATCCTTAACCCACTGAAGGAGGCCAGGAATCAAACCTGCATCCCCGTGGATACTGTTCGGGTTCTTAACCCGCAGAGCCACAACAGGAACTCCGGAATGACACATTTGAAAGAGCAAACATGTTTCACATGGGGGAGCCTACCAATAACATATTTTAAATAGCAAAAAACACTTGCTTTCAAAAGAACCATTACTGTGACAGCTAGTTTGGGACTAAATTCAGATATCTGATGGATAAATTTGATGAATCTTTTACAAACACACACAGCAAGCATAAAAATATTCAGAGAAGTTAGGCATATAAAATCATTCATACTTACAACATACTGTTTTTGCTGGTTTTCATGTTTCCGTTCAAAATGCTTCTTCAAGTTTGATTTTGTGTTGAATTTTTGATCACAGCCACTAGCTGCACAGCTGTTAGGAAATTGTATAAACCAAAATATCAACACACCAAAGGAAGAGAAATTTTAAGTTGTGCATATCCTCCAACTACTTTATAAAAGCTAAAGATTCCAGAGTAGAGTATAAAATCGTCTTTAACAAATTTCTAAGTATCAAGACCTCCATGTGTGGGCCTCTCAATTTGATGTGGTTATCATAGAATGAGATGCTCTTTGCTAGGCTTCTGAAATTAAGCATCCACATCACCTGGGAACTTGCTAGAAACGCAAATTCTCAGGCTTTATCCGTACCCACTGAATCAGGAACAGGGATGGGGGAAGCCAGTCCACTGGGCTTTAATAAGCCCTCTGGGTGATTCCGCTGCACCCCAAATTTGAGCTCAACTGCTTTACAGTAGCCAACTTAAAAGAGAAGCAGTATACCCACCCTTTTAGAGACAATGAACAACCCCGAGAGGAATAAAATTAACCCTGGTGCTGTAGAGGAGTAGGTGCTCAAATGAAAGAAATGTAAGGTGTGGCTATGGCTGTGGTGTAGGCCGGCAGTCGCAGCTCAGATTCTACCCCTAGCCCGGGAACTTCCATATGCCATAAAAAAAGAGAAAGAAATGTAAGATAAACTCTTTGTTTTAGGGCCGCACCCGCGGCACATGGAGGTTTCCAGGCTAGGGGTCCAATCGGAGCTACAGCTGCCAGCCTATGCCACAGCCACAGCAACGCCAGATCCAAGCTGCATCTACGACCTACACCACAGCTCACAGCAAGGCCAGATCCTTAACCCATTGAGCCAGGCCAGGGATCAAACCCACAACCTCATGGTTCCTAGTCGGATCTGTTTCCACTGCGCCAAGACAGGAACTCCCAGAAATGTAAGATAAACTCTTAAAGCTCCACTTTCTCATGCTTATGGGAGCTGACTTGATCGTAAAGACCCTGACAATGCAGACCCAAGTGAAGCTGCCAGGGAACCATTTCCCGTCTGGTCTGAGCTGTGCGCTTTTCAAGGCTGATTTTTCACATGGTACACGCCTCACAGGGAGACGAGAAGATGCAAACTCAGGATTACGCATCCTGGAAGTCATGCACAATGAACCCCCACCCTGACTCTTCTGCACACTCCAGACCTAGTCCCTCTTGGTCTGGAGATGGAGGTAAAAGCAGCTCCACGTTCTTGAGCTCCGGAGTCATCAACCAACTTTCTTACCAAGTCTCTGTGCCCAACACTTCAAAGGCCTCAAGTCAGCTCTCTACTTACATGAAGGGCTTCTCCCCGGTGTGGGTCAGGGTGTGGCGGCTCAGGTGGTAGTCCCTGACAAAGGCTTTGCCACACCCTTCGTGGTCACAAACAAACGGTCTCTGCAGGGAAGAAAGAAGCCTGTCAATCCTGCCCACGTCAGTAACTCTGGGGTTAGTTAAAGCCCAAACTGTATGAAAGGCAAAATGGGCTCTGTCTGCAGGGATGGTTTCCACTCAGTAAGAGCTGGGCGCCTGCTACACGAGGCCTAAGGTGCTTCCATCTGGGGTTATACAACAAAGATGCTGCAACTTGTCATGAAGTTGCTGTAGCAGATTCTGCTCTAGGAATAGTGTATGAAACAAGCAGGCAGCGTTCTCAGTCACAGTAGAGCATTGTGGACCTGCCTCTAACCTGACACCTGGCCTCAGCAGTGACCCCGAAAAGGCTTCCTTGTCTGCTATCAACATGTTCTGTGCACACAGATCCATCCCACGGCATCGCCTCACCCACCCACAGCCTAGGGCAGGTTCTGGCTCATCCTGGACAAGCCCACGTCTGCTCAGAGAATGCCCCACGCATCTACAGAAGAGTATATCACTCCCGGGAAGGCCCACAGGTGCCAGGGCACACACACAGCTCACGGCCTGAAGAGCAACCACCACTTGGGACCCAGGAGCTGGGAGGAAGGGCCTCCACTCCGAATCTACAGAGAAAGCAAAAACCCAGCCTCCAGTGTGTTTAACTATGGAAACCAAGGCCCCCAACACTCCAGGGAGGAGGTACCAAGGCCTCCAATGACAGTGACGGCGGCAAAGTACAGGGACAGGAAAACAAAAACTGGGCAGATTATTGGGGCAGATCCAAAGAACTCTGCACAAACTGTCAGAGTAGACTCGAAAAAATATTTGTCAAATTAATGTGTGAGATTTGATATGACAGGAATAGCCTGTAAGAAGGAAGCCAGCAGTGTCAATACCCTAAACACAGCCCTAGTTTAACTTGGACATCCTAGTAATGGAGTCCAAGAACAAACAAATGGGTGAGAGGAAGGACAGGGAAGCAGAGCAAAAGAATGTCATGAGTGAAGCCAGCTGCAGGCTAAGAAGGCAAGAGAGAGCTGGGCGGGTGAATAATGTCCAGGGCAGGAGAGGAGCCAGGGATAAGGATCAGTGAGGTGGAGAAGGTCCCCGAGGAAGAAACGTTCAGCCTTTAAACGGTGCAGAGGGCAGCATGGATGGAACCAGAGACTCTCCTACTAAGTGCAGTAAGTCAGAAAGGGAAAGACAAACATTGTATGACTTCACTTACATCGGGAATCTAATACACGGCACAAATGAACCTTTCCACAGAAAAGAAAATCATGGACATGGAGAACAGACTCCTGGTTGCCAAGAGGGAGGGGGAGGGACGAGGAGGGACTGGGAATTAGGGTTAATAGATGCAAACTATTGCCTTTGTAATGGATAAGCAATGAGATCCTACTGTATGGCACTGGGAACTATGTCTGGTCACTTACAATGGAGCATGATACTGCGAGAAAAAAGAATGATACATGTATGTGTGACTGGGTCACCTTACTGTACAGTAGAAAATTGACAGAACACTGCAAACCAGCTATAACGGAAAAAATAAAAATCATCAAAAAAATGAGAAAAAAGAATGTATATATAACTGGGTCATCTGCTGTACAGCAGAACTTGACAGAACATTGTAAGTCAACTATAATAAAAACTTTTGTGTAAAAAAAAAAATGCTGCAGAGGGTAAGGAGCATGGGGAGCCTAAGGACAAGCAGAGGAGTGGCCTGTAAGTTAGGAAGATGCTCGAAGCAAAGGCAGGAGCTGCAACCCTGGTTAAGGGCCTTCAGCAGAGGCCACACGAGAAGCCAGACTGCCAAAGGTCAGGAAACTGGGTTGATTCCTGAGCCTCCCTTTCCTCACCTGCCACCTTCCAAAGGCTTCCTAACACCCTCAAAATGAAATCCAAGCTCTAAGCCCATTTATATCCTGGCCTACAATGAAGACCGGTTACTCAGGCCTCCCCACCTAGTCACACAGGGCCCACCCACCCTCAGGACCATGGGCTCCTTTGGCAGTTCTCTCTTTCCCCTCAAATATCTGCCTGGCTGGAACCTTTCCTTCCTATTCAGGTCAAGGGAGAGACCTTTCCCAGCCACCCTCTAGCAGACCCCTCCTCACTGCATCTTCATTCCTACTTATTCCTTTCTGCCGCTTAAAGCACAAGATCCTGACAGAAGCTGTGCCTGTCCCGTTCGCGCTGCTCTGCAGGCTAGACCAGTACTGAACCAAGAAAAAAAAAAAAGTTATCGTCGTGGCGCAGCAAAAACGAATCCAACCAGGAACCACAGGGTTGTAGGTTCGATCCCTGGCCTCCCGCAGTGGGTTAAGGATCCGTCGTTGCCGTCAGCTATGGTCGCAGACGCAGCTCGGATATGATATTGCTGTGGTTGTGGCGCAGGCTGGCAGTTGTAGCTCCGATTAGACCCCTAGCCTGGGAACTTCCATATGCCACCAGTGCGGCCCTAAAAAGCAAAAACAAAAACAAAAAAAAACAACAACAAGAAAACCTCAGTACTCTAAAAGTTATCCTCTGCTCTGGTTCCAGAAGGCGGGGGCTTTTAAGGCATTTGTTTGGTGGGGGGGATACTATTCCAACTATGCACTTATTTACAGGTTAGGGGATGGTGACTGCCCAACACGCAAGAGCTAGGAAGGGTAAAGGGTTGCTTAGGGAACCCTGGGCCCATGGCAAGGACACCTTGGTCCTAGAACCTCCTTTCAACCTCCTCGGTCCTTTCCTGAACTAAGGCACGGCTGGTTGGCTTCAGTGGTGCAGCCCAAGCTTACTCGCTCAGCAACCACAGGCCTACTGCCCTGCGCACCAACGCGCGGTACCGTCGGACAGCGCCCGCCTTGTGCTCGTCGCATCCCTGGTCCCGGGTCTGGATGCCACGCCCTCCCCGGCTACGCCTGCAGCCTCTTTACCTCCCCCGTGTGCTTGCAAAGGTGCGCATCTAGTTTCCACGCCTTGTTGTAATTGGCGCTGCAGTCGGGGAAGGAGCAGATGAACCTCCGAGGGAGAGCGGGAGGCGGCGGGGTGGGGCTCTCGCCGGCCGCGATAAATGCGTCGCCGATGGTCAAGGACGACACCGCCTCGGCGACCGAGGCCGGCGGCTCCAGGGCGCCCGGAGCCAGGAACTCAGCCACGCGCTGAGCCACGTGCCGCGAAAAGGCGCGGACAACTCCCAGGGTACTCTACACGCGCGACCCGGCCGCACTTCCGTGAGCGCTGTCGCTGCTGGGTGGGGCTGGAGCATTGGCGCCGCCTCCGCGCATGCTCTGGGAAGCCCCTCCCTGGCCCGAGTTTGCGCATGCTCCGGGAAAGCCCCTTGCCAACCTGCGCCACTCTCTCCCTGGGTGAAGGGTGGAGGGACGCAAGCAGTTGCCAAGGGCTTCCTCCTACCCCAGCTAAAGGTTCCCGCGCCTCGCTGGGACCAGAGATCCCGAGGCGGTGCTTAAATGTGCTCCCAGCCTCCACATATTTCTTCTGCCTTGGAACTTGCGCAGCCTTTCCTTCCTGAAGCAATAAGTAAACAGTCCTCCAATGTGCTGGGTTATTTTTATTCAAACATGTAATTTCCTCTTTCTCTAACCTCGATTTAATATCCCTAAAGGCAGAGACTGGATTGTATTTTTTTTTTTTTAAACCCATCCAAGGACCATATTCTTTTTGAACCCTCAGTAGCATGGTGACTTGCACCCACTAGGGCCTCATCATTATTGGTCAGTGAAATGAACAAAGCCATGAAACCATCATGTGAACTCTCAAAGGTTTTACAGGAATATCCTCATCAAGGAATCTTTTGTGTGCAAGGAACATAATCCCATGCAAACTAATCCACACGAAAAGGGACTTCGTGTAAGGATTCACAGAGATCTCACCACACCCATTGCAGAAAACCGCCACGGATCAAGCTGTCTGCACGGACCATAGCCTGGCTGTTTGGGTGGGCTCTACTCCCCAGCCTGACTCCTTTGCTCTCCAGGTATCTCCAGACCATTCCATCCATCTCCTGTGTGCGCCGGTGCGCATACATGTGTGCATGCCTTTGTGCCTGCACATGTATCTTGCTGGCTCACTCACTCACATATCTGCCCCCTCTCCCTCCTTCCTCCTCCATCCCTCTCCTACCCTCCCCAACCAGGCCTCAAGCTCTCACAGGCCCAGGCTCTCATTACCCTGCCAATCTCTCTGCCTACTTCTCTGCAGATTGCCTCTTTCTGTAAGACTCAGATTTTCTGCCGTCGTTGACTACGGTTTTCCAAGAGCTCTGGCTCAACCCCTGTAGCCCTGACCTTACATAATTTGGCCCCTCAACTCCTCCTGTCTCGTAAAAGAGACTCTTTGGTGCACCTGGGATACAGGCTCTCTCCCAGGCCTCAAGAGCTTCCATCTGAAATAAGACTGCAGGTTGTATAGGTCAAGCCAGAAGGTCAACAGAGTCAGAATCCCAATGGGCCTGTTCCAGCCAGAAAGCTGCACTTACTAGTTTCTGCTTTTCACCTGCCCTTTGCCATGTGACTTTCTTCCCCCACGAAGGGCTGGAGATGTTTGCTCTCTCCTTGGCCAAAGCTCAGCCGTGTGACCTGCTTTGGCCCTTTAAGAACAGTGTACCAGTTCCAAGATGTGGCCTCAAGAGTTACGCGTTTCTTTCTTTTGCCTCTGTCACTGGCACCAAGAGGACACTTCTGCGTTAGCCTGTCCCAGGAAGAAGAGAGACATGGGAGGCTAAGCTGAGTCATCCCAGCTGCCCCCAGCAGAGCTCAGCTGACCACTCATCTGTGACAATAAATAAGTGGAGGTGACTGAGCTGTCCGATGGCATATTATGCAGTAATCTGGTGGCAATAGCTCCCCAGAACACTCTCTTTGCTGGTACTTCCCCTCAGCCAATAAACATGCCCAAGTATCTCATCTTTAAAAAAAAAAAAAAAATCCCCTTTTGTGCCTGTGCTTCTCTCCACGTGATTTCACTCCTTCCAGGACAGTCTGTGCTCTGCTTTTGTCTTTACCCATTCGTGCTTTCATCATGCCCATCACTGCTGCCTTCATCATCATCAACAGTGTCAGCAGAGGCCAAAACAGAGGCAACAGTACAGAGAACCCCTTTGATAACTGTCAGCTGGTTGCTCATGTTTTGTCTAACTGCCTCCCTTCCCAACCTTCCCCAGCCTTCTTGTGCTAGAGCACTTTAAAGGAGTTTACTGTATCATCTCATTTTGCTACATTCTCTCATTCTGATAATTAGCTCTAACATTATATATATATACATATACATATATATAAAATATTGTTTTCAATTCTTTTTTGCTTTTTAGGGTCGCACCCATGGCATATGGAGGCTAGGGGTCCAATCGGGGCTGTAGCCTCTGGCCTACCGCACAGCCACACTAACACAGTATCTGAGCCATGTCTGTGACCTACACCCCAGCTCATGGCAACACCGGATCCTTAACTCACTGAGCGAGGCCAGGGATCAAACCTGCATCCTCATCAATGCTATTCAGATTCATTAACTGCTGAGCCACACGGCAACTCCATCTTCAATTCTATTTTTATGCCCAGCAAAATGAATAGCTCCTTGAAATCATCTAAAACCAAGGACCCTCAAACTCAGCATATCCAAAACTGCTCTCCCCCCACCCCGTGGTGTCTTCCTGGCCACCATCTGCCCCTTGGCTGCCTCTCCTCTCTCACCATCTGCATTTGTTAAATGACACTTCATGACTGATTTTACCTCCCTCTCTTGAGTTACACCCAAGGAAGGCCCTGCCTGATCCTCCTAGTTCCCATAGTTGGCTGTGACCCATCAGAAAAGGGGTGTCCAGGGATCAAATCGGTCCACTCCCCAACCATGTGGATGCAGTTCAGCCCAGGGGTGATCCTCGCCCAAACTGCTCCAGGCTTCAGTGGCCCCCACAGTTATAAGGCAAGTCTTATACCTTCTAAGCCTGACAACTGTGGCACTGAAGAGTGTCTATGGTAGGTTAAAAGTGGAGTCCTGGAGTCAGGAAGACCCGCTCAGAGGCCAACCCTGTTTGCAGGACTGAGGCCCAGGCTCGAGGGGGTGACCATGGGCCCAGAAAGGAGACAAGTAGAAGTTCACAGGTAATAAGGCACCTAAGAGGTGGGGATGGTTAAAAGGCTGAGCTTGGGAGCCTGGTAACCTAACTTGTCCTGGCTCTGCCACTTAGTATTTGACCTTGAGATAGTTATTTAATCCCTCTGAGTTTTTGTTATCTGTGCAATGGGGGGTGATGATATCAATGCCACAGGGCTGTAGTGAGAATGATATGAGACAATTATTTCACGTGTTGTGCTTAGCACAGGGCTCAGCATAAGAAGCCATCAAAACTTAGAGCCTTTATTTCTGCCCCACTTGCTGCTGACTTTTGCTTCTGTTCCTGCACTTGAGTTATGGTTGGCCAACTTCTATGATGGCTCCCAATGATCACGGCTTCCAGATATTCACATCCTTGTGTAATTACCTGCTCCTTGGGGATAGACTGGACCCTGTGAATTATTTCCAGTTGATACAGTAAACAACAACAGCGATGGGATGTGATAGAAACATTGGCACTTTCATCTTCCTAACAGAACTTCATTACCTTCCGGGCTTGCACACTTTGATGGAACAGCTACCATGCTGGAGAAACGCACAAAGGACTGAGGGTGGCCAATAGCCAACAGCCAACTGGAACCTAAGGCCCTCAGCCCAGCAGCCCTGGCAGGTTGTCGAATTCTACCAATGACCACAGGAGCTTAGGAGCAGATCCTGCCCCAGTCCAACCTTTAAGTGAGACCCTAACCCTGCTTAATCCTTCACTGTAGCCTTGGAGAGACCCTGAAGCAGAGAACCCAGTTCAGCTACTCACAGATTCCTGACCCACGGAATTGTGAAATAATAGCTGTGTGTTGGTTTATGCCACTAAATTTGGGGGGTGATTTTGTCTTTTTAGAGCCACACCTGTGACACATGGAGGTTCCCAAGCCAGGTGTCAGCTCAAAACTGTAGCCGCTGGCCACAGCCACACCAGATCTGAGCTGCAACTATGACCTACACCACAGCTCACAGCAACGCCAAATCCTTAACCCACCGAGTGAGGCCAGAGATCGAACCTGCGTCTTCATGGACGCCAATCAAACTCATTTCCACTGAGCTACAATGGAAACTTCATGACTAGTTATATAGCATAATTAACACACAGTCTTTTGATACATATATGCTTCTAGACCAGGTAGTCCTAAACTCACCCTGAGGAGAGAGCATCTAAACAAAGAGGTTCTGACAGGAGGGGCTCCCCAGCCTCCAGCCATCACACAAGCTCCTTCCTCTCCAAAAATCAGGCACACAGCGTGACAAGAATGCACGAAGTTATAGTGATAACTGGACAAAGCAGCTCGGATATGAACAGCCCTGAAGACCTTCAATCTAATGTCCCTTTGATACCAGTTTTATTCTTTTCTTCCAATGTTGACTTCTGGGTTGGTCCAGCACAGCCCAGGTGGTCAGCGGGGGCCACCATCCTCGAAGATCAAGAAGCCAGCAGGACACTATCCCGGAAACACAACTTTAACTTAAAGCTCCGTTCCTTCTTTGAGAGGTGTGCACTACAAAGACCTTTGGATTCAGCCTCGATTGCCACCAACGACCTGAGTGTGACTGTGGGCAACTCTTCCCAAACTGCTTTGCCTTATTTATGAAACAAAGCAGATGCTGCCCCGCCTTCTTCTCACAGTTGTTACCAGCATCACATGGGAACTTGGCCAGGTAACACCTCTCTGAACCTGTTTCTTCATCAGCCAACTGAGGACCATGATACCTACCTCCCAGACAGTGAGGATTAACAAGGAAGTATCTTTGCCAACCATGAAGTTCTATCCATCTGTAAACTGTTGCTAACACAAATGTTGGCTCTGACAAAAAGTGAATGCATGGATGAGCACTATTATGTCTGCCAAGGTCAGCCGAAGATTGGCCAAGGAAAGATTGAGCAAGAGTGATTCCACCCCTTGGCCACATTCTCAACACAGCCCGTCTCCCCCATCTCTCAGGGAGCCTCCGGGGCCACTGATGATCTAACTAGTCAGGAGAGAGCCCCCAGGCGGCACCTGCACTCTCGTCCTTGCTCCCGGCTATCCTGTCAGCAGAGTCCTCGCCTTCTCAGCATCTGTTCTTGGATCGCCCTCCACGACTTCCGCTGGAACCAGCCTGGACATTGCCGAGACCCGGGACCAACTCCCTTCTTGGTTGTCTGTTCACCACACAATTCCGGCCTGGCTTCTTCTCCAATTAGCCCTCCTCTTGCTTCAGTCTGATCACTGCATTTTCCTGCGGCTGTAATTGCCCGGCCAGGGTACTGCCACGGGCCTGGGCTTAATCACTCTCAGCTACTTCAAATCCATCGGAGCCGGGAGCAGCCAGATTGCATCTAGTGAGCAAGGCCTAATTGCTCCCTGATTACCCACGGGGTCAGGTGCTTGAGTGCGCGCGGCTTCCATCCACAGCCTGTGCAAGATTATGGTGCCTGATAATTTCCAAAGCCAGCTTTTTTCACAAGCCCCCGGCAGAGCTGAACAGGAGTCCTCGCCCCATGTACAGATGGCTCTGTGGCTTACCTTCGGGGTGGTACCCATCCATCTCTCTTTGCCCCCAATGCCTCCACCTCTGTCTCATTGGCCCTGGTGTCACCTGATCTCCAGATGCTTCCTGCAGCCGGGCTTGCCTTCTCCAGTGCTTTCCCCACCTTCCCAAACACCAGGGCTTTCAGTGGCGTCCCAGAGCCCTTTGGGTAAAGCCCTGCCTCCTTGCTGTGCCCCAGCCTGGCCTCAGTTCTCCCCACTCCCACTCGGTCCAAGCCCACTGAGCATCCTTCATCACCCCCACCTGCCATCACCCGCCCCCATATACTCTTCTCTTGGGCTCTGTCACTCTCTCCTCCTTGCTCCCTGCTGTCCCTCAAAACCAGCAAACCCCACTCGTCCATCAGGTGGAAGCGTGGAGAAGTTCCTCCAAAGAGCTGGCCGGTGGCCACTCCACCCCAAGTTCTCTGCCCTTCCCCTCACAGCGTTCAGCAGGCGAGGGAGAGATTCCTTGGCTCATCTCTCCTGGCAACGAGAGCTCTGCAGGGTGGGTCATGCCTCTCGTTCTCTTTGTGTCCTGGCGCCTAGCACAGAGCAGGGCACACGGGAGGCGCCAACAGATACATCATGACTGAGCCAGTAGATTTCCTAACGCTGCTATGAGGCAGCAGGAAAAACAGTGGACATTTCTATGGCACTTCCCTTGCTCAAACACTTACTGGTCAGGATAGCATTTCATGTAAACATTAGTTTTTCACTTGAGCCAAACAGTGACTGCTTTGTAGCATGTCCATGATTCTTCCCTCGCCCTCCCCCACTTCCTAGGGCCACACCCACGGCTTATGGAGGTTCCCAGGCTAGGGGTGGAATCGAAGCTGCAGCTGCCAGCCTACAGCACAGCCACAGCAATGCCAGATCTGAGCTGCCTCTTCGACCTACACCACAGGTCCTTAACCCACTGAGCAAGGCCACGGATCGAACCTGCATCTTCACGGGTACCAGCTGGGTTCTTAACTCACTAAGCCAAAATGGGAAATCCTCCATGATTCTTTTTTAAAAATTTCCTCATGCCTCATAGGTTCCTTGTGGTCCATGAATTGGTTGTGAAATACTAGCCCCCTTTTCTTCTTAATAATTTTAGGTCAGTTGGGGCCAATTTCCTTTTTTTTTTTTTTTTTTTGTCTTTTTAGGGCCGTACCTGTGCATATGCAGGTTCCCAGGCTAGGGGTTGAATCAAGCTGCAGCTGCCAACCTACGCCACAGCCACAGCAATGCCAGATCCGAGCCTCATCTGTGACCTACACCACGGCTCACAGCAACGCCAGATCGTTAACCCACTGAGCGAGGCCAGGGATCAAACCTGCATCTTCATGGGTACTAGCTAGGTTCTTAACTCACTAAGCCACAATGGGAAATCCTCCATGATTGTTTTTTAAAAATTTCCTCATGCCTCATAGGTTCCTTGCAGTCCATGAATCAGCTTTGAAATACTAGCCCCCTTTGCTTCTTAATAATTTTAAGTCAGTTGGGGCCAATTTCTTTCTTCGTTTTTTTGTTTGTTTGTTTGCTTGTCTTTTTAGGGCTGTACCTGTGCATATGCAGGTTCCCAGGCCAGGGGTTGAATCAGAGCTACAGCTGCCGACCTACACCGCAGCCACAGCGATGCCAGATCTGAACCTCGTCTGTGACCTACAACACCACGGCTCATGGCAACGCCGGATCGTTAACCCACTGACCGAGGCCAGGGATCGAACCTACGTCCCCATGGATCCTAGTCAGACTCGTTTCCACTGAGCCACGAGGGGACCTCCCAAGGCCGATTTCTATATCTGCATTTCATCTCACTGAGTCTTTCCCCTAAGACTGCGAAGCAGACATTCTCCTGACTCACAGATGAGATGGCCCAAGGAGTCGTGTATAATGGACTGTGCGACGGCCACATACCCACCCACCCAGCTTTCACATAATGCCACTGCGTCTCTGCCTTGGGCCACACACCTGTGACGGCCTCTCCCTTTTCTGTCTTTCTTTGGGATCAGATTGGAAAAGGGAAATTCTGTAATCCAGCTGCTAAAAAACGTGAAGCAGGGCCTGTTGCAGCCATTTCTAAATAGCTGCTAAGTCACTGGGTGAATGGATGAGGGCGAAGGGATGGGTGGTAGATGGACAGAGCTGGCTGGCAAGATGCAGGTGCCTTCCCTGGAAGCCCTAAATCAGAAAGCCCCAGTTCTGCAACACGCTATCTCCAGAGTTCGCTCAGGAGCACAAAGATGCTATGACATGGATGTCTTTTCAAATCAGTCTCCCTAGAGAGGACAGGGAGTCTGGCCAGGAGGGGCAGGCGGGTCCAGCCATGAAGGATCTCTGACACTAATGGGTCTTATTCCAACACACTGGGGCTCCCCGGCCTCTCTGTGGCTCTGACCAGCAGTGCAAGACAAAGAGAGATGATGAAAGCACTGGGGTCCCCCTGGTCCAGTCTTTTCCTGCTGGTCCCCGGGGCCAGCTTCAGAAATAGAAATAACCATCTCTCTTCCGATGGAGGATTGTGTGAAGAGAGGCTGGGAAAGGAGGGGCCTCCTGGCTCCTTGGGATGTCTGGGGTCGTGTTCCAGAACTTGCAGAATATATCCTAGAAAACCACTGCTCTAACGTCTGTGATGATACAAACCTGCCCCAGAATCTTAAGAGGACCTCTATTAATATTCACTTACCTGTGGAGAAAATAGCCTGTCTCAAGTAAGAATCTTCCAAAAACAGGAATCTGAGCAGATGTAGGCAGAGCTACTGCCTCTCCTGTCTTGGTCTCTGCCCCTATATAAAAAGAGAAAATGTCTTCATCTATTTGCAGCTGGAGCAGAAGTATGTAAATCTGGGAGAAAATAAAAAGGACTGCTTTGTCTTTCAGAGTTTTTTCAAGCAATAAAGAATCTTGTTGGAGTTCCCATCATGGCTCAGTGGTTAACAAACCCGACTAGCATCCATGAGAACTCAGGTTTGATCCCTGGCCTCACTCAGTGGGTTAAGGATCTGGCATTGCCATGAGCTGTGGTGTAGGTCACACACGCGGCTCGGTTCCCGTGTTGCTATGGCTGTGGTGTAGGCCGGTGGCTACAGCTCTGATTCAGCTCCTAGCCTGGGAACCTCCATATGCCGCCAGTGAGGCCCTGAAAGACAAAAGGACAAAAATAAAATAAAATAAGAATCTTGTTGCTGGTTGTACACGCAAAAAAGTGCTGTTTGAAGGGTATACTTGTATTGAAATTTGTACTAAAATTGTACTAAAAGATATTAAGCTCTATTGTTTTTATTTAAATTGCATGGGGGCAGGGGGGGGGAGCAGTAAATTATGAGTGCATTTCTGAGCAGCAGCCACCAGTCATCAGGCCCCCTGCGGAAGGAGGTTCTAGTGGTTCCTCGTTCGGGTACCTGATAGGAAGGCAGGTGTGAAGCCTCTGCGGGACCTGAGCCCCCTGGGAGTTGGTAGGGAAGAGTCAGGTTTACTGCTCAACTCCCTGCTGGGAGAGTCTGGCTGGAAAAGCACACTTAAAAGTTTTGAGCTAGATTTTTAGGAACTTTATCGGTTTAAAGGCCACCTCCCAGACAGTTTGACCTTTCTGAGGCCTATCACCAGCCTTCGGGCGGGTGCCAGCACCCAGCACTCTCCCAGGGCGCACCCTGGGGCTACAGGGCCCCCACCTGTGGCCTCAGCTGGGGGGTAAAAGAGGCAGCCTTGCAACCTGCCTGTAAGGGCATCCCCATCCTCTGTTCCCCACTAGTTCCACGCAGAGCACTTCCTTCAGAAATCCCACCCACAAATCCTGTCTCAGGGTCTGCTCTGGCAGAGCAAGATTCAGATTTTATATGGCTTACCCCAAAAAACAATATGCCTCTGCCTCCCTCATGCCCCACCCCCGGACTCTCTCCAGGCTCTGGTTCTCCAGAAGCAACAATCTGACATTCATCTCAGCTTTTTGCGGGGGTGGGGTTGGGTAGGTTCCTTTATGTCTCTAAATGACATTTTCATAGTGGTACTTCCTGATCTTTCAGTTTTAGGCATTTTTCTTTGTTTTTCCCTGTGGTATGTGAAGACTGAGGCGGACACGCCCTTTCTCCATTCTACTAGATGGCTCTGAAGTAACAGTACTACTGGGTTACTCACAGAATTTAACCACATTCTACTGCACAGCAAGGTGGCCCAGTCACACATACATGTATACATTCTTTTTGCTCACATTATCATGCTGCACCATAAGTGACCAGACATAGTTCCCAGTGCTGTACAGCAGGATCTCACTGGAGAAAACTGACAGAACACTGTAAACCAGCTATAATGGAAAAAATTAAAATCATTACAAATGAAAAAAAAAAAAAAAGGAATCTAGCCACATTCCAGACACTGTTCTAGGCATTTCATATGTATTGACTCATTTACTACTCCCCCAGACCCTGAACAACGGCTCTGTTATGATCCTCACTTTACAGATAACGAAACCAAGTCAGCATGACTGGATGGCCCACACAGGGAGCTCATAAGTGGATTATTAGGACTGGGCGGCCATGGGCCTCAGGGTCTGTGCTCTCAGTCACCCGCAGTGCAGCTGGGATTATGCCATAGTTTTGCTTAGAGAAGCCTTCAGTACTTTTCCTAATAGGATTATATCAGTGCTATCAATAGCTGAGCCAGTGGCAGACTCTGATTTCTCTTTCTCTCTTGCAAAACTTTTGAATTTACCCAGAGTTTAAAAACTGTCTTTTTTGTTCACCTGGGCTTTTGTTTTTGTACCTATCCTAACTGAACCTAACTCCCCAGCCCCCGGCCACCCAAATCTCCTCCCAGCATGCTCTGGCACCGCAGCGATCACAGATTACCTTCCTGGAGAAGCTTCTCCCGGAGCCCTTCTGACCTGTTCCAGTCCGGACAGGCTGCTCCCAGGCCCTGCTGTGACTGCGGTCCTGACGCTCCCAAGGGATACACAGTGCTGTGTCTTGGTGGAGTCCCTTTCCACCATTGGGCTGGGCACAGAGTGGGCACTTGTCACATGGAAAACCATGTCCTGCATCCCTGGACACTTTCTTGAATGACTTCTTAAGCGAAGCCCTTATCCGCTAATGGTCTCATCTATTCATTTCAATTTTTTTTTGCTCTGTTTTCTGAAAGACTTCTCCCAGCTTTATCTTCTAAACCTTTCTATGGAATTAAAAAAAAAATACTCTGTACTATTTTTTATGTTTTTATATTTTCTGCTATCATGTTTATTTTTTTTAATTTGGTCTCTTTACATTTTTTGGGTTTTTTTTTTTTTTGCTTTTTTGCTTTTCAGGACCACTCCCATGGCATAGGGAGGTTCCCAGGCTAGGGATCGAATTGGAGCTGTAGCTGCCAACCTACACCACAGCCACAGCAACACCAGATCCTTAACCCATTGAGCCAGGCCAGGGATCGAAACCGCAACTTCATGGTTCCTAGTCGGATTTGTTTCCACTGCTCCAGGGAGCAACTGTTTTTTACTTATCATTTTTTTTTTAATCTGTCTTTCAGTGTATCCTATGCTCTGGCTCCTGCCCTTAGCACTCTCATGAAACACTTGCCCTTGTTTATTATGGAAGGATAGTTGACTTATTACATAACTTTCAGGTATACAACATAGTGATTCACAATTTTTAAAGATTCTATTCCATTTATAGTTATTACAGAATGTTGGCTGTATCCCTTATACTGTACAGTATATCTTCAGTTTGTTTGATATACAGGTACTCTGTACCTCTTAATCTCCCACCCCTATCTTCTCCCTACCCTTTTTCTCTCCCCACTGGTCACCACTAGTTTGTTCTGTCTTGTGCGTCTATTTCTTTTTTGCTACATTCACTAGTTTATTTTTTAGATTCCACATGTAAGTGACATCATATAGCACTTGACCCACTAATTTCACTAAGCATAATATTCTCTAGGTCCATCCATGTTGCTCCAAATGGCGGTATTTCACTTTCTTGTGGCTGAGTAACAATCCATTGCGTATATATACCACACATTCTTTATGCATTCATCTGTTGATGGGCATACAGGCTGCTTCCCTGTCTTGGCTATTGTAAATAATGCCACTAAGAACACTACAGTGTGCATTTTTCAAAACAATGTTCCTGGTTTCTTGGATATATGCCCAGGAGTGGAAATGCTGGAACTCTAATTATTGGAGAAATGCAAGTCAACATCACAGTGAGGTACTGCCTCCTATCTGTCAGAATGCCCAGCATCAAAAGTCCACAAATAATAGGAGTTCCCTTGTGGCTCAGCAGGTTAAGGATCCGGCATTGTCACTTCAGTGGCCTGGGGTCACGGCTGTGGTACAGATTCAGTCCCTGCCTGGGAACTTCCACCTGCCACAGACACAGCCAAAAATTCAAACCAAGGAGATCCCATCGTGCCTCAATGGAAAAGAATCTGACTAATGTCCATGAGGATGCAGATTCAATCCCTGGCCTCACTCAGTGGGTTAAGTATCTGGCATTGCCATGAGCTGTGATGTAGGTCACAGATGTGGCTTGGATCTGGCACTGCTGTGGCTGTGGTGAAGGCTGGCAGCAGTAGCTTCGGCTAGACCCCTAGCCTGGGAACCTCCATATGCCATGGGTGCGGCCCTAAAAAGACAAAAAAAAAAAATCCCAAACCAAAAAAACAAGAAGTCTACAAATAACAAATGTTGGCAAGATGTGAAGAGGGAACCCTCCTGTACTGTTGGTGGGAAAGTAAACTGGTGCAGCCCCCATGAAAAGAGTACAAAGGTTCCGTAAAAAACTGGTCCTCTAGTTTAAAGGATACCATTGCCCAGGGCTTGCAGCTGCTTCACAAACATGGATTTGCCAGAAGAAACGATACAGAGCCACCTTGTGGTGGAAAAAAGACGCACAGCTTTCAGCCTACAACTTGCATCAGATTTCATACATCAGCAGGTAAGTGCGTCTGCACACTCTGGTACCCTTGAGTCCTCCCATACAACTGGGCGGCATTTTAAAATGGTCAACAAATGTTTACAGCAGTCTATACTTGTCCTGCTAACACATTTACCACAGGTAATTAACTTAACTACCTGATAAAAATGTTATTGGTGCTGTAATGCTCGCTGTTGTCTGAAGAGACTTACAGTTATTCACACTGGGTCCTTGGTTATCTTTATAGGCACATAATCAAATCCAGATTTGGTCATTAGTTTGTGATCTGATCAAAGTAAACAGCCACACTGGGTTATGAGGATCCCCAAAGATTTATTATTTAACTCAATGATGTGGTTTGGATTTTTATACCGTGAAAAATAATTAGATGACTTTCCAAGGCTGTCAAAAGCCGTGCAGTCACACTCCCTGTGTCTAATTCGTCAGAGATGAGACAGGACAGAGAGTGTCTACTTGCAGGGGTCGAAAATTCCTGCTACTAGAAGCATCGGTCATCTCCTGGGAATCTTTCATCAGTGCGAACACCAGCACATGCTGTGTCCTTGAGACCCAGGGAGCAAACCCATCGGGGAGCAGGGGGACAACTTTCATAATATGGTCACCTGGGCTGTCTGCTCCTTCAAGCACCGGTGTCACCTGCATCTACAGGGCTGTCCTAAGCAGCTTGGCCAACCCAAGTCAACTGGGACTGGAGGTGCACCTGTGCTTTTCTGCACAAAAACCTCAGCCCTCAAATAAGCCAACACCTCAGAGGTGCTCCCATCTTCAATACTAATTATAATAGAACCTTTTTTTTTTTTTCAGAGCCGAACCCAAAGCATATGGAAGTTCCCAGGCTAGGGGATGAATTGGAGCTGTAGCTGCCAGCCTATACCACAGCCACAGCAATGCTGGTTCCTTAACCCACTGAGTGAGGCCAGGGATCAAACTCGAGTCCTCATGGATACTAGCTGGGTTCATTACTGCTGAGCCAAGATGGGAAATCCCAAGAAAGGTTTTTTTTTGAAGCATGTGATGACCGACAGGAGTAGCCTGTTGCCCAGAGCATGATGGTCCTGCAGATGCCTCCACTGATGTGGACCCCTTCTCAGCAGCCACCCCATGATGGGAGAGGAGCCCTTCTGGACTGTATTCAGGAAAGCCAAGCCTCAGGACCACAGACCACAGCATCTGTAGAGCCTCAGGATGGGGTGGACGTTTCCAGGCACCCAGGAGCATCCCCAAACCTGGACTGGAAGAAAATCTGTTACAGATGGCCATGCTCTTGAAGTCAGCCAAGACAGAAATCAGTTTGGATTTTTTAAAAAAGCTGTTTTCCCTGTGTCCTGAGGGTGACCTGGCTGTGCTTCCTGCTCCTCCACGCTCATCCAGCCCCTACCTGGGCCAGCCTGATCTTTGCCCGGCAGACGTGGAGGCGCCTGCCCGGCCTCAGCCCTTGACCCACGAGGGCCTCTGGGCCCACTGACTTCCTTCTGAGGCCAGCTGGCCATGCCCAGGAGTCAACTCCTGCTCTGCTCCTCTCATCCTGCTGTCTCCTTGTATCTCATATAACAGCCACATCCCCAGAGAGATGGTAGGTGGCACAGAGGCAGTGAGCAGCCAGAGTGGAGGTCGTCACAAGGCTGTTCATCTGCTGGTCTAACAGATACTCCCCGAGTGCCTGTTAAGTGCCAGGTACTGCTCTAAGCATGGGGAGACATCAGTGAAATACATCACATTATAGCTGTCGAATCCAAAGCTGGTCCAAGGTCACCCAGGAGCCAGGGGGCCAGGAACAGGAATAAACGCAGTCTTCAACAATGGAAGTCAGTCTCCCCAGGTGCCAATTTCTTTCTTTCTTCCTTCTTTCCTTCCTTTTCTTTTCTTTCTTTCTTTCCTTTCTTCTTTCTTTGTCTTTTGTCTATTCAGGGCTGCACTCACGGCATATGGAGGTTCCCAGGCTAGAGGTCCAATCGAAGCTATAGCTGCTGGCCTACACCACAGCCACAGCAACTCGGGATCCCAACCGAGTCTGCGACCTACACCACAGCTCATGGCAATCCAGTATCCTTAACCCGCTGAGCAAGGCCAGGGATCGAACGCACATCCTCATGGATGCTAGTCAGGTTCGCTAACGGCTGAGCTACGAGGGGGACTGCCCCAGGTTCCAGTTTCTTGGGCACCACAGGACACTGATCCACATTCGCAGGTGAGGTGCCAGCTCCTAGGATCTGAGGTCCTACAGCCTCTAATCCAGAGGCTCACAAAATACAGGGCATTTGTCCAGTGAGGGAACTTGGTTAGGAGGGTCTTGGGCATGACAAGGCTGTTCCTGGCTGCCTGATAGCGCCTGGCAGGGTTCACCTGCCACAGCAGCGCAGAGGCAGCTGGAAATCAGGGGGGTCATTTGCACTGCGATTTCAATTACCCTTAGCAAATACGGTTCACTTTATAGAGCAAACAGGATCACCCAGTCTACTTACATGGCGAAAGAGAAAGAACTTTACCCATCATTAATGTTTGACTACCTTTCTCAAAAAGTGTAACCTTTAACCCCCAAATCAACTCTCAACCGACACTGAGGAGGTCTGCCTGCTGGGTCAGTTCCGGGTGCCGGTTTGTCAGTGGGCCAGAGCTGTTTCGATCGGGAGAAAAAATAAACAGAAAGATAAGCTCTTAAAAGCACACCACGAAGCCGCCCCAGATTTTCCCAGGCAGAGATAACCGGCCACTCGGGCCTTATGTGGATGATCCCGGGCTGTCTGGCCAAAGCCCCCTTGCCTGGGGTGGAGCTGGGCCTTCGCTGTGACCAGCAGCCGGGGAAGGCCTTCTGCCCAGGGCAGAGTGTGGCCAGGTGCCACCTACAGACATGCTGTAATTGCCTTGGCCCCAGAGACGCTGCAGTGACCGGAAGGGTTGGAGGCTTCCATGAAGAAAGGAGTTACCAGTGCCGGCCTTTTACTGAGCACGAGGACCACAAGGCTGAGTTCCCACATGCTAGCTGATATTTTTGCGTAAAAGAAAAACAACAAAAACTAAATCCCAACTTCAGTTATCAGTGATGTGTGTGAATTCTTTGTTATGCATGCCAGATAACACTTTCCTGTACTGGAAGGACAGAGTTTGAGTTTTTCAGCTATTCACAACGTAACAGCTCTACACATAATGCACGTTGTAAATTTAATCTGCAAGGTCAACATTTTCTCTGTCACTTTCTCAAGTCTCAACAACCAACAAAACAAAATCGAGCCCTTATTTATAAACAATCTGTGATTGATTCAACAATAAATCAAACATGTTGGCAATTTCTATGGTGCACACAGTCCTACGAAGGCCAGTTTCTGTCTAGTGACATGATGTCACTGGACATGGGGTTGGGAAGAGATGCCCTAAATAATGCACCCTTATGTAGGGCTTCCACAGTAACCCAAATAACCTCAAGAACATGGGTGACAGTCAAATGCAGTTAAAAAAAAAAAAAAACACTACTCATTTCTGAGTATTACCACTTTCATGTTTTACAAATTTTATGATCAATAACGGCTATGTCTAAGAAATGACTTGAAATGTTCCTGAAGATTCTGGTACCAGCTGGCCCGACACACCTCTGAGTGTGCTCCAGTGATGGTAGCTGTGATTTAAGAAAGAATGTTACTCTTCCAGACACAGTGAGTGTTTCCATTCCACCTTCCCTCAGTTTATAATCTGGCCGCCTCTATGCCTGGCCCATCCCCTTTAGTGTCAGCCCCACCTTTTAGCATAGTCATGGGCCCTGTGCCTACCCCCTGGGACAAAGCTGCGCCTGCACAGCCTGTCTACGGGGGACCAAGGGACAGGCCAGCACTTGCGGCCCCAAAGGAAGCGCAGCCCCACCATAAAGAGGAAATGCTAGAAGCAGTCTGAGAATTAGGAAGCCAGTGCCAGCCAGTGACTGAAAGCAGAGTGCAGCCATAAAAATTTGCCCCAGGTTATGTCTTGAGAAGTAAAGTGTTGACTTTTTAAAAGTGTTTGATTTTCTCTTCCTTAAAAACTTAACCAAAAATGTTAATTGCAGGCAGATCATAAACCTCAAATTCCAATATCAAAGAGCATGTCCAGGGATACGTATGTATGACGTCTATCTACATCTTGCAGTGTTTTATCAAAAGACTAAAAAAACATGTTCCTTTTCACCCTGTAAATGTACTAGTCCTTTATTGGTCAAGTGTGAAAATTTTTAAGTTTTGCTTTCTTTTAGAGTGTGTGTGTATATATATATATATATTTATTTATTTTTATCATTAGTATTATTATTATTATTTTGGCTTTTTAGGTCTACACAGATGGCATATAGAAGTTCCCAGGCTAGGGGTCGAATTGGAGCTGCAGCTGCCGGCCTACGCCACAGCCACAGCCATGCAGGATCCAAGCCACATGTGTGACCTACACCACAGCTCAGGGCCATGCCGGATCCTTAACCTACTAAGCAAGGCTGTGGATCAAACCCACATCCTCGCAGATACTAGTCAGATTCGTTTCCACTGAGCCATAGCGGGAACTCTGGAGTATCTGATTCTTAATGACAACAGGCCTTAACATTTTTCAAAATACAACCAGACCAAAAAAACATTTTCTCCATCTTCCACTCCCACTTTTTTGCTGAAATGAGCTGGGGTCCTGCAGAGAAGGGACGACCATCTCCCTGTCCCGCTTCCATCTGGACACTTACAGACCCGCTCCCAACCTGTTCCCACGTGCTCTTCCAGTAAGAAGTCCCATAGACTGAAACTGTTCTCACAAGAACCCTCACCTGTGATCTTCTTGGGAAAACAAGAAAATCATTAATTTGGAAGTCATCCTGGAGCTTTGAACACTCAAGTCTGCTCTTTGAAAGAGACCACAGGAAAGATATACTTAAATATTTGTGGTAGCTCTATGTAACAGCTCGAACAAGAAAAGCCTAACAATTCTCCTTGACCTAAGAAGCCTGAAAAAGTAGGCAACCTCAGGAGTTCCTGTCGTGGCTCAGTGGTTAACAAATCCAACTAGGAACCATGAGGTTCCGGGTTCAATCCCTGGCCTTGCTCAGTGTGTTAAGGATCCGGGGTTGCCATGACCGCAAAGGCGGCTCGGATCCCCCGTTGCTGTGGCTGTGGCGTAGGCCGGCGGCTACAGCTTCCATTAGACCCCTAGTCTGGGAACCTCCATATGCTGCAAGGAAAAAAAAAGGGTAGGCAGCCTCATGAGCTCCTTTCATGTAATTAGGGGAAACGGCAACCTTGAGATGCAGCAATCTGGTTTCCAAGAGGGACTGGAGAGATAAGGATACAGGCAGCACCGGGTGAAACACAACTGTCACCCACAGTTTGAACAACTTGAATGCTAACAGTATTTAGGTACATCCAAATAGACTCTTTTCTTTGTGCCCAGATGGTATATTGACATAACTGCTTTAATGAAAAGGTCTTTTGACGACAAATGCGCTTTAGTTTTCAGAGGAGGGAGAATTTCTTGTTGGGCTTAACTGATAAGGTTTAAATGCCTTTTTTTTTTTTTTCCCCTTGGATCTAGCTCTCAGCTCATCTCATGTTGTGACTGTCGAGTTGCAGGAGTGATCCACTGAGTGCCTGGTTTTGCAGTTTGCCCCACCTTCCAGGGGGGTCTGGACCATTACATCAGAGATCTGATCTCAGAGATCTGTTCCCTCCACACCTCCACCTGCATGCCTGTTTGATGGGTATCCTAACAAAGCAGTGCCTTCTCTCCTGTCCTCAGAGGTGGGGAGGGGCGTTTCCTAAGCCCAGTAAGACATGCTGTCTGCACATGCTTTATCTGGAACCTGCTCCTATTCTACCCTGCCTCCCATTTCCCCCAGCCCCAGCCCAGCGGGAAGGGGTTCCACAATTAGTCTAGCTGGCCATCTGAACCACAGACTCTTTTGTGAGCTTATGCAGGTGTCCATGTTGGACCACAGTCAGAATATCTGTCTTTATTTAGTTTGCTTTTTAGGGCCGCACCCGTAGCATATGGAGGTTCCCAGGCTAGGGGTCCAATCGGAGCTACAGCTGCCAGCCCACTCCACAGCCACAGCAACGCCAGATC
>PVHT020004944.1:40898077-40930623 GCA_004024745.2 Catagonus wagneri
GACCGTCTCAGAACGAGGAACATTCTATGAGTAGCACCTGGGCAGGGGGTGGGGACTCGCCATGAGTCCCCAGAACATCATTCATTCATAAGAAACTGGTGACTGAACAATACTTAACCCAAAGCAGAAAACAATCCTCTGATTTACACCCAGAGTAATTACAGACAAATAGCCAAAGTAATTGGAATAAAATTCTCACTGAAATATTTCCATCCATATTTGAGCCAGGTTTCACTTGTGAAAATAAAACTGTACATTGTAGAAAAAAACAGCTTAAATTAATAAAAACGTAGGGAAAAACTTTAATAGAAACTGGAAATATCTGCTACTTTGGCCCAATCCAGAAATTCGGGAAAGTTAGACAAGACATAACCTATAGAACCAGGAATGGAGAGCATTTCCTAGGACATTTGTCATAGGTTTAGCTAAATAGGATTATGATTTCTGATCACCATTTCCAAAGACAATCACCCAGGGAGTTCACATCGTGGCACAGTGGAAACGAATCTGACTAGAAACCATGAGGTTACGGGTTCAATCCCTGGCCTCGCTCAGCGGGTTAAGGATGTGGCGTTGCTGTGAGCTGGGGTGTAGGCGCAGACGTATCTCAGATCTTGCGTTGCTATGGCTGTGGCGTAGGATGGCAGCTACAGCTCTGATCGACCCCTAGCCTAGGAACTTCCATATGCTGCAGATGCAGCCCTAAAAAGCGAAAAAAAAAAGTAAAAGAAAATGGAAATTTAATGAATATTTGGTAACTAAACATTTTTGATGCTATGATAACAATAAGTGTTTTACACATTTGGATCGGCGTGGTAAAATACCTATAGGCCTGCTTCAGCCATGAGATCACTGGTCTAAGCTCCAAAGAAAAATAACCCTTCATATCAATGTGTTTACAACATGTAATTAGGACTGTCACACTCTCTTCATTATGTGAGCATGTTCATACTTTATGCCTTTAAAAAGCACAACCTCAGAGTTGCCACTGTGACTCAGGTGGTAATGAACTAGTATCCGGGAAGATGCGGATTCGATCCCTGGCCTTGTGTAGTGGGTTAAGGATCTGGCGTTGCCATAAGCTGTGGTGTGGGTCACAGACACAGACTGGACCTGGCGTTGCTGTGGCTGTGGTGTAGACTGGCACCTGCAGCTCCGATTCCACCCCTAGCCTGGGAACTTCCATATGCTACACCTCATGGCCCTTAAAAAAAAGCACAACCTCATTTGAACTTTACCAAAAAACTATAAGAAATTGTTATTCCGATTTAAAGAGAAATAAATTAGAATATGCAAGTTTTAAAATGTGGAATGAACATAACGGAAATGACTTACCTAAAGTTACATAATTCTGTGGTTAAGCTGAAAAGAGAGCCCAAGTGTCTAGATACCCAGTTCAAAGACCTGCCCACTCTGGCTTCTGCAGAACCCGGGAGAGGCCTCTAAAGCACTCTTCTGAGATCCTGCATGGGGGGTGGGCCTGAAAGAATTGTGGGTTTTCTGACTCCCTTCTGACCTCCCCCAACCTTTGTCTGCTGTCTTCAGTTTCTGAGATTTTATCTGAGGCAGCTCTTTGGCTTCCCTTAAGTCCTTGATAAGGGAACTTGATAAGGGAGGCCACAGACACGTGTTTTTGCAGGGAGATGACATTGATAACTGTAGGTGAAATGGAGAAGAATACTACCTGATGATTGAGAATCATTTGCAAATGGTTGTACATACATATACAGCATAAAAAAGGTGATGGGGGAGCTCCCGTCCTGTCTCAGCGGGTTAAGAACCGGACTAGGA
Organism: Catagonus wagneri; assembly: GCA_004024745.2. Taxonomy (NCBI): domain Eukaryota; kingdom Metazoa; phylum Chordata; class Mammalia; order Artiodactyla; family Tayassuidae; genus Catagonus; species Catagonus wagneri. The sequence goes on from PVHT020004944.1 coordinate 40,899,869, forward strand.
TCCATCCTAGTGGGTTCCATCCCTGGCCTCACTCAGTGGGTTAAGGATCCAGTGCTGCCGTGAGCTGTGGTGTAGATCGCAGGTGCGGCTCGGATCTCACATTGCTATAGCTGTGGTGTAAGCTGGAAGCTGTAGCTTCAATTTGACCCCTAGCCTGGGAACCTCCATATGCTGTGGGTAGGGCCCTAAAAAGCAAAGCAAAAGAATGGTGACAGGATACAGATGGCCAAAAGATGCTCAATATCACTAATTATTTAGAGACATGCAAATGAAAACCACAATGATGTACCACCTCCCACCAATGAGAATGGCCATCACCAACAAGTTTACAAATAGTAAGTGCTGGAGAGGGTGTGAAGAAAGGAGTACCCTCCTGCACTGTTGGTGGGAATGTAAATTGGTACAATCACCATAGAGAACAGTTCAGAGATTCCTTACAAAACTAAAAACAGAGCTATCATATGATTCTGGAATCCCACTCCTGGGTATCTATCCAGAGAAAACAGTAATTCAAAAAGATATCCCAATGTTCACTGAAAGTCCACCCCGATGTTCATTGCAGCACTATTCAAAACAGCCAAGACATGGAAACTACCTAAATGTCCATCGACAGATGAATGGATAAAAAAGATGTGGTATACTTATACAATGGAATATTATCCATAAAAAAGAAGGAAATAATGCCATTTTCAGCAATATAGATTGACCCAGAGATTATCATACTAAGTGAATTAAGTCAGAGAAAGAAAAATACCATGTATCGCTTATATGTGTAATCTAAAAAAAAATGATGCAAACGAACTAATATACAAAACTGAATCAGTCCCACAAACAAAGAACACAAACATGGTTACCAAAGGGAAAAGAGGGGAGGAGTAAATTAGGAGTTTGGGATTAACATAAACATACTACCATACATAAAATAGATAACTAGCAAGGACCAACTGAATAGCACAAGGAACTATGCTCAGTATTTTGTAATAACCTACAAGGGAAAAGAATCTGAAAAAAAGACGTATGTGTATGTATAACTGAATCACTTTGCTGTATACCTGAAACTAACACAACACTGAAACTACACTTCAATTTAAAGAAAAGAAAGAAAGGCAAGGATGAGACAGGATCGGCATGAGAAGAGGGAACAGGGAGGATGAACCGCTCCTAGGACAAGGAGGAGCAAGAGGAGGAAAGACGAAGAGACACAAATATCACTCACTGGTTTCCAGACACAGAATGACTGTAAGTCTGATAACAACTCTTTCATCAAATATATTTATTCTAACACATTCCCTTTTTTTTTTGAGTGGGGGGGTGGCCATGCACGTCATGAGGAAGTTCCCAGGCCAGGACTGAGCCTGAGCCCCAGCAGCAACCAGAGCCATAGCAGTAACAACATTAGATCCTTAACCCACTGAGCCACAAAGGGAACTCCTCTAATACATTCTGTTTGTTTGTTTTTTAATTTTTAAAAATTGTTTATTGGAGTTCCCATTCGGGCTCAGTTGTTAACAAACCCAACTAGTAACCATGAGGACATGGGTTTGATCCCTGGCCTCGCTTAATGGGTTAAGGTTAAGGATCTGGTGGCGTTGCCGTGAGCTGTGGTGTAGGTCACAGACGCAGCTTAGATCCCAAGTTGCTGTGGCTGTGGCTTAGGATGGCAGCTACAACTCCGATTAGACCACTAGTCTGGGAACCTCCATATGCCAGTGGCGTGGCCCTAAAAGACAAAAAGACAAAACAAATTGTTTACTAAAGTATAGTTGATTCCCATGTTGTGCCAATTTCCACTGTACAGCAAAACGACCCAGTCATATACACGCACACACACACACTCCCTTTCTATTATCTTCCATCACGCTCTATCTCAAGAGACAAGATATAGTTTCCTATGATCTACAGTAGGAGCTTATTGCTTTTCCACTCTGAATGTAACAGTCTGCATCTACTCACCCTGAACTCCCAGCCATTAAACATTTTTTTAATTGTGGTAAAATATGAATAACATAATTTCCCATCCTAATCAATTCAGTCTGTACAGATCAGTGATGATGAGTATTTTCAGACTGTTGGGCAAACATCATCACTATCCATCTCCAGAACTCTTTTCATCTTGCAAAACTGAAACCTCATGGACACTAAACAAAAGCTGCCCCCCACCCCCAATCCTCCTCCTGCCCCAGCAGCCTCAGTTCTTCTTTCTGTCTCTATGGATTTGACTCACTTTAGATACCCCATGTAGGTGGAATCATACAATATTTGTTCTTTTGTGACTGATTTATCTCACTTATCACAATGTCCTCAATGTCCATCCACGCTGTAGCCTGTGTCAGAATTTCCTTTTGAAGGCTGAATAATAAATATTACATTGTACACAGGCCACATCGTATGTATCCATGCATCCGTCAATGGACACTTGGGTTGCCTCCAGCTCTTGGGCACTGTGAACAAAGCTACTATGAACACAGGTGTAGAGACAGCTGTTGAAGTTCCCATTTTCAATTCTTCTGAGTAAACACACTCAGAAGTACAACTGCTGGATGGTATGGTAATTCTGTATTTAAAAAGTTTTAATTGTGGCTAAAAAATCACACACGACATATAATTTATCATCTTAACAATTGTCTAAGTATATAATTCAATGGGTATCAAACCATTTTTAACTTTTGGAGGAACTGCTACATTCTTTCCCATAGTCTCTAATACACTTATTTTCATCAGCAGCACATGAGATTATAAAAAGGAAGCTCTTACAAGACTAAATTTAAATTTAATATATATTAACTTACAATAACAACAGCAACGATAAAACTAGTAATAATGATACAATCTGGTGACAACCTATGGGGGACTTGCTATGGTGGGTGCCAGGCCCTAAGGATGATGTAAAACCCTATAGGACACTCTTTGCCTTCACCATGCTTGTGATTTCCCTGGAGAGACAAAGTGTGCACAGCTGACACACAATCAGGTAGAAGTGTGGGCAGAGGGGTAGGGGTGCTGGAGCAGGGGCGGTGTTGGCTCAAGCCTGTGGGAGGCCTCTCTTCCCAGCCCCAGGAGCAGTGACGTCACCGTGGTGGCCTGATCAGCCAGGGCATCACAAACTCTACAAATCAGGGCTCATAACCCCCCAAAGAGCTGCCTGTTGAACATTTACCAGCAGACCACTGATCACGCCTCGCTGAGGTGAGAACCCAAAAAATGCATTTTTAGATGGAGGGTACCAAGGACATTCAGAGGAGAAGATACTGGGGCTTGTACTTCTGTGATGTTTGTGTTCAGCAAGATCTCCTCATGGCTCTGCTCTCTTTGCCAGCTTTTCTGTCAATCAGGGATTTCTTTCTTGGCTCCAGACTTTGAAGGAAAAATGACAGTGGGAGCAGGTCTGTAAGACACCCAGTATCCTCTGCAAGTCTCTCTGAAATCACGCGGGAAGTGCACAATTGCACAGTGATGACCCGACGTGAGTTCACCTCCCAGCAGGGAGACTTGCTTTTTTTTTTTTCCCTAGGGCTGCACCCACGGCATATGGAGGTTCCCAGGCTAGGGGTCTAACAGGAGCTGTAGCTGCCGGCCTTCGCCACAGCCACAGCAACGCGGGATCCGAGCCGCGTCTGCAACCTACACCACAGCTCACAGCAACACGGGATCCTTAACCCACTGAGTAAGGCCAGGGATCAAACCTGCATCCTCATGAGTCCTAGTCAGCTTCATTTCCGCTGAGTCATGACAAGAACTCCCAAGCAGACAGCCTTTAAAGAGAGAGGAGCACTGCAAGAACGGATAAAAATGCAGCACCATAGACTGAAAAATTCTCCAATCCCGGCCATTTTCCTGTTCAGCTTAACCTAAAGTATCAAAATCATGAAAACCAATCTTGACCTTCAGAGGTTATCAGATTTATCAATCTGCATTGCAAGAAAAGAAGTTTCATGGACACTATAGGAGTAAGGAAGTAAGAGGTACAAACCATTATGTATAAAATAAGCTACAAGAATATATTGTACATGATGCAGGATAGTATGAAAAAAAGAATGTGTATATATGCATGACTGGGTCACTTTGCTGTACAGCAAAGTTGGCATGACATCGTAAATCAACTTGTTAATAAAAAAGCATACATTGTACAACATGGGGAATATAGCCAATATTTTATATACACTCCATAAATGGAGTATAACCTATAAAAACTGTGAATCACTATATTGTACACCTGTAATTTATATTATACTCTACAGCGACTGTATGTCAATAAAAAAAAAAAAATAAGTTTCTTCAAAACCATGTGGCTGTAAAGATCAAACGAGTTGACAGTACAGCAAAAAGATTTGTAAACTGTAAAGGGCTATAGAAAATCTGAAATACAGAATAAAATGTCTAAAAACTTTATATGAAAGTCCACATTCTCTGTTAATTTTGTCTTTTTTGTTATGATTACAAAAATTGCCTTTAAAACAATTACTGAACCATTCAATGTTTATGAAAGACATCTGTTGTCTAAATAAGACACTGTCGATTCTTGCATGTACATGATCAGTCTTAAATATAACGAAATCACAGTTCTATGCGCGAAACAGGAGAGGAATGTGTTTTTTGCACATCCCATCACAGAGGACTTCTAGCCAGCTGGAGCATCCGGTGAGATTACTACAGCTACCTATATTTGCCTTTGGCACCTTTTTAAAAGTCAAAAGAAGCACTTGCAGAGAGCCGTAAAAAGTCATGACATATGCAGAACAATTGAAGCTCCTGGGCATCTGGGGAAGGAAACACATCTGTCTTCTGTCTATTCCTTCCCTGTCTCCCTGAATCAACTTTTATGGGGGTGGGGGAGGTAGGAGGGTGTTGTAAATATCCCCTTCTATTGGAATCCGAGGCTTCACAATACCCGGGATGATAAACACGAGATGCTGCTTTCTGGGGAGAGGTGCACTCAAGTAAGCAGAGATCTTTGTGACAGTGGCCTCCGTGTGGGCCACAGGCCAGCTAATCACATTACCATGAGTGCCAAGAGGGGGCCCACAGACAGTGAAATAAAGAGGAGGGGAAAAGCACGACTAATCTCGTTAAAAGGAAATCTAAGAGAGAAGCTGCTTTTCCAGAGCTGCTGAAACGCCCCATTTTCCCAGGGCCAGGTCACCTGTGTATCCTGGGCACTGGGCTGGGTCAGGAGCTTTGTTAAGTCCCCAAAAGCTCCCTGAGCCCTTGCCTTCAGAGAGCTCTTAAGAAAAAACAGACCTCACCCCCTTCCCCACAAAAGCCTGCCGGAGACATTGCTTTCCTTCAACACTCCGTTTTCAGGTTACTATTCCCCAAATTGTCTCAGAAGACTAAGTCGTCCAAAGACGAACAAAAAGTCAAGCTCTGCATGTCTTCTGAAACTTTGAGGAAAGAAAAACGTAAATTAAATCAGAGGAAGTCCACTAGATCACTAATTCTCAAAGTGTGACCTACAGATCCTGGGGGGGCCTGAGACACTTGCCTTTTTTAAGTACATATTGGGGAGGGGCTGGCTTTCTTATATGCCTCACCCCAACCAAGAGATTACAACAGATGGAAGCAAACATGGGAACCCAGCTGAACTAGAAAGCAAGACATTAGAGATTTGCAAAAAAGGAAAGTAATGATACCCTTCCCACTGTTTTCTTGTTTCAGAAAATATAATTACTTTTAATAAAATGTTTATGCTAGCATGTAAAGGATTTATCACTGTTTTTATTTTTACTTTGCTTTTTAAGGCTGCACCCGTGGCATATGGAGGTTCCCAGGCTAGGGGTTGAATCAGAGCTATAGCCTCCAGCCTACACCACAGCCACAGCAACATCAGATCTGAGCCGCATCTGTGACCTACTCCACAGCTTATAGCAATGCCAGATCCTTAACCCACTGAGCGAGGCCAGGGATCGGACCCTCAACCTCAGGGTTCCTAGTTGGATTCATTTCTGCTGCGTCACGACAGGAACTCCTTATTACTGTTTTGAAGTGAATTAATAAAATGCTTTTTGAATTCCTGGGCGTTTGTTTCAAATACAGTAAATATGGATGGATATAACCCACACAAACAAGAGCTCTGGGGCCTCAATAACTTTCAGGAATGTAAAGAGGTCCTGAGATCAAAAAGTGTCAGAATTGCTGCTCTCAGAAGACAGGAAAATCCTTAACTGTAAATACTGCTCATTTCTCTAAAGTTTAATTTGGAAGACTGCAGGCTGACCTGTTTGGACAATAATACTGATTGCCCTCAAATTGTTCATGAAACCCTCTAAGGCCAAAGCCTATTTTTTTTTTTTTGGTCTTTTTGCCTTTTCTAGGGCCGCACTTGCGGCATATGGAGGTTCCCAGGCTAGGGGTCTAACAGGAGCTGTAGCCGCCGGCCTACACCACAGCCACAGCCACAGCCACACAAGATCCAAGCCGTGTCTGCAACCTACACCACAGCTCTCGGCAATGGTGCCAGGGATCGAACCCGCAACCTCATGGTTCCTAGTCAGATTCATTAACCCCTGAGCCACAACGCGAACTCCTAAGGCCAAAGCCTTAATTAGCCTTTAATCGAAGACACGTGGGGTACAAAGACTGCAAAACCCTACAAGTCCCCTGAGCTCAGGGAAATGGCAGAGAGGCAAGACAGTCATTCACCCAAAATGAGTCTCTGGAAATCCTCCCAAGTGGTTCTGTGCATCAGCATCTGCTCCTTTTCCCTGCTGAGGGATGTTTCTCGGTGAGGACGGGCTCCCATTGCTCCTCTCTTCACTCGCTAAAGGACATCTAAGTCGGTGGCCATTTCGGGCTATTATAAATAAACACGTGTGTACAGGTTTCTGTGTGAATGGCAAGTCCTGACGGCTCTGGGATAAATGTCCAGGAGTACAACTGCTGGCTCGTGTGGTACATTTATCCTTAGTTTGTTGTCCGCCCCCCCCCCCCTTTTAGGGCCGCACCCATGGCGTATGGAGGTTCCCAGGCTACGGGTTGAATCAGAGCTACAGCACAGGTCTACACCACAGCCACAGCAACACGGGATCTGAGCCACATCTGTGATCTGCATCACAGCTCACGGTAACACCAGATCCTTAACCCACTGAGCAAAGCCAGAGATTGAACCCACATCCTCATGGATACTAGTCGGATTTGTTTCCACTGAGGCAGGATGGGCACTCCCTTTTCTTTTTTTTTTAGTTTCTTGAAGTAACTGCCAAACTGTTTGCAGAGTGGTGGTACTATTTTATTTTCCCACCAGCAATGTATGTGTGATCCAGTTTCTCTGCAACTTCATCATCGCCAGTGTTGGCACTGCTTTTTATTATTGCCATCCTGGGAAATGCAGGGGTGCAGTCTCATGGTTTTAATTTGCATTTCCCTAATGGCTAAAGATATTGAACATATTGTCATGGGCTTATTTCCCAGCTGTATACCTTCCCCAGTAAACATCTTTTGCCCATATTTTAACTGAATCATTTGCTTTTTTTTAATGCTGAGGTCAGGAGTTCTTTATATATTCTAGATAGTAGTCTTTTCTTGGATATTTGGTAAATATCTTCTCCTGGTCTGTAATTCGTCTTTTAATCTGCGTCACGGGGTCCTTCACTGAACAAAAGTTTTAAACTGTTTTTTGTTTTTGTTTTGCTTTTTAGGGCTTGCACCCGCTGCATATGGAGGTTCCCAGGCTACGGGTCTAATCAGAGCTGGCCTACATCACAGCAACAGCAACGCGGGATACGAGCCATGTCTGTGACCTACACCACAGCTCACGGCAACGCCGGATCCTTAACCCACTGAGCAATGCCAGGGATCGAACCCACAACCTCATAGTTCCTAGTCGGATTCGTTTCTGCTGAGCCACAATGGGAACTCCAAGTTTTAAATTTTGAAGTCAAATTTATCAATTTTTCCTTTTATGGATCATGCTTTGGGTGTCAAGTGTAAGAACTTTTCCTAGTCCTAGACCCTGAAGATTTTCTCCCATGAATTTTTTTTTTTTTTTTTTTGCCTTTTGTCATTTTATGGCCGCACCCGCGGCATGTGGAGGTTCCCAGGCTAGGGGTCTAATCGGAGCTGTGGCCACTGGCCTACACCGCAGCCACAGCAACGGAGGATCCGAGCCACGTCTGCAACCTACACCACAGCTCACGGCAACGCCAAATCGTTAACCCACTGAGCAAGGGCAGGGATCGAACCCGCAACCTCATGGTTCCTAGTCGGATTCTTTAACCACTGCGCCACGACGGGAACTCCTCCCATGTTTTTTCTAAAAGTTTTAGTTTTCAATTTTTTTTCTTTTTTTGGCTGCCCCATGAGATATGGAGTTCCTAGGCCTGAGATCAGATCTGAGTCGCAGTTCCATAAGTTGAAGCTACAGCAACGATGGATCCTTAAACCCACTGTACAGGGCTGGGGATTGAACCTGTGTCCCAGCACTCTCAAGATGCCACCAATAACATTGCTCCATGACGGGACCTCTTTGTATTTTACACTTTAGTCCATTATCCATTTGAAGTTAACTTTTGTATAAAGCATGAGAATCAGGTCAAGGTCTCTTTTTGGTCTGTGAACGTGTAATTGTTCCAGCACTATATATATATATATATATTTGTGTTTTTGCCTTTTCTAGGGTTGCACTCGCAGCATATGGAGGTTCCCAGGCCAGGGGTCTAATCTGAACTGTAGCCACCGGCCTATGCCAGAGTCACAGCAACGCCAGATCCGAGCCACATCTGCAACCTACACCACAGCTCACAGCAACGCCGGATCCTTAACCCACTGAGCAAGGTCAGGGATCCAACCCGTAACCTCATCATTCCTGGTCGGATTCATTAACCACTGAGCCATGACGGGAACTCCTCTAGCACCATACTTTGAAAAGATTATCCTTCCTCCATTAAATTATTTTTACACTTTTATCAAAAATTCATTGAATGGCAGAGTTCCTGTCGTGGTGCAGTGGAAACAAATCCGACTAGGAACCATGAGGTTGCAGGTTCGATCCCCGGCCCTGCTCAGTGGGTTAAGGATCCGGCGTTGCTGTGAGCTGTGGTGTAGGTTGCAGATGTGGTTTGGATCTGGCGTTGCTGTGGCTGTGGTGTAGGCCAACAGCTACAGCTCCAATTAGACCGCTAGCCTGGGAACCTCGACATGCTGTGGGTGTGGCCCTAGAAAAAAATAGCTGAATATACTGGTATACGTCTATCTCAGGGTTCCCTATTTTATTCCATTGATCTATAGATGTATCCCACCACCATTCTCACAGTCTTGATTATTATAACTATGTAATAAGTCTTAAAGTCAGGAAGACTGCAGTGGCTCACATTTTGAATATTTATCTACTTCAGCTGAGCAGTTAGTCCTCATTTATTATAAATGTATTAGATTAAGCATCCACATGTTCTGGATATGGTGTCTATTATAATTTATATTTTTGACTTAAATTCACACTTTTCTGCAGGTGCTGCCACTCACTTTGTGCAGGTTAATTTACTGCTCTGAATCCTAGTTTCCTCACCCGTGACATGGGGGCAAAGAGCCTGCCTTTTGGAGTTTGGACCTGCTTTGTAGGAAGTAGCTGGTAAGACTGCATGAGGTTACACATGAAAGCAACAAGCACGGTACCAAGTGTGCAATAAAGATGAGGGGCTCCCTCCTTTCTCTTTGCTCAGAGTGATCCTGCTACTTATGCTGATAACAGTGGAATCGATCATTGCATTTCTGCAACTGGATCTCCAGTCTCAAACCCAGTGCCATGTGGAGCACTGTACAGCTCTTCTGTAAAAATCCCTCATGTACTACATTAAGCAATGTTAAAGTCTAGAAAGGCATCCTACACTAGTTTCAGACTGGTTGGTAGCTATGATAATCTGTTTCTGGAAGGGGCTCTGTTGGCTGCTGACCACATGGCAAATCTATAAAGGCCTCCAGAGGCTGCACTTGCCGTAATAGTCAAAGTCACTTCCCCTCGTTACCCAATACTGTCCTACACACACAAAGAGAATGGAAAAGAGGAGTGTTATTCTAAATACCAAAAAAAAAGAAAAAAAAATCAATATAGCTGTGGTTTGCTGACTTTTAAACCATGTCAATCTCCATTTTATGTTTCCCTTTACAAGTTTCCCTTATTTAACCTGAACTGACAGGTGTGCATTTCCAAACTGTTGATTCATTAAAAAGCACTGCTGTTGACACATTTAGATGTTTTGTGCCCTTATATATCTCTAGTTGTTTCTCCAACATTCTTTTTTTGTTTTTGTGTTTTGTTTTTGTTTTTTTTTTAGGGCTGTACCCGTGGTATATGGAGGTTTCCAGGATAGGGGTCAAATTGTAGCTACAGCTGCTGGCCTATGCCACAGCACAGCAACTGGGGATCTGAGCTGCATCTGCCATGTACAGCACAGCTCACAGCAACGCCAGATCCTTAACTCACTGAGCAAGGCCAGGGATCGAACCTTCGTCCTCATGAATACTAGTCAGATTTGTTTCCGCTGAGCCATGACGGGAACTCCTTCAACATTCTTTGTGTAAGTACGAGTTACATGGTTGAGCAATTTAGTGACATCACAACTGTGCCCACAATAGCTGTTTTACAAGTGATATATGTGATTTATATATGATATATGTGATATTTATAATATATATTATACGTAATACAAAGGAAATTATATTTCCCATGAATGGTTAAAAGCACTTTAACTTTTCAGGAGTTCCTGTAGTAGCTCAGTGGTTAACAAATCCAATTAAGAACCATGAAGTTGCAGGTTCGATCCCTGGCATTGCTCAGTGGGTTAAGGATCCGGCGTTGCCGTGAGCCGTGGTGTAGGTCACAGACACGGTTCATATCCCGCATTGCTGTGGCTGTGGTGTAAGCCAGAGGCTACAGCTCCCATTAGACCCCTAGCCTGGGAACTTCCATGTGCTACAAGTGCGGCCCTAGAAAAGGCAAAAAGACAAAAAAAAAAGCACTTTAACTTTTTATTTTAACCTTTTAAATTGAGAAATGCAAAATGTATATAAATAAATGTTCAGTTTAAGAAATCGTTTTATGTTGTATACATGTGCATTCGCCAATCAGGCTAACAGAACCTTTCCAGAACTCCAGATGTTTCTTGTCCCTTCTCACTTATTTCCCCTTCCCCACCAAGATAACCACTGTCCTGCCTTTTATGATGATCCAGTTCTTTATAGTTGATTGAAGGGTTTAACATACTTCTATTTGTCCCTAATCCTACTGTTGTTTATTTTAACATTTACGGATGCCTCCTTTAGCAACATCATTTATAAATAACATGCGTGTATTCTTGTTTGTCTTTTTGCCACATTCCTTTGTAGTATTCCTTTGTGATACTGAATGTAGCCACATACGATTCATTTCCATTGCTGCTTGATCATTCAGTCCATCAATACTCAGCTCTGTACTTATCCAATAGCCGTGGCTAAACGTTGTACTGTTTCCAGGGCTGCTGTGAACAATCTTGGTGCACATTTGTGCTGGTGTCCAGATGCACACACATTTCTCTAAAAGATATTTCAGAAGCTCAATTTCTGGGTTATAGCATTTGAGTTCATCTTCATCTTCAGTCCCTGCAGAACTGTTTTTTCAAGTAATTATTTCTACTGATGTTTACAAGCAATATATGTAGCCAGTACTGAATTTTAAGGGAATGAAGGTGTTTCCCTCACTCACCCCAACAACCCAGCTTTTTTGTCTATACTTTGTCTCTTACACAAATTAAGTTTTAAAAAGGACTACAAAAATGCTAACTTCTGGGAAGCAAAGAACCCAATCTACCTGTCCTCAGATATAAAATCAACAGAGGGAAACAAACTGCAAGATCGAGTGGGCTAGTTTTAAACCCTGAACAAAATTTCCCTTGTAAGTGCTCAAGAGTGGAAGGGGCAAGTTAGGGAGTCTATAGTCTTTAACCTATACTATTTCTTTATTTCCAGAAAACACATTTCTTAAAAATAAAAGGAGTCCTGTAAAAGTGCCATTTGTGGTATCTTTTTATTTTGTCCTTTGGGAACACTTAAGAATGTCAAGGGCTGCTTGCAGCGAACTCTGAACAACATGCTAGGCTGCCAGTTATCCCAGAGAAAATTTAAACCTAACTTCTCAGGAACTCATCTGGTGTGTAAATCAGGACACACCTATCTCTACTGAAACTTTATGTCCCAGAAAAGGTTATAGTTCAGTTGCAGGTAAATGTTTAATAGAGAAAAAGATTAGCACACGCACCTGGCCCTCAGCCAAGTCTGTCCTCCGTAACCACTACAAACTCCTGTCCCCACTTCTTCCTCTGCAGTACCCCTTCTAACTGCAAATTTCCTGATGCAAAGTACTCACTCTCCGCTAAAACTTTTTTTTTTAAAGTTTCATATTGTTCTACATTTCAAAATCCTTTAGAACTTGAAACCCCTTTCTCTTTTTAAAACTTTTTATTATGGGAAATTTCAAACATAACATAAAAATAAATAGACTAGTAAAATGGATGTCAAGTACCCCTCACCCAGCCTCAGTAATTATCAATGTATGATATCTTGTTTCATCTATATCTCCTCCAGCCACCACCAGGATTACTTGGCAGCAAATATAAATTACGATTTTTTTTTTGTCTTTTGTCATTTTAGGGCCTCACCAGCAGCATGTGGGGGTTCCCAGGCTAGGGGTCTAATCAGAGCTACAGCTGCTGGCCTATACCACAATCACAGCAACGTGGGATCTGAGCCACGTCTGCAACCTCCACCACAGTTCACGACAACACCGGACACTTAACCCACTGAGCGAGGCCAGGGATCAAGCCCGCACCTCATAGTTCCTAGTCAGATTAGTTTCTGCTGAGCCACGATGGGAACTCCATTAATTATGATTTAATCTGTGATACTTCACTATGTATCTCTAAAGGATAGGACTCAAAAAAAACCCTCAATGCCATTATAAATTACCACATGTTAACTACAATCACTTACTTTTTTCAAATATGTAGTATGAGTATTGTCTTTGCTTGGATACAAACCTTTTTTAAAAATAATTTTTTGTTTGAATGCAGATCTAAACAACATCTATGTATTGCAAGTGCGCAGATCCTCCTTAAAACTTCAAAAATATGGTTTGTGTACAAGTAAGAAATAGGAAAACCCTCAAAGAGGGCAACGATGAAGAGAAGAAGAGATAGTCTTACCATACATGACAGAGTATCAAAAAGCTTCTGTAATTAAAACAGTTTAATTCTGGCCCAAGAACATACAGATGGACCAGGGAAAAAAAAGTCCAGAAATTGACTCAACTACATATATTCAGTATACTGTATTTTTTAATTAAAGTATAATTAATTTACAATATTGTGTTCGTTTCAGTTATACTGCACAGTGATTCATATATATTACACACTTTCATATTCCTTTCCCTTATATGTTATTACAAAATACTGAGTATAGTTCCCTGTGCTCTACAGTGGGTCTTTGTTGGTTATCTACTTTATAGAGAATTTAGCATGCTATAAAGGAGACAGCTCAAATCCATAAACCAGAAATGGGGGAAGTTCCCTATGTTTCAAAATCAGAAATCAGAAAGGTTGATAAATGTGCTTACATAAAAGAACAATAGCAATGAAATATTTTTTACATGGCATGGAGCCCTGTTACAGAGTAAGAAGACAAAAGACCAATTAGGAAAACTCTTGCACTCCTATCACAGAGGGTTTTAAAGGTCAACAAACCTACGGAGAAACAGATGAGAAGTCAGAACACAGTTCACAAGACCTGTGAGAGGCCCTCAGTCAAAGTCCTGCACCTCATACACGTGGAGAGGAACCCAAATCAAATCACCCAGAGACAGAGTTTCTCTGCTGGCAGGTCGGCAAAAATGCAGCAGACTGATGATATACGATGCCAGCAAGGCTTTGAGGAAATACCTGTCACACAGTTACGGTGGGAGAGGATCTGGACAACGTCTAGAAGGATGACCTTTCACCCATCAATGGCCCGTCTACGACGGGATCACCCAAAAAGCACACTGGCAAAAATATGAAAAAACACATGTATTACTTGCAATAACACAAATCTGAAAAGAACCCAAATGCCCACCAGGAAAGGACTGGTTGACTACAAACCTCAGTCCTTGTAAGCTGTGCAGCCACACAGGTGAGCGAGGACAGGTCTCTACGGTGTACGGATAGTGCAGAAAGCAAGGCGGAGAACAGAGCTTATTGTACAGAGACCATTGCTTGTCTAAGAAAAGAAGACACACCCACTTTTAAAAGATTAATTTTACAGTATGTAAATTATATCTCAATACAGCTCTTATGAAAATACATATAAGGCTTTTAAAATGGAAGAATAATGCTACGAATAATGCTTAAAAATGCTAGCTAAGATAGGAAAGGGTTAGATGAGCTAAAGGATGCGGAGATAAAGATAGGCTTTTTTCATACACCATGTTCTAGAGAATTTCCTTTGGAGCCACTAAATACTTCATGGAACTTTACCAAATAAAATCAAATTAAGAAGCAATTCCTAAAAACTTGAAACAAACGAACTGAAGCATGTGCCACGCAGACTGGAACTACCGTGAGTGACTTTAAAGAACTCTACTGACTGCCCACTCTTAGTGGGCTATGCCGGAAGGGTGGACAGAAGTGGAAACCAGACCGTGCACGGCTCTCAGCGAGTCTGCTGTTGATGCTCACATTTGGATGGTCCTTCTGAGACCCGTGTCTAGGTAATAATATACAACAAATCAAATGAGTCATTATGCCGGTATCTTTGTGAACTGTTCACCACGGTGGGAGGAGATACGTTTTAAGACTGACGTTAAGTAAAGTTCCTGTAATTGTGGGTTCGAATCCACATACTAGAGGACCACTTTAGAATTAATTTAATCTTCAATAAAAATACACATTCTCTAGCTCTGTCCGGGGAAAAGGCCTAAAAACAATGGCCCACCTGGTGGTAATCAGTGCCCCTGGCATTCAGACTGTGGTCTCTACTGAGCATTTCCCCCAAGAAACAATCAGGAATCCTTGCAGACATGGATCTCGCCAGGTCTGGGTCAGAAACCTATACCAGGAAGCTGGGAAACAGTCACAGGCTCCTCAGGTGGCAGCAAAGGACTCAGAATCAACCTTCAAGGGGCTCTCATTCATCAAAGAGAGGACAACTTAAGCATTTTATTTCATTTTTAATTAATTTATTTTTAACTCGAATTTTATTATTTTTTGATGAATTTTATTCATCAAATATAGGACAATTTAAACATTTTAAATAAGGATGAAAAGTGCAGTGGCTGAAAAAGGTCAAATACGTTTAAGTCTCTGAGTTCGCAGTAACATAAAAGTCCACAAAAACAACTCATTTGATTACTTTTGGATGATGCCAAGGAATGAAAACCTTATTCAGTTTTGATCAGCTAAATCAGGAGAAAGAACCAAGTACTTGAGTACCTCTTTTCCTATATGATCTGGACCTGAGGGTAACCAAAGAATTTATAAGGGAGTTTTACTTTACAGTATTCTAGCTAGGAGATGAAGAAGGAATGACAGAATATCATCGCTTTGCAACTCCAAATAAATTAATAAATCTAGACAATGATCAGTAACATTCCACAAAGAGAGAAAAACAGGATACCCTTGCTAATGGAAACATATACCACCTAAAAGCTGTCTTACACGCACACACACCACTAACCAAGCCCTGGATCCAAAATACAAGGGACAGGATTTGGCTGTTGTGGCTCAGCGGAAACGAATCCGACTAGGATCCATGAGGACTGAGGTTCAATCCCTGGCCTCACTCAGTGGGTTAAGGATCCGGCGTTGCTGTGAACTGTGGTGTAGGTTTTCAGACTCGACTGGTGTTGCTGTGGCTGTGGTGTAGGCCAGCAGCTGTAGCTCCCATTTGACACCTAGCCTGGGAATCTCCATGTGCCACGGGAGACAAAAGGACAAAAAAACAAAAACAACAAAAACCCCACAGAAATACGAGGGATAGAAGCAGATGTTCAAGAATTCTATCAGCAAATTTCAGCCTATAGGAAACTCTAAGAGAAAACCCCGTTTCGGTGGTGGTGGTAGTAGTGGGGGAACCTACAGATTAAAAATATACTCAAGAGACATATATCCCCATGCACAGACCTTATATCTCATATGGATCCCAAATCAGACAAGCAAACTGCAAAAGCAATTATTAGGCAGTCAGAGAAAGGGGAACATTGTCTGGATATGTGAATGAAACTGAGAACATGGTTGCTCATTTTTTAGGTGTGATATTTTTGTGGTTAATTTTTAGAGTCTTTATCATTTAGAAATACTTACTAGGAGTTCCCATTGTGGCTCAGTGGCTTATGAACCCAACCAGTATCCATAGGATGCGGGTTCAATCCCTGGGTTAAAGATTCAGCATTGTCGTGGCTGTGCAGCTATGGTTCCGATTCAACCCCTAGCCTGGGAATTTCCATATGCCATGGGTATGGCCCCAAAAAGACAAAAAAAGAAAAAGAAAAGAAATAATTACTGAAACATTTACAAAGGATGAGCTATCTGGGATTTGCTTCAAAATAACCTGGAAGGGTGGGTAGTGTCAGAAAAGACACAAGCTTAGCCATGAGGAAGCTGGGGGTGGATGAATGGGGGTCATTACACTGTTCTCTGTGTTTAGGAATATTCTAGAGTGTTCCCTAAGGGCTCAATCTGCCCATCCTATTCAAGACTTTCAATGAGGAGTCCCGGTCACGGCTCATAGGTAACGAATCTGACTAGCATCCATGAGGATATAGGTTTGATCTCTGGCCCCGCTCAGTGGGTTAAGGATCTGGCATGGCCATGAACTGTGGTGTAGGTCACAGACTCGGCTCGGATCCTGCATTGCTGTGGCTGTGGCTGTTGCTGTGGCTGGCAGCTATAGCTCCGATTCCACCCCTAGTCTGGGAACCTCCATATGCTGTAGGTGTGACCCTAAAAAGACAAGAAAAAAAAAAAAAAAGACTTTCAATGACTCCAGCAAGGCAGATGGCAGCACTGGTTCCCTGGAAAGGCAGGGGGGCATTTAGACAGAAGCACAGGGTGGTCTGTGCAGTTCCGTCTGGGGTGGGGAAGGAGGCCGCTGTGTTTATGGGGTGTGGCATGTGGGGCCGGCACCGAGCCTGACGCAGTCAGTACACACTGAATGCAGGGATGACCGAGCACTGTTTGGAGTGGAGGGAGAGGGGGCAAGAGAACAGGAACCCACCTAGCATCTTCCAAGCAGAAGATAAGAGATCTTAAATACCTGGATAACAATCTCAGCTCAGCCTGAGCTGCATTATTTAGATAGCAGAGGTAGACGAGGCAAAATAGGTCAAAGTTGCCTTAAGAATAGAAGATGCCAAAAATTCAGTTTCGCCTTTATCTGCTAGAATCTGAACTTTCTCCCTCTGCTCCCAGCTATGCCTCCCACCCCACCCCCAACCCTCTCCTGCCTCTTCTCCACCCCTCCATCCCCTACCCTGGCCAGCATCAGGGTCTTCCTCAGGCCCTGCCCCCATCCTGTGTTCGAAGGGCTTCCTGGCTCTCAGGGCACCGACCAGCACCTCTTCCTGCAGCTCCTCCTGCACCTGGGCCAGGGGCTCAAGATTAAGTTTCACAAACTGGAGGGTCTTTGCTCTGTTCCCTTTTGTTTCGTACCTATCTGTCTCTTAGAATGCTTCACCAAGAACCCAGCTGCCTGGCTCCAGCATCTCTACAAACTTATCTTGGGCTGTAACAGACCAAGGAACCCCAATTGTGAATCTTTTTTTCTTTGTCCTTCTCTTCCTTTTCTCCATTTTTTCTTTTCTTGAGGCTGCTGGTGTGACTGCACTTGGGACATACATGTTACAAATTTTCAGTAAAGCAGATTCTGAAAACCACCCTGAGGAACTTTAAGACTTGAAATGGAGCTGGAATGCTGGCCCCCACCCCCCCGGTCCCTGTCCAGCAGAGGGGGTGGCGGGCCAGGCAGAGGGACAGGGCTGGGAAGCCCCCCACAGCGCATCCCCACCTCCCCAGGTCTCCACACACTGGTGGGTATGCCCAGAAGAGCTCACAGTTACTCTTAGGGGCTGAATTGTGTCCCCTCCCCAAATTCACATGTTGAAGTCCTAACCTCTAGGACCTCAGAATGAGGCTATATTTGGAGACAAGTTCTCTAAAGGGGAGATTAGGTTAACATGAGATTGTTAGGGTGGGGTCTGGTCCCGCAAGATGGTGTCCCCATAAGAAGAGGCGATTAGGTCACAGATGGACACAGAGAAAAGGCCACGTGAGACACACTGGGAAGATGGCTGTCCGCACACCAAGGCCAGAGGCCTTCTGAGAGCAGAACTTGCTGGCGCCTTAATCTCAGCCTTCCAGCCCCCGTGCTGTGAGGAGGGAGATGCCTATGGTTCGGGCCATCCAATCTGAGGTACTTCGTTACAGCAGGAGCAGACTGATACAGTTAGCAAATGCGCATGACTTAGAAGGTGATATGAAGCAAGCGGATGCATGTCACGTAATTTAGACTAAAGTTTAAAAGTCTGTAGACTTCCGGCACCTTCCCATCTCTGGGCCCTCAGTGCTGTTTGCCCACAAGCACTTCCACAGCCTCGCTGGTTACTGCCCCACCGGGTGCTTCCATGGCCTCACAACACACCTGCCACTTAGGGACTTGTTACGAATGAGGAAGCTAACGCAGTGAGGCCGTGTAACACCACAAGGTCACACAGCCAGGAAGTGGCTGAACCAAGATTTGAACTTGGCTATTTGTCCAGAGTTCATGCCGCTGACCCCTACTGCTGGCCACAGCTCCCCAGCGCCTCCCTCATCAGCTCCAAACTCTATGCCCAGCTTCCCAGTTCTGCCACCAGATGCACATCCCCCCCAAACTGTCCTCTCTTGACTCCAGCCTGCCTGCCTCTCTCCTGTTCCTCTCACACCTACACCCACAACACCACCTCCCACCTGCCTGCCGCCCCGCCCGCCCTCTCCTCCTGGTGCTGGTGATCCTGCTGAGCTCTCCATCCCAACCCCCCCAATATTTCTATGCTTATTGCATCATTCAGCACTGTAGTCACTTTCTATGTTCGATCCCTGTTGGTGTCCTGTGACGCTTAAGGCACAGTGATGAGCTAAGAGGTCACCAAGATGGGACCTCAAAAGGGCCTTGGGTGCAGGAAGGGCTCAGCCTGAGAAAGTTCCAGGCAAACTTAAAACGTTTTGAAGATTTTTTTTTTTTAACAATTTTTTTTTTAACATCCACGTACAGGTTGCATTCTAGTCTGTAAAATATTCATGCTTGATTTAGTATCAAACTTAAGTCTACATTATGTGCCAGAATGAAAAGAGAATGGAAACCTTGTTTTAAAAATCACTGACTGGGAGTTCCCATTGTGGCTCAGTGGTAAGGAACCTTTACTAGTATCCACGGAGACAAGGGTTTGATCCCTGGCCTCGTTTAGTGGAATAAGGATCTGTGTTGCCATGAGTTGCAGTGTAGGTCACAGACGTGGCTCGGATCTGGTGTTGCTATGGCTGTAGTGTAGGCTGGCAGCTATAGCTGTGATTTGATCCCTAGTCTGGGAACCTCCACATGCTGCATGGGACAAAAAAAAGGAAAAAAAAAATCATTGACTGAACCAGGCCCCTCCTTTGCTGGCTGGTTTCTGGGTCCCAGCACCGCACTCCACCAGGCACATAACCTGCCTGCCTAGGAAACACAGGAGCTGAAGAGTGTACAGGGGTTTGGACTTGACTCCCCACTGCCCTTCTCTCGAGCCCCAGCTTCCCTGGCTGTGACAGGGACCATGCTCATCTTGGCCACCATAACCAGGTCCCCTGGTGGTTAGATGTCCTGCCTGCCTCTCAGTAGATGCTCACTACGCATGGAACCTCTCCATTTCCCTCTCTCTTCTGAGCTCCTCTCTTAGGCCCCAGCACTGTGCGGCCAGAATCCTCCCAGGAGGCTCAAGAAATCACCATGAAAATGTGGTAGAAAGTGGGCCAACTTGAGGACACGGGTAGATCTCAAGCCTGCTTCCAAATCTTCTCCCATTCTCTCCGGACCCTCTCATCCTGCATGCACCCCCCACTCCATTCTCCATGGAGACCGCCCAGCATTAGCACAGATTTCCTCACCAAGGGAAATGCTGCTGCCTCCATTTGTGGTCCTGCTACCTGGGGCGGGGCGGCGGGTGGGAGTCAGGAAAGGAAAGTGACCTACAGAGGAGAACGGTCTCTAAAATAATTTAGTGGCTCAAAAACTGGCACTTCAGAAACTAAAAGCTGTGGATTCTCATTCCACTCTTAACGGGTTCCGAGCCTAGTGTCAGCTGCCTGGATAGAGTCAGTGTTTTGCTTGTCTTTTCAAACTCCAGCTTCTTTGTTACTCATTTCTGGGCTCTTTATCTTCATATCTGTGCAGTTCTGCAAATGGACACCTCATAAATGTTTCACAAGAGAACTTATTGTTGAAATAATTCTTATTTAGTCATCCAATCTACCACTAATTATTTCTAATTACTTTTGTTGATATTTGCTTGCCACATCTCGATAGTTCAGAGGCTTATTTTCTATAGAAAGCATCATTTCTCCATATTTACTTAACCAGGAACCATGTTCTCCCCAGCCCCACCCCCAAGCAAGGCAGAGCAGGGCTCTGCTGTATTTCCCCCAGATCCTTTGTGCCTGTGACATTATCTGCTCCTGTGATCTGTCTTGTGGCTAAGGATCGTGTCATTCCTGTCTTCCCATCGCCTAGTCCAGGGCCCAGCACATGGTACACATGGTACACATGGTACGTACTGAATGAACAGAAGTCCTAAACCAGTTTTGCTCAGGATGTATGGACAGTGAATCTGCACGTCCTTGGTAAAGGGATTTGAGATGTTTCCTGATAAACAGAGAGTTTGTCTACTTGCTTTTGGCACCTCTGTTATCATAGGTTCTCATTTTTCAGAATGTTAGGAGGGTGATGCTAATTTTGCTTCACTGGGAAGAAGGAAGGGATGAAAGGATAGCAAAGTCATGCCAGGAGCTCCACCATCCCACATCAGCCTCACACAAGGGCGGGGTGGGGGGGATTATCATCCTGACTTTATAGATGAGAAAACAGTCTTGGACATGTGGCCATTTGTCCAATTACTAAGCTGAGGAGATGGTATTCAAACCCAACTGTCTAATCGCAAAGCCCAAGCCTTTCCCTGACCTGTTTTCTCCCACACAAAGCACTGGTTTTCAGGACCCAGGGCACAAAATCCTCAGGGACTCACCTCTCTTAAGATCTCCTGAGCAGGGGAGCTGATGGCCTTGGGCTGTCTTGGTGGTAGCATCCTTACCTCTATCTGAGGACTCCCTCCATCTGAGTGTTGCATTGGGAGGACTCAGTTTAGCACCACTTCCACAAATGTTGCCAGCCAAAGAGTCCCCAAAAAATTCTAAAGGGAAAAACCTGGTGTATCTTTCGGGTGCCTCTGAATACTCATTTCCTTACTAGTACGAATGTGATTTCAATGCGGTTTTTTTGCAAAAAAAGCCTGGCAGCCTTTCCTTCTGGGCACAAACAACAGACGATGCCCCATGACATCAGCATGCTACCCTTCCAAGAATCGCCTTAGCTTCATGTGACCCTGCCATTCTCCAAAAGTATCCCATTACATGGACTCGTGAGGAGAATTTGTCATTTACATATGTATGTATTGCTTTTTAGGGCCTCACCTGTGGCATATGGAGGTTCCCAGGGTAGGGATCCAATAGGAGCTACAGCTGATGGCCTATGCCACAGCCACAGCAAAGCGGGATCTGGGCCACATCTGAGACCTACACCGCAGCTCACTGCAGCACCGGATCCTTAACCCACTGAGCACGGCCAGGGATCAAACCTGCAACCTCATGGTTCCTAGTTGGATTCGTTTCTGCTGCACCACGATGGGAACTTCAAGAGAATCTGTCTTTTGAGAAGCAGGAGTACCTATGTGAATACAATTTCCTGGCGAGGCCCTGCCCTGGTGGCCTCACCTGTAGGTGCTCACTGAATTTACTGAGTGAACGTGGTATCCACATAAACATCTCAGGGCTGTGGTTCCCTGGACAGTCAGGTATAACAAGCTTGCCTCACCTTCACAAACATCTGCGCCTCACCACCCACAGCTGCATGGAGTGCTCCTGAGGAATGTTGCTCCCTAGGGTGAAACTTGCCTCCTGACACATTTCCAGGCTGATAAGTTGGGCGTAAGAGACATTTCTTCCAGAAACAACTGCCCTCTAACCCTCTTAGTAGTGTATCCCCCTCAAGTCCATTATAAAGGAATTTGCAGAGGAGTGGAAAGGCTGACTCTCAGGTCTCCCAGCCCCCGGCGCTGAATGTCTAGATGTCACAAAGACCCGGTCCCCTGCCCTCTTCTCTCTCCCAGCCTGCCATGTGGGATTGTCCCTGGACGCCCCACCACAAGTAGGGAGACCCACCCCCTTCCATTTATCTGTGTGGACTCTGTGATCTCTGGACCTGGGCCGGCACCCAAGGAAGCCACTCTGAGCACAGGCCAGGCGCAGCCCCCCGCCTCCCCCACGGCTCCCAGCCTGGCGTCCCTCCCTCGCTGTAAACACTTCAGTTTATGGCCTCCCTTCCAAAGGATCACCACTTGTTTAGACCTGCCCTAAACAAAGGCCCTGGTGATCACAGCATGTGGCCGGGTTTTATGGCAGTCCCCCTTTGTCCCTTTTCTCTCGATGCCTTCCTTCCTCCCCACCACCAGGTAGCGGGTCATCTAAGAGGCCTGCCCGCAGCTGCCCCGCCCGGGTCTGGATTCCCTCAGTGGGGCTGCTCTGACAGGAGGTGGGGAGCAAACTGGCAGAACTGAGCATCCAGCCTGAGCTCAGGCTTCAGAAGGTCTCCCTTCCCAGGGATCAGGGGGTCCCCCTGCCCAGCTCCTGGGCCCCTGCACCAGTCCGCACTCCCAAGGATCGGAAAGGGCAGAAGAACAGAGCAAGCCGACGGGGCTGAGAACCTAGAACGCCCCCAGGTTCTTGGAGCGCTGGGAGCTCTTGCTCCCCAGGCTCAAACAGTACTGGGCGCAGTGACTGTGGTTGCAGGGGCTGTGACCACACACAGGGACACGGCCTGCAGCATAGACATGGTCACCCTCCATGCTCCGCAACCCAGAGGATGAGAATGAGCCATGAAAAGATGCTGCGGATCGCTGCCTGCCCTTGCCTCCACCTGAGAATCCTCCCTGGTGGAAAGTGTTTGTTCAAGGGATTCTCAGGAAAGCCTTTGAAGGAAGCGCCAGAGCTGGGAGCTGGGGTGGGGTGAGGAGTTTCCTGACGAGGTCGCCTGGGAGAGAAGAACTGCCTCTACATCCTGCCCTCATCAGACGCACACACAAATGGCCTTAGCACAACTCAGAGTATGCCCCAGGAGACAGAAGAGGGACCGGCACGTGGGAAAAGCCCTTTCCCCATCAGCGGTGCCTGGCCATCCCCTCTCCAGGAAGACACTCCGTACAGAACGGGACCTGACTCTCAGCAGGCGTGTTTGACAAATAAATCATAACACGATTCCACCCTCAGCTTCCAAGCTACAAAGTAAAAGACACGAGAAGACAGGCGTCACCACGAGGAGATGCGCTGAGGCTGGGTGCAGTGGGAGCTTCTTACCCTTCCTCCCTCCTCCCTCAGCTCAGCCTCTCAGCTCAAGCCAGCGAAGGAAAAAGGAGCTGCAGGGACCAGCTCCCAAGGTTGCTCAGCCTTTTTACAACCTGTTGTAGGAAGATTGTGCCCCAATCCTTACACGAGTTCCTTCTCATTTCCTAAAAAAAAAAAATTCAGCATTTCTATCGTGATTTCTCCTTCAATCTGCAAACCTACTGTTCATGTAATACTCATGACTGCTCAGGGAGCATTTTTATCTTGTCATTTCAGAAGAGGGATCCGAGACACAGAAAAGTCAAGTGACTTACTCTACAAACTGATCTATTGATCAATACTACCAAATTAGAATACCAGCCATTTATTTTGTTTTAGAAATGGACAATCTGCTTCCA
This sequence comes from Catagonus wagneri, assembly GCA_004024745.2. NCBI lineage: Eukaryota > Metazoa > Chordata > Mammalia > Artiodactyla > Tayassuidae > Catagonus > Catagonus wagneri. Next base: position 40,923,882 of record PVHT020004944.1, read on the forward strand.
GAATTCGTGGGGAAATATCAAGGCCCAAGAATAGCTAAGAACAAAATCGAAGTTTCTACAGTACCAGATATCAAGACTTATTATAAATATAGGTAATTAAGACAATGTGGTATTGATGCAAAGAAAGAAAAGCAGCCAATGGAACAGAAGAGAGTCCAGAAAGAAATAAATCCACACATATATAGACACCAGATTTACACCAAGAGTTCCAGGGGTTTTAAAGAATGAATAGAAGTCCAGCATGCAGATGTATCAGAAAAAAGTACCCCTACGTGAACACCCATTGCCTCACTTCCTCCTTCTCCCTACCTCTGCTTATTTTTGTCTCGAAAATCCATTGTAATTCAAAGGGGAAAGTACGAATCGTACATATACATGTAATTTTTTTTATTTTATTTTTTGCTTCTTAGGGCAGCACCTGCAGCATATGGAGGTTCCCAGGCTAGGGGTCAAATTGGAGCTGTAGCCTCCGGCCTATGCCACAGCCACAGCAACGCCAGATTCGAGCCTCGTCTGTGACCTACACCACAGCTCATGGCAACACCAGATCCTTGACCTGCTGAGCAAGGCCAGGGATCGATCGAACCAGCGTCCTCATGGTTCCTAGTCGGATTCATTTCTGCTGCACCACAACAGGAACTCCAAATTTAATTTTATTTGAGTATGTTTGACTTACAGTGTCTTAGCTTCAGGTGTACAGCAAAGTGAATCAGGCATACATATAAAATAACACATTCTTTTGTCCCATATAGGTTATTACACACTATTGAGTAGATTTCCCTGGGCTATACAGTAGGTTTTCATCAATCATCTATTTTATACAATAGTGTGTGTATGTTATTCCCACCCTCCCAATTCTTCCCTCCGCCCAGTGGTTTCACTGATGGTAATCATATGAACGGTATTTTTTTTGTTTGTTTTTTTTGTGTGTGGTTTCTTTTTTCTGCCTTTTCTAGGGCCGCACTCACAGCATATGGAGGTTCCCAGGCTAGGGGTCTAACAGGAGCTGTAGCTGCCGGCCTACACCACAGCCACAGCAACGCCAGATCCGAGCCGTGTCTGTGACCTACACCACAGCTCACGGAAACGCTGGGTCCTTAACCCACTGAGCAAGGCCAGGGATCGAATCCGCCACCTCATCGTTCCTAGTCGGATTTGTTAACCACTGAGCCACTATGGGAACTCCTGAACAGTAGTTCTTATGCACATCTTTTCAATAGGTCCTTAGGGAACAGAATCAACACTCATGTAAGTACCGAGGAGGTGGGCTCTGGGGCCAGGCTGTCTGGATTCAAATCCCATATCTGGGAGTTCCCGTCGTGGTGCAGGGGAAACAAATCCAACTAGCATCCATGAGGTTTAGGGTTCAATCCCTGACCTCGCTCAGTGGGTTAAGGATCCGGCGTTGCCGTGAGCTGTGGTGTAGGTCGCAGACACAGCTCGGATCCCACAATGCTGTGGCTGTGGCATAGGCCAGCAGCCGTAGCTCCGACTCAACCCCTAGCCTGGGAACCTTCATATGTCAAGGATGCACCTCTAAAAGGCAAAAAAAAAAAGCATAACTAAGAAGGTGAGAGGGCAAGCGAGCAAGGAGCACAAGGCCCGGCATCTGAGCATGTAAACGGTGAATGGCTTGAGTCTGTGATGACAAAGGACTCCCACAGACCAGTCTCATTGCCCCCAAGTGCTGGGCGGCCTGGGATCAGAACCAGGAGTTCGGGGGTCCTGCTCAGGAGAAGCTGAGTCGGATACACTGAGTTTGGTTTGATATTATGTACTTACTGTGTGGCTCTCTGTCCCTTCAGGTAAGCGGAATAGGAAAGCTATTGCCAGCTGTCCAGGTGTAAGAATGGCTTCAACGGGATGCTCCCAGCATCTAGACACAGAGGGGGAACCTTCTTCTAAATGACTCAGCACACACAATTTTCACTGAAGTTGGTTTTCAATGACACTGAGTCAACCAGAAATTGTATTCTCTCAGGAATACACTCAACAATACAAAATAACTGAATGTATCATATGTATTTTTTTATGAAATCAAGTGTTACATCAGGACTTCTATGTTTGAGGGACACAAGTCTGGAGCAGTATTTATGCATGGTGACCATGTGTGTGCAAAGTCACATATTTAATGAATCCCACCCACCATGCTAGAAAAAAGACTGAACTGTCTTCCTATAGAAAATGATAATACAGGAGTTCCCATGGGAAACAGGAGTCAGCGGAAATAAATATGACTAGGATCCATGAGAACTCAGGTTCGATCCCTGGCCATGATCAGTGGCCTCGCTTAAGGATCTGGCGTTGCCGTGAGCTCTGGTGTAGGTCACAGATGTGGCTCAATCCGGCATTGCTGTGACTGTGGTGTAGGCCGGCAGCTACAGCTCTGATTCCACCCCTAGCCTGGGAATCTCCATTTGCCGCAGGTGTGGCCCTAAAAAAAAGACAAAAAGAAAAAACAAAATAACACAAAATCACTGACATATGAAAGAGAAATCAGAAAATACGAAGTCAAAGAAATGATGTGGGGAAATTGGAAAACTAGTGCATTGTTGGTGGTTATGTAAAATGGTGCAGCCACTGTGGAAAATGGTATGGCAATTCTTTAAAAATTAACCATAGAATCACCACATCATTCAGCAATTACACTTTGGGGTACATACTAAAAAAAAGCAGGGATTGGAACAGATATTTGTACACCAAAGTTAATAGCAGCATTGTTCACAATAGCCAAAAGGTGGAAGTAACTCAAGTGTCCATCAATGGATTAATGAGTAATCATACGATAGAATATGTAAGTGTGTGTGTGTGTCTATTTACCTTTATAAGGCCTGACCCGCAGCATATGAAGGTTCCCGAATTGGAGGGGACGAATTGGAGCTGTAGACACTGGCCTACACCACAGCCACAGCAACACGAGATCCGAGAAACGTCTGCAACCTACACCACAGCTCACAGCAACATCTGATCTTTAACCCACTGAACAAGGCCAGGGATCGAACCTGCATCCTCATGGACATTAGATTCATCTCCACTGAGCCACACCGGCAACTCCAATACAACAGCCTTGAAAAGGAAGGAAACGGGAGCTCCCACTGTGACTCAGTGGTTAACAAAGCTCAGATCCCACTTTGCTGTGGCTGTGGCTGCAGCCAGCGGCTGCAGCTCCAGTTCAACCTCTGGCCTTGGAATTTCCATACACTGTGGGTGCGGCCCTGAAAGACAGGAAAAAAAAAGAGGAAGGAAATTCTGACAGCTTCTACAACACAGATGAACCTTTAAGGCTTTCTGCTAATCAAAATAAGACGGTCACAAAAAAACAAATATTGTATGATTCCACTCATTGAAGTACCTGGAATGGTCAAATTCAAAGACACAGAGTAGAACCAAGGTTGCCAGAGGATGGGAGGAGGGGAAACAGGAGTTCTTGAGATGGAAGGTGGTGATGGCTGCACACCACTGGGAATGTACTTAGTGTCACAGAACTGTACACTTAAAAACGGTTAAAATGGTACATTTTATCTTAGTACAGCTTACAATTTTTATAATGAAAGAAAGTTTTATAGAGGTATATCAGGTAGTACTGTGTACCTTCCTAGATTTTTGAAGTATTTACGGTACTTGTCAGCTTTAAAAATTTTGTCATTTCTTTCCTTTTTTTTTTTTTAGGGCTACACTCGCGGCATATGGAGGTTCCCAGGCTAGAGGCTGAATCAGAGCTATAGCTGCCGGCCTACGCCACAGCCACAGGAACACCAGATCCAAGCTGCATCTGCAACCTACACAACTAACAGCAACGCCAGACCACTAACCCACTGAGCAAGGCTAGGGATCGAACCCGCAACCTCATGGTTCCTAGTCGGAATCATTAACTGCTGTGCCACAACAGGAACTCCATGATTTCTTTTATTCTAAAAAAATTCACTTCTGTATCTCATGGCTTTCAATGTCATTTATTATTTACATGAAATTTAGTTTCCTTTTCTGAAAATGAGGCCAGTAATGTATAACTTATAGTTAGTAACAACACTGAATGAGCGAATATATGATATATATATATATATATATATATATATATAAAATACATAAAATAGTTTTCAATAATTAGAGGAAAGCATGGTTTTTTGCCATGACAAGGTGAAGGAGAGCAATAAAATAAAAGCAAATGCAAAAAGAAATAGTTTTACCAAACCCAAAGGCAGAGCCCTCCAGTGATTTTTAAATTATCCAAATTTATCAGCAATGGATTCTCTCAATCTACTGCTTCCATGCAACATTGACCACCTTTTTTTGAGGTTCCAGTTTAGGAGAGGCTCACAGAATTTGCTGAATGTCTCTGACTTACCCCGCTGTGCTGAGCACTGGGATACACAAATAAATCATACACCTTCCCCTTATCCAGGCGACAGAGTTTCAATACGATGGGTTTTGGGGTTCGAGGTCCGCTTTATTTTCCATCTGCTGCTCCTAAAGGCCTTAATGGCTACATCACAGGCTGGGTGGGGAACAGGAAGGGAAGGATAACAGGAGGAAGGGAGTCTCTCCAGGCGAAAGGAAGGTAAGGGGGTCTGGAAAGAGAACGAAGAAAGGAGGAGTGGAGAGAGCCCCTGGTGGGGAAAAGGGGTAGGTGCTGCCCGGGCAGCCAAGGTGTATAGGTGGATTCCGGCAAAACGCTACTTGGGAACAGCAGAGAGCTGGTATTTCAGAGCTAGCCTTTATCTTAGAAACTGTTGTTATTTCTTTCTCTTTATTTAAACCTGTACACAGATATTTATAGCAGCTTTATCATTTTTATTATTTTTCTGGCCACACCACTGGCATATGGAAGTTCCTGGGCTAGGTGGCAAACCTATGCCTCAGCAGGGCCCTGAGCTGCTGCAATGACAATATCCCGTACCACAGCAGGAACTCTGGAAAGTAATGTTATTTCACATACCACTCCCCTCGTGTCCGGACTTTAGCGGTTTATAATTTGCAAAACTCTTTCCCACAAACCTAATTCTATTTCATTTCTGCTACTGTTTGTTCTATATATCTCTGGGTGCATCGGTTATCTTTTGACGGAATAGCTTTTCTTAAAAAGCTTTTTGGTTTTGTTATTGGTACCAAAATACTGCTGTTATTGATATCAAAATTTCTCCTATTCTGTGTTAGGTCAATGTAAAAACTAGACACAAAAGTGCTAAATACTGTTTTCTGTTTTTCTTCAATAAATCTGGGTTTTAAAAAATACTCATGAGGAGTTCCCGTCATGGCTCAGTGGTTAACCAATCCAACTAGGAACCATGAGGTTGAGGGTTCGATCCCTGACCTTGCTCAGTGGGTTAAGGATCCGGCGTTGCCGTGAGCTGTGGTGTAGGTCACAGAAGCAGCTCGGATCCTGTGTTGCTGTGGCTGTGACGAAGGCCAGCAGCTACAGCTCCTGTTAGATCCCTAGCCTGGGAACCTCCATATGCCGCGGGTGCGGCCCTAGATAAGGCAAAACAAAAACAAAAAAAAATAAAAATAACTCATGAGATATTTTCTTTTTACACAATACTTTCCTCAGTTCTTAACAGTACCTAAACATACACATGCAATTAAAGATTTATGCTCTGAACTTATTTGGGGAAAACAGACCAATTATCAAATTGAGCAAATGCAAAAGTGTAAAGAGCTGGTGTCAACATCATTTTGTGATTCAACCCAAGTCAATAAATTCACTCTCACTTCAGCACAAGACATCCATCATTTCAATGAGAAAAGGCACTGCTAAACTCTGATCTTGTGAAGGTGCTGTTGTCATACAACCATGTGTCCTGGTTTCATCCAGGTATCCTGGTGCAGGTCAGAGGTAGGTCAGATGTCCAGAGTCGATACAGCCTGCCACCGCTCTCTGCAGGCAGAGGGATGGCCAGGTCACCAAGGACCTAGGAAACCTGTCCATGATGCTGTCAGGAAGGTGCTGTGTGTTTACACAGTGCCCCCTCCTGGTCATGACAGGAAAACAGAAAACCTGCATCAAAATCAGGACAGGAGAAACAGAGAGGAGGGTGTGGCTGGATGATTTCCCCTGCACCTTATGAGCATAATCATACCTGGAAGAATTGGCTGTGCCTATAAATTCCTACTGACTGTGAGCCACACAATAAAAAGGGAGGCTCATGCAGATGCTGACTCCACCAGAGAAGGGCTGGGCTGGGCGTCAGGGAGACACTAATTGTTGCCCAAGAGGCGGGCATGTGTTTGCTCACTGGGTCAAGAGCTGACTGAACCAGGAATGGCAGATAGCAACCAACCCTCTCTTCAGCTTTGCCAGGAAATGGCCCTGCTGGCACCAGAATGTCTAGGGCTGGGCACGGGGATGTGACAAGCCTACTGCTCACTGACAGATCCTCATCTTCCAGCCCTTTCCAAAGAAGGATCACCTGGTCTTTTCCAAAGCCGCCTCCCTTACCCAGTCCCCACTGCCAGGTCAGGGCTCTGAAGGGCACTCCTCATGGCAGGCATGGCAGCTCATGGCCAGGCAAGGACATGGCTGGCCTGACCCAGGGGGAGCCCATGGGGTGCAGCTCGCAGCACTGCAGGCAATGAAGCCTGAGAAGAAGTTCGGCATCCTTGTAGGCCTTGTTCAGAGAATAACATTTTATTTTGCTTCTGAGTAAAGTTAAGCAGCTGTAGAAGACTTTGCCTGCGGTTCACATGGCAAGACCCCTTGGAAATTGACCTGGGATGGCCTGCGGAGACTCAATTCAGCACTAAA
>PVHT020004944.1:40930723-40943387 GCA_004024745.2 Catagonus wagneri
GGGGGGGGGGGGGGGGGGGGGGGTCTGATGCTCATCAGGGATAACCCAACATGAAGGAGACCTGAGCCAAAACTCTGGGCATCCAGTAGCCACAGTTCTTGGCGCCAATAAAACTCTGCTGTTAAGTGCTAACAAGTATTCCATGATGCCGATTTCCTGCCTGGAAGGATCCTTAACACTGGAAATAACACACCACTCCCAGCACCAAACACTCACCACTTGGCACTCTTTCAGCCAGAGAAAGACAAATAAATGCTCATTTTTATATTGAGAATGTACTGTGTGCCAGACCCTGTTGGAAGCACCTCCCCTATCATTAGCTTAAGTCATACTCCCAACAGGATTCTCAGGCCCATGTTACAGGGGAGGAAACTGAGCGCAGAGAGGTTAAGCCACTTTCAGGGGAACCAGGATGTAAACCCAGGCGGTTTGCTGTGTGGCCTGCCTCAGAAACCACCAGCTAAGCTTCTGCCTGCTCGGAATGAGGGCATCTGATGGAGCCAGGGCCCAGAGGCTGCCCCTCAGCAGGCATCTTGGGGTTGTTTACACTTATATCTTGGGGACTATTCTGGAATGCTGGGTCGGGGCTCATCCATGTGCCTGCTGCTCCCTCAGCCGGAAGCTCCCCAGGCTTGTCCAGGGCGGCTGTCAGCCTGCTGACCACACCGTGCAAACAAGGGCAGCAGCTGCTCAGTGTCCACAGAAGCATGAGCGTGGTTTGCAGAGTAAACGAACTCTAATTTGGACAAATACCATGGTGGCACAGGGCCTGGGACAGGCAGGACAGTGAGGGCTGTGGAATAGGAGCAGCCAGGAACGGGGGGGTTTCTCTCCTCAGCCGGGCTTCCCTGGGGCAAGGGCTCCCTGGCTAGGACTAAACAAGAAATCAACCTGAAGCCTTCCTTCCAGCTCACAGAGTGTTGCCAAGGGGACAGAAAGGCCACCTGGGAGGGGGCAGGGTTTGCTCAGGTTTGTTGTTTAAATGTCTAGCAACCCTGCAGGTGAGCACAGGCCCAAACCTCAGAAAAACACGCAGGATACTCCTGTTCTGAATAAAAACTGACGAGAGAGACAGACAGACAGACACAGAGAGGGCTTGATGCCCCCTGTCTTATCTGTGCGATGCAAACGTTACTGCTCATGCTTATCGCCTGGGCACAGGTAAGCGGATCTAAGTTTGCGCCTCCTGGCTGCCAACCCTATCCATGCATCCTGGACACATTGGCCAGCCTTGCTGGACGTCCACCTCTTCACTTGCGCAGTCAGCACGCCCCTCCCAGGGCGGCTTACAGCCAGACTGAGCCAGCACAGGCAAAAGGCACATGGCGAACACTGGCAAGGCAGCAGATTCGTCGTCAATTTCAGCAAGTATTCATTTCGCAAACACTGCACTGTGGCGCCCCACAAGCCCCGGGTGAGAGTGTTGGCTGCTAACACAGCTGTCCTCCTCCGAAGGGCACCACATCCCCTGGAAATACCTGGAAGGTTATGCCTACTGTAGGCACAAAAGCCTGGCCCCCTCATCCACAGTGGGACGGCTTTGTGGTGCTGTTGATGTTCCAGAACTCTCCTGGGGTCAGGCCGAGGCCACACTTCACCTGAAGCCAGAGTATTGCTCAGGCTCTCCCCTGCCTGCCACCCCTCCCCCAGCATGCCCTCCATCAGTTGCTGGTGCATTTCAGACCTCCACCTCTGCGACTACCAGGCTTGGGAGACACAGCAGTGAGGATATGGTCCCTGCTCAAACAGTCTGTGCCAGAAGAGTGACCCGCAAAGGGGCAGTTAATTATAGTAAGAAGTTCCACAGACGTAATGCCTGCCTGGGCAGCACGAGAGCTCACTGATGGGCCGAGGCAGGAAAAGGTTCTCAGGAGGGAGAGGCCCCTGACCCAGGCGCTACCTGCCAGGCACAAGGGGTGTGGCCCAGAGAGGGTCACCTTCAGGGCTCAGAGGGCAGGTGAATTTGAGGATTTGCAAGGGACTCTCTAGAGCCAGTGACCAAGGAAAGACTTAACTGGCTCCAGAGTTACCCCTAATCCTTTCCTCCTGAGCACCGGGGTGACCCCTGGGCAGAATCACCGCAGCAACAGAGCCTGCACCAGAGGCGGCCTTGAGGACTGTGCTGCCAGGACAAGTTAGGTGCCTGATCCACACACCGGTGTTCCTTCCTGGTGAAGGGCTGGGTCCAGGGTGAACCTGCACCCTCCCTCCACCCACAACAGAAGGAACAGGGTTGTTGTGTGAGCTCACTTACAGGAGGAGCCTGGAGCAGTCAGATTCACAGAAACAGAGAGTAGAATGGTGGGTGCACCTGGGGGAAATGACAGTTTTGGAGAAGGTAGAGGTGAAAGCTGCACACAATGTGTGTTCTCAGTGCCACTGAGCTGCACACTTAAAAGTGGTTCAAGGGGTAAACTTTACGTGTTTTTTTAAAAAAGAGGAAAGAAGGCTATTGTCTAAATCTAAGGGCACTGAGTCATGTTAAATCTCATGGTCTAAGACCAAGAAGTTACTGGAGACATGATTTTAAAACATCAGTTAGTACCAAGAAGCAGATGACCAGATAACCAGGTTTCCAGCCCTGTGTGCACAGGCAGTGCTGACTTCCTGTCCTGGCACCAGCCGCCTGGCCAGGTCTCACCAGAGCTTTGGGACTGTATCTGTACCAGTGCATTTCCCCTGCGAGGCCTTTCTGGTGAGCTGTCTCTCTTCTCCTCGTCCACCTTTCCAGAATCACATGGAAAACCAGAAAAAAATATCAGCACCCACTCCGAGCTTCAGCTCACAGAACAGAACATCAATGTCGTTTGGGGGCCCCACTGGCCAAACCAGAATAGAAATAGGTCACAGGTGTCTTCCCACACCCCTGGGGCTCTGGAAGGGCGCTGGGGGTCTTCCGACGGCAGGTCCCCTAGGGTCTAGCATGTCCCTGACCCCGGGTGGGGCTCCGGGGATGTGGGAAGGAGGGAAGGAGGCCAGCAGAGGGGAGACGGGAGGCCACCCCGCACCCAACTCCTCCTGGTTCAGAGGGAGGGAAGTTCAGCCCCAGACAGACATGCTTTCGTTAGGGAAGCAGTGAACCCGTCTGGGGTCAGAAGCGGGCCTCCTGGTCCCTCATCCAAGACGGCTCCCACTGTGTTATCCTAAAACTTGACAGTCCAGACGCCACTTGATGACTGCTTAAGTCTAATTAACCGCCACCTGGAATAACTGAACTTTTGTGTTGCTCTTATGTGTTTCTTTGATACCTAGTGTTTGCCCAGGTAAAGTAAACCTTTTAAAGATACGGAGAGGGGTCAGAGGTCTTGGTTTTTACATAGTGATAACTATAGGAGAGTGGCCATGTCTCCATAGGGTTCATTTGACTAAAAAACTAAGGTTCTATGAATCAAATTATCCTCCAAAACTGCTTCCCTCCCATGTATTTGGCCCTAAGGAAAAAAGAAATGAAAAAATGATTGAGTTTTGCCAAACACTGGCCCTGTCATCATCTCCTTAAATCTTCATGGAAACCCAGAGGCGTCCTATCTGCATAGCTACAAGTGAGGCAGCAGCGGCTCAGGGGCCTTAAAGAACTCATCCAAACTCACTCCGCACCCCACTCCCTGCTGAATCAGGGCAGGTGGCAGTCACTGAGCCAGCGGGGGGCCTGGTGTGCAGCGTTTGTTGAATGAACGAACGAACTCATATCAGTCTGTCTACAGCATCCGTATTCTTGCCCCCCCCCCCCACCGTATCTACTGTCATTGTTTGGGAGGTGTCCCAGACCTTAGAGATTATCCTCAATCCCAAACATCAGAGTGACAGTGTCATCGCACTGGAGCTAAAGACATCAGAAAGAGGAAAAGAATACACAAAACAAGTAGTCATTAAAGCTGATGGACTTGAGGGAGTGGAGAGGGTGTTGCCCAATTAACCAGTTAATTTGTGTTCAAACATCACATTTTGGAACAAAGAAGAGGTAGGAGAAGATGCTCGTCTACATATCACCAGCCTGTCACTGCTGCTGTCACAACAGGTGGACCAAGAAGGCTGTCAGGCCAGCAGAGCAGCTTGGCCAGGGGAGCTGACCAGAAAACCAGGGTGCTCTGAGCCTAAGAAAGAAAGAAGCCTCACAAAGACTCTGAAACCTCCAACTGAGGCCTTGTGGGCTGCTCACCACCTTGCCGGCATGAGTGCCTTCGGCTTACAGTCTCTGGGAGGACCAGACCCTCCTGGGGAGGTCTATGGCAGCATCTTTCCAAGGAGCTGAGAAGTGATCAATCAGGAAGAGCTACCTGGAGTTCCCAACCAGATATCCCTTTCATGTCTGCCCTTCCCCAGCAGTCAGCTGTCTCCATCCCTGGCCTAGGAAGTCTTGGAAATAACTCCAGCTAATGGAGGTGACTTGCCACAGCAGCGAAAACAGTCGAGACCTGGTGACACGGAGACTTGGCAATGATCAACTACCCTGCTGTAAGACTCTAAGTGTGCTTTGAAAGTGGGGGGAAGGGGAAGGGGAAGGGGGTGGTGAAATCAATACTTCACATTTGCCCTGATTGGATGGGGGTGTGCGCTGTCTTTCCCACCCTAGTTGTTGTCGAAACTGTTTATTAAAAGGTTGTGCAAATATGGTTAGTCGGCTCCGGAGCCATTAATAATCTGAGGGACAAAGCCGGCTCCATGCCAATTGATTTTTGAATTTTTGAAAATGTCAAATTTCTTAGAACAGTGATGAAAGCCCCAGTGTGTGAGATCTTTGCCTCCACAGGGACTGATCCATGGATTCAGGAGGTTGCACACAGTGTCACTGCCATCTGCTTGCCAGTCTGAATGAGTCAGGGGGACTGCAGCAGCTCTGGAGCGAGAGGAGGCGCCACAGACTAATGCTCGCTAGGCAGGACTGAGGCAGCAGGTCCCGGAATGGACTGGCTGAGAAGTAAACCATGCATTCCCTACCAACACCTCCCACCCCAAAGTGCTGCCTCACCAAGCTAGTAGATGGACACCCTGAGAAAAGTTACAGGGTAAGCTGTAGGGACACACGCGAGACGTGGCCAGGTGAGAGCACAGCCGCTGAGGCCAGAAAACACAGATTTACACACCAGCCTACTGGGATATAACTTGGAGCAAATTCATCTCTATTAGAGTCATTGTGAATTGAGGATTTCATCTTTTTTTTTTCCTGCTTTTTAGGGCCGCACCCGCAGCATATGGAGGTTCCCAGGCTAGGGGCCAAATCAGAGCTGTAGCCGCCGGCTGACACCACAGCCACAACAACGTGGGATCCAAGCCGTGTCTGCGACCTACCCCACAGCTCATGGCAATGCCGTATCCTTAACCCACTGAGCAAGACCAGGGATCAAACCCGCACCCTCATGGTTCCTAGTCGCATTTGTTAACCGCTGTGCCACGACGGGAATTCCACATCATACACTTCTTATTTCACAAAAAGTATTTTCTCTAGGCCTTATCCCTTTAAAAACAAATTCTAATATCCAATCTCTTAGGAAAGAACATGATGGAAGATCAGATGAGAAAAAGAATGTATGTATGTGTATGCCTGCTCACTTTGCTGTACAGCAGAAATTGGCACGTTATAAAACCAACCATAATTTTTTAAAAACCAAGCTCTTAACAAAAGGACATTCGCTTTGAAAACCAAGACTGATAGTGCTATACAAAGGTGGCAGTTTAGATTTTTCCCTCTCAATAACTTTAACATTTTATACGTCTTGATTAGCTCCAAATACTATTGAGAAAGCCAGGGCCACAGGGTGGGGAGCAGGGAAGGAGAGAAGCTGAGTACTGAAGACCACAGGGGCTGAGGAAACCCCTCGAAGGTGTCCATCACCTGATATGGCTGAAAGGTCTCGGTTTGGTCCAGCTGAGCCCAAACCCACTGGCCCCAAACAGTTTATAGAAGTGCTGTCGAGAAGTTCCCATCGTGACTCAGTGGTTAATGAATCCGACTAAGAACCATGAGGTTGCGGGTTCCATCCCTGGCCTTGCTCAGTGGGTTAAGGATCCGGCGTTGCCATGAGCTGTGGTGTAGGTCGCAGATGTGGCTCAGATCCCGCACAGCTGTGGCTGTGGTGCAGGCCGGCAGCTGTACCTCTGATTCAACTCCTAACCTGGGAACCTCCATATGTTGCGGATGTAGCCCTAAAAAACAAACAAAAAAATTTTTAAAATAAGTGCTGTCGATTAGCTAAAATCAGCACAGGTTTAATATATGCTGTAGTCTGAAAAATAACAAGGAAGGGATTTCCTAGGGAACATTTTTTACGTTCATGCGTAAAGAAGTAAGGATTTGGGGAAATGTTAACAAACTCCAGAAAGGAGGCTGAGAGGATCTCCACTCCTCAGCTGTCTTGCTTCTTTTCCTCTTTTCAGGGAAAGAATGAGCTCAAAGGAGCGAGGGTGGGATGAGCATGGAAGAAACTTAAGCTGGGGATGGAGCCGAGAGGAAGGGGAGTCTCTCATCCAGATGGGGCCTGGTAGAAAGCCTGACAGGAGGGGGTGGAGGGTGTCTGGGGGGCCTGGGGGAAGAAAATGCACTTTCTGCACTCTGCACACTGTAGTCTGGTTTCACTGTCATTTACATTTGACAAACCCTGAAGACACAGAGAGGCATTTGCTAAACACCTCATCTGACATAGGGTAATGGAAACCAGGGGATCCCAAGAGGCAGGAGGGCACAGGTGAAACTAAAGAGGGGAGAGCTTCAACAGCGTGACTTCAGAACCAGGAGACCTGCCACCCCTTTGACCAAGGTCTCTGTTGGTGCCACCCTCTGTTCACTGACTCCCTGCTGCGGGCTCTCACAGGGCAAGACCCCAGGCTGGGAGCAGAGACCACAACTGTCCCTGAAAAGACCACCCAGGCCTGGCCCCAGGTACACATCTAACTTGTATTTGCCAAAAGAACAATGTCATGCATAATAACAAAACAACCCCTAGCGGCTTTGGTGCTGATCACCAACAGAGAAGGTACAAAGAAAACAAATAACACAAATAGGGGTAAAATGTAACTAATAAGCTAACTAAACTAACTGAATGGTGAACCCTGACTCTCAGAAGCTTAGCAGACTGGACAAGTGCTAATTTCAGGCAGTAAACCAGGATACAAATGACCTGGAAAAGGCCATTGCTCACCTTTTTGCTTTAGGACCAGCCTCTTCCGGTCTCCCTCCCCCCACCCAGGTTTACCAGTTGGTCCCACTTCATGCCTTGTGAGACAGCGACATCTGCTGGCAGTCATGGTTGGCGGGAGCCAATGTTTGGAAATTAGTCACGTTATTCTTTATTTGAAGTTCTGCATGGGAATGGTGCAAGAACAACAGGGAGGCTCTTATCCGCTGCCCTTCCACCCTCCTAGGGCACTTTCAGTCTCCTAAGCAACAAAAATATCCTAGGAGTGTTCACACCAAAATACTCTTCCTCGCCTCACCCTGCACAGAGGGCACAGGAGCCAGGGCAGGCATGCAAGTGTGTACACACACACACACACACACACACACACACACCTCCATGCTATAGACAGGAAAGGCCCAGTGATGGCTGAGACACTTGGAAAGGTTTTTGGAAAGGGAGACCCAGCCACACTGGTCCAGACCGCTGGCTCAGTGAGTTGAAGACAAAGTCAGGGATCTCTTGGAAGACAGGCCAGTCCAAACATTCAGCGACCACACTGCTTCCTGCAAAATCACGATTAAAGAAGAGTATGCACATCTTTGTCATTATTGAAAGACGAATTAGGATTCATTCATCAAACAGTTTGGAGGGTGGCTACAACCCAGGCACCATCTGCTGCCAGGAAAGCAGAGAACAAGACCAGGATTGCAAACATGCAATATGAAGGACACTCACATTGCAGGCGGGAGAGAGACAGACAACGAATAAGGGGCAGACACTTCCCAGCATTGTGAGGGAGAGGACAAGTGATGACTTTGTCCTTGAGGGTACAGTGTGAGGGGCCATCTTAGGTTGGTGGCATTTGGGTGGGGCTTGGAATGACACTGAGGACCAGCCAGGGAGGGGAAGGCTGTTCTCAGAGGGACTGGCAGGTGCACAGGCCCGCACGAGGATGCTGAGGGGGAGGAGCAGGCACAGGATGAGGGAGGACACGCGCTGAGGGCAGAGACCACCTATGCAGGTATCATCCCGGAAGGTGACTTTTTTTTAATGGCTTACCCAAGGTATATGGAAGTTTCTGGGCCAGAAATGGATTTCGAACTGTGGCTGTCACCTACACCACAGCTACAGCAGCACCAGATCCTTAATGCAGTCTGCTGGGCTAGGGATCAAACCTGTGCCTCTAAGCGACCTGAGCTGCTGCGGTTGGATTCTTAACTGAGTGTGGCACAGTGGGAACTCTGAAGGGGACTTTTTGGGGGGGCCACACCCAAGGCATGTGCAAGTTCCTCTGCCAAGAATCGAAGCCATGCCACAACAGCAACCCAAGCTGCAGGAGTGACAACCCCAGATCCTTAACCCACTGTGCCACTGCAGGAACCCCTAGAGAGTGACTTTTCATCCTAGAGAAATGGGCACTTCCCAGCAATTCAGGGGGCACATGGTGTCTTGGATTTGTGTTACTGAAATGGCATTTCCCCTCCGAAAAGAATGTTTTGCCCAAGATGAAAGTCTCACTAGGGCAAGAATGAGTATGACTTTACCAGCTGCAATCGTTCACTGTGGAAAGAGTAAATTAGATATGGTGTTTTGTTTTGAAATCATAGGCAGATTCTTGTCTGTTAGGAACAGTGACAGTCTGGCTCCAGCCAAGAGAGGTGACAATGTGGGGAGGTGCCACCAGGTGGGGCTGTGGCCTCAGAAGTGAGGCCTGGTTCAAACCAGCAGAAGCGGCGCCCCGCCCTGTCTTTCTGTCCCCAGAGTGAGGGGAGCTGCAAACACCCACCCTCACCCCCCACCCCCGGCCCATCCCCACTTTGGCCTTTCACAGAATGTGAACTCCGCATCCTCCTCTTGTCGTCTGTGTCCCAAGGTCTCCTCCACCCCAGCAGCTGGTCACTGGCTAGCGTGGTCCCTGGCAGAGGAGGGGAAGGGCGGGGAGCTCTAGTTCTTTTTTTTTTTTTTTTTGTCTTTTTGTCTTTATCTAGAGCCCACCTGCAGCATATGGAGCTTCCCAGGCTAGGGGTCTAACAGGAGCTGTAGCCGCCGGCCTTCGCCACAGCCACAGCAACGCAGGATCCAAGGTGCGTCTGCAACCTACACCACAGCTCACAGCAACACCAGATCCTTAACCCACTGAGCAAGGCCAGGGATCGAACCCTCAACCCCACGGTTCTTAGTCGGATTTGTTAACCACTGAGCCACGAAGGTAACTCCGGGAGTTCTAGTTCTACTCTGCGTGGGGGAAGGCGGGTCCCAGGGGTCAAGCTTGGGTGCCAGCTCCTAGATGGAGAAGCAGTTCTCCTCAGGGTTACTGACAAGTGGGAGAAGCGGGGTCCTCCAAGGCCTTCACAAGCCAGAGCTGTGCTGGCACCACAGCTCCGTGAGGAAGGCCTGTAACTGGCCCCGATGCAGATAAGGAACCAGGGCTCAAAGAGGTTAAGTCAGTCACCCAAGTCGAAGACTGAATCCAGACACTGACTGCACAGCCAGGAGGTACCCTCCCTGTGACATCAAGGACAAATGGTGCAGGGAGCTGCCCCCCATCCTGGTGGGTGTGTGTATGTGTGTGTGTGTTTCTTTCACACACACACGCACACACACACACACACACACAACTTAGTAACTAACTGCTGACCCAACCCCAGTCCCCGTGCTGTGCTGACAACAGCGCCTTCATGTTTATCTCCCCTATTTACTGAGACCTTAGTAATCGTAGGAACTGTTTTATTTTTGTATCCCCAGGTGATAATTAGGTGCAATCTAGTTAGTAAATTAATTTTATTAGTTAAACTTATTACGTAAAAATACCTGATTAAGAAAATTTTAGTAGTTCTCATCGTGGCGCAGCGGTTAACGAATCCGACTATGAACCATGAGGTTGCAGGTTCAATCCCTAGCCTCGCTCAGTGTGTTAAGGATCCGGTGTTGCCATGAGCTCTGCTTAAGGTCTCAGACGTTGCTCGGATCGGGCGTTGCTGTGGCTGTGGTGTAAGCCAGCGGCTGTAGCTCCAATTTGACCCCTAGCCTAGATACCTCCATATGCCGCGGGTGCAGGCCTAAAAAAAAAAAAAAATGGGGAAATTTTAAACATTTTTTTGGCCGCACCCATGGCATGTAGAAGTTCCCGGGTCAGGGTTTGAATCTGAGTGGCAGCTACAACGTATGTCACAGCTGCAGCCACACAGGATCCTTAACCCACTGCACTGGGCAGGGGAGCAAACCTGTGCCTCTACGGCAACCGGAGCCACTGAGGAGACAACATCGGATCCTTAACCCACTGTACCACAGCAGGAACTCCAAATTTTACTTATTTTTAATTGTGGTAAAATATGCATAATACAAAACTTACCATTTAAGCCAATTTTAAATGTACAGCTCAGTGGCATTAATAGTCACGTCCCTGTGTTACCATCACCACTAACCATCTCCAAAATTCTTTTCATCTTGCAAAACCAAATTCCATCCCCATTAAACACTGACTCCTCACCTCCACTTCCCTAGCACCTCGCAATCACTGTAATTTCTACTCCTGGTACCTCATATAAGTGGAATCATACAGTATTGGTCTTTCTGTGCCTGGCTTATTTCCCTGAGCATCACGTCCTCAACATTCATCTATGCCGCAGCCCATATCAGAATTTCCTCTCCTAAGGCTGAATAAAATTCCATTGTGTGAATATAATGTTACATTTAAAATGTTAATTTTGGAGTTCTTGTTGTGGCGCAGCTGTTAACAAATCTGACTAGGAACCATGAGGTTGCGGGTTCGATCCCTGGCCTTGCTCAGTGGGTTAAGGATCCGGCGTTGCCGTGAGCTGTGGTGTAGGTCGCAGACACAGCTCGGATCCCGTGTTGCTGTGGCTGTAGTGTAGGCAGCTACAACTCCTATTAGACCCCTAGCCTGGGAATCTCCACATGCCGCAAGTGTAGCCCTAGAAAAGGCAAAAAGATAGATAGATAGACAGACAGACAGACAGATAGATATAGATAAAAAGTAGTTTAATAAGCCTATACATATGCATCATTTAGTCTCACTAATCATGAGCCTTTCAAATCACGCATTTTTTTCTTCCCAGACATACTCACTAAATAAAGCTCTATAAGTCCAAGTTGGATCAGATAACAGTCCTAATACCTGTACCACGCCCATAATCCATCAATACATATCCTCATTCTGAATGGCAAGTAGATAAAGTCTTTCAAATACGTTTTTTTGGTTTTTTTCTTTTTGGGCCGCCCTGTGGCATATGGAGTTCCAAGGCCAGGGATTAGATGGGAGCTGAAGTTTTGACATACTGGTCCAGGATGGGAAAACTGAAAGGCAGAGTTGTAAAGCCAGGAAGCAGAAGAGGCAGAACTGACCTCGGGCAGCCTCCCTCCAGAAGTCATGCTCATGATTACCCTGACACTCTGCTTCTCTCTTAGTACACTTAAGGAATGGTTTCTTAGAGTGGAATTGAGTTGAATTTAGATCTAAGAAGGATAAGAACAAGTTAAAAGAGGTACTCAGCTTGGTGACGACATGGGAATGTCACCTATAAAATAACTGAGGGATGTTTAGACCAAGGAAGGGGACGAAGATAATGACAAATGCATTTCTAAGAGGGATGAGACCCATCCTGTAGCTAAAGTGAGAGGAACAGAAGGGTCTGGGAATCAATAAAAAACAGAATTTTTAAGCAGTTAGAGAAGGATGAAAATAATCTGGAAGATCACTGCTCAGAGCTATTCTGGAGGAGATTCCTGGGTTTGTGGGCAGGCTCAAAGACACAGAAGACAAAGTGATGGTTACCAAAGGGAAAGCGAGGGCAGAGGAGGGATAAATCAGAAGTGTGCAATTAACCGATAAAAAACTACTATACACAAGAAAGACAAGTAACGAGGATGTACAATATAACACAGGGAACTATATGCAATATCTCGTAATAATCTACAATGGAAAAATAATCTGAGGTAGTGTTAGCTTTCAGACCCCTGAAACTAACACAATATTGTCAATCAATATATTACTATATATTCTCCAATTACCAAAAAAAAAAAAGACACTGGGGATTTGGTCCTAAGCCATGAAAGGGTTGGAGCAGGGAAGCGACCTGGTTTTCAGAAAAAGAATCCAAAGGTGAATTTAGGATTGATCAGGGAACCGGATGCCGAGTTGGCCAGAAGGACTGCTGAATTAGTCAACTGTGATGTCCTGTCTGCCCGCTGCCTCAGACGGAGACGTCCCTGCCTGCCTGCCTGGCGACATTCCCCTTCACCCTCAGGATCCAGCTGGAGGCTCTTCTGTCTGGAGAAGACCAGCCCTGCCCCCAGGCACAGCATCCCCAAGCTTAACCCACAGAATTGCATTAATTTAAAAGTTGCATCTCCTCCCTAGACATTTAGGGGTTGCTTTCTCAATTTTTTATAACCAGCATGTCAGCTCAGCACGACATCCGACATACTGTGAGCAGAAAATGAATGATGATGAATGAACCAGAGGGACTGGCTGAACAAGTGAACAAATGTCATGGCGACAAGCCTGAGTACAATGATGCAGGACACAT
>PVHT020004944.1:40950983-41027664 GCA_004024745.2 Catagonus wagneri
CCTTTTCTAGGGCCACACCCACAGCACATGGAGGTTCCCAGGCTAGGGGTCTATTCAGAGCTGTAGCTACCGGCCTTCACCACAACCACAGCAACGTGGGATCTGAGCCACATCTGCAGCCTACACCACAGCTCACGGCAACGCCGGATCCTTAACCCACTGAGCAAGGCCAGGGATTGAACCTGCAATCTCATGGTTCCAAGTCAGATTCGTTAACCACTGAGCCATGACGGGAACTCCAAGGCTTGACATCTTTAAACCATCGAGTCTTTACTCTGTGTACATTGTTTATATCTGATCCTCTGAGTCCTCTTTCATGCCCCATAAAGATCATAGAAGTCTTATAAATAGTTGTTTTCATCTTCTGTTTGTTGCTATTATACCAAAATGTAATTGCTTTTAGGTTGATCTTGGATCTAGAAACCAATTTACCTGCAGAACCAACACTGCATTGTGAGCAGCATAGCCAAGTGTGTTTCCGGGGTTTTTTTTTTCTTTTTAGGGCCACTCCTGTGCCACATGGAAGTTCATGGGCCTACACCACAGCCACAGCAATGCCAGATCCAAGCCACATCTGTAAACTATGCCACAGCTTATGGCAATACTGATCCTTAACCCACAGAGCAAGGCCAGGATTGAACCCATATCCTCAGAGAGACAATGTTGGGTCCTCAACCTGCTGAACTCAAACAACCTGAGATGAAATACCCTGGTATCAGTGGGGGCCAGACACCTCCTGACCTGGTGACAGGGAGGCAGGCTCAGCAAGGGTTTTCTGGGCCCTCCTCTGTGTCTGCACCTAGCTTGGGGCTGCTCTCTGGGGTCTCCTTCCAACCTGGTTATTCCAAAGTGTTATTTCTCTGCCAAGTTACAGAGATCTCGCCCCTGAGCACAGCAAGAGTCCACCCCTCCTCTTCCTCTCCCCTCGCACTGTCCCTCGGATCCCTTCTTTTACTGCAGCCCTGAGCTCCCAACCCTTCCGTGCCCTTTCCATGTCTGGCTCTTCCTCTGCACTGAGGCTCCCAGACCACTGCAGCCACTTCCAGGCCTGGAACTCCCCTCCCCCACTGTGGTTAAGTGACTGCTGGGCACAGCTTTGGTCCAGATGATTCCAGGGGTCTCATGCCCAGAGCCCTCGCAGAAGGGGCCAGGCCAGGCTCCGCAGGATGTTTTCCTGAGATGGAGTCTTTCAAGGGCTCCTCCCTCCCCGTGTGAATTTCCCCTATAGCTATCCAGCCTCACTGGGAGCCATTACTTCAAAAATTACGCATCTCTCTGTCTCTTTCCTCTGCGTTCCTTTCTATGAGAATATGTGGCCCCGGCGTTCCCGTCGTGGCTCAGTGGTTAACGAATCCAACTAGGAACCATGAGGTTGTGGGTTCAATCCCTGGTCTCACTCACTGGGTTAAGGATCCAGGATTGTCATGAGCTGTGGTGTAGATCTCAGGCGCGGCTCGGATCCTGCGTTGCTGTGGCTGTGGTGTAGGCCAGCGGCTACAGCTCCGATTGGACCCCTAGCCTAGGACCCTCCATATGCTGCGGGTGCGGCCCTAGAAAAGGCAAAAAAAAATAAAATAAAATGGAGAGAGAGAGAGAATATGTTGCCCAATCTGGGTCTTTACTGGACACCAGAGTAGGCAGAAATCTCCAACTAGGTACAATTTAGCATCCACCTGTGAAAAGAGGCTCCCGTCCCCATGATTTAGAGCAGTAATTCAACCTGAGGGATGGACGCGCCAGGATGACAAGGAGAGGGCAGTGGGGTGACCAGAACTAGTAGCAGCAGGGAGCCCGACCCCCACAGGTGGGGAGACAGTGGGTGTGTGTGTGTGCACATGCACTCATGACCACACACAAACATGTCCACATGTGTGTGGTTGCTGCATTTTTCTAGCCACACTGCAAATTCCAAACCTATGTCTTTTTTTTTCTTTTTTTTTGGCTTTTTAGGGCCACACCCGTGGCATATGGAGGTTCCTAGGCCTAGAGGCCTACACCACAGCCACAGCAACGCAGGATCTAAGCCGCGTCTGCAATCTGCACCACAGTTGATGGCAACACTGGGTGCTTAACCCACCAAGTGAGGCCAGATATCGAACCTGCATCCTCATGGATGCTAGTAAGACTCGTCTCCACTGAGCTGCAACAGGAACTCCCAAACCTATGTCTTTCATCTTCAAGCCCTATTACGCCAAATTTAGACACAAGTTTTGATGCGCTACCTGCTGAAGCCCTCTCCCAGCTACCCTTCACGGTTATGCTAAAATCCCAACCCCTTTCCACTAGCAAAAAGCCCTGCACGGTCTGGGCTCAGCCCATACGGTTCCCTTACACCTACCATAAGGTCCCCTAAACCCACCGAGCTGGCTCCCACCACAGGGCCTTTATACTTGCTGTTCCCTCTACAGAAACTGCTCTCCTAGCCTTCACATGGCTCCGCTCAAATGTCACCTTCACCACCTCTCTAAAGAAGCCTTTCCTGACCGCCCCCTACTCTTCCAAGGCTGCCACTCTCTGTTCCCTGGCCTGGCCTGGTTTTCATCACTTATCATTACTTGAACTACTTGTAAATGGATGAGTAAGTGAATATGCCTTAGGAATAGGTGAAACGTGAGTGGTGCTAGGAAAGGCCAAACTGTCAAAACCACGTCCATCAGCTCACTAAAGTGGGGAATTCAACCACTGAAGGACTGTTCCTTAGCTTTGAAAGGAGTACACGAACATCTCCAGTCGTGGGGAGGTTCTATAAACCAGATGGCATGGTGAAGTGCTGTGTGATGCCAGCTCTGAGGTGTGGGCATCAGGACAGGCCCTGCAACCCTTGTCCAAGACAAGCTGACAGTGTGCAAGGCTGAGGACAAAGAAGGGAGGAGTCAGAGAGGCTGGTCAGGGATGGCAGGACCAGGAGCACGGGCTCATTCCTGGGTGTAGGGAGGCTTCAGTGGGGCTGCTCTTGGTCCTGGACAATGGGCCAGAGGGGGCTAGACTGTCATCCAGGCCTATGGGCTGTGACACAGGGCTGCCTGACCACTCAGGGAGAGACGGGGACCTATGAGGAAATAGCCAGTGGCCTCAGTGAGTTCCCCTCCACAGGGGACCACAGAAAGTTCAGGGCCAGCCAAGAGGTAGAGGCATGGGGTCCACACACCCCTCTCCTCAGGCAGAGTCCCAGAAGCTCTGAGCAAGGACCAAGGTTTACATGAGGCTTAGCCATTCAAAGAAGGGAAGGACCTTCCCACAGAACGATGGCCTGGAAATGCTGTTTACTGACAGCCTCTTCAACTCAGCTGGACCTGACAGAGCAGCCACTATGCATGAAGAGCTAACTCTCCTCAGGCTGTACTTTCTTGGCTTTTCCACGAAACTGCCATGTTGTACCCAAAGTTGAAGTGCAGGTGTGTTCCCCCTACTCTTCCAAGGTCTTTGGCTGAAGGACGCTGACAAGGTCTGTGATGGACACACGTTACAAGTTACGTCTTCCTGGTGCACTGACAATTTTACCAACAAATGATGGGAAAATAATCAGTGTACTTATCTCTAGGAATGATTTTTGCCCTGAGGTCTATCTTGTCTGTGCCATCCTTGTTTGGGTACACACTTAACTGGCGTGGCAGGCAAAATAATGACACCCTCTCCTTCAAAGATGACTGTGCCGAATCCCTGGAGCCTGTGAATGTGGTACCTTACATGGAGTTGGGAACTTTGAAGGTTGTGATGAAGTGAAGGATCTTGAGATGGGAGATTATTCTGGATTTTCTGGGTGGGACCGGTGTACTCCAATGGTCAGAACAAGAGGGATTTGGACTAGAGGAAAAGGCGGTGTGGTGATGGAAGCAGAGGTCTGACTGATGCACTGTGAAGGTGAAGGAAGGGGCCGCAAGTCAAGGAATGCAGGTGGCCACTAAAAGCTGGAAAAGGCAAGGAAATGAGTTTTCCCCCAAAGCCTCCAGAGGAACTAGTCCTGCTCACTCCTTGATGGTAGCCCAAGAAAACTAATTTTTGACTTATGACCTCCAGAACTGTAGGAGAATAAGTTTGTGTTGTTTTAAGCCTGACATTTGCAGAATTTTGTTAGAGGTGCAACAGACCCCACATTCATCATACCTCTAATCTCAGACCTTCCATCTGAAATCATCTTCCTTCTGCCTGAAGTAAAGCCGTTTGAATTTCTTCACTGAAGGTCTTTTGGTGATAACATTTCTCAGATTTTGTTTGGGAAAGGCTTCTTTCCCCCACACAAATTAGGAAGCTGGTTCCATGTACATTCTCTGGAGACTTGCTTCCTGCCTTTGCCTTCCTCGGGCATGAGTCCCCAGCTTTGTTTCCTCCCAGCCTCTTTCACAATTGACACTCTATCAGCAAATGCCATCGGTGGACATCAGTGCTGCTCCTCAAATACACTTTCCCCGCCCAGGCGCAGCTCAGGTGGTACATGTGAACTGTTGGCAGAGGGGGACCATGTGATTAGTTCCAGCACTGAATGAAAAGTAGAAGGTCTAGGAAACCAAAAAGAAAACAAAGAGACAACTTACAGAATGGGAGAAAATAATGTCAAATGATGCAACTGACAAGGGTTTAATCTCTAAAATATACAAACAACTTATACAACTCAACAGCAAAAAAAGCCAACAACCCAATTGAAAAATGGGCAAAAGACCTGAATAGACACTTCTCCAAAGAAGATATACAGATGGACAACAAGCCCATGAAAAAATGTTCAACATCACTGATTATTAGAGAAACACAAATCAAAACTACCATGAGCTTTTTCCCTCCAAGAAGGCAGCCGTGGAGGCTCGTACAGCCATGGCCAAGATTAAGGCTCTAGACCTTCGAGGCAAGAAGGAGGAGGAGTTGCTAAAACAACTGGAGGACCTGAAGGTGGAGCTGTCCCAACTGCGCATCGCGAAAGTGACAGGCGGGGCAGCTTCCAAACTCTCCAAGATCCGAGTTGTTCGCAAATCCATTGCCCGTGTTCTCACCGTCATTAACCAGAACCAGAAAAAGAACCTCAGGAAATTCTATAAGGGCAAGAAGTACAAGCCTCTGGATCTACGGCCCAAGAAAACACGTGCCATGCGCCGCTGGCTCAACAAGCATGAGGAGAACCTGGAGACAAAGAAGCAGCATCGGAAGGAGTGGTTGTACCCACTCCGGAAGTTCGCCGTCAAGGCCTGAGCATCCAGGGAACAATAAAAGAAAGAAACTGGCAAAAAAAAAAAAAAACTACCATGAGATACCACCTCACACCAGTCAGAATGGCCATCATTAACAAGTCCACAAACAACAAATGCTGGAAGGGCTGTGGAGAAAAGCAAACCCTCCTGCACTGTTGGTGGGAATGTAAGCTGGTACAACCACTATGGAAAACAGTATGGAGGTACCTTAGAAAACTCTACATAGAACTACCATATGACCCAGCAATCCCACTCTTGGGCATATATCCGGACAAAACTTTCCTTGAAAAAGACACTTGCACACGCATGTTCACTGCAGCACTATTCACAATAGTCAAGACATGGAAACAACCCAAATGTCCATCAACAGATGATTGAATTAGGAAGATGTGGTATGTATATATGATGGAATACTATTCAGCCAAAAAACAAAGAATAAAATAATGCCATTTGCAGCAACATGGATGGAACTAGAGACTCTCATACTAAGTGAAGTAAGTCATAAAGAGAAAAGACAAATATCATATGCTATCACTTAAATCTGGAATCTAATATACGGCACAAATGAACCTTTCCACAGAAAAGAAAATCATGGACTTGGAGAACAGACTTGTGGTTGCCAAGGAGGATGGGAAAGGAGTGGGATGGTCTGGAAGTCTGGGGTTAACAGATGTAGACTACTGCCTTTGGGATGGAAAAGCAAGGAGATCCTGCTGTATAGCACCAGGAACTATGTCTAATCACTTGTGACGAATCTATATATGTATGCGTAACTGGGTTTCAACAGTGCACAGTTGAAAAAGTGACAGAAAACTGTAAACCAGTTATATGGAAAAAATAAAAATCATTATATTAAAAAAAAGAAAAGTAGAAGGTCTCTGTTTCTCATTGGTGGAGCACTTCACAGCTGGTGTGAGTCCCCATATTTCTGTTGCCCTCTTAGCAGTGGACAGCGTGCCAGGCAGAAGCTGCCCTGCCAGGCTGGGTCCCTGAGTGGCTCCAGTGAGGACAGCTCCTGGTCAGTTTGCAATGAACATGTGGTAAGCCCCACTGGGGCTGCTTGTTGTCCCAGCAAAACCGAGCCCATTCTGACTGATAAAAGGCTCCTGCTCACATCTATAGTCTTTTTTTGCCTTTTTTTGTCGTTTTAGGGCCACACTCGCGGCATGTGGAGGTTCCCAGGCTAGGGGTCTAATTGGAGCTGCCAGACTACGCCACAGCAACGCGGGATCTGAGCCACGTCTGCAACCTACACCACAGCTCACGGCAATGCCGGATCCTTAACCCACTGAGTGAGGCCAGAGATCGAACCCGCGACCTCATGGTTCCTAGTCGGATTCGTTTCCACTGAGCCACAACGGGAACTCCACATCTATACTTCTGTTTCTCCTTTTGGATTCAATCAGACCCAAAACTCTAAGAAAACCAAAGATAATTAGGCAACAGATTAGACTTGCAAATCTCAAAGTTCTAGACTATAGGATCTGAGTAACAGAGGAAAAAAATAGCACTTTATGCTGAGATATGGTTTCAGAAAAGAGCTCATGAAAATTGACCTCCTGTGCAGAATGTCCTCTGTGTTGCTCCTTTCGTAAAGCATTAGGCAACTGTGTTAAACATGAAAACAACACCCAAAGGCTTTTGTTTATTTCGTAACCGATATTCTGTACCCTTATTAGGATTTTATACACACACTTTTAATAATCTGTGTAGGTGATGGATTCCTTCATGGAATTTTATTAAAATCCATTTTTTTTTCTTCTAAAGGAAAAAAATTCTATTTAATAATGCAAGTCAATGGAAAAATAAGATATGACAATCCAAAATTCACTCCACAGGTCACTTTTAAAAACATGCATCAATTCCACAAAGAGATGTAATTATAGCTTACATATCCTCAGAAGTAATTCGATGCTACTACTGTTACTAATAATGCTACAACTGCCTACCCTCCAGCCTACTGCTGCAGACCAAGACCAGCAATCCCAGTTATACCTCACTCGGGTATGCTGGAATCATAGGCAGAAGGAGGAGCCAGACTGCAGGAGTCTCAGTCCTCTCTGCCCCTTTCAGAGAAAGCGCTGACGGGCAGGGGGCCTAAAGTGGTCCAACAGGGCTGGGCCCCAGCAGAGGGCTTGGTTTCCAACAGTGGGGCAGAGAACATGACCATGGTCTTTTTGTTTTTTTAGTGTCACACCTGCAGCATATGGAAGTTCCCAGGCTAGGGGTCAAACTGGAGATGCAGCTGCCAGCCTACACCACAGCCATAGCAACACAGACTCTGAGGCCCACTTGCTACCTACACCACAGCTCACAGCATCGCCAGACTGCTGACCCACTGAGAGAGGCCTGGGATCAAACTTGCACCCTCATGGATACTAGTCAGATTCATTTCCACTGCGCCACGATGGGAACTAACTACCCTGTGGCCTTTTCATGGGGTAAACAGTTTGGTGCCTCAGGTGCCGGGCAGTGTGAGCTCAGGTATCAAATACTCAGAGGAGGGCTAGCTCCTGGGTGAGCTGGGGAACCCCTACTCCGTCCAACAGAAGTTGAGGACAATGCAGCACTTATTATTGGGAGATGAGGACATTCACCAAACAAACCAATTCCTGTGTCTACACCACCATTCACTAAGCACCCACCATGCCAGATGGAAACCCACGCCCTACAATGTGCTAGCTCTTACCATCACTATAGCCCTTGGAGATATGTAATTACTCCCACTTCACAGAAGAGAAAAAAATGAGGCTCCAGGGAAACTGGGTTACTTGTCCAAGGTTAGGTGGCTTGCAAGTGGCAGAGCCAGGATTCAAACCCAGGTTATGCTCTTTCCTCTGTGTCACTAGATCCTAATGTAATATTAAATAAATATGGCAAGAAATGAGTACCAAAGAAAATACAATTCACATAAATTCTTTTTTTTTCTTTTAGAGCTGTACACATGGCATATGGAGGTTCCCAGACTAGTGGTTGAATTGGAGCTATAGCCGCTGGCCTACGTCAGAGCCACAGCAATGCAGGGTCCGTGCTGTGCCTGCAACCTACACCATAGCTCACAGCAACGCCAGATCCCCAACCCACTGAGTGAGGCCAGGGATGAAACCTGCATCCTCATGGCTGCTGGTTGAGTTCATTAACTGCTGAGCCATGACGGGAACTCCTCACATAACATTCCCTTTTTTTTTTTTTTTTTTGGTCTTTTTGCCTTTTCTAGGGCCGCACTCGCAGCATATGGAGATTCCCAGGCTAGGGGTCAAATCGGAGCTGTAGCCGCCGGCCTACGCCACAGAAACAGGAACGCGGTTCTGAGCCACGTCTGCAACCTACACCACAGCTCACAGCAATACCGGATCCATAACCCACTGAGCAAGTCCAGGTTCCTAGTTAGATTCATTAACCACTGAGCCACTACAGGAAATCCCTCATATAACATTCTTAATGATCGATATATGGATCAAACTGACTTCAAGTTGGACTTCCTCCCTCCAGCCTTGACCCTAACAATGACGGCAGCCTCTGCTGCTGGTGGCCAAAGGATGGCACTGCAGACACTGGAGATCCCAGGTACACACCAGAAGTCAAGGCTTTGCATCAGTTTTAGAAATTTGAGAATATGGAGGTAGTATTTTGGGAAGGGGTGGATTCCCAGAATTTGGACCAGAGTGAGCAGTGAATGGCCTTGACTACTTTTGGACTTGAAGTCCCTCCCAATCCAAGGGTCAACACAGAAAATCCAAGCCTTGAATACTCTGAAATGAGGGAAAATACCCAAGACATAAGGAGAACTCATCAGAACTCTAAACTGACCCATCTTCCTGGGTATCAAAGACACCTGGAGCCAATAACCATCCACAATACAACCTCTGAGTTCCATCAGAATCCAGGGGTGCAAGCCAAGGTTCAGTGACCCTCCAAAAGCTGAGCCTGTGGACTTCCACCAGATGGAACACCTCCCTCCCGTGCTCCAAGGGAGCAGGGGAAGGAGCTCCGGGCTCCTGTCAACCACAGTCTCCTCTTCCTGCAGCCCTGGATCCCCTCATTTATGAGAACGATAAATGGAGCCATGCACTGCTGGTGTAGGGACATTGTGTCAAGTTCCTGGGAGAAGAAGACTGGCCTCACTGTAGCAGGGTGATCTGTCATCATTTTCTGGAGGCTAATTATAAGCCTAAAACCAGAACCTCACCAATTTTGGCATCTCCTCAGAGAACAGCAGAGAGGTGACAAAGGCCACTTTCAGTTTAACTTTGGGCAAATGGTCCAACGAGCCACGACCTAGTTCCTCTGCTATAAAAATCAGATCAAACAACTTGTCTGAAACTGGGCCACATAACATCATGAAAGGCAGTGCTGTGTAAGCCAGGGGCCACAGAATCATGGCATCTCGGAAGCCTGACAGGCTTGCCTGGCGCACCCTCTACCTTCAGACAAGCACACGCTTATGGAGTCTGCACAGGTGAGGGGCTGTTCTCATCTTACAGTCCTTTCAAGCAGATGCCACACTGTGATATTCTGATAGTCAAAAGACTGGTAAGAAATCACTCCTCTTGTTGCCCTAATTTCCACAACCTGCACCCCTGACTGGCCTCTGCCACTGTCCTCGGCATCTTCATACTGCTGCACTGACTTGTCATGTCCCTCCCGTTGCTGCCCCAGGTACGGGCCATGCCTCAGAGGCAGGAAGCCAGCATTTCCTTTGGAAAGAGAGGTAATCCAAAGATCACCGTTAAGGAAGAATGTGGAAGGACAGCAGGAGGCAGCTCTGGCCATCAGGACCGACACAGGCTTAGAGGACTCCCAGAAGGCAGGAGTCACAAAAGGCCTCTGTCCCCTGCAGAAAGTGCAGAAGCTGGTCCAAGAGGCGTCCGTGAGAAGCACCTGAGGACAAACACATGCGGCTGTGCAGTAACTGTCCATGGCACACTAATGAATGTCTTTCCTGTCCAGGGGCTCCACAGTAGGTGCCCCAGGGGAAGCATCCCCCGACCCTTCCTTGGGAGAGAAGTTCTGATGGAAATGTTGAGCAGCACTGTATTGGCATAGCATTTGTTTTGTGGGAATATCTGCTGTCATCCCTATTTGTCTTGCTGGCCAAGATGCTTCCTGGCTCTTCTCATTCATTCCATAAGTATTTATTGAGCAGCTACTGTGTGCTAAGTGGAGAAGGCGTTTCCAGTCCCCAGAGAGGGGGTCTCCTGTTCCTGAGCCTCTGATCCTGCCGTCTCCTGGATGACCACACTTCCAGATTCTGTTCTGACACCAGCCTGCTGACCAGAGTAAACCACTCCTCCCTAGACGGTCCCTGATGTCTACCGCCAGGACCTTCTAAATGTCTGTGTGCTGTTTAGGGGAGGCCTTCCGGAGAGGCCATCCTGTGCTCTGGGAGGTGGTGTTAGGAAGGTTTGAGGTTGGGAGGTTCCAAAGGGATCAGTGGTGTTGTGCGGATGCTGGGCTACTTTTGGGCTAAGATCTACTATTTCAAGACTGGCCTCTTTCAGAACAGGTGTCACTGACAGGGAAAATCCACTAGGTTGCTACTGAAGTCGCCAGATGCTCACTCACACTCCCTCAACAATGAGTCACAGTTAACCCCCAGACTTATTGAAATAATGAAGCTTGAAGAAGCCCAGATAACCAGGAACTCAAGTAAGGAGACAAAGGACCTTGGTAACAGGGCTGGTCTTCCTGGTGCAGGACCAAGCCCTGAGAGTGGGGAGACCACAACCACCTTGCTGTCACCCCAGCCACTGGACATCATCCAGCAGAGATAGGATGAGATTAAAGAGACAACCCAGGATGAAACAAGGCAGTGACATTCCAGAGGCAAGTAATTTCCAGGTCACCCACAGGCATTCTGCCTCCTCATCTCCACTCCTTCCTAACCACCTGTGACCTCATCACTGCTGCAGGGCGTGTTTTCCAGAAGGGAGGAAGAAGACATTTTAATTTTCTGTGGGCCCTCCTATGAAGTGTTCAGAAAAAGATGAAATGTAAAACATGTGTGAAATGAGGGTCTGGCATGACCTCTTCATGCTCACATCCACGTTTTTTTCAGCTGAATGTTTCTGCAGCCTGTGGCCACAGCCTTCTGTGTGAACATGGAACTGGGCCAAGAAAGCATCACCCAGGCAGACGCTTCGGGAACTTCTGGCTCCATTAGGATTAGCATATGATGTATGTTGGATATATTCCCAGACATAGCTCCCTAAATACCATGATACAATTATTTACTAGAAGAGAAACATATTCTGGGGAAACTGAGCGGCCTGAATGGGAATGCTGACTGTTTTTCTTTCTCTCATCTGTTTCCTAGGGAAAAGGTCCATTACTAAACCCCAAGAAGCTATGTTTCTAAACAAGCACATCTAGTATAAGAAGACTGATAAACTACAGTTTTAAGTTGGACTAGCTGGCGTCCAGCAGAGGGCCAGGGTCAAGCATTAGAGAATTTCTCTCAGGACCTCCTGAACTGAGACATCTGCTGTTACCTCTAGGGTAACTCAGCATTTCCATCCAGCTCTAAACCAATCTCTCCCTTCGACATTGTGCTCAAGGCAGCTGGTGAAGTGGGTGCCGGGGCACGGGGTCGTTTTTACCTCAGATGGAATGAACATCTAACTGAAGGCTTACAGATGTGCATTCTATCCTGGAAAATCTACTTGCTGGCTTCACCACCAGTTGGGACTTCTCAGAAGCAGGTGACACTTTCCACAACAGCCACGGCAATTTCGTGAAATTGTTTCCTGATTTGCTTCCCCTTCAACATCATTTGCTCATAACACCAGTGACGGAGGAGAGACAATTGAGCCTTCCATGCCACCATCTGCTTAGTCACCCAAGTGATGTACGCGCATAACCAGCCTGGGCTTCAACTAAAATAAGGATGGGGATCAGAGATGTAGGGAGGGCTGTCTGCTCAACACCACACCCCTTCTGCTTCCTTTTTTCTTCAGTCTAATGAGCTGTCGTTAATTGTTTTCCTCCCACTCAAAAATGCGTACACTCATATTCCTTTCACAGTTTCCAACAGAAACCAAACTTATTTTCCAGAACAATAGTTCTTTTTTTTCTGGCCCTAAAGCATGAGCATTTAATTAAGTCAGAGGTGTTTCCAGGTTTAAAAACAAAGATTTGCGATTTTCATAAGACATCAATGACTAAATCCTTCACCAAATCTGAATGAGATTCTGAGTCTTAGTTTTAATTTTGCTTGTTTAACCGTTTGTGTTGTTGTGTTAATGCTCTAAGAGTTTTTACATCAATTAAAACAAAAGTAACCAGAAAAAGATGCTCATATAGGGAGAGACTAAGTTCTCTCACAGAATTCTCCCAGAGAATAATCCATACCAAACAGCCAAGAACACTGAACAGCCATTAAAAATTGTAGCTGTGGGAGTTCCCAGTGTTGTGCAATGGGATCTGTGGCATCCTTGCTGCACCAGGACGAAGGTTCAATTCCCGGCCTAGCACAGTGGGGCACAGTGCGTTAAAGGATCCAACACTGCAGCTGCGGCACAGGTTATATCTGTGGCTCAGATCTGATCCCTGACCGGGAACTCCATGTGCTGTGGAACAGCCAAAAAAGAAGGAAAAAAAGTGTAGCCATGAAAATTGTTAAAATTTTAAAAAATAATCAAATTACATAACCTGATCTCACTTTTATAGAAATCGAGGTATGTGTGTATAAAGGTGCTCAAAATGCATAGAAAAGAGCCTGCAGCCTGCATGGGGGTGGGGGAGGCACTTACAGCAGGGAGCACACTGCTAGGGAGCTGGTGTGGGAGTGGGGAGTGAGGGCATGTACATTTGCTTTGATCACTTCTATGTCACTGGATTCATCACAAGAGTGTATGACTTCTGCAGTATACATATATGTGTACACGCACATACATACATGCGTGAGTAACCATGCATGAACATAAAAGAGAACAGTAACTTTAAATTTAATTTCACTTGCATAGTGTGCAATTAGTAGTAGTATCACTCCTAGAAGCTGGAAACGGTTCCACCTCTTTAGCTGATGGACTGCGGGAGCCTCTGTCTTTCCTTTACTGAAATGACTCCCAACTTTGAATGCAGATTAGTATTACTCAATGCCCAAGCCACATCTGGATGAACTGAGTCAGGACCTCTTTAAGAGAGACTGGCTCCAGCATTTTCCAAGACTCTCCAAAGCAATTTCTGTGCGTGATCAAAGTTGAGAACCACTGTCTTACTCTGGAAGCCTCTCAAGGGTAGCGTCTATGTCTGCTCTGACTTTTTGTCCTCAAAGCAAGTGACTTATGTTGGCAGAACGAAGAGATCCGGACCCTCCAATATTCTCAGTGGGAGAAAAAAAATCACAAATCACAACAACCAAGAACTGAGTAACATGTTAGAACAGTCAAAAGCACACAGATTCACAGCATCCAACAGACAGCATCACTCCAGCTGACACCTGCAAGGCCAGCTGCCCTCTTGAATACACATCATTTCATAACACACAGCCAAAGTAAAAGCCCTCAACCCTCTGTGCACTTATGATGTCACCAAAAAGACTGTAAAATTAATGTCTAAATCTTCATTGAGCAGAAGGCCACCTTCGAAGGACCCTCTTTGTCCTCAAGACTGTGTCTCAAGGTTGACTACACTATTCCCAGACAGTTCCCCATAGCAACGAGCTTTTCCTTGGAGCTCATTAACAAGTAGTGATGAAACAAAAACTTTGAAAATGTGAAAGTCTTCAGATATACTTGGGTTTTTCCTTGCATGTGGTGCAAGAAAAGGCTTCTTCTTTCCCTTGCACAGCTGGCTCTGGTGGATTCATCTAAAAGTTTGTAGCGTCAACAGTCTGCTATCTACACCACAGCTTATGGCAATGCAGGGTTCTTAACCTGCTGAGCGAGGCCAGGGATCAGACCTGCATCCTCATGGATACTAGTCAGATTCGTTTCCACTGAGCCACAATGGGAACTCCTGCATTAAACCACCTTTAATGCTTATATTACACATCCAAAAATAAAATTAAATCACAGTTTTATTTGTTCAGTATCTTACATTCAATTTTAGTTTTCTTTCCTTTTTCTTTTTTTCTTTTTTTTTGTCTTTTTGTCTCTTTAGGGCTGCACCCATAGCATGTGGAGGTTCCCAGGCTAGGGGTGGAATTAGAGCTGTAGCTGCCGGCCTACACCACAGCCACAGCAACGCCATATCCGAGCAGCGTCTGCGACCTACACCACAGCTCAGAGCAATGCCGGATCCTTAACCCACTGAGCAAGGCTGGGTAACTCTCCTCTTTCCTTTTTCAATGCTCACATTTTCCCTAATTGTAGTTAAGAGTACAGAAGTATTTACTCCGCCTTTTTAGGAGTTGCAGTTCCTCACTAGTTGATAAAGAAAGGTCTTCTTTACAAAGAACACTGGGTAACAAAGACAGAAGTGACAGAATTAGTAAATCATCATTTGGTAACTCCCTATGAAATAACTGATTGAGGCAAGAACCATAAATGAATGCTACAACCATTGGGTAAAGGCTGTGGGGAGACAGAATATTTGGTCATTTCCAAAGTACCACCCACCCCACCCCACCCCACCCAAAAAAACCCGACAAAGTACCACCCCATAGATGGCTTGCAAATTTCAAGGGAACAATTCACTTTTACAAAGAAAAGCCCTTGAGGTCAAGAGCTCAACCTGGGGAGGAAACCTGGTGTCCCTAACAATGGCATACCTGGCGTTGAGCCTCCTGGTGTGATGCACAGGGAGTACTCGTGTCACCTCTGGAGTATGTTCCCCAGATCTGTTTACCTTGCATTTAACGAAGTCTTCAGTTGTAAGTGCAGCACACAGGAAAGTCAATAGCTAGACAGACACGTGGGTCATTCTACAAGACAAACGGACCTCGTCTCTTCAGAAAATCAATATGATAGTGGAGAGCAGATCAATGCATGCCTGGGACCAGGAGCAGATTTGGGATGACTGCAGATGGGCACGAAAGAGTTTTTTGGAATGAGAGAAATCTGTATATTGATTGGGGTGATGATGATATTGATGTATGCACTGGTCAAAACATATGAACAGCACACTTGAAATGACTGTAGCTCATTAAATTTAAATTATATCTCAATACAGTTGACCTTAAAAAAACATATTTGTCACACAAAAAAGTAAGAAACTGGTCCATATTTAAACAGACTAAAGAGGCATTATAACCAGATATAATGAGAGAAGCAGTAAATCCAGGCCAGCGGGGGTGGGGGGGAACAACCAAGAAAGACACTTGGAATAACTAAGAATTTAAACACAGAGTGGATACTAGATCATATTGAAGACTTTTAAAAACTTCTTACAGTGATTTCTCACTGGTAGGACAATGTTATTATTAGAAGATGACTGCTGAAATATGCTCTAACCTTCCTACTTGATAATTTTGCTTTCATAGCTCATAGTCATCACAAACCTGAACAGAACTGTTGATGTGCAATCTCTACCCATTCATCCAAACTGCAATCCCTTTATCTTCTTCATCTCAGTGAAAGACACCGACATCAAAGTTCCTGTCGTAGCGCAGCAGAAACAAATCCAACTAGGCACCATGAGGTTGCAGGTTCCATCCCTGGCCTGGCTCAGTGGGTTAAGGATGTGGTGTTGCCATGAGCTGTGGTGTAGGTCGCAGACATGGCTCGGATCCTGAGTTGCTGTGGCTGTGGCGCAGGCCAGCAGCTGTAGCTCCAATTCAACCCCTAGCCTGGGAACCTCCATACGCTGCAGGTTTGGCCCTAAAAAGCAAATAAAAACAAACAAAAGAAAAAGACATCGACATCTACCCAGTTGTTCAAGCCCTGTGCTGAGAGACAGCCTTGATTCTTCCGTGTCGTCGACTACATAGGCAATCAACCCGACTCCTGCTGCCATAACTGTCAGAACCTGTTTCTGGCCTGTCTACGTCTTCACAGTTCACTCCACCCTCTCTGGATCAAGCCACTCTCTCCTCCTCCTTGAATAACACTACTGGCCACCAAGTGACTTTCCTGCTTCTCTGTAACTCTCTAGAATGCAGTTTGCACATAGAAGCCAGAAGGATTTTTTTTTTTTTTTTTTTTTTTTTTGCTTTTTAGGGCATATGGAAGTTCCCAGGCTAGGGGTCAAATTGGAGCTGCAGTTGCCGGCCTACACCACAACCACAGGAATGTGGAATTCAAACAGCGTCTATGACCTACACCACAGCTCAAGACAATGCCGGATCCTTAACCCACTCATCAAGGCCAGGGATCAAATCCCCATCCTCATAGATACTAGTCGGATTCATAACCTGATGAGCCACAATGGGAACACAAAGAAGGATCTTTTTAAAGACAGATCTTGGAACTCGCCTGCTTGAAACTCTCCAGTTGATCCTCACTGCACTAAAAATAAAATGTAAATATCCTCCGAGACCTTTCCTGACATAGTTCTTGTACCACTCTCAGTAGTTCACTGACCTCTCTACTCCTCAAACATGTTCAGCTTCTTCCTCTCTTAAGACCCCCGGAATGTTCTGCTTAAAGATCTGCGCACAGCCACTCACCCTTGTCACTTCTGCCTCAAATCTCATGTCATTTCCTCATTAGGCCTCCACCCCTCTCCTCTCCCAAGGCCATCAGCCTGGGGTACTTCCACCTCCATGCAACCCATGCTATGCCCACTTTCTGTATAAGTTTTGCCTGAGCACCCCTTTCTGGTTTTTTCACTTTCAACCTTTCTTCTTTGAAAATATCAGAGCCTTGGAGTTCCCACTGTAGCTTAGCGAGTTAAGAACCTGACATAGTCTCCATAAGGATGCAGGTTCAATCCCTGGCCTTACTCAGTGGGCTAAGGATCCAGTTAGGCCAAAAGCTGCAGCTCTGATCTAGCATTGCTGTGGCTGTGGTAGGCCAGCAGCTGCAACTCCAGTTTGACCCCTGGCCTGGGAACTTCCATATGCCGCAGGTATGGCCCTAAAAAGACCAAAAAAAAAAAAAAAAAAGGTATCATTGCTTTTTAGGTACCTGTCTTTCTAGTGACTCTGAAGATTTTCTCCAGCCTGCTAATGTTCTGCTGTTCTACTCTGCTATGTCTGTGAGGACATGTTTCTATCTATTCTGCTTAAGACTTGCTTTGTCCCTTCAATCTAAATGGTCATCTTTTTATTTAAAATTATTATAACTGTATCCTACATTCAAAAGAGTGCACAGTCTTTATATGGACAGATATAAGAGTTTTAAAATAAACACCTGGATCCATCAACCAACTTAGGAGAAAGCGCTTCACCAGTATCTCAGATGCTGGGAGATGTGTGCACTACTCCCCCTCTCCTTCCAGAGAGGTACCCAGACACCTGGCTTTTCTATCAATATTTCCCTCACTTTTCTTGAGGGTTCACCACAATTATATGAGTTTCTAGAGAACATGCTGCTTAATTTTGCCTACTATTTTACTTTAGAGTACTTGAATCTTCTATGTACTCTGTATTTCAATGTTTTGCTTTTGATACATTCTTGATAATCCATGCAGCTACAGTTCATTTATTTTAAACTGATGTATAGAATTCCATCATACCAACATACCAGGAAGTAAATACTCATGGAATGAATGGATACATGAATAAATAAATTCATCACCACACACAGGCCCATTCTGACAACTAAATTTTGCTCTGAACATTGATTTTTGAAGGAGGAAAATTTCTTAAGACACAAAAACCTTGATAATAAAAGGAAAAAATGAGTTGGATAATACTAAAAGAATTCTATTCATTAGCAGAATAAAAATAGAACCTATATATTGGAGAAAGCATTTGTAACACATGCTCAACAAGGACTTACATTTTGAATAGAAAAAAACTCCTTCAAATTGATAAGGAAAAGAATATTTAGCAGAAATAATGAACATGAGACTTGAACAGAAACTTGACAAAAGAGGATATCCAAATGGTCAATAAACATCTGAAAAGTACTCAACTTCATTAGCATCAGGGAAATGCGAAATTAAATGATAATATGATACCAAAATAGCTAAAAGGAAAAACACTAAGTGTTGCAAGAGTATATAGCAACTCAAACTCCCACATACTTCTGGTAGGGGTGTAAATTTGCAAAACCACTTTGGAAAACTGAACATAAATTGAATTAAAGCTTAACATGTGTTTATGCTATGATCCAGCAATTCTACTCTAGGTAGACACTCAACAAAAATGCATGCCATTACATTCAAGGCAATCTCAGTTAAAATGCCAGGTTATTTTGCAGATATCAACAAACCAAATTTAAAGTTTATATGAAGAAGGCAAAAGAGCTAAAATAGCCAACACAATGTTTAAGGAGAACAACATTAGAAGATTGACATTACCCAGCTTTAAGACTTACTATAGGAGTTCCCATCATGGCACAACAGAAACGAATCAGACTACGAACCATGAGGCTATGGGTTCGACCCCTGGCCTTGCTCAGTGGGTTAAGGATCTGGCGTTGCAGTGGGCTGCGGTGCAGGTCGCAGATATGGCTCAGAACCTGCGTGGCTATGGCTGTGGTGTAGGCTGGCAGCTATAGCTTCGATTTGACCCCAGCCTGGGAACTTCCATATGCCATGGGTGTAGCCCTAAAAAGCCAGAAGAAAAAAAAAAAAGACTTACTATAAAGTTACCATAATCAAAATTGTGCGATATTGGTGAAAGGATAAATAGACCAATGGAACAGAATGCAGAGCCCATAAATAGACCCATACAAGTATAGTCAATTGACCTTTAAAAAAGGAGCAAAGGTAATTCAATAGAGGAAAGACAGTTTTTTCAACAAACGGTACTAGAACAACTAGATATCCGTATGCAAAAAAGAAGCAGAACCTACACCCAGACCTTATACGTTTCACAAAAATTAACTCAAAATGGATCGTATACCTAAATGTAAAATGCAAAACGATGAAACTCGTAGGAGATAGAATAGTTGAGAGTCTTTCTCTCTCTTTTTTTTTTTTTTTTTGTCTTTCTAGGATCACACCCATGGCATACGGAGATTCCCAGGCTAGGGGTCGAACCAGAGCTGTAGCTGCTGGCATAGACCACAGCCACAGTAATGTCAGATCCAAGTCAAGTCTGTGACCTATCCACAGCTCACAGTAACACGGGATCCTTAACCCACTGAGTGAGGCCAAATATCAAATCTGTGTCCTCATGGATGCCAGTCACATTCAATTCCACTGAGCCACCAAGGGAAATCTGAAAAGAGTCTTTAAAGACCTTGGGTTTGGCAATGACTTAAAGATACAATACCAGAGGCATAATGCATGAAAGAAACAATCAGTAAGTTTAACTTGGTTAAATTTAAAACTTCTGATCTGTGAAAAATACTGTCAAGACGATAAAAAGATAAGCCATAAACTTGGAGAAAATAACTGTACAACACATATCTAATAAAGAATTAATATCCAGGAATTCCTGTTGAGGCTCTGCAGAAATGAATCTGACTCATATCCATGAGGATGCAGGTTGGATACCTAGCCTTGCTACGTGGGTTAAGGTTCTGGCATTGCCGTGAGCTGTGGTGTAGGTCACAGACATGCCTCAATCTGGCGCTGCTGTGGCTGTGGTGTAGGCTGGTAGCTGTAGCTCCAATTAGGCCACTAACCCAGGAACTTCCATATGCCATGGGTACGGCCCTAAAAGCCAAAAAAAAAAAAAAAAAAAAAAAATTAATATCCAACATATAGAAAAAAACTCTTAAAACTCAATGATAGGGAAACAAAAAACCTGAAGTTAAAATGAGCAAAGAGGAGTTCCCATTATGGCTCAGTGGGTTACAAACCCGACTAGCATCTATAAGGACACAGATTTGATCCCTTGTCTCACTCAGTGGGTTAAGGATCTGGCATTGCTGTGAGCTGTGGTGTAGGTCTCAAATGTGGCTTGGATCTGGTGTGGCTGTGGTCTAAGCCAGCAGCTGCAGCTCTTATTTGACCTCTGGCCTAGGAAGCTCCATATTGCCACAGGTGCGGACCTGAAAAGCAAAAACAAACAAAAAACAACTGTTTAAGTATATGAGCCTGTAAAATTTCATTTGTTAAATCATCCACGACGAACAGTATCCTTATCCCAAGATAGTCGTGGAAAATCACCTTAGTGTTATCCTCATGTAAACCTCCAGACACCACAGAATGCACCAGCAGGATGTAGTGACAAATGGGAAAAGACAGAGCTTCCTGCCCAGCCTGTGTTTAAGATGAGCAATTAATGATAAAAAATGATAACACAGAATGATAAAAAGGGAAATCATTTTGCTTTGTTTTGTTTTGTTTTTTGTCTTTTGTCATTTTAGGGCCTCACCGGTGGCATATGGAGGTTCCCAGGCTAGGGGTCGAATCAGAGCTGTAGCTGCCGGCTTACGCCACAGCCACAGCAATGCCAGATCTGAGCAACATCTGCGAACTACACCACAGCTCACAGCAACGCCGGATCCTTAACCCACTGAGCAAGGCCAGGGATCAAACCCACAACCTCATGGTTCCTAGTTGGATTCGTTAACCACTGCGACACGACAGGAACTCCAGAAATCATTTTGTTAAGGAAAATCTTGGATTGGAGTGGCAGATCTGGCAGCTAGAATTACTGCCATATGATTTTGCAATTCAGTTCTCATTCATTTCTAAATTTCCTTCTGTGCTTTCTCTCTCTCTCTCTCTCTGCAGGATGTTTTAAAAGTGTTCCAAAAGTAACAAAAAGCCCTTTAAATAATTCAAGAGGAATGCCAACTGTGCCTCTTTGAGATTCATCCCACTGTCCCTGGTGTCTGTCCTTGTTACCTCCGGAAAGACAAACATCATTCAGGCACCAGGACCAGGCTCAATAGTTTCCAAAGAGGTATATCCACATTCCCGGAAGTCACCAGAGAAAGAAAATGCAAGAAAGGCAGCCTAACACCAAGGTACAGATTTGAGGTTTGAGTCTACTACTCACTTCCCTGGGATTTCCCTAAGCTGGCCCTTTGAGTAAGTGCTAACTAAGGCCAGATAAAAGTCAGCTAATGCGGTGCCCATACTCAGTGGTCTCTTGAGGTTCAAGTAGGCACTGTGAACCAAGAGACAAAAGAGGAGCATCCTTTCTATCCAAAATCATTGTTTAAAAACAAACAATTATAAGCTTATAGTCAACCTGCCAATCAGCGATACTTTTGATATGTTGTTTAAAGTTATTTACGATTTGGAACTAATTATAATGAAAATCTCACAAATACTTTGATAATAATTTCCAGCTATGACTTGTATTTTCATAGCCTAGACCTGGTTTTCCCCTGATGAATGAATAGAACTCATCTTCCTGACTCACAATCGCCCAGAGGCCAAAGCCTGCCCCAGCTCTGGTTAATATCCTGATTCACACTGTAGTGATCACACTGCAGCCAGAATGACCTGGAAATGCACACACGATCTAACAACACTTTTGTGGCCTTCCGTTTTGTGTTCTTACAAGAGCATGCTTACAAGCTCTGTAAGGAGGCTGAAATGGATGTCAGGTAGCCAACCTACAGCATCTACCCTATGAAGGAAGCAAGAGAACAGTAGCACAGAGAAGAAATGCCTGGCCAGGAGCTCCAGAGACTTGCAGGCAGTCCATTATGATGGCCATCTCAGCAGTAACCAGCAAGGACAGGTCATTGGTGATCAGATGACCCCAGCCTGCAACTACCTTTTTTCTTCTTCTTTTTCTTTTAGAGCCACACCCACAGCACATGGAAGTTCCCAGGCTAGGGGTCAAATCAGAGCTACAGCTGCCAGCCTACACCACAGCCACGCCAGCCAGATCAGCCGCATCTGTGACTGACACCGCAGCTCATGGCAACGCTGGATTCTTAACCTGCTGAGCAAGGCCAGGGATCGAACCTGCATCCTCATTTCCACTGAGCCACAATGGCAACTCTGAAACTCCCTTTTATTTTCCTGCCCTTGTTTGGCAAAACAACACAATACCTAGCACATAGTAAATATTCAGAAGGTATGTTTTGAATGAATTAAGAAAAACAAACACTTTGCAACAGTGACTTTTTATAACAGGTGCATTTCTACCAATTACCTTAAACTTCTTTCCATCATCTTACACATAAACACAAAATGTCTACTAATAAATACAAACTATCAGAGTTCCCATCGTGGCTCAGCAGTTAATGAATCCAACTAGCATCCATGAAGACGTGGGTTCAATCCCTGGCCTCGCTCAGTGGGTTAAGGATCCGGCGTTGCCATGAGCTCTGGTGTAGGTCACAGAT
The DNA here is from genome assembly GCA_004024745.2 of Catagonus wagneri. NCBI lineage: Eukaryota > Metazoa > Chordata > Mammalia > Artiodactyla > Tayassuidae > Catagonus > Catagonus wagneri. The sequence goes on from PVHT020004944.1 coordinate 40,973,413, forward strand.
GGACCTCAGACCCCGTATTGCTATGGCTCTGACATAGGCTGGTGGCTACAGCTCCAACTGGATCCCTATGGGAACCTCCATATGCCGTGGATACAGCCTTAAAAAGACTATACCACTTACCAATTTCCTCTCTCTCCTATGGTTTTCAAATCCTGGACTGTGGCTGAAACCATTTCTAAAAGGTTCTGGCCCTACCCTGGTAACAAACTGTATATTTAAGCAGACGTACAGTGGTTTTTTTTTTTTTTTTTTGGCTGCATGTGTGGCATGGGGAAGCTCCCAGGCCAGGGGTCCAACCCAAGCCACAGCAATGACAATGTCGGATCCTTAACCCACTGCGTTACAAGAGTACTCCTACAGTGGTTTTAAAACAAAGTGTTTTCCTCACACACAAAAGGGGAAATGACCTTAATTATCTGGGCTCTGGTTCCTAAGGTATGGTCAGCAGAAAGGGGTGAGGCAGAAAAGACACCCCTCCACCTATGGCTGGTATTTCAGAGGCCCCCCACCCACCCCCATCTCCACCAATGATGGGTAGTTACAGTGGTTTTCAGCCCATTAACTGGCTGCAGGACAGATGCACCACCCACACCATTAGTGTGCTCTGACCCAGTGTCTCCATGCATGACTCCCCTGCTCTTCCTCCCTTGTCACAGCCTCGCCTGCTGCTCAGCCCTCCAGGGTTGTGCTGTCATTTCAAGCAATTAGCAGGACATCTGACGCACCCGGAAGGTCAGGGCAGTGTTGTCAGACAGAACTCCCATCAGCACTGCCAGTGCATGCCCACTTGTTAGGGAGGGCACACAGCCTGGCCTCAAGAACTAGGAGTGCCTGTATTTTCTCCACTTCACACTGCACAGAAAACAGGGGTTTCTTCAAACCCAAATTCCTCACTGCAAGGAAGAAGTCACATGAAAAAGAGGCCTGACATGTATTTTCCTAACTGGAAGAGAACCAATCCAACCAGTGTCTGCAGCTCACCTACTATGTGCTTTGCACACTGTGCACTGAGCAGAGTGTTTCTTCTGTATCTTACAATTCATACTTGTTCAAGGCACTGAACAGTGGTTTTCCTGGAGCACTTGCTCTCCCCCGGCAGGTCACTGGCCAGGGAGGTATTTCCATTTCTTCTCCTAATCATTTCTAATGGTTCCGGCCATTCAGATAGGCATCCTTGGCTTCCTTGCCTGGGCAAGGGGTGACCTCCCTTACTACGACTCTTGTAGGTGTTGGAGCCTCTCACTTCTCAAGCTTACACCTCCTAACTCTTCAGACCTTGGAGACCTCTTCAGCCCTGCTGGTGCCGGCTCCCCTCAAATATTTGTTTCTGGTCTGTGGAGTGCTCTGGTTTCCACTGACTTACCTAGTCCCATGCGTCATCGTGCTGTCACTGGTTCTCACCTGCCCACTCCAACCACACTACCACCCCCTACCTGTTTCATCTCCAATGTTGGCTTGTTTAATCCAGCATGAACTTGGGCCACTTTCCCCTCTCATGCCTGGCTTCTCACCCTACAGAGCCTCAGACCACTGTCCTCTATCATCCTGGTACCTGCAGTGTGTCAGCCTGAAGCTCTGTGAGGCAAGGAAAATATAGAAGCAAGGTAGAATATTTTGAAAAATAACACTGGCAGAGCCCCCACAAGACTTTTCCCAGAAAGGTGCAAAACTGGTGCCAAATGAGAGCAGACTCTCTTGGAAGGGATTTACCAGCATTTATCAATGTCCTATCCTACATGGTTAAGTTCTATATGACAGCCAAGTGATAAAACTTCTGTCGGAACACATGCTAGGGTGTAAGCAACAAATATGAAGACAAACAGGAGTCACTCAAGAGAGAATGTCAACAACAATAATGCAAATTTCTTAGACGCTTAGATGTGCCAGATGCCTTGCTACGCACTTCACGTGCCATCTCACTTACTCCTCACAAAAAACGTATGAACAGAGGATGGAGAAGCTGGGTTCTTCAATCAAGGTTACATAAGTGGTGGTGCAGGAATTCTAACCTAGATTTGCCTAATGCCAGCAGGAGCTAGTTGCCAAGTAACTGGAACCAGCACATGGCCCACAGAGTAGCAGGAACTTCCCTGGCTCAGTCTTACTCTGATTGACTCTGGGCTCCTGTAGCCACATTCCTCCAAGTCTGTTCTGGAGACTGTCTGCAGAGGGAACAACTAGGGTGCTCATTAAAAAGCACATCAAATGAATGACAATGTCTGGCATGGGGGCCCGTAGATCCAAACTGAGTTTCTGGAAGCCGCCAGATGTGAAAACTTCGAATAGCTTTTCCTTCAGACCTCAATGAAAATATGGAAACAACTGCTCTCCTGATTCAGAGCAGTCATACCAGCCCAATAACGCTGAGGGTGCTGGCAGACAGCACAGGGCTCCCCAGCTTCCGGGGCCCCTCTGCAGCTGACTATTGCCTGTCTACCCACCCCAGCTTGCGTGACTGAAAAAGGACATGTATTTCCCATCTCACTGACTTCTCTGAATGTGCATTCTCTCCACCTGCCTTCTCAGTGGGGTTCATGTGATGATAAGTGTATTCTCCCTCTGTGAAGGCACCCCAGTCTGTTCCCACTGGCACTTGATGCAAACTGACAGGAGTGCACTTCAAAAGACTTCTACATAATTATAGACTGAGAGCAGAGGAAAGAATCACCTCTAATCCTTTTTATCCTGGGACAAAAGGGAGGGAGAGGCTTTCGGAGAAACTAATGACACAGATGAGATGCTCTCTCAGTCTGGACCCGCTTAGGTCAGCCTGCATAGGGTTCAGCTCATCAGCCTCCAGGGCAGGGTCTGTCTGCTGTTCCTGTGCCTCTGCTGGACTGATGGCCTCCATGCATCAGCTGCTTTTGCTGCCCTTCAACATGGATTGTGCTGGAATCCGTAGCCTTCACTGCAACCAGACATTACTTAGCAAGGAAGAGGCCTCAGCACTAACTACAATTCATTTTCAGCTATGTTTGTGGTATATTTTGTGTGACACTTCCTCTGACATGTTTTGTTATTTTCTCAGTCTTGCTTTTTTGTTTTTTGTTGTTTTTTAATTTTATGGCCACACCATATGGCACATGGAAGTTCCCAGGCCAGGGGCAGAATGTGAGCCACAGCTGCAACCTATACCATAGCTGCAGCAACACTGGATCCTTTTTTTTTTTGCCTTTTTGTCATTTTAGGACCGCACCCGCGGCATGTGGAGGTTCCCAGGCTAGGGGTCTAATTGGAGCTGTAGCCACTGGCCTACGCCGCAGCCACAGCAACGCAGGATCCAAGCCGCGTCTGTGACCTATACCACAGCTCAGGGCAATGCCGGATCGTTAACCCACTGAGCAAGGCCAGGGATCGAACCCGCAACCTCATGGTTCCTAGTCGGATTCGTTAACCACTGCGCCACAACAGGAACTCCAACACTGGATCCTTTTAACCCACTGTGCCCAGCTGGGGATCAAACCCACACCTCCACAGTGACTCCGGTCATTGCAGTTGTGTTTGTGTTCTTAACCCCCTGCGCCATGGCAGGAACTCCCATTTTTAACATCACCAAAATTCTTCCTTTGTGAAACTAAAAAGCCAAACAAATTACTTGATGCACTCCTGCCATTAGGTATTGATCTGAAACTGAAGAAGGTCGTTCTGCCCACCTGCCCTCTGTATCACTCTGCCGTGTCACTTTGCACCAGAACAGTGACACCCTAACTCAAAGCAGCAAGGAGCTCAGATACAACATTTCATTTCATGCCCTTTACTGAATCCTAACCTGGGCCACTAAATGCCCTTTGGAAACCTAATGGGAAGATTGTCTACTGGGTCAAAGCCCTCAAGGGACTTAGTCAAGAGGGATGACTATTCCTTCGTGAATTTAATTTGTTCAAAAGGCTGTCTGAACATTGCTAACACTTGAACATTTTGGAAATGCTTTCCTAACAGAGTAAAAAGAAAAACCCAATTCTTTAATTACACCAATTATCACAGGGTTTACAATAAAATCTTTGGTTTGAATTCAAAGCCAAAATTTAGTCTCAAAAGGTTGTTTGTCCTTTTGTACACCTATAATTGTAATAAAATTCATTAAGTAATGGCAAAAAAAAGAAAAAAATAGGCTGTTTGTCTTGCTAAATTACTTGACATTGTCATATATATCCATATTTAGGGGAGGACTCAAATAAAGCTGGGTCTGAATGAAAAACATGAAATAAGTGGAAAGTAGTACAAGAGGTTAGTTACTCTTGGGTGTGTAGGGGTGTGTGCAAACTGGATGGATAGAGACAAAATGAAGTAAAGATTTCCCATACAACCACTATGGAAAACAGTATGGAGATACCTTAGAAAACTATACATAGAACTACCATATAACCCAGCAATCCCACTCTTGGGCATATATCCAGACAAAACTTTCCTTGAAAAAGACACATGCACCCACATGTTCATTTCAACACTATTCACAATAGCCAAGACATGGACACAACCTGAATGTCCATCCAAAGATGAATGGATTAAGAAGATGTGGCATGTATACACAATGGAATACTACTCGGCCACAAAAAAGAACAAAATAATGTCATTTGCAGCAACATGAATGGAACTTGAGACTCTCATAATAAGTGAAGTCAGAAAGATAAAAACAAATACCATATGATATCACTTATACATGGAATCTAATATATAGCACAAATGAACCTTTCCACAGAAAAGAAAATCATGGACATGGAAAAGAGACTTGTGGTTGCCTAGTGGGGGGGGGGGAGTGGGATGGACTGGGAATATGGGGTTAATAGCTGCAAACTACTGCCTTTGGAATGGATAAATAATGAGACCCTGCTGTACAGCACTGGGAACTATATCTAGTCACTTATGATGGAGCACGATAATGTAAGAAAAAGGAATGTATATATGTATATGTGACTGGGTCACCTTGCTGTACAGTAGAAAACTGACAGAACGCTGTAAACCAGCTATAATGGAAAAAAATTAAAATCATAAAAAAGATTTAAAAAGATTTTCCATTTTATCCCTTTTTATAGTTTTAAATTCTTCTGAACCATATGAAAATACACATATTCCGAAAAGATAAAACTTGAAAACTCTGCTACCTCAGGAATATTGGCTCTAGCCATTCAAGCACAAAGTTCCGTGAAGGGTCCCTGTGAGCAAGGGAGAGTGAGACCCCAAAGCTGGCTGGAGGACACCAGAAGAGCTGTCCCTGAGGTGGAAGCGGCAGAACTCAGCACCCGCCATGACATAAGGTCAGCAAAACCATGCCCTGAATTCTTGGGTGGCAGTCATGCCTGTTAAAGTGTTTGTGTGTTTAAACTCTGCTAATGCTGAAACCTGCCATCATATAAAGGACACTCTCCTGAAAAAGGAATCTGAATGGACGATCCTTGTAAGCAGTAGGAAGAGGTTCATCTCAGTTCATTGGTTTTCACATGTGTCAAGCCTCTAACTGTGCAAATGGACTATGAACTAGAGTGGTCCTCGAGAGCAACAACAGGAACCTGGGGCAGTTTCCAGACGGGAAAAGAACATACTGCTTCCTGGAATTCTGCTGTGGCTCAGCAGTAACAAAACCAACTAGTATCCATGAGGATGCGTCTTCAATCCCTGGCCTCGCTCAGTGGGTTAAGGATCTGGCGTTGCCACAGGCTGTGGCGTAGGTCACAGATGAAGCTCAGATCCTGCATTGCTGTGGCTGTGGAGTAGGCCACCGGTTACAGCTCCGATTCCAGCTCTGCCTGAGAACTTCCATATGCCATGGGTGTGGCCCTAAAGAAGACAAAGAACATACTGCTTCAAACTACTAACCCTACTCTACACTGAAAGTAATACACAACTTGCAATATGTAAAATAATATGTAAAGAATGACACAAAAATCCTAAAAACTAGAATGGGAGGGTGTTAATGGGACTTGAACGCAATTGTATCAGGTAGGTGAATTGCTGCACATGTTGACAGTTTTGCTTCTTAAAAAAATTAAGTGACGATAAAATCCCTGGAAGAATATACATGGAACTGGTAAAAGAGGGTCAGTTTCAGGGAAGTGAGTCCAGGTAGCTAGAGTCAGAGATTTACCTTTCACTTTGTATCAAAAGGAAACTGCTTTCAAAAGAAACGGGAGAGAGTTCCCATTGTGGCTCAGTAGTTAATGAAGCTGACTACCATCCATGAGGATGTGGGTTCGATCCCCGGTTTTGCTCAGTGGGTTAAGGATCTGGCGTTGCCATGAGCTGCAGTATAGGTTGCAGACATGGTTCAGATCCCAAGTTGCTGTGGTGTAGACTGGCAGCTATAGCTCCAATTGGACCCCTAGCCTGGGAACCTCCATATGCTCCAGGTGTGATCTAAAAAAGACAAAAAAAGACATAAAAAAAAGAAATAGGAGGAGGAACTAAGTGTGCTAGCAAAACAAATGTTGCTAAAGCATAACCAAACTTTCGCTAACACACCCTCTGCCATGGCACTCTAGCCATCCTTGACTTCCAGAACACCAGACTCCTCTGGCTACCCCCAGGCCTCTCATGTACCTCCTTGGCCCTGCCATGGTCTTCTCTTCTTCACCCACCACTGATTCCCACAGCTCTACCATCAACCCTGATTCCATCCTTGGGTGTCCTCCCTCAGGCCCTCCCACTGCACACCTTGCCTTGGACAAACACCTTCATTCTCCAATCTCTCCCCAAGCTTCAAACGGTGCATCCAAGGGCCCCAGTATCCCAGCTCACATGCTCCCAGGCTTCTCAGCACACCTGCACACCTCTGAATGCATCTAAAAGCCAAGCGGAGACTCTGGAGGGCCTCACGGAGGAAGCTCTCTCCGTGGGAGGCTGTGCTGGCTCCATTAAGTAAGGCAGGAATGTGTGTTGTGTCCAATGCAGTATCTCCATCAGTTTATACATGATCAGCACCCCCATGGTGAGGGGCCCAGGAATGTCACTGTTATTGCTACTGAGGAGGGTGCATGGCTGGTGAGGACACAGGGGTAGGGCTGTGCCCATTCATACTCAAACCGCTTCTCATCCCTCAGGTCCCCAGCTGCACGGAGACCTGCCCCTCTAGGGACGCCAATCTGCGTGGAAGACAAGTGCAGACCCACCCGCGACAGTTCCCGCGAGTCTGACAAAACGTCTTCAACACAGCGACAGTCCCTGACACTCACAAAGGAGTAGGCAGAAGGGAACGAGGCACTGGGCCTGGGCGAACCCTCCGGGAACGCAGCCCGAACCACCGCGCACATCCGCGGAGCCTCCCAGCAGCACCCAGAGACTCCCTCCCGGCCGGCCATGGCGCGACAGGCAGCAGGAAGCTCGGGCCACTGCCTCTCGCTGGTACCAGGTACGTACCCCCTGTGCTGGAGACCCTGAACCATTCCCACAGCGAGGGAACGAAAAACCCCAACCCCGGCTGCAGAGCCTGCGCGCGAGTCTGGACGCAGAGCCCTCGCTGCGTCCCCGAGACCCCAGCGCTCACCCTCCAACAAGCAGAGAAAGCGGGGGACGGCCACCCTCCGGGCGCGCGGCCACCCTCCGAGGGGCGGCGAGGAGGGTCTCCAGCTCAGGCGGAGTTCTGGGTCTGCCCTCACCAGCCAGGCAAACCGCCTGTTCCCTGGACCTCGGGCTCCGCCACTGTGAAAAGCGGTGAGGACAACGGGACCTACCCCACGAGGGCGTGAGGTGTTAACGCCACCCACAAAGCCCATTAACAGTTCCCAAGAAATGAAAATAGAATATGGCTGACATGGTAAAGGCTGACCTGTGCCTTCCTGGCCTCTGCGCTTGATCTAGCCTCACTGGCTCGGAGACGCAGGAGCCGACGCTTCGAAGGCACATCGCAGACAAACTGCCCGGTGCGAAATGGCGGGAGGACGCCTCAGCTCAAGGCCGTGTGCAGAAGCTACGCCCACCACGCTCAATCCAAGATGGCCGTGTGCAGAGAGGCTGCACCTGGCACCGCAATAGGGAGTGAAAGCCGCACAGCTGCGCCTGTGCTTTTCCTGCGGGGCAAGAACCCCGCCCCTTTCCAGCTCAGTGAGCCTATAAAGCATCCCAGCCTAGAGCGTGCGCCCTGCGGTGAGCTTGCACCTGTAGGTCCTTAACCGGAAGTAAAGCCTTCTTTGGCTGCTGAACCAGACTCAGCCCTGTTGTGTCCACACGAGTAACACGTGGCAGGAAGATAGTTGGGGCCCAAGTTGAAAGCGTCAGTTACATTAATACACATAAAGCATTACTTAGAACCTTGTATGGCTAGTTCTATAGAACATATGTATACAACATATACAGGTATAAATATACTACATATAATATACTGTGATCATTACATGGTATCACCAGAGAGGCCAACTTAATGCTGTGGCGGAACAGCTTTTGGCACAGAACTTTTTTGCCTTTTTTTTTTGGTCGTCTTTTTTAGTGCTGAACCTGCCGCATATGGAGATTCCGAGGCTAGCGGTCCAATGGGAGTTGCAACCTACGCCACAGCCGCACCAGATCCAAGCCGCGTCTGCAACCTACACCACAGATCACGGCAACACCAGATCCTTAACCCACTGAGCAAGGCCAGGGCTTTAACCTGCATCCTCATGGATCGTGGTCAGATTCGTTTCCACTGCGCCACAATGGCAACTCCGGCACAAAACGCTTAACGTTTGCACAAGGCAGTGTGTGGAATGGAGAGGGAAAAGGGGTGGTCATTAATCAAGGCTCTGGTCCACAGGTGCTACCACATCCGAGTTATGTGGACAAAGCGTGTAATCTTCCTGAGCCTCATTTTCCTCCTAAAGGTGGATAATAGCTTTCATCTGTGTAATTCACAGGGCTCCTTTGATGGCTCAGTTAGGGAACATCCACAAAAATTGTGTGAACTCCCCAGAAAGCTACACCAAAGCCATCGGCAATTACCAATAGGGAGCTCCTTTGCTTCTACAGATCACCTGTGTGGGCAATGGGTCGATGACCCCCCAGCCTGGCTCCTTCAGTCTTGAGGCTCCTGTTCCCCTTGTCCCCTGCCTGGGGATCAACGTTGGGTGGGGGGATGAAACGAACTAGTCAAGACCACGGATGGCAGACAGCGTTCAACCAGCCGAAAAGGTAGGATCTGGAAAGTGACGCGTTTACAGTTTTCAGCTGACTATAGCTCTAAGCCAATATAAAAATGTGTAAGGGAGACACGTGGCCATTACCAAAAGCTTGCGGCAAAATCTTACAGCTTCTCTCTGTTTCAAAAAACAAACAATCCAGAGTTCCCCTGTGGCTCAGTGGGCTCAGGATCCGGCATTGTCACTGCTGTGGCTCAGGTTTGATCCCTGGCCGGGAAACTCTGCATGTCACGGGACATGGTCCAAAAAAAAAAAAAAATCCATTGGGCTGAATACGTCCTCCTTCTCGTAAGGAAAGAATATCACCACCATGTCCTCCTCTTCATTCTTTCATTCATTCTTTCACCAAATATTTGCTCAATACTTGCTTTAGGTTGGGTGCTGCATTAGGCGCTTGGAGTATGTCAGTGACACCCTGAAGGGCAGACGGACGGTAAGCAATAAGCATCACGAGTGGGTGAATCACACAGCGTGACAGACGGGATGATGCTGTGAAAGAAGTAAGGCAGGACCACCAGGTGGTCCTGCAGGAAGCTTCTGCTGGTGAGGAGCCTGGTCAGGGTGGGCCTCACCAAGAAGGTGAGATTTAACCAGCAAGGGCGTTCAGGCCAAGGGAAGAGCCAGGGCAAAGGCCCTTAGGTGGGAGTCTGTGTGCCATGTGCCAGACAGGCGCTGTGTGACATCACGCAGCATGGTAGAGAGTACAGTGGCAGAGAAGCCAGGCCTTCTCTACCAGGCCTTGGGCTTGGGCTCTAATCAGTGGCTCCGGGGGACTGTCCCCAGGGCTGCGGAAAGCTGGGGCAGCTCCAAGGGAGCTGGAACACGAATGAACGTAGATGGAATTCTCTGCCATCTAGATGGAGACGGGACTTGAGCCTAGGACTCTAGCTAAGGGCCAAGCCAGCTGCCACACCCAGGAAGGAGGCGGACTGTCCCATACAACCCAAAGCACCTGAGGCAGTGTAGAAGGCTGTTGCCACTTTTCAGCTGGCCACCCCGAATTTACCAGGCACCTGCTATCAGACTCACACTCTAGGAGGTTCCAAGGGCATCACAGAGAAGCCCACGTGGACCCTGGTCTCCACCGGGATACAAACTAGGGGTGTACAGCCCTTCCCAGCTAATAGGCTGTCTGCACACACGTGAGGTCCCCAGATTACGACCTTGAGGCCGGGGGAAGATGGAGTGACTGCCTGCCTGTCTTACTGAAAATACAGGCCCGCATACACCTCCCCACACTGGACCTAAGAGAAGGGGCATTCATCTACTTGGGCTGCCCAGCAAAGCCGCCCAGGCTGGGTGGCTTCATCAACAGAAACTTATTTCCCACGGCTCTGGAGACCGGAAGTCCAAGATCTAGGTGTCGGCAGGGTTATTTTCCGCTGAGCCCTCACTCTTTGGCTTGTACATGCCATTTTCTCCCACATCCTCCCCTGGACGTCCCTCTGGGTGTCTCTATACCCAAATGTCCTCTTTCTATAAGGACACAGGTCAGACTGCATTCGAACCTGCTCTGATGACCTTGTTTATCTGAATCACCTCTTCAGAGACCCTACCTCCAAACATAGACCTTTTGAGGTCCTGGGGGTTAAGCCTTCAATATATGACTTGGAAGGGACATAATTCAGCCCCTAACCAAGGGCATCATTTCTGGAGAACACTCACCCCTCCCACCTCCAGTGGAAGCACTCAGTGGAATTAAGAACAACCACAGAAATGCGGCACAGTCGTGGGTGTAACCAGCTTCCCTGCATCCCCAGAGCAGTTCCAGGGCTGGAAAAGGGAGCTGGGGGTGGAAGCAGAGGGTGGCTTGGCTCCAGTGACATGGACTGTACAAGAAGCTTGTACATGGTCCAAGAAGCTTTGTCAATCCCGTGACCCTTAGGCTCTCAACCCTCTTCAGGAAGAACTTATACAAACAATCTCTCCCCTTAATGCTTCTGTTTAAAGGAGCATTTACAAACATCAGACTCCTGATTCCTGAGCACACTCAGCACCTGCAAGAGCACATCCTCGTCTGCGTCAAAGAGAAGAGCCCGGGCCAAGTGGCCTCGTGCAGCCCATCCTCCCAGCACAGGCAGAATAAGAAGACGTAAAATTCAAATTAATTTAATCCAACCTCTGGCAACTACCAGCTGTCCTGTGGACCAGATGTCCCCCAGGCCCAGTTGTGCTCTAATATTCTGTGACTCTAATCAGTGCCCCTAAGAGCATCAGACACAATGAACAGCTCGTCCTCTCATTCATCTACTCACTCGCTTAACAATGTCGACCAGGAGTTCCCGTCGTGGCTCAGTGGTTAACGAATCTGACTAGGAACCATGAGGTTGCGGGTTTGATCCCTGGCCTTGCTCAGTGGGTTAAGGATCCAGCGTTGCCGTGAGCTGTGGTGTAGGTTGCAGACGCGGCTCGGATCCCGCGTTGCTGTTGCTGTGGTGAAGGCCGGCGGCTACAGCTCCAATTCGACCCCTAGCCTGGGAACCTCCATATGCCGCGGGTGCGGCCCTAGAAAAGACAAAAGAAAATTGTCGACCAAGAAAGTGCCACAAAATGGGTGCCCAGGGTGGGGGCCTGAAGAGGTCAGAGGGGGCTCCGTGGAGGAGGTGGCATTTGAGTTTGCACTTGCAGATAGGCTAAGAGTTTGATGGGCAGAAGGAATTCCAGGTGGATGAAAACATACGAATCAGGACAAGAAACAGAACAGACAAACCATGTTTAGAGTCTATGCGTAGATAAGTTCTCACAGGAACCAAGAGGATTCTGTCCGAGAAGCGTGGGCTGCCCGTCTAGGCGAGAGGTGAGACTGGACCTGCCTGAGGGGAGGACCCCGCCTCACCACCTACCCCTTGCCTCTGACAAGCTTGAAGTCAACCCGCAGAGGTCAAGGAGAAGGCAGAGGGCTGGAGCAAGGCCCGGCGTCCTTCGTCCTGGGGAAAGGATGGAGGAAGGAGACAGTGGCGGTGACAGGCTGCTTTGACTGAGTCAGCACACGTGTTCTTCCACTTGGAAGGCTCTGTCACCCCGGGCCTGCCCATTACTCTAGTGGGCGTTTGCATGTCAGTGTGAAAAAAGTGACGTGACTGCCTATTTTCTGATCATCAAAATCTGTCACCAGTTGAATGACTTTACTTGTAAACCATTCACAGGAAGAGTGTTGCTCACACAGATACTGCTTTTCAAAGCCAGGATGGCCAGGAGCCGAGAGAAGCCGACCCTGCGGCCTGTGATGGGCCTCTGAGACCCATTGAAAGCCTATTGCAAACTCCCGTAGCCTCCCGAGTGCCCCTGACGCAGAACCACAGATGACTACGGTAGCTTCCCAAAGCACGCTGGGGTTGGGGACAATGAAAAGAGTGGTCTGTGGCTGCCAGACTGTCCCTTCCTGGGGAGTTGTGAGGACTGATGGGTTCTAACTGTGCCAAGTCGATGCAGCTGGACCATTCAAGCAACCAAGGCCTTTCTGTCCAAACCTGCTGATCAGGTGCCTCCTTCTTTTTTTTTTTTTGTCTTTTTGCCTTATCTAGGGCCTCACCCCGCGGCATATGGTCTAACAGGAGCTGTAGCTGCCGGCCTTCACCACAGCCACAGCAACGCGGGATCCGAGCCGCATCTGCAACCTACACCACAGCTCATGGCAATGCCGGATCCTTAACCCACTGAGCGAGGCCAGGGATCGAACCCCCAACCTCATGGTTCTTAGTCGGATTCGTTAACCACTGAGCCATGAAGGGAACTCCAGGTGCCTCCTTGTTGTTTACTAAGCCTGAAGATCAGATCACTCAGGGAGTCACTTGTGCCCTCGTGTGATTTAATAAAGATGCTACATTAGCAGACTCATCAGGGAGGAGCACACAGCATTCTGTTTAGATAACGGCACAGGTGTCTCCTGGTGTCTAAGGCCACCCTATTTTCGAGAACAGCTCTTCTTTTTTTTTTTTTTTTTGTCCTTTTAGGGCTGCACCCATAGCATATAGAGGTTCCCAGGGGTCTAATCAGAGCTGTAGCCGTCAGCCTACATCAGAGCCACAGCAATGCCAGATCCAAGCTGCATCTGCAACTTACACCACAGGTCACGGCAATGCCGAGTCTTTAACCCACTGAGCAATGCCAGGGATCGAACCCACAATCTCATGGTTCCCAGTTGGATTTGTTTCCGCTGTGCCACTATGGGAACTCCGAGGACAGCTCTCCTCACTAGAGACATTTCATGTTCAGTAAAGACGGGGCTGCTGGCTGTCACTCAGTCTGCGATGTCTGCCAGTCCCACATCCGAATAGAGAACTCAAGGGAGTTCCTGTCATGGCTCAGTGGTTAACGAACCCAACTAGTATCCATGAGGTTGTGAGTTCTATCCCTGACCTCGCTCAGTGGGTTAAGGATCCAGCGTTGCCGTGAGCTGTGGTGTAGATCGCAGACATGGCTCGGATCCCACGTTGCTGTGGCTGTGGTGTAGGCCGGCAGCTACAGCTCCTGTTAGACCCCTAGCCTGGGAACCTCCGTATGCCGCAGGTGCAGCTCTAAAAAGATAAAAAAAAAAAAAACCCACAGTCATATGGGGTTAGGGCTCACACTAAAGACCTCATCTTAACTCCATTACCTCTGTAAGGACCTTGTTTCCAAGTAAAATCACCTTCTGAGATTAGAGTCCAACATATCATTTTTTGGAGGAACACAATTCAACCCATGGCTCTCTCTTTCCTAACAGAATTTGGGTGTTCACCTAATGTCTTAGAGCCCCAGTTTCCCCAGCGTCAGACAAGCACAATTCTTAGGGTTTCATTTTCAAGGCACCCAGGACACTCCTTAGCCTGGCCCTTGCTCTCATCATTTCCTGCGTCTTGGCCTTTGCCAGCTGTTCCACCGGCTCAGTCTCAGAAACCCCTTTCTCATCTGGAGTGAGCTTCACCTTATATAGGTCTGGGGGGAGGCAACAACTACCTACCACAGCAGATACTAAAATGCCAGCTACTTACTTTCTGGGCTTACTTCGTAGCCTGCACAGCCCTAGCTGTGGTTCTCTAGCTCATCCAGTTATTCAAAAGCCTTTTCTTTTCTTTTTAGGGTCTCACCTGCTGCATATGGAAGTTCCCAGGCTAGGGGTCGAATTGGGATCGCAGCTTCATCTGTGACCTACACCACAGCTCACAGTAACGCCGGATCGCTGACCCACTGAGCGGGGCCAAGGATCAAACCTGTGTCCTCATAGATACTAGTCAGATTCATTTGCACTGCACCACAACAGGAACTCCTCAAAAGCCTTTAAAATAAAAACCCTTTTATGATTTATGTACACCTATAATTGAAATAAAATCTATCAAGTTAAAAAAAATAAAATAAAATAAAACCATTTTTAAACAAAATATACCCGAGTCTTTTCTACGGCTTGTAAATAAAAGCCTCATCAGATACATCATGAAATCAATTTTCAAGGTCAAATGTTTGTATAAGAATGGGAATAGCTTCGAGGAACCTATGAGTGTGCATGCACACAGCGGGACAATTGGCAGGGAAAGCAAAACAGGACAGTGGTTTTCAAATCAGAAAGACCTGGACCAAAGTTCCTGCTGTGAAGCAACAGCATCAGTGGCATCTCTGCAGTCCCAGAACACAGGTTCCGTCCCCCACTGTGTACAGTGACTTAGGGATCCATCATTGCCGCAGCTGCAGCATAGCTTGCAACTACAGCTCAGAGCTGATCTCTGGCCCAGGAACTCCATAGGCCACTGATACAGCCATTAAAAAGAAAGAAAAGGACTTGGATTTAAATTTCAACTGTACCACTTTGCCAGCTGAGAGACTATGAGAAAGTTAATGAACCTCTCTGAGCCTCGATTTCGTCATCTGTCAAATGACGATGATAATAATGAACTGCTTAATAGAATTATTGGGAGGATTAAACGAGCGAGTCCACCTAAAATTGTATGCGATGGTTACATTTATGCCGTGGGTATCAGATATTTGGTCAAACATTATTTTGGGGGTGTGGGGGACGGTGTTTCTACATGAAAGTGATATTTGCATCAGTAAACTGAGTAAAGCAGATCGCCCTCCCTCGTGTGGGTGGGCCTCATCTTATCAATCGAAGGCCTGAATAGGCTGGAAAAAAGCTGATCCTTCCTTGGGTAAGAGGGGACTCCTTCAACCTGACTGCCTGGAGCTGGGACATCCATCTTTTCCTGTCCTTGGGCTCAAACTGATACACTTGCTCTTGGATCTCAAGACTGCCAGCTTCCAGACAAACCACATCATCAGCACTCCTGGGTCTCCAATTTGCTGAGGACAGATCTTGGAACTTCTCAGTCTCCATTATCACGTGAGCCAAGTCCTTGTAATAATAAATATATAACATCTATATAAATATTTTATATAAATACAAACATGTAATTTATAAATATACAACCTATGTGTCTTTTAGCTTGTTTGTCCTATTTCTCTGGAGAACTCTGACTAACACACTGTAATACATGGCACGATAGAGCATATTCTGTAATTATAGTAGCTAATTGTTGTTGTTTTCAATTTTATTATTATGTTACAAATGATGCAGCCAGCACACAGACCCCATCAATAGCCCCTCAAATGCTGGGGTAGCATATTTTCCCCATCTGGAGAAATTCATTTGCCTTTCTTTTTATTTATTTATTTACTTATTTTGTCGTTTTAGGGCAGCACCCAGGCTAGGGGTCCAATCCGAGCTGTAGCCACCGGCCTACACCACAGCCACAGCAACGGCAGATCTGAGCCGCATCTGTGACCTACACCACAGCTCACGGCAACGCCAGATACTTAACCCACTGAGCGATGCCAGGGATCGAACCCGCAACCTCATGGTTCCCAGCCAGATTAATTTCCGCTGCGCCATGAAGGGAACTCTCTGCCTTTCTTTTTAAACCCTGAGCATTTTCCTTCTTTCTTGCCACTCCCTGAGCACCCCCACCCAGTCCCCAGCATGAGCGTGCTCACACACACACACATACACACACTGAGTTGGAGTGGGAGGCGCTTTTAGTCCCCAGCGCGCATTGTGAGTCTCTGCTCCTGGGATCTTCCCACTCAGCAGTAAACCTTTCACTCCCACAGCCCCCTGGGAGGTGACCTTGACTGTCCTCCCTCCCCCACCTCCAGATGCAAACCGTCCTCCTGCCTCCAGGAGAAAAGAAAGCTGGCAGTGGAGGCGGCTCTTCTCCAGGTGCTGGTCGGCGAAGAGTGAGGAGAGAATGCAGCGGTGGGAGGGCGCCCCGGGGTCCGCAGGTGTCGATAGTGCCCACCACCAAATCTCATGCCCGTAGCCCCCAACCCATGGTGGTTTTCACAGCGGTGGCTCAGGGAGAGAGCCCTCAGAGAAGGACAGCCCTGCCAGGGGTGCTGAGGACACCCAGGTTGGCCTCCCCGGCCACAGCACCCGGCCCAAAGCAGGGGCTCCTGCCCGCTCCTTGTGTGACAACCCCACCTTCCTCCATTCAGGTCTGACTCCCCTGGGGTGAGTCCAGACTGGGACTTTGCTCAAAGCTCCAAACAGGAGCTGTCCAGGCTCAGAACCTCTCCAGGAGCTCGTTAAAATGCAGATTCCTCCTCCAGGGCTCAAATGCGTGGCAACAGAATCTCTGGGAGACTCCCATAGATGTTGGCACCCGCCCCTCCCAAGGCCTGGGCAGGGATTCTTTCTGCTTTCTTAAGCCAGGCCTTTTAGTTTCCTGGCTTCCTTGACCTTGGGCCATTGTGTGAAGTCTCTGAGCCTCAGTTTCCGCATGTGAAAGGCGGGAGTGATAATAACTGTACCCAAAGGATTATTGAGGAAATCAAGGTATGAGCACATGCTGAAGGATCAGCCACTGTTAGGTATTATTATTATTGAAGGAATAACTGCTCCTCTGCAAACCTTCTTTTTCCCAAATATAAAATTGGAAAAATCACATCTTTCAAAGCAAATACTCATACCTTTTAGTGTACACAGCAAGTTCAAGAAGCTTTCTTTTTCCTAAAACAGCTTCATTATGTAAAAATGTACCTTTAAAAAATAATAGGAGTTCCCATGGTGGCTCAGTGGTAAACGAATCCAGCTAGGAACCATGAGGTTGCGGGTTCAATCCCTGGCCTCGCTCAGCGGGTTAAGGATCCGGCGTTGCCATGAGCTGTGGTGAAGTTTGCAGACACGCCTCGGATCCCATGTTGCTGTGGCTGTGGTGTAGGCCGGCAGCTAGAGCTCCTGTTACACCCCTAGCCTGGGAACTTCCATATGCCGCGGGTACAGCTCTACAGAAAGGCAAAAAGACAAAAAAAAATAATAATAATAATAGGAGTTCCCATGGTGGCTCAGTGGTAAACAAATCCGGCTAGGAACCATGAGGTTTCGGGTTTGATCCCTGGCCTCGCTCATTGGGTTAAGGATCTGGCGTTGCCGTGAGCTGTGGTGTAGGTCGCAGACACAGCTTGGATCCCATGTTGCTGTGGCTGTGGTGTAGGCCGGCGGCTACAATGCCGATTAGACCCCTAGCCTGGGAACCTCCATATGCTGCAAGTGTGGCCCTAGAAAAGGCAAAAAGACAAAAATAATAATAAAAATAATACCACACAACTAACTGGGTACCTTATATGTCCCGGGCCCTGCCTGATGGGTAGTATTATCTCCTTTTTTTTTCCTTTTTGACCGCCCCTCGTCATATGGAGTTTCCTGGCCAGAGATCAGAGCCAAGTCGAGGTTGTGACCTACACAGCAGTTGCAGCAACACCAGATTGTGCTGGGCCGAGGATTGAACCTACATCCTGGTACTGCGGAGCTGCTGATGGTCCCTCTGCACCACAAAGGGAATTCGTCCATTTTATGTATTTCACTTTGCCCAAGGTCACAGGCCATCAAAGACAAAGTGAACCTGGTCTCACTCTGGAACTCACCTGTGCTGCCTTGATGAAGCTGGTTAGTAAAACTGTTCATTGACAGGAGATCCAATCTTCCTAATTTCTTCCCAGAGTTACAAATCCATGTTCCTGTTTCCAGGCAAAATGATACTTGGGAGTTTGGGATTAAAATGTAATTAAACTATTACATTTAGAACAGATAAATAACAAGGTCTGACTGTACAGCACAGGGAATTACATCCAATCTCCTGGGATAGGTAATATAAGAAAAGGGACGTTGGAGTTCCCGCTGTGGCACAATGGAAACAAATCTGACCAGGAACCATGAGGTTGCGGGTTCGATCCCTGACCTTGCTCAGTGGGTTAAGGATCCGCCGTTGCTATGAGCTGTGGTGTAGGTTGCAGACGCGGCTCAGATCTGTCGTTGCTGTGGCTGTGGTGTAGGTTACAGATGCGGATCGGATCTGGCATTGCTGTGGCTGTGGTGTAGGCTGGCGGCTACAGCTCTGATTTGACCTCTAGCCTGGGAACCTCTATATGCCACAGGTATGGCCATAAAAAGCAAAAAGAAAAAAAAAGAAGGGAAATGTATATATGACTGGGTCACTGGGTTTCTTGTTGTTCACCAGAAACTGGCACAATGTTGTATAACAACTATACATTAAAAAAAAAAAAGCTATTAGAGTCCCACATTCATGACTGAACAGTCATCTGGTCTTTTCTACATGGTCTTTTGTTCACTGTCCACAGCTATTTACTTTAATCTATTTCTCCAAATGGATATTAATAAACTTTAGAAATTCCATTGTACCCTTCACCTCAACACGAGCAAAACAAATTTATTTTCTTCTGCTACAATTGCTTTCTTTTTCCATCATTCACGTCTGCTTTTCATGAGTCACATGTGAAGCACAGAATGTCTGCAGAATGAAGGTACAATTTGGCCATTTGGATCCTGTCCATTCCTCCAGAAACTCGCTGATAGGCACCTTAATTAAATCTTCTGCAGTTTAAGGGCAGAGTTAAAGCAGAGCCTTGAGCAGGAGGATGGGCGGTGGAGTGGAGACAGATGTAGGGATTTCAAGACAGCATGAGAACGGGGGAGGCTGGGGAAGAGGGACCAGGGACGCTGCAGTTCCTCCTCCCTCGTGAGGATAAAGGTGACCCCACACTGAGGAGGACACTTGGCGTTAAGGCAAAACTGCTAGACGGAAACTGTCCTGTCCACAGCAGCCCAAGTTTCTGATGTCCTGCCTAATGTTTCAGTTCTGCCCCCATCAGCAGTGCAATGATGCCCGGGGCTCTGACGGCGCTGCCCTCCCCCGTCCAGATGAAGGGCCTGGCTCGGAGCCCAGCTTCCTCTCCAGCGGCTCCCTCAGCACCCAGTCAAGTTCAAATCCTCAGATCCACTCCCTGCCCGACACAGAAATCCCACAGCATCTCCCCCTGCCCCCCGCCAGCCGCCTCCTGACAACCCCATGGTCCCCTAATCCTGCGACCTCAGGAACTTTCTGGATACTCTCCAAGCACCTGACCCTGGAGGGGCCCTGCTGCCATCAGGAGAGCCAAGAAGGAGAGACTGCAATCCCCGCAGATGGGAGGCCAGAGCCTGTGCAGGGCTGGCTGTGAGCAAGCTACAGAGCAGCGCGGCCCCGGAGAAAGATCTCCCGGGATGCTGAAGAAGGACAGGAGCCCGGCAGCGCTTTCCGCTTGGCTCTCCAGCTGCTGGAGCACGGAGGCTGTTCCTCCCTCTGCAACTGTCCCGTGACTGATCTTCTGACCCTGTGAGTCTGTGCTGGACCCTGGAGAGCTCAAGGGCACTTCCTGTCATGAAGGTCACTCACTTGAATCAACTGGCTGAGAGGCTGCCTTGGGAAATCTCCTGTGCTGTCACATTGTGATTTATGTTTTTGCCACAGGATGTTTGAGCTCAGTTTCTTGTCGAGGAGGAGCCCCCGCACGGGTGCAATCGGAGCACGCTGTGGGCTTGGCCACGGTTAGGAGGGTCAGGTGTTCGGTCCGCACTGGATGGGTGGTAGGAAGCAGGAGTGGCTGGGGATAGGAAGAACTCCGTTTGTTCTAAGGATATGCCAAGAGCAAGGATTAGGCGCTTTTAAAAGATAATGGAGGGGAGTTCCCAGGTGGCTCCTAGGGTTAGGGATCCAGTGCCCTCACGGCAGTGGCTCCGGTGGTTGCTGTGGCTCAGTTTCAATCCCTGGGAACTTCCACATGCTGTGAGCACAGCTGAAAAAAAATAAAGACAGGGAGTTCCCATCGTGGTGCAGTGGAAACGAATCCGACTAAGAACCATGAGGTTGCGGGTTTGATCCCTGGCCTTGCTCAGTGGGTTAAGGATCCGGCGTTGCCGTGAGCTGTGGTGTAGGTTGCAGATGCAGCTTGGATCTGGTGTTGCTGTGGCTGTGGTGTAGGCCGGCAGCAGTAGCTTCAATTAGACCCCTAGCCTGGGAATCTCCATATGCCGCAGGTGCAGCCCTGAAATGACAAAAAAAAAAGACAAACACAAAAACCTATTCAGAACAGCTCCTGTCCTCTTTCTACAGAAGTGAATTAACAAGTGGTTTCATGTGTAACCTGCCATTATTGTCCTTGGCACCAAAAACCCTGTGGTCACTCATTTGTTTATCAAATATTTACTAAAAACCTGCTAGTCTATGTGCAAGCCCTGGGCCGGAAGCTTGAAAGACAAAGTCACCAAATGCTGTCACTGCCCTCATGCAGTGCTCCTTCCAACGGGGGTGACAAATAGCTTCATGAAAAGGTTGGGTTATATCCATAATATTATGGGAATAGAGGAAGACTCAGAGAAGGCGCCCCGGCAGCTGAAAGCACCATGTGACTCGGGACTTGAAAGATCCTTTGGTGGAGAACAGCACAGAAAAGAGGGAGGCATGGAAGTATCTGGTGAAGAGTGGGAAAGACAGAGCTTGATGGAACGGACCGTCAGCCGTGTGGGGCTGTGTTTTGGAAGGAGAGGATCAGGAGGCTGGAGAGGTGGGTGAATGCTCTTGATTCCACGCCTCAGTTTCATATTTTATCCAGTGCATACGGGGAAACCTGCTGCGTTTTCCCGTGAAGGGTCATGGTGGGTCTGGGTGGGGCGGTCCTGGGTGAAGGAAGGGCCAGAGGAGGCCTCCCAGTCCAGGCAAGTGCTGTAAAACGACCTGGATTTCCTTCTTCTTCCTCTTCTTCTTCTTCTTCTTCTTTTTTTTTGCTTTTGTCGTTTTAGGGCCGCACCTGCGGCATGTGGAGGTTCCCAGGCTAGGGGTGAAATCAGAGTTATAGCTGCCGGCCTACACCACAGCCAGAGCAACACAGGATCGGAGCCACATTTGGAACCTACACCACAGCTCACGGCAACACCGGATCCTTAACCCACTCAGCGAGGCCAGGGATCGAACCCTCAACCTCATGGTTCCTAGTCGGATTCCTTAACCACTGAGCCACCATGAGAACTCCTATGTTGTAATTTTTTAGCATCTGTGCAGAATGAACCCCTTCCCATGAAAATCACATGGTGTCGATTTCACGCCTGGGGCAAAGTGCCCTCATTGAAGGCATCCTGCAGTTATTCAAATCCCTGTCCTCCCCACAGGCTCTCCTTTCTCCTACAGCAGATTCCCTCTACGTGTCCCCCGCCCCCCGCCCACATCAAAGCCACCAGAGTTCAGACCAAGGGCAAGCTTGGAGCAGCTCTGGGCTCTGGTGCAAGTATGATTTCTATAAAAAGACATTTAAAAACAAGGAGAAATGTTGCCATTTGCCTTTAATGGAAAAGTGGCTAGCAGTTACAGTAAAAAAAAAAAAATATATTAAAAAAACTATCCAACCTCTAGGCGATCACTGAATTTTCAGAAATACACATACACTTGAAAACCAACAGTCTGTATAAAAATAAACTCTGAATGTGTGGTTAAAAAGGGCAACCCCCAGTCTTTGTAGCTGCATGAATGAGTCACCGAGAGTTCCTGGGAGGTGAGTCTACCCCAGGGCGGAGGGGGCCTTGGCCTTGGAGGACAGAGCCTGCTTGAAGCGCCGCTTCAGGTCCTGCATGTTGGGGGAGCGCGGCCGAGGGATGATGGAGGCTCTCCTCCTCTCCCCGCCGAGGCTGTGCAGCTTGCTCACTTCCTTGCAGAGATGCTGAAACACATCACAGACGTCTTCATAGTTTTCGCTGGTGGAAATTTCCAGGAACAGGCTGCCCAGCTCATTGGCCAACTGGACACCGTCACACGTCTGCACCTGCCGAGCGTGCAGAAGGTCCCCCTTGTTGCCCACGATGATGATGGGGGTCTTAGAGTCGGGGTGGACCTTCCGGATGTGCTGGTACAGGGGGCGGATGGACAGGTAGCTGTCATAGTCTGTGATGGAATAGACCAGCAGGAAGCCCTCTGCCCACTGCACGCACTTGGACAACGAGTCCATCGCCTGGGCGAGGCCGTCTTGGACCTGAAAAGAGCAAAGGGAGCTGGGATCAAGGAAGCCCTTCGTGGGAGAGACTAGAGAGAACATCAAAGCCACTCTTGAAAGAATATTTGAAAAAGACATCACTAAATATAGTGTTCAGGTTCTATGCAGCTTCTGCAGAAGGACGCTGCGGAGATGGAAGAGCCAGTTCTCAGGCAGGCTCCCTGCCTGGGTTGTTTTATTAGCTGTTAACGATGCGTTTCTTTTAACCCCCTTGCTTGGCAGGTAGTGTGTGATTAACCAGGGGCCGACTGGCTGAAGCATGACTTCAAGGAGAACTTTCAACTCAGGATGGCGCAATCTTTAGGGAACTAATTCGGAATAAACAAAACTTTGAAAATAAGCCAAGATAAATAGCTATTTCCAAACCCATAAAAATATTTTTAGCATGTCCTTCTTGAGAATGTTACAGAAACAAATTCCTCCCTTCCAGTCCCTCAGCAAACCCTTTCCTCCCTAGAAGGGAGAGCAATTAGTCACTTGTTAATCAAGTTACATTCCTGACTGCTCGCCAAGAGGTTATCCCATGGCAACTACTGCGGAGGAACAGCTAGATAAAGGAGCACTTCCGATGCCCTTGCGAGTGGAGAAAACCCTCTCTGCAATCCCATCCCCATGGTTTTGTTCCGTGTTTGAGTTCTGACAAATGGTGAGACCGCCATAACCAGCTATGCCCCGGCCAGGGCTGCAAAAAGAAATTAAGCATCACTTTCCCAGGTGGCCGGCAGGCGGAGGCGGCCTCTAACCACCCACTCTCGTTGCCCCTCCATTTTCGAGGGTTCCTAACACCGCAAGGACTGGCCCCACCTGGAGACGGCCCCCTCCTCCATCTACTCGCACAACAGGCGTGCTCGGGTGTTCAGTGGCAGCGGGAGAGGCATCTGCTCCGAGCTGTCCCTACCTGGCTGCCCCCGGCAGTGTCCTGGATCTGCAAGGAGAGCTGGTCTCCCTCCACGTACACAAGCCGCGAGTACAACTTGCCTGGAGAAAGAGGGAGAGTTTGTTTTTCAATTCGCACACTGTCCATCAGGAAAAAGAAAATCAGAGCCCGCCGCCCCAACAGCATGAAACGAATCTAACCTGTATTCGGTTCGTAATCGCCAATGAATCTCTTGGTCAGGAAGCGCACGATCATTGCTGAAAAGATAGGAAAACCAGCTCAAGAACTAGGACCAGACAGTCGAAACGGGGCGGTTTCGGGGAGATGAGGGCGTGCCGGGCCGCAAGACCGCGGCTACTGCCCGCATCCTCAGGCTCTGCAAAGCCAAGGGTGTGGCCGTGGCCCTCGCGGGTTTTGAGGCGTGTTTGCTATCCGCCGCATCAGCCCCGATTCTCCAACAGGTGCCCACCTGGCGAGGGCCCCTAAGGGGAAGCTCCGGGGAAGCAGCGGAAGACCAGGAGGGTGAGCGAAGGGAAGCCAGCACCGGCTCAGACACGTCCCGGTGCATCCTGCGCCCTGACCTCCTCCGGGAGCCCGTCTCTCCCCCAGCCCTCGCTTGTCCCGGGGCACTCACCGCTCTTGCCCACGCGGCCGGCACCCAGCACGGCCAGTTTGATGTCCTTGGGTAGAAGGTGGTCGGAAGAGGACTCGGGGATGGGCGCGAGCAGAAAGTGCCCGGACATGGTGGGCGGCCGCATGGAGCGCACTGTCGGGGGCAAGGGACACCGTTGCGTGGGGACCGCGGCGGCGGGGGCGACTGTCCAGGCCCGCGCTTTTAAAGGGCTGGGCGCGCGGGTGGAGGGGCTGGGGACGCGGGGGCTGCCTCCGGCTCCGCCCCTTCCCGCAGCGGTGGGGAGGGGGCGGAGCCGGAGAGCCTAGGTACAGTCACTGCGGCGTGCGCAGCGCCCAGCGGCTTGACGCGCTCTGCGGGGGTACCTGCGCGGCTTCAGCCCCCGGGCCCCAGAGATCCAGCCTCCACTGTGCCGCAGAGCCCTGGCGGCCCCCTCCGTCCCACAGAGGCGAGCCTGGGTCGCTAGACCAGCGGGTGAAACTGAGATCAGAGTTATGAGCTGGGGGACGAAGGAAAGAGGGAAAAGTGCAGTCAGCCGACGCCTCTGCAGCAATAGGAAGGATAAATTCCTGCCGAGCGTTGTTGCCCTTTTTGTTTTGGAAAGGTGCTGCGGGGTGACATTATTAGCGAAAAGGGAGGAAGTGGGAAACAGCCCTGACTTAGTTTAAGGGGGCCGCGGTCACTGTGACCTTGCTCCGGATTTATGAAGACCGGCCCCCACCCCGCTTCGGGGCAGTAATTGTTGACAGCGCAGCCTCCAAATCCAGCCTCTGGCTGCTGGCGCTGCTCGACTGGACTCATTACTTAAAGCTCAATAGGCATTCTATCCATTGAGGGCTCTGGCCCTAGACTAATTCTCCATCAAATACCGTCCTATGACTTGAGTCATGCATTTGCTTCATTATTCAAGCACTTATTTCTAGGTATCAAGTGGAGTTTAGGGTGGGCGTGGAAACGGGAGGAAGAGGACACAAAAGTGAAATCCCGCCTGTCTTGGTGCCCACCGTGGCAAGGCAAAAACAAGCATGGGATTTTGTCCTAGCACCTTTAGAACACCTTCATGCCTCTGGTCCATACTCACAGGGCCAGTTGCCTATTAGACAGTCCCATCTGGCTTTTTGTTGTTTTTGCATTTTCTAGGGCTGCACCAGTGGCATATGGAGGTTCTCAGGCTAGGGGTCTAATCGGAGCTGTAGCTGCTGGCCTACACCACAGCCACAGCAATATCAGATCCGAGCCACGTCTGCAGCCTACACCACAGCTCACGGCAACGCCAGATCCTTAACCCACTGAGCGAGGCCAGGTATCGAAACTGCAACCTCATGGTTCCTAGTCAGATTCGTTAACCACTGAGCTACGGTGGGAACTCCTAGACAGTCCTATCCTTACTGGCCTTCTCTATCCTGGGTGTATCAGCCTTTGCTGCTTGACAAACTGCACAAGACTTAATGCCTTAAAATGGTCCCTCATAGTTTCTCACAAGTCTGTAGGCCAGTGAGTGACCTCATCCAGGCCAGGCTTAGCGAATGTTGGGACACTTTCATCCTTCCATGTATCTGCAGAGAGCTGGCTGTGGTGAGCTGGGGCTGGGGGGATGGTGGTGAGTGCAGGGTGGTGGGTCAGAAGGAATGCTGACTGGTGACTCCAAACAGCTGTCCTAATGCAGCTGGCCAGCAGTCAGCTGGGGGGAGGCAATGACTGAGTCACATTTCTCCAGAATCGTGGAGGCTGAGCAAAGTCCCAAGAGTATGACTGGAAGTGTACCAGGTCTCTGAGACCTAGGCTCCAGTGTGGACCCATCGGCCCTGCTGCATTGCTGGCCAAAGCAAGTCCCAGTGCCAGCCCAAATTCAAGGGCTGGGGAAACGCACTGCAACTGCTTGGTGAAAAGAGCTGCAAGGTCACACTGGAAAGGCTGGGACGCAGACAGGGGTAAGGGATAGGGTCCATTGCTGCAAGGCACCACACTGACAAACGTGCCTCTGTCCACTCAGGAGCCCAGTGAATGAATGCTCAAGCCCAGATTCTCAGTTGTGGCCACTGAGAGAGCCTGGACTCTAGCCCCTCTCGCTTGCACAGGGACTAGTGGCCAAGTCCCAGCATTCCTACTGCCTCCATTTGTGTTTCCCTGTCCACCCCTCCAGCTCTCACTTCTCACTTGAAGAATCCAGATGTCGACTAGGAACAGATGGTGACTGGTTTACTTGTCCCTCCCTCGGGGAAGATCTCTCATCACTGCTGCCGTCCCCGCAGGAGTTACTCACTGTCAGAGCACCCTCGTCAGCAGCACTGATCCCAACTGTCCTTATTTCCTGGTGGAGTATTTATTTCTCCTCTGTCTCCCCGAAGGCAGGGACTCTATAGCTTGTCTTTAGTGCCCAGCACATCATGATGCCTCGGCCTTTTGAGGTCCCTAATGTTAGTTCACACTGACGCAGTGATGGATGGGGCCTTCACTGTGTGAACTGGAAAAGACAGAAGCCACGTGCATAACCAGTATCCAACACCTTGGCTTTGTAAGTGTTCCAGGGATTGTCCTGAGATGAACTGCCTTGTTTCAGCTGTACTGACTTTTGGCTGTTCACAAGGCAGTCTCCTATTCAACTTCAGTTTGTCTGGCAAGGCCTGAAGCCCAGCATCTCCCTGGAGGCTGCACACATTGCTACCCGGTTAGAAACCAAGCAATAGAAGAGGGGATCCCCCCCCTTGAGCAGCAGTCAGTGGGATCCTTCACAAACACCCTTCACTTTCCTGAAGTAAAAACACAGAACTTCAAGGGAAGAGAGCTGTCTCTTAGCTGAATCGTGAGCTTACATCTTCACCTCAGTCCCTTAAGATCATTTTAGGCTGAGATGGCCTCATAAGCAAGATGCCTAAGACTGTTCTCAGCCTGGTGATAATTATGCTGCATTTTGCACCTAATCTGCTCCTTTGCTCAAAGAGCTCCAAATGCTATTCCGTTCTCCTTGGAAAGTTCTTTGCATTTGCAAACACACAAGATCATCCATGACCTTTTAATACAGACATTATGTTACTCAACTGTGGAATTATAAATAACCTTATCTAAGTTGTTGCTGCTTGTGTTCCATTTCATTTTGGGTTTCTTTGTGTCCAGTGTTATGTAAAATCGTGGTGCAAACAATGTAACACAGGCATGATGAAGTGGTTTTAAGAAGATAATAGAAATGTGTAGGCACAGATATGCATACACAAATCTGTGGGCGTTTAGAATGAGTCTGAAGGGTAGAATTTGATAATGTGCTAGTATCAGGCTTGGCAAGCTATCAACACTTCATTAGTTGAATATGCTTGATTTCTAGCCTTCAGGCAAAACTCTTGGGGGGGGGGCCCACTTCAAGAACATCTCTTAGCACCATTCATCACCCAGCATCAACTGTCTGCCCTGTCTATCCTAAATCCCTAAATATTGAGGCTGAAGGCTGAGTCTGCTTTCAGGCACTTTTGCCAGTTAAAAAAAAAAAAAAAGTACCTCTGTCCTCTGCTCCCTACTTTATTTCATTTCAAAAGCCAAAAATTACTGACAATCGACTAAGGCTCTGCTTTAAGTGCTAGTACAGAACCACAAACAGCTTTCTATTATCAAACATTTACTGAGAGGACAACACGTAAGACATTCTTGCCTGCTTTCACAGACATCCCCATTGTGAAGTAAAATAGTTTATACATTGCTGTTGAGTTCACAAAAAAAAATCTCAATTATCTGCCTTTTTCAGGGCCGGGTGGGGAGGTGGGGGTGGCGCCCACACAGAGAACCTGTGGAAGCTCCTGGGTCAGGGATCAAACCAGAGCTGCTGCAGTGACACTGGATCCTTAACCCTGCTGTGCCACAAGAGAACTCCATCTTAATTCTTAATCCGTATCCTGTGCAATGGGTAAAATCTCTTTTGGGGGGGTGGTGCTTGCAGCATTTTCCTAAACCAGGAACCGAACTCTCAACCACAGCAACACCCAAACCACAGCAATTAAAAAAAAAAAAGATCCTTAACCTTTTTGGAGTGCAAGAACTCCAAAAATTACCTTCTAAGTTGAGATTTGGACAAGTCTGGTCACTTATCCAAAAGCACAGAGTCATTCAGTAGTGGGCACTGCAAGCCGATTTCAAATCTTGGCACCGGAGAGGAGAGCAAGATGAACACTGGTCACATAAATGGGATGACAGAGCTGGCTGGGGTGAGAACTCCTGTACAGCTGCAACAGAACTTCCTCTGAATAGGTTTATAGGGTTCTCGATTCTGTTCCATTGATCTCTCGTCTGTCTTTATACCAACACCATACTGTTCTGGTGAGTGTAAACTAACTACTCTAGTTCTGTAAAAAAATAAAAATAAAAAAATAAAAAAATAAAATTTCATTGGAATTTTGATAGGGATTGCACGGAATCTGTAGATTTCTTTGGGTAGTGAGGCATTTCAATGGTATCTTTCTTCCAATCTGTGACTGTGAGTTATCTTTTCATTTCTGTCTTCAATTTCTTTGATCTACATCTTAGCTCAATGTATAGGTCTTCCACCCCCTTGAATTTTCTTTTTTTTTTTTTTTTGCCTTTTGTTTTTAGGGCCACACCTGTGGCAATTGGAGGTTCCTAAGCAGCAACAGCAGATCTGAGCCACGTCTGAGACCTACACCACAGTTGATGGCAACACCAGATCCTTAACTCAGAGTGAGGCCAGGGATCGAACGTGAAACCTCAGGGATCTTAGTCAGATTTGTTTCCACTGCATCATGACGAGCTCTATTTCTAGAGGGTTTTTTTTTTTTAATGCAATTCTAAGTGGAATTGTTTTCATTTTTTTTCATTTTTTGCTTTTTAGGGCCACACCCATGGCATATGGATGTTCCCAGGCTAGGGATCAAATTGAAGCTATAGCCACTGGCCTACACCACAGCCACAGCAATGTGGGATCCAAGTCGTGTCTGTGACCTACACCACAGCTCATGGCAACACCGGATCCTTCATCCACTGACCAAAGCCAGGGATCCAACCTGCACCCTCATGTATGCTAGTTAGATTAGTTAACCGCTGAAGCACAACAGGAACTCGTCTTAATATTTCTTTGAGTTTGCCATTATTAGTGTATAGAAACATAATTTCTGTACATAGATTTTAAATCCTGAAACTCATTCATTTCTAAAAGATTTTGGTGGAGTCTTTGGGGTTTTCTATGCATACAGTATCATGTCTTCTGCAAATTTTTTTTTTTTTATCTTTTTGCCTTATCTAGGGCCGCACCTGCAGCATATGGAGGTTCCCAGGCTTAGGCATTTAATAGGAGCTGTAGCTGCCGGCCTATGCCACAGCCACAGCAACGTGGGATCCAAGCTGCGTCTGCAACCTAGACCACAGCTCGTGGGAACGCCGGATCCTTAACCCTCTGAGCAAGGCCAGGGATCAAACCCGCAACCTCATGGTTCCTAGCCGGATTCGTTAGCCACTGAGTCATGACGGGAACTCCCTTACTTTTCTATTTGAATAACTTTTCTTTTTCCCAAACATATATGGACAAATAATTCACAACAAAGGAATTAACACACAGTGGAGAAGGACAGTCTTTTAAGTAACTGGACCTGGGAAAGCCACAACATGCAAAAGAATGAAACAAAAACAAATGGGACTGTATCAAACTAAAAAGCTCCCACATTGCGAAAGACACCAACAAAAAAAATCAGAAATTATCAACTGTGTCAATGAAGGTTATATTGCACAGCACAGGCAATTACAGCCATTATTTTGTAGTAACTCTTAACAGGGTATAATCTATAAAAATATTAAATTGATATGCTGTACACATCAACCAGAGATACAATTTCACATCTGTAAGAATGGCTATTATCAAAGAGAATTAGGAGTTTCCATCGTGGTGCAGCGGAAATGAATCTGACTAGGAACCATGAAGTTGTGTGTTCGATCCCTGGCCTCGCTCAGTGGGTGAAGGATCCATCGCTGCCATGAGCTGTGCTGTAGGTCACAGACGCAGCTTGGATCTGGCATTGCTATGGCTGTGTTCTGGGGTGGCAACTGTAGCTCCGATTAGACCCCTAGCCTGTGGAAACCTCCATAAGCTGTGGGTATGACCCTAAAAAGCTTAAAAAAAAAAAAGGTGTTGGTAAGATTGTGGAGAAAAGGAATTTCTTGTGCACATGTGGAAATATAACTGATGCAGCCACTATGCAAACAGTATGGAGATTCCTCAAAAACTTAATGTAGCTACCACATGATCCAGGCACTCTGTCCATCAGGGGGCCTCCGTAAATAGCACCACATGAATGTTAAGAGTGCACAGAGCTTTCCAAACCAGTGACAGATGTGCGACATCAACAAAGACCAGAGTAACCTTTAGGAATAGTTCCATTACGGTAGTGTAGGCAGGAGCCGGATTTGCAGTGGAAGACTGGGAAATTAAGCTACAAAAGAAATGAGGATGAGGAAGGCAGAGCAAAAGCCACTTGGTTCAATCCACTGGCTTCCACAAGTCCGTAGGCTGAAGTCAAGGTAGCAGTAAATGAAAGGAGTCAAGCAAACAAGAGACCATCAATAACAACTGAAAAAAAGAGCCTTGTAAATATCAGCTCTCCCTTTTACACTCTTTGATGCCTTATTTTGCCTTGATTTAAATAGGACTTCTGGTTGTACTGCTTCTCCTGGATTGTAACTTCCTCAACAGTACGCCACCTCCTTCCTGGGTAGAACAGGTAATAATAAATGTCCCCTAACTTACTGAATCTGACTTTGGAAAAGGGTACAACATGGGGTCAGAAAAGGCCAAATGATATACGACTTCATAGGAACATATAGGCAGCACTTCAGTATTTGGAGGTCAGAAAGGCCCAAAAAGAGTACTCTAGAGGTAAAATGAAAACAGGACACTGTTTCAGAAGCTATGAAGCCAAGCTCAATGATGCAACATCATCTCCTAACAGTTGAGCAAAGACTAAGTTCTAATAATCAATGCTGAGCATGCCCAGACAAGCATTCCCACTCACTCGTGGAGTACAAATGGGTACAACCCTTTACGAAAGCAATCAAAATGATCCAAGAATCTGGAAAACACATTTTAAACTTAGTAACGTGTGTGAAAAATCTCGCCTTTAAAGACCAAAAAAATTTTATGCATATTCACAGTATCACCATAGGCTGATGTCTTACAAAACCGCTGCACTACACATCAGATGGGGAGAGTTCGTTCTCTGGTTACCTGCCCCAAGATAACTCCCCTTAGCCAGTTGTGTGCAGCTCTCTTTTCTCAATGCCCCGCCTCACCAGCCCTGAGCTAAAGGTTGCCTTACACTTGTTTCCTTTTTGGCAGGTCACAATCACACTTCCTTTGATCAAAGTTAAACATGAATTTATAAACTCAAAATGCACTAAAGAATCTAGGAACCACTTGGTCCAATCCCTAACTCGCAGATGATACCCTCATTTTACAGAAGCGGCAAAAAAAATAAGGAAAACATTACTTGCTAGAGAATGAACAAAAAATGTTTTTTATCTCTTCATCTTTCCAAATCACAAGGGATTTAATCCCGAGCAAAATGGTTACTACGCCTCAAAATTCAGAAACGAAGTTCACAGAAAAAACTGAAAAGTAAAGATGTCTATTAAAAAAAAAAAGTGATTACCCACAAGGCATAATAGCCCCTAATTTCAGGTTCCGGAAAGAAGGAAGCAAATACTCCTGTCTTGGGAACAAAGATTTGGGCGATTTTATTCCATCAACCCAAACCGCCAAGTTCTCCATGAGCAGCAGATCTTGAAGTGAAACCTGGCAGCTACTGAATATTTGTGACACCACATTTTACATGAATTCCTATCCAATCTGCACAACCACCCCTGGTGAGGGGGAGGGCCTTTATTCACAGGCAAGGTGATAGTTAAACAATTTACAATATAATAAGACCAATAAGACTAAGTTACCATGATAGTTTAAGGGAGAAATGGAGTGAGACTAAAAGGGCAGGAAAAGAAAGCAGAAATGGCTATGAAAGGTATTTAGGATTAAATAGGATTACACATATGGAAGTCCCCAGTCTAGGGGTTAAAGCTGAGCCACAGCTGCCAGAACTCACAGCAATCCAGAAGCGAGGCCAGAGACTGAACTCATGTCCTCATGGATACTAGTTGGGTTTGTTACTGCTGAGCCACAACGGGAACTCCTTAAGATAGAATTTTAAAGTATGCAGCAACTGACCATAGTTTAAAACGGCACATAAGTGGCACCATCAACTTAGACTGAAAAACAGGACAGGAATGCCAACTGATGCAGTTCATAAGGTTCTCATTTTGTGTGGTGGTAGTAAGTAAAAGTGACTAATACAGACTTAAAAACAACCCTCTACCACTGGATGCGAACTTTTTTTTTTAATGGCCACAACTGTAGCAGTTAAGTTTCCGGGCCAGGCACTGAATCTGAGCCGCAGCTGTGGCAATGCTGGGCCAGTAATCTAAACTGCTCCCCGAAAGCAACCTAAACTGCGGCAAGAAAATTAACCCAATGCTGTGAATTTTTAAGAGCAATTAATAACCACCATTTATTGACAGCTGGTTTAGGACAGGAATTTACCAAGATTTATAACCGGGTTTGCTGGACTCCAAAGCAGCTCTACTACTATTGCACTTCACTAAAACCGCAGGTTTTAACTCTTCACACAGTCTTCACTAAGTTATAAACAGGGAAGTTCCCATTGTGGCTCAGCGGTAATGAACCCAACTAATATCTATGAGGATTTGGATTCAACCCCTGTCCTTACTCAGTGGGTTAAGGACCCAGCGTTACTGTGAGCTGTGGTGAAGGGTGGCAGCTGCTGCTCAAATTCCACCAATAGTCTGGGAACTTCCATATGCTGCAAGTGCAGCCCTAAAAAGAAAAAAAGGTGGCAGCAACAGCAATACAGCACTAATGACTAAGATGCAAGCAATTATGGAAACAGACTGCCTGGGTTCAAGTCTTTGCCCAATACTTTGCACCTGTAACTGCTAGCAAGTTACCTGTGTTTTAGATTCCTTTTATATAAAATGGGCAAAAGATACCTATTCAAAGTTTGTCTTTTTTTTTTTTTTTTTGGTGACACCTGTGGCAGGGCTTGAACTGGAGCCACAGCAGTAGCAACACCTGATCCTTAACGTATTGTGCCACAGGGGTACTCCTCTAATCCTTAAGTACATTATGTAAAGGGATTATAATGCCACATAACATATTAAATGCTATATAAGGTTTATCCTTTGTTTGAATTAAGAAAGGTATTTAAACACTTTTCTGAGCACTACTGCAGGAAAAAATACAAACAACCAAGAACCAGGCACATAACTCGCAAAGAAGCAGGAAGAGGGAGTTCCCGTCATGGCTCAGTGGTTAACGAATCCGGCTTGGAACCATAAGGTTGCGGGTTCGATTCCTGGCCTTGCTCAGTGGGTTAACGATTCGGCGTTGCTGTGAGCTGTGATGTAGATCAGACACAGCTCGGATCCTGCATTGCTGTGGCTGCGGCGTAAGCCAGTGGCTACAGCTCTGATTAGACCCCCACATGCCAGCGTTGCCGTGAGCTGTGGTGTAGGTCACAGACACAGCTTGGATCTGGAGTTGCTGTGGCTCTGGCGTAGGCCGGTGGCTACAGTTCCAATTAGACCCCTAGCCTGGCAACCTCCATATGCCACGAGTGTGGCCATAAAAAGACAAAAAGACCAAACAAACAAAAACTATAACAGATAATTTTTCACCTATTCTTTAAAACTTTTCTCATAGGGACCTAAGAGACACTATTTTCAAACAAGTACAAATATTTTATAAATACATACCCAACACTACTTACCAATGGAGTCTATTTTATATTGCTCAATAACCTCACATCTTTCAGAAAAAAAACAAAAAACAAAAAACCTTGAATACCAAGGACATAACCCACTGAATTCAAACACAAAATCTGCTTTATATATTTCTTTGGAGAAGGAGACACAACACTTCCATTCAATTAACAGAAACATTTTTACAGTCTAAGTCTTTTATTTTCTTTACATTTATCATGCCATGAATTCATAAGGAATGGGTTCCAATAGTTCAGGCTCCTTTCCATTGGTTCTCACGAAGTGAGCTTCTCTGGGTGGAGCAGGCTATTATAAAAAAAAAAAAAAAGTTGAGGAAATAATTATGTAGAGTACTGCAACTCAATTTCACAGTGCTCTCAAGAGACAATAACATATTTAATACCAAGAAACCCTGCCAATCACTTACCTGGCGCTTCAGTTGAACCCAAGTCCCTTTCTCTTTGGCTTCCTTCTTTTTCTGATCGTTTTCCTTCACACGTTTCAGGAAGCTGTCTCGGCTCTTAGAGTGTTTAATATGCTCGATACGCACATTAATTCTCTTGGCAAGAATCTTACCCCTGGAGAGAGGAAAAAAAACTCTAAATCTTACTGGATGAGGCCTTGAGGCAACACCCCCACTAAAAATAGGGCTCTCTTGGAGTTCCCGTTGTGGCTCGGCGGTTATCGAACCTAACATCCATAAGGACACGGGTTCGATCCCTGGCCTCGTCTAGTGGGTTAAAGATCTGGAGTTGCCGTAAGCTGTGGTGTAGGTCACAGATACAGCTCGGATACCGTGTTGTTGTGGCCCTGGCGTAGATCAGCGGCTACAGATCCGATTCAACCCCTAGCCTGGGAACCTCCATATGCCACATGTACGGCCCTAAAAAGACAAAAAGGGAGGGACCTCTCTCTTTTTTGTCTTTTTGGGGCCACTCCTGCGGCACATAGACGTTCTCAGGCTAGGGGTGGAATTGGAGCTGTAGCTGCCGGCCTACACCACACCACACATGCTCTCTTCTGATTAAGTATACCATATAACCGAAAGTCGACTGCACATAAAATTCACAACTTATTAAACTCCTTATACCTGAAAACTAAGACCGCTTAGTAACACATGCCATTCTGCAGTTAGTTTATCACAATTTGTTTCCTCTGACAGGTTACAAAACAAACACTCAGTTTGCTTGAGTTTTAAAAGGATATTTCTTCTGCCCCATTTGAATGACCAATAAAGACACAAGTCCAATTGGCAAAGTGAAAAGGGGATGTAGCCACAAAGAATCAAGTGACATTACTTACTTAACTTGTTTGTTTACAACAATGCCAACAGCATGCTGGGTTACATTGTAGACTCTTCCAGTTTTACCATGGTAACATTTGTGTGGCATTCCTTTTTGAACAGTGCCCATTCCCTGTTAATAAAGGAGATAAATGTTAGGCTAGCAATTTTCCCTTCTTTTTAAGCCCAAAGTAAGATATTCTATGATTTTTTTTCTTTAAGTGACAACTCAAGAGCTTTCAGAGCCGGTGAAATAGCATTTTCACTTTGCTTTAAGCAATCAAAAAGATAATCATCATTAAGCTCTAGAGTGCCAGGACAGGTGTAATACAAATTCTAACTTTTTCTCCCTAACTGTTCCACTAACTGTTAAAAACAATGAGAAAATTCTTAGATTCAAAAACAGCACTTTTGAAGCTCAGGTTTCTGAAAGTAAAACTAAAATAGCCATTCTATACTCTCAAACTCTTTTTAGTCATTTCCCCAATCTTATAATTTAAATTTACCTTGATGTCTACAATATCACCTTTCTTGTAGATTCGCATGTATGTGGCCAAAGGAACAACTCCTGCAAAATAAACAAAAAACCTGATACAGTCTATACTAAGACTAAAAAGCTAAGAGTAAAAATTATATATATACATGCACAGAGAAAACAAAACACCAATGTATGCCCATGCTTGATCTCAGAGTGTGAATCTACTCACCATGTTTTCTAAAAGGCCTAGAGAACATATAGCGGGTGCCCCTCCTCTTTCCCTTTGTGTTGGTCATTTTGGCGAATCACTGAAACCAGAACATACAGAACAGTTAAATACAACGGCAAAATTGTTGCCCCCGAACCAAAAAACTGTGTAATCCCAAACGAATGCACTTCAGTAGGAACACCAGAATCAAGCAATTACCTAAAAAGCCACTTCACCAACTACAATTCTTATAAAAGAGTAAAACAAAAAACAGGTTATTTTACCAAGTAAGATTTCTACCAAAACTACCTAACTTTAAAACTCCTAAGAAGCAGAACTGGATTTAAAAACCCAAACCAGTACTTGCCCTATTAGAATAGAAAAACACAACAGGACTTGTGCCACACTAATCAAGAGAACCCAGCCTAGACTGCCAAGAGCCCTGGGATTGCTAACTAGAAGGTATGTACTGTTGGGAAACATGACAAAACTCATGCTTGCATTTTAACACAATAGATTAATTATTATACCCCTTTTCTTATCAACCTACAGGTTTTTGTTGTACAACAGCTATTAACTGCCAAAACTCTTACTTCATATATCTAATTACTCAAAGGTTTACCAGGAAATGTAAAACAGGGAGACATACAATAGGCTTTATAAACATTGACCTCATTTTGACATAGGTTCTGCCAAGTGTCTGATGGGAGACCTACACTTAAGCCCTGACTCTCTCGTGTAAAATGGGGTAACGTCTACAAAATAACGGAGCAATTCCTAGCACTCAGAAAGTGCTTATATTACTAGTAAACAGCAGTCAAAGAATTCATCTACAGGCTTTCAGAGTTAAACCTTTCACTTTATTTCCCCAAAGATCAGAAAATGGTTTTGACTGCTTCAGATCATTCAAGGTGAGAACTTACCATTGTTGGCAACTACCTCTACCACAAAGCAGCATAAAACCGAAGGCCAGTTTAGGTGGATGATAGTGTTCTAACGAGTCCCTCATCACCACCCCTTAACCTTAAAGAAAAGTGACTCCCAAGTACCTTTTTCAGACTTCTGTGGCAAGAAGACACACAAGAACGCTTCACCTAGCAAACCACTGTTACAACAAATGCACCCTTCACTTTTAAAAGGCATTAAGCATCTATGAAGTATAAGTTCTGCTTTAATTCTCAACTCTGTCTGCATTAAGTTCATATAAATTTGGGCTGAGTTCATAAACAAGGAGACCTGCTTGCAGTTCCAGCTCACTATGTGTAGTCACAAAGTGGCACAACCAGTAATGAAGTTACTTCTGACTCCAGAAACCATGCTCCTTCCACTAGATCCATTTTTTCCAGCTAGAAATTCACCATGGTTGAATACACAAACGAACGCGTTTTTAAAAATAATACTTAACGTCCCAAGCAATGCTTTAAATTCTGTAATACTATAAAAAATGGGACCCACTACGGAATGCAACCCGCAGTTTGCACGACTAGACTCAGATACAGCGGTCATTCTCGTTAAGTCTGACTCGGCTATTCATGAATGCCTTCGCTCAACACTTGTCCTGGCGTTAACAAAACAAAACCCGCAACAAAGTTTGCTCTCTTTGTCCAACTGCGATCCTAGGCCAAAATTATAGCACCGGAAACCATTTCCTGCTGGAACAACGAAAACCCGCTCCTTCCTTACGCAGGTCGACACAGTGCGTACCTGTGCGTTTCTCCGACTCACAACCCCGGACTTTTGGACACATGTAGGCCTTACCGGAGCTTAAGTTCGGCGCCTAACTTTAAATCCGTTCCAACTACCCTAGCTTTCTACCCCAAAGCAGCATGCTGCAGGTTCCCAAATAGGGGTTAGGACGCCGCACTGAAAGAATCAGAGAAGCATGTGGCCACGAGGCCCCAGAGCCTGTCCGAGAAAGCCAAGGAGAGCGGTGCTGAGGCCGTGGAGCCACAGGAAGAACGAATTCCTTCCCCAACTAACCCGAGTTGCCTCTCCCCGGTACTTCGGGCGCGTCTTCCCCGAGCAGGGCCACGGCATCGAAGCCCGGTTCTCGGCCCAGCGGCCCAGGCCCGAGCCCGCCGCGGACAGACACAGCTCCACCACCCAGGTTAGCGGGCCCCCGGAGGGACAGAGAGTCTCTTCAGAACTCCCACGCGGGGCCTCTGCGGCCGCGGCGTCCCTGCTCAAGCCCGTGAAACGCGGGGCGCCGAGAGCCACGCGCAGGCCCTACCTGGAAGATGGCGGTGCCGGCCGAAAAGAAGGAGGCGGGGCTGCGCGCGCGCCTTACAAGGGCCTGCGGGCTGCCCGCGGCGCTGCCTGAGGAGATGCCGGCCGACAGCCACTCTTTTCTGGGGACGAGTATCGTCCCTGGAAACTAGAAGAGCCTGTGACGATAATTTCCTTTTTGAGAAAAAGAGGTAATGGACTCACATAAACTGACACTTGGATCTTGCCAGACAGCCCGGAAAGGGGCCTTCAAGGCGCCCACTGGCGGCGACGCCCCGAGCGTGCTGACGTCAACTCTGCGTTATGCGTTAGACGCCACGCCGGAAGCGGGCGGGTGCTTGCGTCCTCCGGCCGCTGGGAGCGCTTGGTTATTTCCTTTGAGCACTTTACGCTGCCTGTAACTTGATTACGTGGGCACTGAAGTCAAACGGTGGTGGAGAGAATGTATAATCCCGTTTGTATGTCTTTTAATCATCTTTTCGCTCCATGCTTCTAAACATACTGCGCATCTGCTGGTAGGTGCGTACATGTTACAACTGCCTTGGAAGCAATTAGGCAGAATGTAGTAAAACCGAAATATCCGAATAGCCAATTCCAGTATTCAGCTCCTGACTATGTTATTTTATAGGAACTTTGATATGTAGAAAAGGGTGTCCATAGCAGCACTGCGAGAGGGAGCAAAAAATTGAAAACATCCATCAATAAGAGCATAAACGTATGGTATATTCATAGGGTAGAATATCGTATGCCAGTAAGTCAAGACTGAACTTAGAAATATGATGAAGCAAAAAGAGGGAGATTTGGAATTGACATAGGGGACAATTTATGTAGGTGCAATTTTAAAACATGCAGAACAATGCTATCTATTGCTTTTATTATTTATGCATATATAGTGAAAGTAGTCAGGGAATAAAAGGGACTGAAAATCAAATTTAGAAGTGTGGTATTGTCCGGAGTTCCCGTCGTGGCGCAGCGGTTAACGAATCCCACTAGGAACCATGAGGTTGAGGGTTCGATCCCTGGCCTCGCTCAGTGGGTTAACGATCTGGCATAGCCATGAGCTCTGTAGGTTGCAGAGGCGGCTCAGATCTGGTGTTGCTGTGGTTGTGGTGTAGGCCAGCGGCTACAGCTCTGATTAGACCCCTAGCCTGGGAACCTCCATATGCCAAGGGTGCTGCCCTAAAAAGCAAAAAAAAAAAAAAAGTTTGGTATTGTCTGATGGGGGGACTATAAAGAAAGGGGTAGAAGGGAGGCTTTAGCTGTCTTGACAATTTTTAAGCTAGGTATTGAATATCTGGGGGGGTGATTAAATTAGGACTTAAGCATGGGAGACAGCCTCTCAGGTAGCCCAGAGAAACCGCTCCAAGGAGGTGAGGGGGAAGCTAGGATATATGAGTTTTTGCAACAAAGGGAAGGTAGTAGGAACAAAAGATTTAAAGAAAACCAGATTTGCAGGAAAAGATTTACAGAAAAGCAGTTTCTTTGCAAAGATGTGAAGGTCTCGGCTTACAGGAATCACTCCTTTGATATGCACCTGAGATGTGGGCCAGTATTTCCTTCCTGAGTTCCCTCAGGGATAACTGACCCAACCTTGGGAGTGACTGACCTTGACATCTGTTGTTTTGTCCACTAAGTACAGCCCAGAAGGCAGTATTTTAGACAGCTCTGAAATATTGCCCCAAAGAGGAAAGGGGAAATACCAAGATATAAATGATACAGGTGAAGGGGGAGGTGCATACAGCCATGCACATATTTTACAAAGTTTGCTGCTGGTCTTGTGAAGGCTACTTCCTGTCACCAGGGGCAGAAGATACCATGAAAGGTGTTAGTGTTTTTCTAGATATGAGGGGTTGCAAGAAGTGGGTTCATAAAATGTCCTAAAAATATCTATCTGAAGACCTGCTCCTCCAGTTTCCCCAGAGCACCTCACTCCTGATTTCCACCCTGAGATCCGCTCAGGGCGTGCTGTGGTTGGCAGCTGCCAGTGGATCATGTTTTAACCCATGTGGAGGCTGATGGCAAGTCCCAAACTTCAGTCCCCGTTAGTATGGTTCAATTGTTAGAATGAGTGAGCCAATATTGTATGTTTTTGTTAACTAAAGTCCATAATTTATTCAGATTTTGTCTTAATATCCTTTTTCCTAGCTTTGCCACAGCTGCGGCTTAGGTCGAAACTATGGCTTAGATTTGATCATGGCCCAGGAACTCCATATGCCACGGGGCAGCTGAAAAAAAGAAAAAAATTCCTTCATGCTTTTTCCCAGCTAATCCCCTCTCCCTCTAGAACCATCCACAGTTCTGATTTCTATAACCATAGATTAGTTTTTGCCTATTCTTTTGTTGTTGTTGTTCAGCCACATCCCTGGCACATGGAAGTTCCCAGGGGCCAGGGATTGAATCCAAACTGCAGCTGTGACCTACACCACAGCTGGTAGCAACACTGGATCCTTAATCCATTGTACCCCAGTGGGAACTCCAAGATTTGCTTATTCTTTAATATAAATGGGACTGTACAGTATGTACTCTTTTTTATTTGGCAGTTTTTGTTCAGCTTAATGTTTTTGAGATTCAGTCATGTTGTTGCTTATACCAGTAGTTCAGTTTATTTCTTATTGCTAAGAAGTTTTCCACTATATGTGTATACCACAGTTTACTTATACATTCTCCTCTTGATGGAAATTTGGGTGTTTTTTTTTTTTTAACACAATTTAACACTACTATGAATAAAGCTGCCATAAATATTTTTGTGAATATATATTCATCTCTCTGGGTAAATACTTAGAGCATTGCTTGATTGTAAGGTATGTCTGACTTAATAGAAAATTGCCAAATGGTTTTCCAGAGTGAACACCTATTTTATTTTATTTTTCTTGCTTTTTAGGGCCACACCTGCAGCATATGGAAGTTCCCAGGTTGGGGTCAAATTGGAGCTGCAGCTGCTGGCCTACACCACAGTCACAGCAACATCAGATCTGAGCCATTTTTGTGACCTACACCACAGCTTTTGGCAACAATGGATCCTTAACCCACGGAGCAAGGTCAGAGATTGAACCCGTGTCTTCATGTATACTAGTCGGGCGATTACCGCTGAGGCACGAAAGGAACTGCCAATCTATTTTAAAAAATTTATTTAACATTTTCCTCTGAAGAGAATAAGGCATTTGTTTTTACGACAGGTTTTTAAAGTAGGTTTGTATCACCAGCTCCTTCTATAGATCTGAAAACCAAAGTGGTTTCTTAAGTGTCTAAGGGTCAATTTATCTCATTTGAGATCACTTTACATTAAGTAAAAAGAATAAAAGAAAAGAATTGAAACATAGAAATATGGAGTAAATTAAAGGTAGAAAGTAGGAAAACTCAAAATTCAATATTTATAAGGCCCTAGATTAAATCACATACTGTACTGAGGGATGAGTCTGTAAGCGTGAATAAAACATGATCCTTGCCCTCAAGGACTCCGCAAGGAGTCTGCAGAGGAAGAGGGTGATACAGTGTTCTAAGTAGACTAGTAACGGGCACTGGGTGTGAGCACTGTGGGCCTGCGCACCCATTAGAGGAAGGAGTGGGAGAGAGAAACCACTGCATGACAAAGGAGGTTGAGGAGTTCCCATTGTGGCTCAGCAGAAACGAATCCGACTGGTATCCATGAGGACACAGGTTCGATCCCTGGCCTCGCTCAGTGGGTTAAGGATCCGGCGTTGCCGTGAGCTGTGGTGTAGGTCGCAGATGCGGCTCGGATCTGGCGTGGCTGTGGCTGTGGTGTAGGCCGGTGGCTGCAGCTCCGATTGGACCCCTAGCCTGGGAAGTTCCATATGCTGCAAGTGTGGCCCTAAAAAGACAAAAAAAAAAAATAGGTTGAACTTGATGAAAGAGTAACCGTCTACCAGAGGATAAGCGATAAGTCTATTTCAGGCAGACAGCAGGTTTTTTGTTTTTTGGGATTTTTGTTGTTGTTGTTGTCTTTTTGGGCCGAAGCTGCAGCATATGGAGGTTCCCAGGCCAGGGGTCGAATCAGAGCTACAAGAAAGTATGTTTTCCTTCTGTAAAGGCAATGTACATACGCAAAATTTTTAAATGCTCAGATAAATGAAAGTCTCTGTTTAAAGCAACTTTAACAACTCAGAAGGGAGTTCCTGCTGTGACTCAGTGGAAACAAACCTGACTAGTATCCATGACGTTGCGGG
The DNA here is from genome assembly GCA_004024745.2 of Catagonus wagneri. Taxonomy (NCBI): domain Eukaryota; kingdom Metazoa; phylum Chordata; class Mammalia; order Artiodactyla; family Tayassuidae; genus Catagonus; species Catagonus wagneri. The sequence goes on from PVHT020004944.1 coordinate 41,015,560, forward strand.
TTTGATCCCTGGCCTCGCTCAGTGTGGTAAAGGATCCTGCGTTGCTGTGGCTGTGGTGCAGGCTGGCAGCTGTAGCCCCAATTCAGCCCCTAGTCTGGGAACCTCCATGTGCCACACCTTCGGCCCTAAAAAGCAAAAAAAAAAAAAAAAAAAAAAAAAAAACCTCAGAGAAATGGATAACAACTTTAAAAACTCAGAGGAATGAAAGTTATCCAATAGCTTTAAGAAATTAGGTAAACCCATGAGCAGGAATGTGATTTATTAAAAGGAAGCAAATTTGATCTTGCCCCAGACTTGAGTAAAATAGTTATCAAAACCCATAACTTGGAGTTCCTGTCATGGCTCAGTGGAAACGAATCTGACTAGTATCTATGAGGATGCAGGTTCAGTCCCTGGCCTTTTTCAGTGGGTTAAGGATCCGGCATTGCCAATAACTTGTGGTATAGGTGGCAGATGTGGCTTGGATCTGGTGTTGCTGTAGTGTAGGCTGGCAGTTGTAGCTCTGATTTGACCCCTCTCCTGGGAACCTCCATATGCTGCGGATGTGGCCCTAAAAAGACAAAAAAAAAAAACTGAAAACTTCTGGACATTAAAGTAAATTCAGGAGTTTCCATTGTGGCTCTGTGGGATTGGTGGTGTCTTGGGAGCACTGGGACCCGGGTTTGATGGATCCCACCCAGCACAGTGGGTTAGGCAGCTGAGGCTTAGGTTAAGCTCAGGTCTGATCTCTGGCCGTGGAGCTCCCTATGCTGTGGACTGGCCAAAAATGGAAAAAAATAAAAAAATAAAAAAGACTAAATTCACATCTCTGTTTCTGTTTTTGTGTTTTACCCTGTGGAAGAATATTACAGAGTGTATGTTTTGTTTTATTTTGTTTTTTCAGGTGACATTGGCAGTTTATCTCCAGCAGGACAAGTTTTCTAAGCTTGGCGAAAAGATGGATCTGCCCTCTTAGATGTGGGGCTTCAGCTAGGAACTCAAAGAGGACATCAGTCAACTCTTGGATTTGCCCGTCATCTGGATGGACTGGCAGGGGGACAAGTTCAAGTAAGAATTGATAAGGAGTTTCTAGTGTAGAAAGTACATAATGAAAATTCTTGTTGCCAGTAAATTGTCACTGTAATGATAGCTAAAATAATGAGGCAGAAGTACTATGAATAATTGAAAAATATATTGCAAAGTATAATTATGCCAAATAATCTTTTTTCCATTAAAGTTTTCATTTGAGGTGTTCTGGTTATGGCTCAGTAGTAATAAAGCCAATTAGTATCCATGAGGATGCGCATTCAATCCGTGGCCTTGCTCAGTGGGTTAGGGATCTGGTATTGCTATGAGCTGTGGTGTAGGTCGCAGGTGCGGCTCGGATCTGACCATGCTATGGCAGTGGCTGTGGTGTAGGCCGGCGGCTGCAGATCCAGTTCAATCCCATATGCTGCAGTTTCAGCCCTAAAAAATAAATAAATAAATAAACAAGTAAATAAAATTTTCATTTGAGATCTTGAGAAGCAGAAAGGGATCAACAAGAGAAAAATCTTTTTTTTTTTAACCTAGTAAGAGAAAGATTGCACCCTTCCAGAATCTGATTCTCTGCATGAAAACAAGCATAAATAGGCTTGTGACCATGTGACTGGACATTCAAATTGGGTCTTACCTCCCTAACCAAGATCCTCATTATCTGCATCCAGATTTTTCTGTTCTCAAGTCCTTCTTCTTTCTCCAACTTCTAAAATATCTTCAACTAAAAAGAACAACAACAACAACAAAAAATAGAGTTCTCTGGTGACTCAGCAGGTTAAGCATCCAGCCTCATCACTGCTGTGGCTCTGGTTGTTGTGGCAAGAGTTTGATTCCTGGGAATTTCCACATGCCATGGGCAGCCAAAAATAAAATAATTTTTTTTTTGTCATTTGTTGTTTTTTAGGGCCAAACCCATGGCATATGGAGGTTCCCAGGCTAGGAGTTGAATCAGAGATGTAGCCACTGACCTACACCACAGCGACAGCAACATGGGCTCCGAGCCGCGTCTGCAGTCTACACCGCAGCTCACAGCAATGCCAGATCCTTAACCAACTGATCAAGGCCAGGGACTGAACCCACATCCTCATGGATCCTAGTGGGGTTTGTTAACTGCTGAGCCACGAAGGGAACTCTGAAATTATCCCATTTAAAATTACATCAAAAAGAATAAAATACTTTGGGGACAAATTTAACCAAGAAAGTGAAAGACTTGTATACTGAAAACTGTAAGACATTAAAGAAAGAAATTGAAAAGGACACAAATAAATGGAAAGATATTTCATGCTTATGGATTGGAGTTGAATTAATAATGGTAAAATGTCCATACTTTTCAAAGCAGTCTATATAGGCAGTGCAATCCCTATCCAAATTCCAAAGGCACCTGTACAACTTTGCTGAATTGCTTGGAACTGAAGTTCTTGGATTTTTAATTTATCTTGTAATTAGGCTAGTTTTGCTTCACTTTTATTCTGTCATGACCGTAGATTTCCCATAGAACTGCTTGTTAGTCTAGCAGGTCAGATTTGTGGGAAAATCAGCTAGATATGGAACTCTTACTTGCTTATGCTTATTAAAATTTCTCACGGAGAAACTTTAAAAAGAAATCCACAGAAGTTTCTCAGCACTGGTTGTCAAATGCAATAGGCGAGCAATTAAGCTTCTGTCCTCTGAGTAGATTCAGAATTTTCTGCTGACTGGCACAGGGTCCTGTCTCTGCCTCTGTGCTATCATTCAGGTACTTGGCTGAGGTCTATTGGAATAAAGAAGGATCTGTGGTTGAAATATTTTGACCACAGTACTTGCTGACAAAAGACTAAAACCTTTTTAGCCATTAGAAAAATTACTCTGGTGACAGTTTCATATATGCCAGGAATTTTTGAAATAGACTTTTTTTTTTGGAAAACTGACAATAACTTTAACCATTATAATGAACCACAATGATATCAAAATGCTTCTGCAAAATAACTGATACAAAACGCTTTTAAAAAGTTTTAGCCCTGGAGTTTGTAGTTGAAGCATAAAATGTTATGTGAATAACCTTTTTCAGACTTTATTTTAATGCTGCTAATCTTCACAAAGCTTTCAGATTTTGCAAATGCAATTCCCCTGCTAAGTACTTCTTCAAACTAGTTTTCTAGAATCTGTGATGCTTAAAACTTGGTTTCGCTAGTATTTGAAAACTGATTTATGTGCGTGAAACTGATAAGGTTCAGTTTAAAGCATTTGCTGGAATTCTGTTTAATTTTAGGTGGTCTAGGAGAAGATACTTGAAACTGGAGAGTAAAATTGGGAACTTCTGAGAAGAGTGGTCTGATTTCTTTGTCACAGTGCATTTCAGAAAATTGTAACGTAAGCTTCGTAAAGGTCAGGATTTAGTCACTGTAGGTGTACTGCTCTGTATCCAGTGCTTGGCATATAGTAAATGCTCAAAAGATATTTGGAAACAGAGATGGAAAAGACGGAACTGGAAGGGAGCAACAGGGTGATCCAATTGGGTCATTGTTAATATGAGTAATTTTTTTTTTTTTAATTTTTATGGCCACGCCCAGGGCATATGGAAGTTCCCAGGCTAGGGGTCAAATCAGAGCCGTAGCTGCCAGCCTGCACCACAGCCACAGCAACACCAGATCTGGCTGCATCCTCGACTTACACGGCAGCTGTGGCAACACCAAACCCTTAACCCTTTGAGCAAGGCCAGGGGTTGAACCCACATCCTCAGGGATAGTGGTCAGGTTCTTAACCAGCTGAGCAGCAACAGGAACTCCTAATATGAGTAATTTTAATAGTATTGATGGAATTTAAAGAAAATGATGGACTTTTAAGAAAATGGTCTTTCACACTTGCAGGGTCTTATAGACGATAACAGAATGAATTGGGATTTATGGCTGCTTGAGATTGAAATGGGTCCAATTTTGCCACCCAGCTGACTGGTTTCTTCAGCGGTGCTCAGGGCATTCATTCACTCATTCATTCATGGAGCATTTATTGAGTATCTTCTCTGTGACAGGCACTAATCTAATCCTGGAGGTATGGGGCAATAAAACAGACAAAAATCTCTGTGCTCTCAAATTTATGTTTAAGGGGGAAAAACAGATAAGAAATAATATACTGTTTAGGAGTTCCCGTCGGGGCTCAGTGGAAACAAATCCGACTAAGAACCATGAGGTTGCGGGTTCGATCCCTGGCCTCGCTCAGTGGATTAATGATCCGGCATTGCTGTGAGCTGTGGTGTAGGTCGCAGACGTGGCTCGGATCCCGCGTTGCCGAGGCTGTGGTATAGTCCAGTAGCTGTAGCTCTGATTAGACCCCTACCCTGGGAACCTTCACATGCTGTGGATGCTCCCTAAAATGACAAAAGACAAAAAAAAAAGAAAAAAGAAAAAAAAAAGAAATAATGTACTATTTTTATGTGTTATCCATATCATGACAGATGGAGACGTGTGCTATGGAGAAAAAGATCAAGCAGGAAAGGGCAAATGATGAGACATTACTATTTAAAATAGTATGTTCAGAGAAGGCCTCACTGAGAACATTTGAGCGTTTGAGCAAAGATCTAAAGAAAGTGGGGGAAGCTATGCAGATGTCTGAGAGAAGAGCCTTTCAAGCAAAGACAACAGCAAGTGTGGACTAAGAGTGTCTGACGCATGAAAGCAATGTTGGGTTTGGCATGTGGGCAATGGGCTGGGCCAGGAAGAGGGGGAGATAGTGTGGAATGCTGTGAGAGATAACGGGGATTTTTAGGCATTGATTTGACTTTTGGGTGAGGTAGGTGGGACACCATTAGAGAATTCTGAAGAGAAGTGACATAATCTGACTTATTTTTGTAAAGCATCACTCTGAGGTTAGTGTTAAGATTAAATAAAAGGTAACTGAAATGAAGATTATAAGATTCAAAAATAATAAGTGGATTCCCTATCTCAATAACGGATAGAACAATTGGACAGAAAGTTAGCAAGAATATATCAACCAAAATAAACCAAAAAAAGAATATATCAACCAACTAGACTCAACTGATGTCTACAGAATATTCAGACAACAACAGCAAAATAGACATCTCAAGTTCACATGGAATATTCTTTGGGACAGACTATATACTAGGCCATAAAATAAGTCTCAAAAAATTCAAGATAATTGAAATCATACAGAGTATGTTCTCAAATCACAGTGGAAACAAGGAAAAATTTAGAAATCACAAATGTGTGGAAATTAAATGATACACTGTAAATTACCAGTGGATCAAAGAAGAAATCATAATGAAAATTAAAAAACACTTTGAGATGAATATGCCAAAATTTATGGGATGAAATGAAAGCAGTACTTACAGGAGAATTTAAGCTATACATTCTTTTTTAACATTGAGGTATAATTAACATATAGCATGTTAGTGTTAGGTGTACAACATAATGATATTTGTATATATTGCAGAATGATCACAGTAGATCTAGTTAATATATTTTGGAATAAATCTAACAAAAAAACAAGACTACAACATTTTAAATTACAAAATATCGTTGAAGACAAAGACCTAAATACATGGAAATACGTTCTATGTTCGTAGATTAAGAAGGACTTAATATTGTATAGAGACCCAAAAAAAAAATTGGTCCACATATTCAATGTAAACTCTATTAAAATCTGCCGGCTTTGGGGGCGGGGGGGGGGCAGTGAAATTGACAAGCTGAAATTCTAATGGAAATGCAAGGGATCCAGATAGCAATATTGAAAAAGAATAATAAAGCACCTCCCCATTTCAAAACTTAATGCAAAGCTAAAGTAATGTGATACTGGCAAAAGGATAAACTATAGATCAATAGAATAGAATTAAGAAGCCCACAAATAAACCCTTACATTTACGGTCAATTGATTTTTAGCAGTGTTATCAAGAAAGCCCAATGGGAAAGAAGGAGCCTTCAAAAATGGTTCTGGGATAATTGAAAATCCACTTAGGCAAAACACTGAATTTAGATCTCAACCTCACACCACTCAGAAAAGTTCACTCAAAATGGATCGTAGACCTAAATGTAAAAGCTAAAATTGTAAATTTTAGAACAAAGCAAGGTCTTTGTGACCTTGGTTTTGGCAACGATTTCTTAGAAATAGCACCAAAAACACAGGGGTAAAAGAAAATATAGTGAGTTAAACTTAGAACTTTTGCATTTCAAAAAGCACTTTCCAGGAAGTGAAAAAACCCACAGAATTAGAGAAATATTTGCAAATCATATATACAATAGGGACTTACATCTAGAATATAAAACTCTAACAACTCACTAAAAATGACCATATATATATATATATACATATATATATACACACATATATATATATATATTTTTTTTTTTTTGTCTTTTTGTCTTTTTGTCATTTTAGGGCCACACCTGCGGCATGTGCAGGTTCCCAGGCTAAGGATCTAACAGGAGCTGTAGCTGCCGGCTTACTCCAGAGCCACAGCAACGCGGGATCCTAGCCGCGTCTGCAACCTACACCATGGCTCATGGCAACACTGGATCCTTAACTCACTGAGCGAGGCCAGGGATCAAACCCGCAACCTCATGGTTCCTAGTCAGATTCATTTCCGCTGAGCCACGACAGGAACTCCAACCCAATATATTTTAAAACGGCAAAGAATTTGAATTGATATTTCTAAAAAGAAGATATACACATGGCTGATAAGCACAAAAAAAGATGCTTACTATTAGTAGTAATTAAGGAAGTGGAAATCAGAATCACAGTGGGAGTAGTTTCCACTGTGGTGCAACAGGATTGGCGTCATCTCTGCAGCACCAGGATGCAAGTTCAGTCCCCAGCCCAGCACAGTGGGTTAAAGGATCCAGCACTGCTGAAGCTGCAGCTCAGACCTGATCCCCGGCCCAGGAATTCTATATGCCTCAGGGCAGCCAAAATAGAATAAACACACGCACACACACACACACACACACACACACACACACACACACACGGGATACTGCTTTACACCTCCTATAGTGGCTAACAGATACTAACAAGTGTTGACAAGGATGTGGGAAATGTGGACAAAATACATTGCTGATGAGAATGTAGCATAGTGAAGCCATTTTGGAAGACTGCTTGGCAGATCCTCCAAAGATTAAATAAAGGGTTACCATACGACCCAGCAGTTCCACTTCTAGGTATCTCCCAAGGGGAAATGAAAACACGCTCACACGTAGATTTTTTACATTGAATATTCAGAGCACCAATAGTCACTAGTAGCTAAAAAGTCAAAACAACTGAAATGTCCATCAACTCGTGAGTGGTTAAACAAAATGTTATATATCCATATTAATAGACTACTAGTTGACAATAAAAAGGAAGGAAATACTGATACATGCCACAACATGAATGAACCTCAAAAATGTTAGGATCAAAGAAGATGCACACAAAAGAACACGTATGATTCAATTTATGTAGAATATCCTGTAGAGCCGGGAAGCAGATTAGAGGCTGGGCGGGGGGTGGGGGAGAGAGTTGACAGCTGTTGAGCAGAGGGTTTATTTTGAGAGTGATGGAGACGGTCTAGAATTAGACTGTGGGAAGGATCGCACAACTGCGAATATGGTCAGAAAACTTGAAATGGGTTAAGTTTATGATATGTAAGTTACATCTCAATGAAGCTGTTTAAAACAAACCCTGGCTCTTGTCTGGGGAGGCCTCTGCCCTAAGTGACTGGTGATAGAATACTGAGGTAACCATGGAGACCAAGTATTATGCTAATAGGATAATGGATTTCAGCATTGCCTTTTTTCTCCCCCTCAGATATTGTGATGACTTCTTAAGAAAAGCATAGAAGAAGAGATACTGTAGGATTTTTTAGCAGGACCTGTGTTATTCACATTTCAATGGGAAAAAAAAATTTCCTCTTCTGGAATTTTGAGTGGGTGGCATTTTATTTTAGTGATCAAAGAACTGACTTATGGTCCTCATCTACGGAATTTAAGGATTTTACTTCTGAGGACGAGAGGGTGTGGTGGGGACAGACTTTGACTTCAGGATCTAAAGCCTGTCACTGGAGACGCTCACCCTATTGGATGACCAGAGGGAAATTCCCTTCTGTCAATTTCCAGACTTTTTAGGTGGGACTTGAGGCATCTGCCTCTCTAAGGCCCCTCCTGCCTCGACAAGTACACCTAGTAAGTGGCATCATCTCTGAACCCAGCAGCCGAAGCAGCAGCTAACTCTAGAAGGACGTTGGCGCCAGGGCAGGGTGGGGGAGCTGAGTCCGGTGTGTCCTTCCTCTAGATGCTCTTCCTTCGTGGCACATTTGTCCTGCCTCTGTGTGTCTGGGAGATGCTGCAGCCTCGAAAGATCTGCGGGCTTTCCTCTGGGAAACTTAGCTCACTTGCATTACCATTTTTCTTCCTTTCTTTTTGACCCTTTATTTGGAAATAACTGTAGAAGCTTTGAAACAAGTACAAAGAGATCCCGTGTGCCCTCACGCGATCTCCCCCTCTGGCTGTAACTCAGAGCTACAGTGTCGAAATCAGCCAGGTGACTAGATGCAGCGTGTATGGCTTGTTTCATGCCATTGTATCACCTGCAGAAGTTCCTGACCACGACTGCAGTCAAGACCCAGGACCCTTCCACCACCTCCACGTCTCCCTGGTGCCACCTGCTCTTGTCCTGCCCACAGCCTCCTCCCACCATCCTTAGCAACCTGTCCTTCAGCCGTAGAATCTACCACCTCGAGAATGTTAAATAATCATACAGCAAATCAGCTTCTTCTTCTTTCTTTTTTTTTCTTTTTTAACCACCCCGCAGCTTATGGAATTCACTGGCCAGGGATCAGGTCCCAGCCAAAGTTGCAGCCTACGCTGTGGCTGCGGCAGCGACAAATCCTTAATGCACTGTGCTGGGTGGAACCTGCATCCCAGTGCTGCAGAGATGTCCCGGATCGTATTGCGCCACAGCGGGCACTCCTGGGTCAGCTTCTGTTACTCAGATGACTCATCCAAGTTGTGTTTATCAATAGTTCCTTCCTTTTTAATATTGAGTAGTGTTTCATGGTATGGATGTCCACAGGTTGTTTAATCATTCGCTTACTGAAGGACATTTTGTCTGTTCCCATTCGGGGGATATTTTATCAACAGGATCTCCTATTTTGTTAATCAGGAAAGTTTTAGGAGTTCCCTGGTGGCTCAGTGAGTTCAGGATCTGGTTCTGTCACTGCTGTTGTTCGGGTTTGATCCCTGCCCTGGAACTTCTTAATGCTGTGGTACAGCCAAGAAAAAAAAAAGGAAAAAAGAAAATTTTAAGCAAATGCGTTTAAAACCGAGGACACCAAAGTGAGAAATTACCACAGATGTTCGGAATAAAAAGTAAACTTTGTTCTTACTGACCTTTGACCGGAAACTGTGAGAAAAGCAGGCCGTTGAATGCCAGCCCCTCATCCCCCATGCCTTCCTCATGCGCCCCCTTTCTACGTCATCGTTCCCCGTGCAGACCAGAAACATGACACAAAATTAGAGGGTACCTTCTTGCTGAAATCCTCTAGAGTAGGACATATTTATTCATTCGTCTTTTACTCAGCTGTTTGTCATGTGCCTCCTTGATACTGGAACCTGTTCCTGAGATGGGAACAAAGTCTATGCCTTTAGGGAAATTACATATTCTCCGGGGGAGACAGATACCAAACTAGTAATTAGAAGAATATTTAACAATAATTTTCATCTGGGCCATGAAGCACCAGCTGAGGCTGTGAAAGCATCAACAGCATGCTCCTTCATCTGGGAGACCTGCAAAGCCCTCCCAGAGGAGGTGGAATTGGAACAGTAGGAGCAGTGAGGGAGCAGCACGGGGCAGAGACGTTCAGCGTGTCCTTCCTGGTCATTACCTGATAATCACATCCGTGCCCCTGAGAAGTATTCATTTTATCAGGGGATACAAATTGTAAGTTATGTTGACTCAATGATATGTGGTCTATAGGAAAAAGACCCACAAATTTCTATGGTTATTCAGGACATGTAGATTTTTTTTTTCAAAGAATTTGCTGTATGAGTAATACATGTTGACTTTTTCAGCTTTAGTAATGAAAATATTTTGCTGGTTTGTCAATGTCAGCCCTCTTCTGAGCACATGTGCAGACCGGGCATGCATGTGGGCATCTAGATTCCTGGAAAACACAGAAGTTTTTCAAAGCCTTTATTCCTCGAGCTGTGCCCTTCTTTCTTCCCAGGATTTTTGGTTTTTCTATTGCCTGACCTAATTGTTATACTTTTTTGTGCAGGTGGCAGCAGCTAATACATTTGCCCTCAAATGTTTTCGGTAACTGTCACTCAGGAAGCTGCCTGAACCCGGGGGGAGGCTCTGGGCCAACCCTAAAGGAGATCCTTCAAGGAGCTACCATACAGGTCAAGTGCAGAACCACAGTTATCTGAGAATAAGGTCAGTATTGGTCCCTCCGGTACTAGTAACCTGCACCAGGAAACTGGGCTTCTGGCCCCAAATCTGCAGCTGTGTTGGGGAGGGGGGGGAGAATGATAACAAGTTAAGTGAAAATGCAACAAAGGGAGTTCCCTCATGGCTCAGTGTGTTAAGGATCCCACAGCAGAGGCTTAGGTCGCTATTGGTGTGAGTTCCATCCCCGGCCTGGCGCAGTAGGTTAAGGATCCAGTGTTGCCACAGCTGGGACACAGGTCACAGACGTGCCTTGGATTTGATCTCTGGCCCCCAGAACTTCTGCATGCCACGGGTGTGGCCCAAAAAAGAAAAAATAAAGCTGCAGAACTCTTTTACCAAAATTCAGCTTTTTTTTTTCTTTGTTGAGCTTTCCCCTTGTTATTGTAAGTTTTAAAAATTAGATTCTAGGGTGCTGAAAAAGTTCACTGTGATTTTTTTTTTGCCATTTCTTCATTGCTCTTGTGGAACAGTGAAGTTGGGGGTTCTCTACTCTGCTGTTTTCACGGATTTCTGTCCAAGGCGGGGGCATGGGTAAGGTGGGGGTGATATTACTGGTCCCAGTAAATAAGTAGCATCCAGCCCAGACCCCTTCAGATTTGGCTGCGGGTCTTCAGAGTTGGAAGCGGTGACCCGTCCCTTCCACTGGGTCACCTTGGAGGTAGGGGCGCAGCTTCCCACCCAGGTGCTAGAGGGACAAAAGGCTTTTCATCTCCCCGGGGTGCTCTCAGCTCTTTTGGAATGAGTAAATCCAGGGCAGCCTGGTCCTGCGACACTTGGTGAACCTCTTCAGAGACTCCGGCTCCAAAGGCCAGCACTGGACGTGGGCCCTGGGAGACGGAGGTTTACGTGACCAGGGCTGAGAATCGGAAAACAGTGCACTCTTCCTTTCACCTGGACGCTTTTTCTTTTTTTTTTTTTTTTTTTTGCATTATAGCTGGTTTACAGATTTCTGTCAGATTTTCCAACTGTACCACGTGGTGACCTGGTTACATGTACATACATGGATTTGTCACATGTGATTAGATATAGTTCCCTGTGCAATACAGTTGGATCTCCTTGCTTTTCCATCATTAAAGCACTAGTTATCCTCATTCCCTCCCACCCCTCCCCTGCCCCCTTGGCAACCACAAGTCTGTTCCCCAAGTTCGTGATTTTCTTTTCTGTTGAGATGTTCATTTGTGCAGAGTTTTAGACTCCAGTTATAAGAGATTTCATATGACATCTGTCTTTCTCCTTCTGACTTGCTTCACTCAGTATGAGGGTTTCTAATTCCATCCATGTTGCTGCGAATGACATTATTTTATCCTTTTTTATGGCTGAGTAGTATTCCATCATGTATATATACCACATCTTCCTAATCCAGTCATCTGTCGATGAACATTTGGGTTGTTTCCATGTCTTGGCTATTGTGAATAGTGCTGCAGTGAACATGCGTGTGCAAGTGTCTTTCTCCAGGAAATTTTTGTCTGGATATATGGCCAAGAGTGGGATTGCTGGGTCATATGGTAATTCTATGTAGAGTTTTCTAAGGTACCTCCACACTGTCTTCCATAGTGGTTGCACCAGCTTACATTCCCACCAACAGTGCAGGAGGGTTCCCTTTTCTCCACACCCCCTCCAGCATTTGTTGTTTGTGGACTTGTTAATGATGGCCATTCTGACTGGTGTGAGGTGGTA